>OX422143.1:78967225-79586483 GCA_949129095.1 Volucella bombylans | reverse complement strand
CGCGAGCTCAAGGTATGTATCTAAGTACGAGTACTCTTAAAATGATTGCATACAGCGCAGGCGATGTTTTAAGAATATTCAAGATACGTCGGTGGTTTCAAACAAAACAACACTTAAAGCGTCAACCAACTAGTGTGTAAAATAAGCCTTGAAGCAGTCAACAGTAGCTCTAGTATTGTAGAAATCGCAGCATATACATACGAGTATGTATTGCCATCTGCATATTTAATGAAAGTACATTAGCAATATTAATAATAATTGGTAATGCACAGAGAACAAGTTTTGTTCCTAATATGCGCCACTGCGCCGGAAAAAAAGATTTAGAGCGTTTTCAAAGCAGAATGGAATACTGGCAATAGTTGCTGGACATTTTAGAAGCTTCCACATCGGCAGAACATCTCTTATGCAAGCCAGGAATATACGACTCTATATAAAAAAAGGTATGTGTACGATATTCATATGTAAATGTGTTTTTTTTTAAAGGTGTACAAATTCAATATGAAATAAAACACTTGAAGCTAATGTTAATGTCTATGATATTAGCTTTATTTAATAGATAATTTTATGCCATTAGTGTTTAAATATGATATCGGTCATATGCGCCACGGCTAGCTCGAATGAAGTTCAATCGTGAAGTCCAATTTTCGACAACTTTATCGAGCAACTGGGGCCGTATATCAGCAATAACGCGGCGAATGTTGACTTCCAAATCGTCCAACGTCTCTGGCTTAACGGCATAGACTAGTGACTTCACATACCCCCAAAGAAAGTAATCTAAAAGTGTGAGATCACAGGGTCGTGGAGGCCAGATCACAGGTCCATTACGCGAATTTATGCGCTTAGCAAATGTTTCCCACAATAAATTGATGGTCTCGCGCGCCGTGTGATATGTCACGCCATCTTGTTGAAAACAAAGTTCTGTCACGTCAATGAAGAAGTCAGAAATCATGTTTGTGTAGTGCTGTCAATTGACAGTCACAATGTGGCCGGTATCGCCCTTAAAGAAAATACTCGTATGAGCCGATGATTCCACCATCCCATAAAGCACACCAAACAGTGAGTTTTAATGGTTGTAAGGGCGTCTCGACAAATGCCTCTGGGTTTTCCCCACTCCAAATTTGACAATTTTGATTGTTTACATATCCATTTAACCAAAAATTGGCCTCATCAGAGAACAACATTTTACGTTGAAAATGAGGATCAAACTGAATCATGTTTTCGGCCCATTCACCGAACTAACGACGCGTATAATGGTCACGCGGTCTCAACTCTTGGACAGGCTGGATCTTATACGCTTTTAAGTGGATGGGCATATTTCCAATTGATGTGCACGATGGCGAATCGAATGATTCGGATTCTCAACACTGCACTCCACAACGGCAATAACTTCTTCTGTTCGCACTGTTTGTCGTCTTTGGGGATGCGTATTATTCACTAGAGTGTACGTGGTGCGAACACTATTCATCGTGTTCCGAATAACTTGCTCAGATGGACGATTATGTCGACCGTAAAATGGATGTAGCGCACGATAAGTTTGGCGAACCGAACCATGATTTTCAAAATAAGTTTGCACAATTTGCACGCGTTGTTCTGGCGTTAATCTATTCATCGTAAAATGGCAAAACGTGCTAACCACAAATCAATTTTCAACTGTCAAATTTACAATCTGTAGAAACAGTGCTGCCAGTTTATAAACCAAACCTCTAAAAAAAAACACGCTTTACATTATAAAAACATTAAAATGAAAATAAAAAAATCTTAAAACAATTTTAATTTCGGTTATTAAATAAATTGTTGACCGTGGAATTATCTAGAATTTAGGCGCAATGACTTTAATAATTTCGGTGCTGTTAGCAATATATTATACATTCTTTGTGTTACTTTATCTTTGTAACTTTATCCACTACGCATTTTTTTAAGAACACTGTTTTATATAGGGCTGCACAGAGGCCAACTAGCAGTCAATCTGATTTTACTGGAAACAATTCTTACAATACTTTTCTGTTCTGTTAATGATGACATCATAATGTTTGAATACGCTTAACACCAATTGGATATACCATATTGTAGGTTTCTCTATTAGTAATGTTTGGAGCAATATGGTATAGGCATATACTCGCAGATTTCCCAAGCAACAGAAAATAAATTTTTTTTTTTTCAGTTCGCTGACATACATATGTATGTATATTCATTTTCCAATTAGAATTATTATAAATTAAAATGTCTACATGCTAAAGACTACAAACAAATTTAATTTCAAAGCTATTAGTTGTACAAAATTTTTCCGGACAATAATTCACCCACACGCCGTTGAGTGAAAGAATAAATTGCATTCGACTGTATTGGACCCTTTCAGATTGCACAACATATGTTTCGTCTTATCACTTATAAGGCATTGCAAACCAAACCAACTTACTTATACATATAGATAAGGGAAAGAAATTAAATTGTCATTAAAAACTTTGTCAAGTTTAAGCCTTTTGGAGCTTCTTGTTAAGTAAGATAAAAACCTATTGTCCTCTGCATCCGAATTTGTTGGAGCTTGTCAAGGAGAATTTTGTGATTGACCATATCGAATGCTTTTGTCATGTCAAAAAATAAAATTGTGGCACCATTGCCGTTGCTGAAGACTTTGTAAAATTTGCTGCATAATTTTAAAAAGGCATCTTCAGTAGATCTGCCCCTACGAAATCCAAATTTCTCATTATAGGAAAATGTATATCATTTCTTTTAAAAATTACATGACAAGGTCTTTAATTAATTTTTGAAAAAGTTTCGAGCTTGTAGGAAGTAATGGGATTGCTCTGTAATTATACATCTCGCTTCTATTTTCTTTTTTGAAAAGTAGGATATCATTAGCTGATTTCAGGGATATAGAAAAAATGCCACAACTGACACTCATATTAAAAATACAATTAAGGATATCACCAATTTTTTTTAATATCGCCCTTGCAACTAAATATTTGTCTCAACTGTTTTTCAACTTCCCGCTATGAAGTGAGCGTTTTTTTGTGAAAATAAAACACTAATTTTTGATGGGAAAGTAAAAAACATTTTATTCAAAGTATTGGCCATTGCTAGCTACACATTTGTCCAACCTTTCAGGCAATTTATGGATTCCACGCCAATAAAACTGCTCGTCTTTTGAATCAAACCAAAAAGTCACCAAATTTTCGACTTCCTCGTAGGATTCGTAGTGCTGCTCAGCTAATGCGTGTCCCGTCGATGAAAACAAATGGTAGTCGGAAGGAGCCAAGTCTGGTGAATACGGCGAGTGGGGTAGCAGCTCCCAGCCAAGTGCTTTGGTTGTATCCTGAACCAGTTTTGAAGCAAAATTTCAAAAGTGGTTTTTCGGTTTTCCATCTGTCTTTCATTCAATTTATGTGGCACCCATTTTCCAGACTTTTGGATCTTTCCCATAGCTTTTAAACGGTCAGAAATTGTTTGTTGTGCAACATTTAATATTTCTGCCATTTGTTCCTGACTCAAAGTGTCTTCATCCAATATTGTTTACTATTCGGCGTCTTCAAACTTTTTTGGTGGTCTTCCACGTTCTTCATTTCTCACCTCAAAATCGTTATCTCTGAACCGTTGAAAACATCTTTTACATGCTGCTTCTGATAGAGCATGATCACCATATGCCTCGACAAGCATTCGATGCGACTCTGCAACACTTTTCTTCAAATGAAAACAAAAAATTAATGCTTTCTCATTTCAGTCATCATTTTCTGGTACAAAATTCGATATTTTTAACACGATTAAAATATATGATATTGTTTGCTCAATGACCTGATGTATACTAAATATGTTTGACAGGTGTCATAGCAACCAAAAAAAAATAAGGCCCGTTCACAATAAATGTTCCCTATCGAGACATTTGTAACTTGACGCTCACTTCATACCGGTACGCCGGTATACCTATGTAAGTCGTTTTAAGTCTGACAAACTTGTAACTGAATTAACAACATAACATGACTTGACAATTTTCAGTTTTAATTTTGGTGGGGGCTGACGCCCCCATTTACTTGGCTTAATATAAGCTTAAAAAAAAAATACAAAATTAAGGTTTAGCGATATCTAGGACTTATCACTAGGGCTTAAAGCTAGGGATGGTGAAGGAGATCGGATTTGAGGGAGAGAGTGCTGCGATTAAAATCGAAAACGGAAAGGTTGGAGTTTACCTTACGCAGCATACGGGAGATTGGTTCATTAGAGCCATATGTGGTGCGGTGGATTTTTAGATAAAAGAGACGGTGGCAACGTAGATTACGAGGGTTAGTGTAAAAGAAAATGGAGTTATAAAGAGACGTGCAATCGATGGAGCCTGAGAGGAGTCGGTGAATGAAAAGTATGTCAGCTGCGTCCCTTCGTTCCTCAAGGGTATTCAGGTTAATGAGCTTGAGACGATTTCAATAGGGAGGTAAGATTAGACGATCGTTCCAAGGTAGACCTCGAAAAGCAAGTCGAAGAAAACGACTCTGGATGCTCTCAATACGGGATACATGAACTCGTTGAAAGGGACACCACGCTTGGGTGGGTGGGGGCGAACGTAAGTGATGTGTAGTGATCTGGTAACTAACGGGTTGCAGAATTCTTTCCACCATCTTTTAACGAAGCCGAGTGATGAGTTTGCTTTAGAAATTATCTCATCAATATGCAAGCGGAAATTAAGCTCCCTGTCGCATAATATGCCAAGATCGCGGATAGACTCAACAAGGGATATACTCGTACATAGGTTGGTGGTGGAGATGGTAAATTCGTTGAGGAAACGTAATCGATTGGCATTTGGAGACATTGAGTTCTAAGCAGTTCTTGATGCACCAGGTGGAAAAACTATTTAGATCTATTTGAAGGAGGCTGGAGCCATGTTGTGAGGAAATGGGTTTAAAAAATTTGGTATCGTCGTCAGCATAGAGAGAAAGTGCTGAGTGTTGAATGATCCTTTGAAGATCGTTAATAGTTAGGATGAAGAGGAGTAGGAGGAACACCTGAAGTGGCCAAGAAAGGGCCCGATACGGCAGACCTGAATCGAACACTATAAAAACAATTATCCAGGTAAGAAGATATCCGTTTTAGCAAAATGAGTTCAAAGCCCAGGACGGACAATTTGAACAGGATTAGTTTGTGAGATATCTTGTCAAAAGCCATACTGAAATCAGATGTTATAACGTCAACTTCGTTACCACTTTCTAAGGCTGAGAGAACAGAGGACACGAATTCGACGAGGTTAGTGGTAGTTAATCTGCCTTTCAGAAAGCCATGTTGATTTGGGAAAATAAGAGATTTGCACTGGAAGCTTAAGGCTTCGTACAAAATGCTTTCGAGGATTTTGGGTATATGTAAAAGTTTAGCTATGGGGCGGTAATTAGAAACTTCGTTCTTTAATCCCTTTTTGTGTATCGGTGTTATGAAAGAAGATCTCCATATCTGTGGAAATACACCTTGCGAGAGCGACAACCGGAAGAGATTGGAAAGGGGGTGGGAAAGTGTTGAGGAATACTTTTTAAGAAATATGGATGGAAGGAACAAAATTACTTAGATTATTTTTTTTAAGCTATACATTACTACCATACAGTGGTAGTAATTTTATAGTGTAATATTTCACCAGAACAATTAACCTGGCTGTTTTTGATTGACTTTACCATCTCACATAGTCGAAATGATCTAGGAATGGCTGGAGAACAATGCTTCGCACTTCAATCCGCCTGAACGATTCACTAGACGCTAATAAACTGTAAGTGTGGACGTATTGAAAGCGGCCTGTGGTCAGGTGAATCAAGGCAAAAGGTAGTCATATTGAGGAATCAGCTATAACAGGACCCTTCATTGTATTTTCCCACATTATACATTAAATAACGCTTAAATACGAGTTGTTGACGATTTTAAAGATCTCGGTTTGATTTTAGATGGAAAATTAACATTTCATCTACATACGAGAATAAATTACAACTCTCTATTAGGGTTCATTAAAAGCAACTCCTCAGATTTCAAAGATCTTTATATGTACATACTATTAACGCATTATTTTGTTCCATCGTTCGTCTGGTTGTTGAGTATGCATTAGGGTGTTCCTTATTCTTCAAAGTCAATATTTTCTAACGCATACGCTCTAATTTTTTTTCATTTGACCATAAAATGCTTGAAAATAAAATTTTATCTTATTTTTATTGCAACAACCTGTGCCGAGTTGCGCGCGAATTTTATGTTCATACAATTTACGAGGATGACCTCCATTTTCGTTCTATTTGTCATTTGTTTGCGTTTTATTGAATAGTTAACGTACATAATAGTAAAGTTTCAACATGTCAGTGGAACTAAGAAGTATTAAAAAAAAGTATTTTCTTAGTTGGTGAGATAAATCACCAAATAACTGGTGCAAAGTTACCGTCTAATCGCCAAGTTCTCTCAGTTCTTTTCTTTAATATTCGCGATCTTGTGATTCGGGAGTGCACACGCTGATGTTCTAGAAAAGATCAAAATAGAGGAAGACAAAATTTTTCTACAAAAACAAAAAGAGCCAGGGCGTTCGGGTTGTTTAGCGGGTGTTGACAAAAAGTTAGCTGAGAAAGAAGAACGAGTACGGCAGAGACAACTAAAAGAAGAGGAAAAAAGACTAAAGTATTTGACTGACAATAACTTCTCGTCTTCACACAATGGCCCAACTCAAGATATTCACGAACAATCTATCAGTTCTGACGAAACTTTGGATGGAAATTTGCCCTCCACTTCGAAAACGAAAAAGGAGAATCCCAAAACTAAAGAAAAAACATCGGGATCTGCTCAAAATATCGTTAAAAACGCCAAGGCGAAAGTGATTGATTCCAGTGTTGAAAAGAAAGCATCGGAAAAACTTACATACGCTGAAGCTACCAAGCTAAAGGCAAAAGATTCCGGAGATCCTGCTTCCCAAGTATTTTCCGTTATTCTCGCGCAGCTTGAGCAGCAAAACAAAATCAATGAACTTATTTTAGATAAGCTAAAGAAGTTTGAAAATAGGTTCAATAAAAAACGTCCTTCGCCTAAAAAATGAAAAGGGAAAAATTAAACGTACTCACCTGGAATGCAAACGGAATCTTAGAAAAACTTTATGAACTTGAGTTATTCCTAAGGAAAAACGACATTGACGTTTGTTTGATTTCCGAAACCCACTTGAAAAATGGGTCATCTGCAAAAATTAGAGGTTTTAAAGATTACTACGCGTACATTAAAGAGTCTCTTGAGCACAACGAAGATATAAAAGAAGAGCTCGAGTCTGTACAACTAATTGCGGTGCGCGTAAAATTGGTACGGAACTCCTTTACTATTTCAGCCATCTACTGTCCTCGACGATTTACGCCTTCAAAACATATATTTAAAAATATATTCAATTCTCTTGGATCGGCATTTATGATTGGCGGTGATTTCAATGCCAAACATACTTTTTGGGGATCAAGATGTGTCTCCCAAAAGGGTAAAATACTCTATAAAGCATGTATGGAACACAATTGTGACTTCTATTCAACGGGCAAGCCGACTTATTGGCCAACAGATACAACGAAAATACCCGATCTTGTCGATTTCTTCGTTGTTAAAGGAATTCGTAACTCGGATATAAACGTTGATGAAAGCTTCGATCTTTCTTCCGATCATTCTCCAGTCATACTGACAATGAACGACACGTTTATTAAAAAACAAGGACCATTAAGACTAACTGGACGAAATACTAATTGGGAAGGATTCAGAAATGAGATTAATAATAACCTAGAACTAGACGTTTCACTTAAAGCAGCACTTGAACTCGAAATCGAAGTTGATTCTTTCGTTGAAATAGTCCAATGTGCTGCGTGGAACAATACACCTTGTCAACGAAAAAACACGGCTAAACGTAACTTAAACTACCCGCCTGAGGTAAAAGATATGATAAGAGAAAAAAGAAAAGCTCGCAAAAGATGGCAAACAACTCGAGCGCCGCAGGATAAAACACGCTTAAACAGGCTCTGTAATCTGCTCAAGGAGACTCTTAAAAGTTACAGAAATTCCGAAGTAAATACATATGTTCAAAACCTGACGGTAGGAAAAGAAACAAATTACTCGCTTTGGAAAGCTTTAAAATGCTTAAAAAGGCCCAAAATCCCCGCGCCGCGGAGGTTTTTGCCGACTATCTTGAAGAAATTTTCAAGCCCTCCGACGGCCCAACACTGGTACCCGGCACCAGTTCTTTAGAAATAGCATATAGTAATTTTGTAATGACAAATGCAACTCTTGCTGAAATTAAAACTGTAATAAGGAAATTAAAACCAAAGAAGGCTCCGGGGTATGACCTTATTACCGGAGAAGTTCTGAAAATGCTACCTCAAAAAGCACTTATAAAGCTCTTACACATTATTAACGCGGCTCTGAGGCTTGAATACGTGCCAAGTCAGTGGAAAGTTGCTGAAGTCATTATGGTTCTAAAACCAGGAAAACCTCCAAACGATAAAAAATCATACAGACCCATTTCTCTTCTATCGATCCTGTCGAAAATCTTTGAGAGGATTTTGCTAAAACGTCTTCTCCCAATTATCGAAAACCAAAATCTTATTCCCAACCATCAATTTGGATTTCGGACTAAGCATTCAACAATTGATCAGGTGCATAGAATTACAGATGTAATTGAAAAATCCCTGGAAGAAAAAAAGATTTGTTCGAGCGTATTTCTTGACGTCTCACAAGCTTTTGACAAAGTATGGCATGAAGGTTTGAAGTTCAAACTGCGACGAATTTTGCCATTAAAGCTTTATAATATATTGACAAGCTATTTGGAAAATAGAATTTTTCGCGTTCGATACGGAAATGATGTTTCGAAATTTAAAGATATCTTAGCCGGAGTACCGCAGGGAAGCGTACTGGGCCCACTTTTGTACCTTTTATATACAAGAGATATACCACACGTCGAGGATACTGTTCTCGCTACTTTTGCTGACGACACCGCTATCTTAGCGGTTGGAGAATCAATAGAAGACTCAACGGCGAAACTTCAGGCTGCTTTAAATAAAGTCTACGAGTGGACAAAGATCTGGCGAATTACCCTTAATGAGACAAAATCTGTACGTGTTGACTTCACCTACAGAAAGATAAATCACTTGCCCATTTCTATAAACTCGGTGTGTATCCCCTTTGCAAACGAAGCTAAGTATTTGGGAATGACACTTGACGCGAAGCTTAAATGGAAAACGCATGTTAAAAAGAAACGAAAAGAACTAGAGGCCAAATACAAAGAAATGTACTGGCTACTTGGTAAATATTCCAAGCTAAGCTTAGAAAACAAGCTGCTTCTTTATAAGCAAGTGCTAAAGCCGGTGTGGACCTATGGTATACAACTCTGGGGTTGTACTAAGAAATCAAATATAAATATAATACAAACTTTTGAAAATAAAGTGCTACGACAATTTGTGCGTGCCCCATGGTTTATAAGAAATAATGACCTGCATCGAGACCTCGGAGTTCCTTTCGTGGAAGATGAAGTCAGGAACTGCGCACGAAAACATAAAGTCCGGTTAAGCGGCCATATCAACAATACAGTCCTAGAAATCTTGGACGAACGAAACATACTACGCCGTCTTCAACGAACTAAACCGTTGGACCTTGCGCGATAAATTGAAACCGCATTAAGAAAGCGGAATATGTAGGGTCTTCCATTGGAAAGTGTCCTACCAATCGTGATTAACTTATGAAATAAAAACTGCTTGATAAGTTCTACTTAGTTGTGGTATTAAAATTAACAACGAAGGGAGGTGTTTTTAATGAGTAAGAATCTCACACTACTATGAGCACGCGCTTCTGATTCTCATAGTGTCTGATGGAAGATTTTCACCTGCCCTCGCCGGGAAAAAAAAAAAAAAAAAAAAAAACTTCGAAAACGCAAGTTCGTGTGTTCGCTGTCTACCACAAAAAGAAGAAGGACGTGTTTTATCACCTATAAATTAGTTGCAGCTTTAGCGAGGTGTCAACTAAGTGTAAGGGATACTGTTTACATACTTCAGGCTGTAGCAGAAGCATTTGATCTTAGTTGTGAAGATTTTACAATCAACAAGTCTTCTATTCAACGAATTCTGACCCAAATGAGAAACGAAAGAGCAAAATCGATCAAATCTGATTTTCAGAACAACGTGCCTGACCGTTCGTTGGGATCAAAAACTGTTGCCAAGTTTAAATGTGACAGGTTCAAAAGAAGAACGCCTACCAATTGTGATTTTATTCGGAGAAAAAGAACACATTTTAGCAGTGCCCAAATTCGAAAGTTCTACTGGCAAAGACCAAGCTCAAGCTATTGTGATAACCACTTAAATGTGAGCAGCGACATCTAGATTCAAAGACCAGAAGATTTCGATACTGGAATAACAAAGTCTCGACTGGAGAGTGGAATCGAATTTTCTAGCAAATTGGAAATTGTATGGGACGCTGGATGACGAGGATTGTTCTCGAAGTATGTCATTCGAGTATAAATACCAGCATCCCCAAGGTATGCAAGTCAGTTCTAAAGTGTAATTTGAAGTGTTAATTAGGAGAAGTGATTAAGTGGTTTAAGTAAAAGATAAGAAAAGTATAAGTGGTTGAGAAATTGAATTGTACTGAGAGAAAGAATTAAATAGTGAATTGTAACTGTACTGAATAAAGGGATTTGTATTGAAAAGAATAAGTTCTATTATTTGTACCCACACAAACATTTTACACTATTTTGAATGCGCTTTCTGATTGGGACTTTAAAGATAAGGTACAGATTATGTACTGCGATACAACGGCCTCTAATACAGGCCGCTTAATTAGGGCTTGTGTGCTCTTGGAGCAAAAAATAGAAAGAGAATTGTTACTTTTTGCTTGTCATCATCATATGTATGAACTAGTGTTGAAATGTGTATTTGAATCAAAGATCCGCCAAGTTACCAGCAGTCCGGATATCCCGTTATTTAAAAAAATCAGAGACAATTGGAAGAATGTTGATCCAACTGCTATCGGAACATGGTCTGGTTTCGCAAAGACATATTTCTGTGAGACGGTCATTAACGAATTAATTAACTATTATAAAAAAAAAATTACTGAAACCAATTATACGTGACGATTATCGGGAATTGATTGAACTTTCTGTTGTTTTTTTGGCAGGAGAAAATGAAAACAAATTTAAAATCAGACCTCCTGGCGCAATGCATCATGGAACGATGGATGGCAAGAGCTATTTACGCTTTAAAGATATGTTTGCTGCAATCCCAGGTTAAAATGTGTGATAAAGACAATCTACCACTGCAAGATGTTTGCTTATTTATTGCAACAGCTTATTTAAAGCTCTGGCTTGGGTGCAATTTGGCATTAAAAGCCCCGAACCAACAGTCGACAATGTGATTTCTAAAGCAACTCTGACCAAGTTCAATCAACATCTATGGTATTTATCAGAAGAAATAGTTTTATTTTCACTATTTGATGATGAAGTTGATACACAATTCAAAGCTAATATTGTATCGAATTTACAAAGAGAAAGTTTATATGATTTTGTTAAAGATATTTTTTGCGGCCCGAGTCAATCCCGGACAGATTTATTAAGCTTATTGCAAGCAAACATATATTTAAAACTACGAGTAACATTTTCACTTAAAAACTAAAGGATGGGAGCGGTGGAAAATAAGGACGTGATGCATAGGTGGAAATAAGTATGTTTTTGAGGGAGAGTTTGCTGAGATGGTAGTCGAAGAGAGGCAATACATCGTCAACTTCGCGAAGCATCCTAGACATTGGCTCCAGGTGTCCGTAATTCGTTCTGTGAAGATTGAGCCGGAAAAGTGGCACAGACCTAAGATTGCGGGGATTGGTGTTAAAAGAAATAATTTGAAGTAAGGAAGGACAATCGATATTACCTACTAAAATTTGATGAATAAAGAGAATGTCGGCAACCTTTCGGCGTATAGAAAGGGGTTGTAAATTTATAAATTTCAGCCGGTCAGTGTAAGGTGGTAAGTTTTGGCTATCATCCCAGGGAAGACGACGTAAAGCAAAGCGTAAAAACCTGCGTTGAACAGCTTCTATCCCGAGGATGTGAGTTCTGTAGTAGGGTGACCAAACTTGGCTGGCATATTCAAGAAGAGGCCTAACAAAGGTTATGTAAAGAGATTTGGTAACATAAGGATTGGAAAACTCCTTAGACCAGCGCTTGATAAAACCAAGGGCAGAGTTGGCTTTTTTTATTATACTATCAATGTGAGAACGGAAATTGAGTTCCTTGTCGCAGATAACACCTAAATCACGCAACTCATTCACTAAGGGAACAGGCAGATTAAAGATTAGATAGCAACGAGGTGAAGTAGGGAGGCGTTTACGGGTATAAGTTATAGCCTGACACTTATTGACGTTAAGCTCAAGAAAATTCTTCTGACACCACGTACAAAACCTGTCTAGATCTTGCTGCAGAAGTAGGCTGTCTGAGGAAGATGATATATATCTAAATATTTTCATATCATCTGCGTAAACAGATATGTATGAATTTTTAATGATACAAGCAGCATCATTAATGGTCAGAATAAATAATAAGGGACCAAGGTGGCTGCCTTGAGGGACACCAAAGGAGGCTTTAATTGGGTCAGAAACCATGGACCTAAATAGAACATAGTAAAGTCGTTCACTTAAATAGGATTGAACCCAAGTTATAAAGTTTATCTGGAAACCAAGAGCCTTTAATTTTAGAAGGATTATATCATGAGCAATTCTATCAAAGGCTTTGCTGAAATCTTCATTTCCAGATTCCAGTGCACATAAAGTGCTTGATACGAATTCCGTTAAGTTGGTGGTCGTAGATCTGCCTTTGAAAAATCCGTGCTGGTTTGGGGAAACAATAGATTTACAATGGAAAAGCATTATGTCATAGATAATGCTCTCAAAAAGCTTAGGTATGCAGGACAACTTAGCAATTGGTCGATAGTTGGAAATATCGTCTTTTCTACCTTTTTTATGTAGGGGAATAATAAACGACCTTTTCCAGGTTGATGGAAATAATCCGTGGGTGATAGAAAGCTGAAAGAGAGCTGTAAGAGGTTGGGCTAGATGCATTTGACATTTCTTTAAAAATATAGGGGGAAGATCATCAGGGCCAGCAGAATAATCATATCACCTTTGAGTTTTATTATTTTATCTCTAACTTGCTCTAAAGTTATAGACACCGATTCCAAAGTTGTTTGTGGGCAGCTGTTTAAGTAGGAAAAGTAAGAATGGTCTGGCTCTTGGGAATGGATGGCGAACGCTTGGCCAAAAAAGATTGCGAAGAGATTTGCAATAATTTGGGAATCGCCCGAGGACCTATCAAGAAAATTTAGGGATGATGGATAGTTATCTGATTTGCTTTTAATTTTGATGAACTGAAAGAATCTTTTGGGGTCGGAAATGAGTGTGTGGTCCATTCGGTTTAAATAATTGTTATAGAGAGTTTGGCAAAGTACAGAGAAATTAATTTGTGCAGAATGGTAGTAGAAAATGTATGCTCCGTCAACGGAAGATATATCTGCCTCATTGTACGGTGAATTGAATAAGTGTTTTTCACTGTTAATTTTCTTATTGTTGTAGAAAAATGTTTGAAATTTTTAAAATTGATAACGCTTTTCTCCAAGAAGACGTCTCTTCCTGGGATAAAATTTTTTCCTTTCAGGAAGCTAAACAAAAAGTTATGCACTTGAAAGCAGTCAATGACACAGCAGAGAGAGAGGTGTGAAGCTCATGGGAGATTTTCATGGTTTAATTACTGCTGGCGAAAAACAAAAACAGTTATTGTTACGCTGTGTTCAAGAACATAGAAAGTTGTACCCAGATTGTAAAAAGGAGACTTTGAAAAGAAAGTATCCTGTATAATAATAATTATACATTTATTTAATTTTTATAAATAAACGCATTCCCAAAGTAATCTTCCACTGTGTTTTTATTTTAAAATAGGAATTTTATAGTGGCAATGCTTTAGAACCGTTTATATAGGAATACATTGAGGTTATGTCGGCACAGGTATCGTTATTCTACAACCATGAAATTTTGCACGCGGTTAGCGTTGAGTATTATTAAAAGAATTAGGGGGTATGCGTTACGAAATTTAAAAGGAAAATAAAATCGACCATATAAGGGATACCCTAGTATGCATGTGTTGTCTGTGGTCCTTCCACTATTTCCAAATATAAGTCGCATCGAAAACGTCTAAAAACAATTTTTAAGATTTGCTTTACGTGCGTCGTTTATTTTGCAGTACTGGCGTCCAGGCTGATCATTCTTATCGTTCCAAATGGCTTTTACTTTGAATGCAGTCACTTAAAACGAGAAGGAAAATGTACAACGTCATGTTAATAAGAGATATTTTATGTGTAACAATCGATAGTGAGACTTTGACTTTGTTGTTTAAATTCAGATGCTACTTTAACCCTTTGTTCCCGGACGTGTCAATTTTTTTTAAATATTTTTATAAAACTTTGAAATTTAGATAAACTCTGTTTTACTAATAATGAATTTAAATAAAAAAAATTTGTTTAATTTTCTTAAATCTTTCATTAATGCTTTTAGAAGTGGTTTCGCTACGTAACCAGTAGGAAACTAAGAAAAAAAACAAAGAAAAAAGGTTACAATATAATAACAATTCGCAGCAAGAACAGGCCCACCTTGTACAGTGAGGCTGTGAGGTGTTTCTAAATCTGCAGGAATCGCGCTTCTTAAAACTCTTTTTTGGTACAAATATTGCAAATACACTGCAAAATAAAAACCACTTCAAATGACACGAACCATCAAACTAATGCACAAAAAATCGCTTACAACGCACTGAAAATTACCCGAAATTTTTTTTTTACAGTTAGAAAATGAATAACAGTTCGTAGAAATACACTTGGTTTTACCATGAAACCACTAGGAATATAGAGAAAATAATATTAAGTGTGTGATTTCACTGTGAAACCACTAGGAAGCAAAGTGTTAAGAGTCCTAAGGCCCAGACCACTACTTTTTGAAGGTACTCATAGGAAATTATATGGTCAACGTGAGCGTATTTCTTGGTGTTGTAGAATTTTTAACTTATACAGCTCAGAATTAGATTTGTCTTTGCCAAGAAATACTGTTATTAATTAAGCAATTAATTAAGTTTTATTTTATTTTATTTGCTTGAATTAATTTATTTAAGGTTATTAATTTATATATGTATATTTCAAAATCTGTTGAAGTTAAATTCGAAGACTGAATAAGAAAAAAAAACCAAAATTATGAATTTGAATAGTACGCAGCGTATTACGAGTAATTTGACACAAACGTCATTTTGTTCATCTAACATTTAACTACAAACACACAAGTTGAGTCCGACAAAAACTAGCGTTTTTTTTTTATCGTTCAGCGATCATGTCGAGTTTTGGTGCTAGAAACATATGGTGAACACACTCAATGTGAAAGACAGTGAGTGCTCTGGTGAACCACAAAAATGCGAATACGAGCAATTGTAGGAGTTATTGGATGATGACCCAACTCAAACTCAACGGCAATTAGGTAGCAGAAGCATTACATGTGTCAATCAGCTGACGTTTACGAGCAATTAATAAACTCGGTAAATGCGTCCCACACGATTTGAAGGAACGTCAAATGGAAAATCGCAAAGCCACTTGTGAAATGCTGCTTCAACGCCACGAAAGGATATCATTTTCGCATCGAATTATGACTAGTGACGAAAAATGGATTTATTTTTTATTTATTTTTCTGCACCCGCCGTACTCCCCAGACTTGGCGCTATCTTCGAGGAAGTTGGAAAATGGCTCAACGAATTGTTTGCCGTAAAAAACAGTTTTTCTGGCATGCTATTCATAAATTAGCTAAAAGATGGGCGAAATGTATACGATATATATTTTGAATAGAAAAAAATTTATTTCCTTAGAAAATTATGTATTTTTTTACCAAAAAAAAACGGAAAAAACTTATGCATACACCTGGTATACTCTATGGTCCAGCACACACTGGACTATTTACCCCGGGGTACAAACGGTAGAATTATTTTATAATCGGCGGGGATTTCAACGCTAAATACAGAGATTGGGGAAATAATTTGCCAAATACTAGAGGGAACCTACTACGCGATTGGTGGGGTCAGCACGATGTCATTTACAGACTCGGTCTTAAAGCGACGGATAATCCGTCATTTCCCAGAGGCAGCTCTTATTTCGATCTACTACTGTACGACTGACAGGTAAGAATTTACAAACGTTAAACTGTCTGCGCGCATTCGTGTATTACACCGACTATTGCGGTTTTAGCACCGAAATTACAGTTCCCAACGGAATTGCAGAATTGGAGGAGTCTGTCCAAAGGTATTCTTAGAACTACAGTAAGACTCGATGGACACGCTTCTCCGCAACCTAGACTAGAGCACTCTCCTCAAACACGCTCCACCTAACCTTCCAATAGGAATTTGTCAAACGAGGAGATCGACAAGTACCTAAAACGAATGGACGAGACAATTAAACTGATTATGGACGCTACAATACCGCAGTATCAACGTACGACTAACGAAGATCTGTTCCGCAGAAACACCGACAGAAAAGTAGACTTCTGTCAAGACTTAAAAACTTGTATAGACAGTTAGCGACAGACAAGACCCGGAGATTAGGACACTGAAGTCGTCAATTAAAAATCTTCAAACGTTAATAAAAGAGAATTACAGAATTTCTGTAAGTTTATATTGGAACAACAAGGTTCGGGCTGTAAACACCAGCAACCCGAATATGTTTCCGCAAATAAATAAACTTACTTACTTACTTAACGGGCTCCCGACCCGTGGAGAGTCTCTGCATGAGACACTTCAGCCTTCCATCCTCTACAATCCCGGGCATGCTGCTTCCAGTTATCCAGACCAAACGCTCTGGCATCCGCGATAGCTTGGTCTTTGATACGTAGGTTCGGTCTTTCTTGTCATCTCGAACATGAGGGCTGAGATTCGAAGATTCTCTTTGGTGGAGCATTATTTTCCATTCGCTCGATGTGGCCGAGCCAATGTAGTAGACGTATTTTGGCTTTTTGGACTACATCTACATCTTGGTACAGCTCATAGAGTTCGCGGTTGTATCTTCTCCTCCATTTGCCCTCCCCGCACACAGGACCAAAAATCCGTCGAAGAATTTTTCTTTCGAAGGAGCCCAGAACTTGCTCTCCTTTCCTGCTTATCGTCCAGCACTCGGCGCCATACAGTAGAACTGGCAGGATAAGGGTTTTGTAAAGCGTACATTTCGCCCTTCGTGTAAGGAGTTTTGATCCCAATTGCTTTGCCAAACCGAAGTAGCAGAGGTTTCCTATGGTAATTCTTCGTCGGATCTCCACTAGGGTGTCATTCGTGGAGATCATGTTTACTCCGAGGTAGATGAACTCCTTAACTACCTCGAAATTGTTGCTATCAATAGTGAAGTTTTGTCCTAGGCGGTGGGCAGATGATTCTTTGTTTGTTGATAGCATGTACTTGGCCTTGTCCTCGTTTACTTCCAGGCTAACAAATTTCGCCTGTTCTTCAATCGCCGTGAAAGCCTCCATTACGCAACGCTGCGAGCGCCCGATGATATCAATATCGTCCGTATATCCCAGGAGCTGAACGGACTTGTTGAAGATAGTGCCTTCCGTGTGGACACCTGCCCTGCGCACTATCTGCTCTAGGGCGAGATTGAAGAAATCACATAATAGCGCATCACCTTACCGGAATCCGGTGCATGCTTGAAATAGTTCGGAGTAGCTACTTACAAACTGCACGTTGCAGTGCGTGTTTTCCAGTGTCATGCGACACATCTGGATCAGATTTGTCGGGATACCGAATTCGGCCATCGCCATATAAAGCTCCTGACGATTAATGCTATCATATGCAGCCTTGAAGTCGATGAAAAGGTGGTGAGTCTCGACCTGAAATTCGTTGGTCTACATTCGAAATTAAGTAGAGAATTGGCGAACCGAGGGCTCTGGTTTCACGCGGTTTAGCGACGAAAATATTTCAAATAATGTCATTGCCAGAGAGGGTGACCTACCCCGTTCATTTCGAAGGAAGGACTCCATGAGATCTTCGACACAATCAGAGTTAAGAAATCATTGGCGACCGATGGTATTCCGAACATCATGCTTCGACATCTTCCTCTAGAAGCGGTGGACATTTACACCACCCTGTTTAATAATGCAATGAATAATGCACATTCTCCAGCGCATTGGAAAACGACGGTGGTTCAACCCATCCCCAAAAAGGATATATCCAATCCGGCGAATCTCCGATCGATAAGTCTCCTTCCGAATATCAGTAAGGTGTTTGAAAAGGTAATCAATATAGCTCTGACTGGGTGGGGTAAGGACAAACATATAATCCCGGATAATCAATTCGGTTTTAAGGCGGGACATGATATCTCGCATGCTGCGTCTAAACTGGTGTGCGATATCCAATGGAATAAAGGCAAAAACCAATGTACTGGGGCCTGCCTTGTTGATTTGGAGAAGGCCTTCGACATCGTATGGTTAGAGGGTCTTTTCTATAAGCTGAATGGGTTTGAGGATCAGTAAACCACTCTTGTACATTCTTTATAATATGCTACATAACAGACAGTTCATCGTGAAGAATGGTGATGTGACTTCTGTTGGAATATATCAATATTTGCCCTTACAAAGAGACTGTTTTATAGCTGTCTGCTCTCATCTGTCAACATTTACTCTAGCAAGCCATTTTATCAGTGAATTTCGTCGCGTGAACACATCAAATAATCGGGAAAAAATGGCGGACATTCCAAATACTGATGTTTGGAAAGAATTTTTCGACAACTTTTGACAAATGGAGAGATGTGCTCAATTATGTTGAAGTAAATTGGTCTCAGCGTCTGCGGGTGTTAGTGGTACCATGTTTACTAGTACCATGTTTTATAGTTTACATGCCGCTTAAAGTACGAAACAGGGTAAAATTTTCATCCATGATCGAGCGGATGAAAATTTAGGCAAAACCAATACACACTTAATTTACCATTTCCGAGGGTAAAAAAAATATGTGTGTCATGCGCATTTCATTCGTAGTTTAGTAGCCGAAGAGTAAAAAAAAAAAAAAAAATAAAAAAATTAAAATGGAAAATCTTAAGCAACGAAATCTTTGGAGTAGAGTAGAAACACTAAAGTTGATCGAGGAATACAAAAAGTATCCAATTTTGTACAAAGCAAAGCACCCTGATCACTTAAAAGTGTCCAAGAAGAGGGAAGCAATTCTCGCTATTGTTGGTGCTTTAAAAAAAACGAAGCCAAATATAACGGCGGCAATTGTGAAAGGAAAATTAAAAACATTATCTCATCAATTAGCCAACGAAAGAAAAAAAATTATATGTAGGAAAAAAAGTGGAATGGGTGCTTCATCCTTATAAAGGGTCCGCCATCTAACGTTTTTTTTTTTCAACTAGTGCTTATTTCATGAATGGTAACACTTAGCTCATGTCTGATGTGACAGATAATTAGTTTTATCCTTCCGCTGAACGAATATGGTTGTGTATGTGCTTGAACTACGCTTCGCTAAGTGGGCCTGCGATCGACTTAGAGAAGATGCCGATTTTGCCAAAAAAATCTTCTTTTCAGATGAAGCTAATTTTGATCTTGGCGGGTATCTAAACAAGCAAAATTGTTACATTTGGGGCACAGAAAACCCGCACGCATACATTGAAAAGCCGATACACCCAAAACGAGTCACTGCTTGGTGAGGATTTTGGTCCAGAGGCATAATTGGGCCATTTTTCTTCGAAAATGAGCAAGGAGTGGCCGTTACAGTCAATGGCGATCGTTATCGGGCCATGTTGAACGAATTTTTGTTCACAAAAATTGAAGAGGAGGATATTGGCAACATTTGGTTTCAACAGGACGGCGCTACGTGCCACACAGCCGAAGCTACACTCGATGTTTTGCGCCCTGTTTTTGAAGATCGCATTATCAGCCGCAGAGCTGATGTCGTTTGGCCACATCGGAGCTGCGATTTGACACCGTTGGACTATCATTTGTGGGGTGCTTTAAAAGATAAGTGTTACGCCGACAAGCCAGAGACAATTGACGCTTTAAAGGACAATATTCGTGAAGCCATTGGTGAAATACCGCTGCACACAATCGATAATGTGCTTAAAAATTGGACCGATCGTGTAGGCTACGGCATGGTCAGCCGAGGCAGCCATTTGAATGAAATTATTTTCCATTATTAACCGGAAGGATAAAACTAATTATCTGTCAAATCAGACATGAGCTAAGTGTTACCATTCACGAAATAAGCACTAGTTGAAAAAAGAAACGTTAGATGGCGGATCCTTTATAAACCAACTCGTTGGTGCTACGAGGAATTATCCTTTTTATTGCATGTCAATGATGAATGTGCAGGCTCATCCAATTTAAATATTTCAAAGGTAAGAAAACTAATTAGTATTTGAATTTGGTATTTAAATAATTAATTTTTTTTTACAGATTCTATGCTATGACGCCCCAAAAGAAGAGCCTACAATTGAAAGGACAGCACTAAGTGAAAGGGAGCAGCCACACACTTCTAAAAAAGTACGTACATAAACACTCGTATACATGGACATTTTTCGGTAACATATTGATATAATTTTTTTTAGAAAAAGAAAGAGGAAAGCAATTCTGAAAAATACCAAAGCACGGCAAACGAGTCTTTGGCGACTCTAAAGAGGTTTTCCGAAAGAAAAACTGTTGTCTCCAAAGAAGAAGCCTTTTGCAACTACCTCAAGACAGAACGGCAATCTTTTAAATTAGAGGAAAGTTTCGACAAGTTCAAAATGTCGGCAATGAATTTGCTTTATAATGTTCAAGCAAAAGAACGAAGATTGCTTCGGCAAAATTATTTATGGAGCGATGGTTCATCAACACCACTTTCGCAGAAAAACCGGACCAGCAGCGAATCAAGTTAATTAATATTATAATAATTATTCTTCCTCAATTCATAAAATGTATGCATTTAATAAAATTTTACAAACCTGTTAGGTACGCTTTGTTTTAATTCATGAACAAATCAATATAAAAGTATTTTGTTTGCGAGCTGTCAAATTATTAGAAAAACCACTACAATGAAAATCGGTTCACGTATACATAATTTAACCCCAGGGTTGTTCATCCAATGTACGATTGATGTAAAATCTACAAAACCGGTTTGTACCCCGGGTGTGCGCTGGTCCTATGAGTTACAAAAGGCCAATAACGCGGTGCAAGTAGCAAAAAATTGTGTGGACTGTATGGTTTTTCAAATTTCTTTGAATGATGAACCCTGATCAGGAAGATAATCGGATATTGATGATGAAATCCTAGATTAACTTTCATACATTTATTCTTGCGGTAGTCAAAGGCCTCACGATACAAGAGAAAAGTGTGGAAGTGTGACGTTAGCTTACGAAAGTCCTTACCCCGATAAAACCAGGGCATGTATTATATGTACGAGTATGTTACATGCATTATGGTCAGGATTTTTTTTTAAGAGACAGCACAAAATAATCATGGCATATACTCGTAGAAGAAATTCATATGGGAAGTTGTAAGCAGTGTTTATAATCGTATAGCGACAATCCGGGCTAAGTTATCAATAAAATTGTTACTGGAGGTCAAAATTGCCTTTCTTATAATGATCCCAACTTAGAGCGGCAGCGTATAGAGTTTTTCCATCGGTTGGGAAAGCAATGCCAGTGTTTTAGGACTCACAAGGAATCCTGTTGATTGATTATACTCGTAAACCAAGCAGTCTAGCATCATAATAGAATACTAACAATTTTAAAAGAATTATATCTATCGAAGAGAAAAGGAAGTTAAGATTAACAAAAGACGAACTCTTATTTCATGATGACAATTCACAAAACATAAATTGTAATGTCTATTATGAAGTCAATGGGTTTCCTGGAATTGATATATCCACTTTACAGTCCTGACTTGTTATTAAGTGATTTTTATTTCTACCGAGATTTAAAGAAAGAGATATAGGGAAAGCATTTTTATGATCATGAATCACCACGGAGAGTTGTAAAATAATATTTCGAAAGCAAACAACAACACTTTAATATTTAGATCTGCGATGTGTATTCATGCTCAAGGTGATTATATTCCAATATAAACAATTTAAATCAATTTGTTACTTTATTATTCATTTGACTTACAATTGGCATTTGCGGAATATGGAAAGAAATCTGAATTTCCAACTGAAGCCGATTAGCCAAAAACTTTAAGATTTTAGGTCTTCCTGAAGACCTGCCAGTATTACGCCGTTCAATTGTGGAGATTATAGAGGGCGTATCAATCAACATGGTATTATTCGGAAACTGAGTTCTTGGAAGAAGATTCAGTGAATCGGGCCTTGACAGGTTCCAGCGACCGTCGATTTTCTTATTGAAGCTGTGTGTTGTTTAGAGAATATTTCTCCGTCACTAGAACTCTGGTTTACCTTTTAATTTTTACTTTATGAACTGATCTACGTTTGAATTTCTCAACAGACGATTTGTATGTTCTATGACTATTATTATAGAGATCCGAATCATATTGGTCTTTTGAGCGTTTCGTTTGCTTGGATAAATTTATGGTTGCCTTCTTCACAAATACATCAAGGAGGTTTGCCGAATGTATAGATCCTATTTTATGATTCATCTGATGAAACCGAATATATATGGTCATTCTAACGTTTAAGTGGGATTTCATGACTCCAAAATTTAGCTCAAAGTTGTAGGTATAGAGCCCGATAAATAGATTGTTCAAGTGCCGATTGTCCATTTGGAGATTGTGCTAAGAAAAAAGTGATTGTGGAACAAGAGATGAATCAGAAAGAAGGAAGGATAAAGAAATCCAGTGGGAAAAAGAGGAGAGCCCTATCAATGAGCTCTACCATAGGAATAATATCTGGGGTTTGCTGTTCCTAAGTTATGCAAAGAGTACCTGACGAAAGCTCTTAGTGATTTTTAGGGAAATTTTATAAGTGATCCACAGCGATTGGCAAATGGATTTACATAGCATTTCCAGCAGCTACTCGTACTTTGTGAACACAAGGTAGAGTCAGTGATATGGTTGGGAAGAAAATCTAGATGTGGTCAACAAAAAGAGTATACTGATAGGGTTTTTCAAAGCAAAGGATAATGCCAAGCTCAGTCGAGTAAGAGAAAATAAGTGAATGATCGATAGCTAAATGTCCTCTACAGTCCTTCATATAAGAACTACCAAGGCATATTTCTGTTAAATGTTGCATATAAAGCCATATTTCGCCGATGGTTTTAACACCTGATACCTTTTCTCACCATTCATATTATGGGCTGGTTTTATAACTATTTCTTTATTAACGGCTTGAGATGGGTCGCTCGATTCGTTTTTTCCTCACAGGGCAACATTGCTCATCTGCACGGCTTTCACTCTGCAAACAGACCTAATTTGCACACTTAATTTCCATATATTTATACAAACTACCTTTTCATCCATTCAATGAATGGATCCAATATAGTATTCATTGTGTGGAGCTCTACACGGTGATGAGGGATTTCAGAATCTCAGAAACTTTGATCACTTGGTGTGCCAAGTGTTGAATTTGATTCCAGCGCTCTCATGTAACTCCTTGAATTTAGTACTGAAATTGAGAATGCGTCACACTGAAGGCGATAACTTAGAAAAATTCGTCGAGCTGTTGCGTACTGATGATATCGGCATTATAGATCGCACCTAACATGTCGATATAGAAGCGTTTGCGTCGATCAAAGTAAGGGCTATAAGAGCTAAGCAAAAATATGAGAGGAAAGGTAAGACAAGATGAAAAACCTTTTATCGAAAAATAAAGAATCTGCTGCATATCCTCTGGGACTGCTAAAGCTTTCAAGTATTATAGTTAAGTAGATCACCAGCCTCGGAGTAAATATTATCTCTTCAAATGACAGCTGAGTGCAGAATCAAAAAAGTTTGAAGATAGTCATTTATAGTTACTGTGGATTGGAAGAACAACTGAGTTCAAAATGTCTAAGACGAAATATTAAGCTACTCTATAAAATCCTGTAAGTGGCAGCCGTAAATACAAACCCACAAGCTATACGAGGATGAATATATCTGTAGTTAAGAAAAGAGTTTCCTAGATTACAGTGGCTCGGCCACATGAAGTGAATGTACATGAAATCTATGTTAACGCAGTGTTCATATATGCATACCATCTTATTGGTTCGAAGCGTAAAGAAAGTCCGAATTTCCGATTCAAGGATCAAGCATCGCAGTTGCCAGAACTCTCAATATTTCCAATGATTTCCGCAGAAGTATTTTAAAAGTGTATCTAATTGATAAGTATTATATCTATATACATACGGGTATGCTATCTACATGTGTCTCGTACATTTATGCGTGTTCTTATGACGCAAGCTCAAAAAGTGAAAGTTGCGGAAAATGACTAAGAATAAACAAAAATACAAACCCAAAGAAGAAGAAACTAAAAATAAAGCTAAGATAATGCTCTACCTACTCGTAGCTAAGATGCTGTACCTAGTGCAGTAGCCAATTTATTTCTTTTTAATTCTCGTCAAGTACTGCCGTGGTAATCATTTATGGGTGAATACATATGCATGTGTACATACGCGTACATCACCCCCATAACTATGTATGTATGTAGGTATAATACATAAGATATATTTTTTTTAATGCTTAGAACTTGTGTATATATACATATATGCACACATATTCGTATGCCCCAACGCAAAGCAAACACAAAAAAAAACATAGTGAAAAACTAGAAAACATTTTAAATGTGAACTTTAAGTGCAAACTTTTTACATATCATTTAGGTATGTTTGTATTGATATTTTCTGTCGGAAAAAAATCTCGCTTCGTAGAATGTTGGGCCAATAGATAGTCAGATGCAATATTTTTTTCTGAGAGGCAATATAATGCCGCTGGTTTTTAAGGAAGCCGGAAAACATTACTTTGCATGACCGCAAACATCGGCGACGAAGCAATTGGCAGTCCGACCACAAGTTAGTTATTAAAAAGTTATCCTCTAGCACTACCTTGTAAGTTTGTGTGTTATTTTTATTTAGCGAAGCAATTCAACCATTTAACGATGTAAGAAGTATTTATATTTGTTCCGTAACTTCACTGGGGCCCCTGCCCAATTATCAAGGCTTCGCCCATCAATGACGTTGTCTAGTAATAAAAGGGGGCAGATCAAAGTACTGGTCTTATCGTAAACATCTCCAGACGTCACCGAAGGTTGCTACGATTTGATCACTCACAAGTTGCCGGTCATAGGTCTTCTTGGCGGCTGGACCACCGGTAGTCCCTACCAGGACTTAAATCACGGTACCATGGAAGTCAGGAGCCCCTCGGATTTCGGTCCAGGCCTGACTTGAAGAGGTAGGCCCCCTTGTGGGAGCGTCATGGTGGTTGTGGTTAAACCGCAAAGTCTCGGGAAGGGTCTTCCTGTTGAATTTGACTCAATGTAGAGTTGCAACAAGTACTGAGTGCTGCGACCCTAAGAGCAGTAAGAGCTTTTAGTCGGCCTCGACTCATACCAAGGGTGGAAAATGTGCCGGCAACACAGTTCCGAATTGGTATCAATGGAATGACGGAGAGCGATGGCAAGGCGTATCCTTGCCCCTATGGATGTATGGGCATCCCGTAAACATAAGTCTACACGACAGGTGGTTTACGTTAAAAATCAGACACTACGAGTATTTACCTTCACTCTAACTGAAATGATATTTCTTTAATATCTCGGCCGATACCAATCCCTTTGGTATCAAATAGGTGGATCTCATTTTTGGTATCTTCGCCTTGCATTTCACATTCATAAATACATTCCCCAATATTAAGAGAATGACTGATTACAGCATATCTTATTGTAAATGTCTTAATATTTAAACACTATTTCTGTCACATGTTGAGTAAAATTCATTTAATATGCATTTTTATTAGAGTTAATACATTTATTTTTACATATCAAACAAAAGAAAACGCTTTAAAACTAACTTAATTTACTTCAGTTTCCTTACTATTACTACTGACCCTTTTCGGGCGCTCTTCTAAGCTTAAAACTTATACTATGTCTTTCGACGCAACCCTAGTGGTATCATTCTTTTAATTTATTGTTGTGTGTATAATTAAGACTAAGAAGTTGACTAAGTATCAGATGTATTTGAAGTGGTGAACAGAGAGTTGATCACCATTCAAAAGCAGTGGAAAGGATACACAACGTCACCTTCTGGGTAGCCCATGTCTACCTTTGTCATAGCATTTTGGCCAGAATCCTCTGTGATTTTTACGGTTCTATTCATAGAAATTCCTCTTACGCAGAACAACCCCTTGTCCTGTCAAAAATTGCGCTGTTGAAAGCAGCTCAGGAATCTATGAAAATACCCAGCGCGTACTTCTTCTCATCAAATGTAAACTAAATATTATCAACATGGTTTTGAATGATCTATTGATACAATATAAATAGGTACCACTTTCATCATGCTGTACTCGTATAAGGTAAGAGGCAAAGTTGGTTCAGTATATTCTACCGATGACAGGTTACTTCCAGATATAAGGGAAAATAGGGATAAGTTCTAATGATATCACGTTTTATTATCTCCTTCAATCCTTCTGCTGATTGGTGTGCCTCTTATGTTTCCCATTCAAAGATACTTTCCTTAGCTTTAAAATTCCGTCCACTGGCCATCTATTAACTCTTGTATGAGTTTTTCATAAAACCCGCTTCGAAAGGCCATTAAACTTTTTCGGTTTTCCGTCTAGAGCCTTCAACAGCATCAACATACTCAGTGTGTTGACCGCAGGGACATGCAGCTGAATGAAACCGTTACACAATTTAAATCGGTTTGTGGTTTAAGTACGAATATTATTGTTGGTCCAAGGAGTAAAAAATACTTTCAAACACACAGAGAGTAGGTATAAGCTTCATTTTCCTCTTTCCAAACTAAAGCTACCCAAAATACCCTCGTCACTCTTGTATAAAATTTTATTACACTTTCAGCCGAATTGGCCCCACTGTGTCTATTCAATAAATACATTGTGTAGAAACACGGCATTCGTGAGAACGGCAACAACAAAAACAAGTAATATAAATTTGTTTATACATGCACACAATCATACAAGTGATTGTATGTAGGTGGAAGTTGGAGGTATACTCGTAGTATTGTATTACAGAATGAATGACCAAATGTTAAACGTGCTTGTGTGTTAGTCCAATCCCAAGGCCAAAGTTTACCGCCTTTAACCATAGCAACAACAACAAGAAGAATTTATCACTTTACAAGCGAATGGATAAGTCAACAACAGATCACAGCCATCACGCAGTACACAAGCATACATACGAGTATGTCTCTGCATACTTGTCAATAAATCAGCAATACAGTCCAATGGCAGTCATAAAAAATAAAGAATTCTTACTAACTCGGGATTACTTAACCATTTTCTAAGCAAGCATACACCTACAAAGATCACCGGAGGGGTTTGCAGCGAAACCTAGGAGGCAGGAAGTGGTTTAAAAGCTTCTTTTTTTTTTAATTTTGGCTTCTTCATGCATACAACCTTTGATAAATAGTACTATGGCTTATATACACATAAGATAGTATACTAATGTCAGTAGACCGTTAAGCAGTTAAATTGGCAAATTCAAGCCGTTGTGTCTTAGGTCTTAGATTGCACTTTTTTACCATTTTTAAGACTAGGGTTTTTGAGGTTATGATGGTAGGCTTGGTTATTTCAGTGGTACTTTGACGGATATGAAAGTAGTTTGCGCGCGAAAATTCATATGCAGATCGATGTATACAAACAATTATGTTTGGACACACAGGCATATGTACATGATGGTTATCAAATTGAGAGGTCGAGCTAAAGACAAGGTAAACAGGTTCTAATGTCATAATTAATTTCTGTAGGATTTGTAGTGTAATAGGTAGTTGCTTCTTCGTTTTAAATAGAGTGGATTCAGGTCTCAACCAACAAGCGTCTCCAGCCAACTCGATCTTTAGCTAGCTGCCTTCAGTTTGCACGCTAAGTTGGCTGAGGTCCGCTTCCATTTGCCTGCGCCACCTGAGTTGCGGTCTTCCTCTACTTGCACTCACCGTCTATGCACTCGGGACCGAAAACCAACCGAAGAATTTTCTCCTCAAAACATTAATTTTTGAGAAAGTTCATGCCTCTGCTCTATCGAGCAGGACTGGGATTATTAAGGTCTTATAAAGGGTGACTTTTGTTGTTTGAGAGAGGGCTTTGCTAGTCAATTGTTAGTCTAGAGTTATTCTTCGTTTGATCTCAGCGCTGGTGTCGTTGTCTGAATTGGTAGCGGAGCCTAAGTAGACAAAGTCCTTAACTATCTCAAAGTTATATCTGTCGAGGGTAACTTTCTGTCCGATACGTCGAACAATGTTACTTGGTCTTGCCTTCATTGACGGTTAAACCCATCTTCGCCGTTTCGTCTCGCGAGAACGCCAATGACTTCAAGCAATGGACGGACTTTTGAAAGAATGATGTTAAAGAAATCGCAAGACAGCTCATCGCGTTGTCTAAATCTTTTTTTGACATCAAGAGTTCTTTACCGACCTTGATGAATCAGCAGCACAATTAATAAAATTTACAACACTGAACATCGCCAAGTTGACGCCTCTCAGTGCCTCCCTTATTTTTACAGCACCCAACCGCCAGAGGGAGTTTTAACTTTCTCTAAATCAGCCCTCATGGTCTCGATACCGCAAAAAATTGACATGCGACACGTATTGTTAGATCGCCCGTTTATTTTTTAGGGTTAGTGGCAGCTATGTTGCCGATAATTTTAAAAAGGCAATTACTCTATATGTACGTCATTTTGCTTTCGTTTTCCCGATTTCATTTAATTACCTTAGGTTTTCTTATATGTAGGTGTGAAGTGAAAGCCAAACTCCTCTTCCGTATTAGCTAGACAAACGTTTTATACATAAGTCAAAGCCGCATTTTTTTGTTGCAAAATATTGCGGAGTTTTTAGATTTTTGCATATCGGCCGATTACTCCTGGAGAGCTTTACGCGTTCAGAAAACGTCGATACGGTCTTTGTACGAAAAATTCGTAACCCGTTATCTTCCAGCACCTTTATACAATTTTTAGAGTTGCATGAAGGGTTGTCGCAGCGTAAATATAAAATTTTAACATTAAAAAGCGACGAACTTCGAACACTCCCTGAGAACTCAATCAAACTCTTTCCCAAAATCAATGGAGACGACATGCACTTCTTTCAAAAAGTCGGAATGGTTCTGGATTATTGTCAGTAAACTAGCCATTGCCTTGGTTCCCACAAAGCCGTCTTAACTGATATGGATTTTATTGGTATTGCGTTGTCGGCTGTCTCTTTCTTTATATTATAATATGCGAAATTGGTTTCACCGACCAGTAGTTTTTAAAATTTTTTGTGCCGTCTTTGCTTTATGCAGTGGAACCAGCAAGCTCCAATTTCATTGGTTAGGCAACCGATCAACTCTCATCATTTCATTAAACAAAATCGAGAGCCATTTAAACACAATTTTTGCATGAATGTATGCATGTCGCCCATGCTTCAGTTCGCAGGTCTCCACGCCCACGAACTTTCTTTGTAATACTTCGTTAAATCCGACGTTTTTTTTTTATGCGCGAGAATGCTATTTCGAGGCTATTTATTGTATTGTATTTTAATTACGTTGATCGTGCCCCATTTATAAATTTGAAACAACGAGTAAGGTATTTGCTCTTGCATTTTTCATGTTTTTTCTTATTCATAGCAAATTAAGTCCTTGCTCTGGGTTTATAGAGCTACGAGTATTTTCGCAGCCCAGAGCTGGCCTCTTTCCTAATACTAATTCCAGTATTTGTTGGTTTTCCTCTATTTCGTTGCGAAAAATGCGGTTTTTATAAATAGTCTATTCAAAATTTTATTAGTTTACTTTAGGCTTAACATTTCCCATTTATCACTGTACCAATTCTACGTGCAACTTTGTTTCGGATCACACTTGGAACTTCAACTCGTTTACGAATGGGATTTTCTGTCAACTTTCTTCGTATTAAGCACTACCTTCGTTGTTTATTCTATACTCGTACATCGTCCTATACTGCTATACGTTCGAGTGTCTTAAAGACAGACTTGCAACTGTCGAATTAAGTATGCATTTGGCTTTAATTGGGATAGTTCCGGCCACATAAGGCTATGATTACAATGACGAATTTGTCAGATCCATAGTTTGTCAGAATACACATGCATTGTAACCATAGCCTAAGGCTACAGAGCCCAGGCAGACTTTAATTCTATTTAGAAGTGATATAATGATACGCAATTTTAAAATTTCTCTTAGTCGTTTGGCTTATATTTTGCAGCCAAGGGCCAAATAATACTTCTATAGTTCGAGGGAGAAATCCAGACACCCTAGTTTTGGTAAAAAACAAAAAAAAACAACGAGCGTTTTTTCGGTTGAAAAATCATAAAACTGGACATGAAATTGAAATTGATTTGCAGTATGCCTAGACGTTGTTGTCGATTATTTCCAAGTATAGAAAGTTAAATTAAACGCTGACAAAACCCAGTCACCTACAAATTAACTGTCTTATTCATAAAAATCCCTTATAATAGGTTTATAACATATTTTAGTTAAAATGAACTAGGCACTAATAAACCTATTATAAAATTCTTTATTCATAAACGTTCAATAAACCTCTAATAGCTAAGTTCACGCTATGAGGCACATTAGCGTCATTATGTTGTCATTCCATTGTGAATTGCTCTCTAAAAAAAAAAAGTTTGACAACTATTTTTTGCATTTCCTGTCACGAAAGCGGTTTGAAATTTAAAAATTGTAGTTAGCAAATTCAAAACATTAAATAATGGAGAAAAAAAGCAGTGCAATTACAAATAAAAAGAGACTGTGGCATTTTATTGTAAATTGCAGAGTGACGAGGAATGGTGCGAGCTACTCTGGAACATACCATATGCGACTTACGGTTGGTTGGGACAAACCATGGATATCTCTCCCATTATCTTGAATCTAAATGGGAAACAAACGAGTAGGTACATGAAGCTGTGCAGAAGTGAGTCTTATACTTACTTCACGACGACCCCAACATCTTATAGCGGTTCAGACTTGCAACTCTGGTGATGTACAACAACCTCTTATATCGAGTTGCAAATCCTGCCTTACGATATTTATTAAAGCGGTATCACCATTTAAACTCCACGTCCTTCTGGTACAACTTCCGGCGACGACGATGCGGAGTGTTTTCTACAAGCTCCACAGCGCACAGTGGTTTCCCCCATAGGCTAAAAGCTAAAATGCAAAAGTTAAAATACCGTTATTTTGTTTTGCAAATGATATCTCTGATAACGGTTAAAGCTGACAAAAGTCGAATTACTCATCTGAGAGTAGTTGTTCATAGCATGATCAGTCGCTAAAGTTAAATGTTTTGTTCCAGTTGTTGGCGATTTTTATTGCGGATTCTTTTTCACTACGATTAAATTAACTATTTTTTTTTTCCTGAGATATATGTACGCTGTGCAAATATAGTGGTGGATATTGAAGACCAAGGTATTTAGATAATTGTAAACTTACTCATCTTCCATATTGATGAGCATAATAATATTAAAATCGTTACTAAAATGACTGCCTCAGTTGGGTTCTTTTTTTTTTTCTTAAGTGAAATTTTGACAGGGCATACGTTTTGATTCGTGTGCTTTCGCCTAATTTAGTTTATATATTTACTTAGGTGATCTCTCCTTTTTTAAGAACGTATGTGTCATTTTTTGCGAAAATGTGCTAAAAGGCTTTCTTAGAATGCTCCCCGGAACAAAAAGAAGGCGTATTGCTAGCTTGTCTACAAAAGACCAAGATATCGCTTCTACTTTGAAGCAACTTCAACCAACTGACATTCCGCAACTTGATGCAAATGACACCTTAAAATTATTAATTGATGCTAGATTATCAAGAAACCAATACCAAGTTATAAGGAATGTGGTAAATGAAAAAACAAAGCTAAAGTACTCAAAGTAAAGCAAGATTGTTACCCGAAGCTAGGCAATATGGCTCGCAGATTTTTGCCAACCCTGTCTTCAGAGATTACGGGCTTGAAAGAGTCCATAATTGAAAGATGTTCTGTAGTCCTGAGAACTATGGCATGTGGTTACACTATTAATCTCCAGGCCTTTGAAGAGTATGCCTTACAAACAGCAAGAAAAATTGTGGACGAATAGCCATGGTATCCATTGTCAGCTGCGGTGCATAAGGAACTAACCCATGGTGGACAGGTTGCCCAACATCCGGTTTTGCCTATAGACCAGTTGACCGAAGTTGACCGAGAAGCTAATAATGAAAACATTAAGTTATTTGGGTCAAAAAACACAATAAAAATATCAAGAGCAACTACCAACACTGATTTATTCAATCGATTGCTTCTTGCTTCGGATCTTCGGAACTAACACAAGATGCTCAGAAAAATTTAAAAAATTACGTCCAGCAAAGACGTTTGGAAACTTTTAATGTGAAAACTTCTTCTATATTGATTGTACAATTGTACATATTAGGCTTATCAATAAAAATTACGTTACAATTTTTTATTTTAAATGAATTTTTTGATTACGACCGGTAATTCCATATATATGAAACCACTGTGCGGCAGCTAAAGCTTGCAGCGCTTGCATACTAGGGTACAATATAACACTTTCACTTCAATTATTTTAAATTTCAAGGTTTCTTGTTTGGGGTGCTTGAATAAATTAAACTCAAATGGAAAACTGTCAAAAACGTCAATCAAAAATCAGCTGTCATGTAAAGGCGGCCATTTTTCTACTCTATTAGAGGTTTGTAGTAGGGTAAATCCTTCTATAACTTATTGAGTGGTTATTGAATACTTATAGAGCGTTTTAGTGCTATTGAACGTTTATGAATAATGTTTTCCAAGAACCTCTCTATAGCAAGTTTATAAGCCTCTTGTAAGTTTTTATGAATAAGACAGTAAATTTGTAAAGCCTTTATCTATGAGAAACTAAACATAATTAACAAACTAACTGTTCTGGTTTTCTTTAGACAAAAATCATTCGACACTAACTTCCATAGTTATAGAATGATTATCTTCTTTCTTAATGAACTTCCATTTTGTATTGGATTAATTGTAAAATAGATTAAGTTGGAATGAATTAAAATAAATAAATAAATAAACATAAAATAAATAAATATAAGTTGCACTGGTTGCCATCTTTAAAAAATGCTAATTCTAATAAGCCGGAAATTGTTTAATGCCATAGTTTAACAGCATAAAGTAGGAACTCTATTTATTTTGTGAATTTTATACCACTATGATACTTTGAGCGTATCTAAGAGCGATAACTTCACTACCTTTACAACAAAATAGATAATAAAACAAATACTTTTTGGGGTTTTACATTTTTTTAATATAATACTTGGTCTATCTATTATATACATATAAGTTATTTAGATAGTTAATGGGGATTTTGTAAAAAGCATTTTCAAAGGCTTTGGGCGGGTTCTGATGCTTGTTAAATTGCCTTCCTTCCGCAATAAATTTTTCTTTAAAGCTACCCCCTGGCAACTGATGTGCGTTGTTCTGCTAAAGAATTCATCATCTGCCTTCGAGCTTTTCATGGGAATTTTTTTCTGAATTTCTAAAAAGTCAATGTAGACCGCTGAATTCCACCAACCCTCAAAAATCACCATGACAGAGTCAATAGCAGTAAGACGATGGGACAAACTGTTCCGATTCCCACAGATCGTGAAATTGTATTGGTGCACAGATACATCAGTTTTATTAATGCTATAGTTTCTGTTGTTAATAATTCACAATGCATTTGGCATACAGATCAAAACAACAACCAAAGAGGTTAGGTGCGTGTTTGCAGAACTCCTTCGAGTAGATGGAATACCATATAATAAGGCTGGTAAATACTATTGCTGTGCATGGGACCGACACAAGAAGGCATTATGCTCGGGGATTTACGATCTGCTGTACAAGTCAGTACTTCAGTTTCGATAAATAGCACCTCTACACAAACGGGTATTAGCAGGCAGTCACTGCAGATAATTCTGTACAAAAATTTGAACTTACTTCCATGAAAAGTTCAAATAACAGCAAACTTAGCTAAACAATCTTGTCGATTCACTTGAAATTTTGCCAAAAATCATCCAAATAGTAGAAGTGTCCGAAAACATGTCAAACTGCATTTTTATGTCGGACGAGGCCTATTTAAACCTAAGCGGTAATATCAACAAACAACAAAGAAAATTTGGGCATGAGAGAGACCCAGAAAATAACAGTGAAATGTGCAATGTTATAAGTATACAATACATTGGTGGGCCTTATTTATTTGAAGAAACTGGTCGCATGGAGACCATTACTTAAAGATGCTGAAATAGCTACGGCGAAAGAGAATACCTTTTAACTACAATATGTGTGGTTTCAGCAAAATGGTGTAATGACTCACATAGAGTGCACGTTTTGTAAAAATTGGTGCGAAAATTTCCCAATCAAACTCATTTCAAGAAACTCCATATTCCCTTTACCCCTAACGTGACTGTATTTGTTTCTTTCTTGTGGGGTTATTGCAAACAGAAAGTGTATAAAACAAAACCAACGATTGTTGAGCGAATTACCGCAACCCTCCATCTTTTTGATAAGATGTGGCACATGCATATGACACCAAGCAATTATGGAAGCTATTTAAATTCAATTACATATATTTAAAAACCATTACAAATAATATACCTAATAAAAATTATTTTCTTGCCTGTTCTGCTCTCGATGGTAATTATAAAGGAGTATATATCAAGAAAAGCTAAAAGAATAAGACACATTCTATTTCAAGATAATCAGAGAACCAACTATGGACAAAACGAGTCAATTTGAAGAGTCTTATTAGCGTTCAACGAGTCTATAATAAATAAATTGATAGATATATCATTAACTTACTTACTTACTAATATAACGCTACAGTCCGGGTGGGCCCGGGCCTTAACCAATAGGTCTCACCAATTAGAACGGCCTCTGGCTAACCTGATCCAGTTACGCATTCCATACTTTTCCGCGCCACCTAGGGGCGATGCGTTGATGCGTTGTCCCTTTGATTTGGTAGTGATGAGTCTTCGGGCTGGAGCGTTCGTTCTAGTTTAGGCGTCTAATGTGCACTTATCTGATCAGGTAAATGTCACTGTACAGCTTTTAGAGTTCGCCGTTAAATCACTCGCAGAATTTTGCGTCCAAAACGGATAGGATTTCTTCATCCACCTTTGCTAAGGCCAATGCTTTTGCATCATAAAGCAGGACAGGTAGAATGAGAGCGTTTTATATACGAGTACATATCTAGAGTCTTTCTTGAAAAGGCCTTATTACTAATTTGCCTGCTTAGGCCGAAGAAACAGCTATTGGCAGGAGCAAATCTTCATTTGATTTGTAATGACATATCATTATTAGATTTAATAGCAGAACCGATGTATACAAAGTTCCTAACTACCTCAGAGTTATAGCCCTCTATTGTGACGTTCTGCTCGATTCGTCGATGTTATATATCCCGTCTTGTCGACAGCATGTTTTGCCCTTTTTCACAAAAACTATTTTTTGTCGAATCGCGAACGCAATAATAACAGCTCGCTGAGTTCTGCCAATGATGTCAATGTCATCAGTGTACGCAAGGAGTTATACAGACGTTTAGAAAATTGTGTCTTTGTCTACCTAAATCATGTTTTGGCGTCATACGGGTAGTTTCCGACCTTTACGGAGCAGCGAGTGTTCTTAATCGTCATTCTACACAATCTAGGTTTGACAGGGATATCATGGCCAGATATGGCTCATACATACATACATATGTAGCTCGTTTTTATAGATGCTGTCATTACGCATACTTAAAATTCATAAAGAAGTGGTGCGTGGCAAATCGATTTGGATTTCTTGGTTAAAGTATAAATGGCTTCAGGTGTTAACATACGATGGCAGATATGATCTTATTCGGGATTAAGAGGATCTACTTTCTGGTGAATCTGAGAAATGTTTCTAATGTTCTAATCTTTAGGCACACTTTCTGCCGACAAAATTAGAAATGAGTTGTTACATGCTCTTTATGATTCATAAAAATGTGGTTCCTATTTTATAACTTACATACATATGTATGTACGTGAATTTAAAACTGAAGGTAAACAAGTGCCCGATAGTGTATTAACAAAATACCTTCAACATGAATATGACGTTAGTTTATTTTTGTCTACTAAATCGGGTAGTGAAAAAACTTGTGGATGATTGATGTATTGTGTTTGTACATTTATACAATAGAATACGTATTTTCCTTATATACACTGCAAGCCAAAAGTTTGCGTCCACCCTCAGTTTTCAAGGAAACTCAAAATCAAGATCTAAGGTAACTCAAACAACTCTTTAGTAGAATAATAATCATGTAAAATGAATAGGGAACATATGTATATGAAACTAAAATAAGCAGAAAAATATTTTCATTTTGTTTTAAACATAACAATACTCGGCTTTTGAGCTATCAGTTTTTGAACTTTTCCCACTAGTACACTCCACAATGCAAATTCTGATGATGGGCATTGATCCTGGACCCTCTATCTAGCTTCTCTCACAACCGGTCGATAAGGTTTACATTTTGTGATTGGGGTAGGCATATCATGATTTGTAAAGTTTCTCCATCTTCTCTTTGTTTCAGGTAGTCTTGACGGGTGTTTAGGGTCGTTGTTCTTTTGAAATATGAATAATGCGCCAATTAATCTTAGTCCGGAGGTCATAGCGTTCTCTTGCAATATTGTTTTGCATGTCTCCTTATTCATTTTTTCAGTCACTCGAAACAGGTGGGCGTGGTGTAGTGGTACTAGCAATCGCTTCTCACTCTGAGGGTCCAAGGTTCGAATCCTGCCCATGGCAAGTCAGTTTTTCATTTGTGTAATGGGAACTCAGACAGAAAAATTCTGCGTGTGAAGGCATAACACTGACACGTAGATTTGGCTGTTGTAGAGTTTCAATCACAAAAACTAGTGCGAATTATAACTTCGAATCACTCTGAGTGAAGAAAAGAACTCTCCGTCCTATTCGGTCTCCCACCCCTGGAGAGCTAATATAGAAACCAAATACACCTGAGTTTCAAACCACTACAAAACAATTTTCCTTTCTCCTCCTTCTAACTTTCCGCCCGCGCCCTGGCAACAGTAAAAGGGTATCTAACCCCTTAGGCGCGCGTAAATTATAAAAAAAAAAAAAAAGACAGATCTCCCACTCCACATGAAGAGAAACATCGCCAGACAAAAACAGAACCGCCTCCATGCTTTTCGGTAGGATCCCTACAGTCTGGTAGCATTTTTTGTTCAGCGCTGCATTGAACGAAAAATCTCCGTTTTGTACCAAATACCTTAAATACGAATTCATAGCTTCATAAAACTTTGTTGAAATTTTCTTCCGTCCATAAGACTGGACGGTCTTTCTGGCCCATTGTAAACTTTTCTATTTGTTTTGTGGTCGCAACAGGAGTTTTCGAACAGAAGTGGTAACGTTGAACAGAGCACCTTGATACCGATACGTTTATCGAATGTGGTTTTCGCAACTTTTCGCATTTTTAACGAGTTGCTTGTTCAAGACGTGAGAATCCCAAATAAATTTTTATGACTCTTTAAGACCCTTACAGTCCGGATCGACCAATTTTTGGATTTGGCAACCCTTTTGATGTGATGAGTCATAAACAAGTAGGTATTGAATCAATAACCAAACTTATACAATTTTATAATTATAATATGAAAAAGTTAAACACATACGTCTCAATACACCACAAAAGCGGTTTTCCACACTTTTGTAAACGAAAAGTCCACTGTTTAAAAACGTGCGTGTAAAATCCGACTTTTATTATCTGAATGCGCTACGTATTGTTCAGGTAAAAAATTTATATAAAAAAAACCTATTGTAATTAATAAAATTCAATCTCCATGAAGTCATATGTCTAGGGTGGACTCAAACTTTAGGCCTTCAGTGTATGCTCGTATTTATCTTATAAATTAAAAATAGAAGAAAACATGCACGACGAAAAAACACGTTTATTTACATTTCTGCTGTCATTCTTGATCCGACAAGATGTTTGCAGATTCCATAGTGCAATGCAGTAATGCAATGTACCTATGAATGTACATACGTACATATGTTTGCACGTACCTACCTACATTGATACACAATAAAAATATGTCTACACTTCTCCATAGATACATTCAAACATTGTTAATTCTGCCGGCATCGGTATTGCTGATGCTGTAGTCATTAAAAACAGAAACTTATAAAATGTAAACAATAATCTTGCCGCCCGTTACCGTTATTATTAAGACGCTCGCTATGTATTGGTGGCACTTTTATTGCTATTTTTTGCATTTTCACTGTGTATAGAACACTCGACACCGAAGAGTATGTATACTTGGCATTGTGACTGTATTGTACATAGCTTCATCCGTTCGCCTCTTAAAAAAGTTTTTTTCTTTGATTTTTTTTTTCGTTTTTACTTAAAGTATAGATATGCATGCATGGATTTGTATGTAGGTAGGTAGATGCATACATATGTAGGTGCACGGAAGAAATAAATACACTGGTGGGGTAGAGACTTGTAAACAAAAAACCGGCTCCAGAATAACAACATTTTCAATTTGGAGCGAGCTCCTCTGACTGCAAAATTGGTAAATGCATTTGTTCGCCTGTCACAGACGGAATCACCCTTTATATGAGTACATGTTGGTATGTACACATGTACGATATGTATGTAAGTATGGCTAAGCATAGTGCCGCAGGCAGCGGACTGCGTTCTACAATGTATAACAACCGGTTTGAGTGGCAGTATGGTGTGTGTAAATGGGCTAAGGTAGTCGTATCTGGCTCTGCGACTACAGATTCGCATATCTATACCTACTCGTGCGCTTGGTGTTAAAGCCAGTACCTATTCGCTTATGAGGATCTCGTTTATTCACCGCCAGAAGTGACGTACCCTAAAGCGGCTATACTATACAGCACGTCATTTGGCTTTTAAGTTAAATTGTATTAGCACCTTCATGTTAACTGGCCTTTAATGGGGAAACAGGCGGATACTAACAAACAAGAGAATACTTAGAGTAAAATGGATCTTCGTCAGGAAGATGACCATTTTCCAGTACAGAATAACAAAAATATGAACACACATTTTATATATGTACCAAGATACATACATATGTACTCGTATGTACCTGATCCAGATTTTTTTATGAAGGACACCCATCGCTTCCATAAGCAATATTCCTATAAAAATTTTAAAAGATTTTTTAAATGTATGCTATTCGGAACATTGCTATTGAAGGCTCTCCGGGCCTGACTCTTCTTGTATCTGTCGTAGCCATATTGAACGTTGGATTCTGAACAAAATTGATGTCGTTATACGAGTATTTGCAAGTCGACAGCCAAATCGATCATATCATATTACGATCGAGGCAGAGTTTTGAAAGTTCAAGCGTCCCGAGCAGCTAACATTGGCTCTTACCATTATTTTGCTGTAGCCAAGATACGGATGGATTCACAGCTTTCTAAAGTAGTGGCACTAGTATCCGGACACTTCGTCGTTTAATTGAGATAAATAGGTACATCAAACATTTATTACCTGAAATATCAATAACAAAATAACCATTTACGCGTCATACAAACGGATACAAAGTTTCACATAAATCGACTGCAAGCTGCAAGTGTTACGCATCAGTTTAATGTCTGAGGTGTGAGAGTGCGGTTGTTTTCTCGTTTGGTGTAAAAAAAAATAATGCGAGCATTTGGAAAAAGTAAGTAACGCAGTATGTATCTATTAAGTTATTCTAATGGAAGATATTTTTTCTTCAATAAAATACAATGAACTTAAATATATAAAGTAAAGAAAAATCAATAAAGTAAATTGTTGGCAGTATTTTCGATGTCCGGATACTGATAATAAAATTTGAGAGGATTTTCAGTTTCGGGACAGTCTGTCCGGATACTGAAAATGTAAGAAAAAACAAAAATTCTCTTTTTAGTGATCATAAATCATAGGTAAGTATGCTCTTTATGATTTAGTAAACGAGAATTGGGTTTTTCTCGCGGATTTTCACTATTCGGACAGGGTTTAATAGGTAGCAGCTGACTGTCGGGATACTGAAAATTTAGTTTCAGTATCCGGACAACACAATTTTGTATGTAATTTACGCATATAAACTTCCTACCTTTTATTATTTTTTAAAGAATGGATGCAGATAAAATAGCTAAAGCCTTGGTAGAAGCCGAAAAGCAGCTGGTAAATACGGTTTAGTCGATCAACACTACGAAAAGGCGACAAAAATGGGCCCAGATCCTTATTTAACAGTTGAAGAGGAAGAGCAAATTGCTCAATGGTGTAAAAAACGTGGATGCGAGCTTTTATGAAGGGAAACCCTTCCTTATCAATGAGAGAAGCGGAAGCCATAAGCAAGGGTAGAACAGTAGTCACAAAAGAAACCATTTTGAAATGGTTTAAGGATCTTAAAGACTATTTAAAAAGCATTGGCCAGGAGCATATAATAAATGATCCAAGAAGAATTTTAAATGGTGACGAAAGCAGCTTTTGGCTTTGCTCAAAAACTGGTAAAGTTATAGCCCCCAAAGGGTAAACAAATATTTACCAAATCGCTGCTGGAAAGGAAAAAGAAACACTGACAGTTCTTATAGTTTTTTCAGCGGACGGAAAGTTTTTCGAACCAATGGTGGTGTTTCCATACTTGCGTCCGCCGAAAGACATTGTTGACAGTATGCCAAAAACGTGGTTTTTGCGTTTTTGGGTTTTGTAATTGCTGAAGCTCCCCAATCTTTTGATCGTGAACAACCCTCTGAATACAAATTTAATATTGCTGCAGAAGTGATACAGGCATTACCGAGGCAGTTGGAAAATGTTGGAGTGGATAGTGATGTCGTTTTAAAGGTGATTCAAATCGAAGCATCAAAATCAAAAAACGATCCACCAGAAAATTCCTTACTGGACGTCACAGTAGGTGCTGCACTTGGAAGGACCGCAGGAGGGTTAGGAGATTTAAGCGTTGGGGTTTACGTTCCAAATAGGGATGGAACATTAGAAAAAGAAACCCAAGAGGTCTCTGGCACTAAAGAGGATGGAATTGAGTCTGAAAAGAAACTGATCTCGCCGAAAAATAAACAGTCAAAAGAATTCACTGGATCCTCATTTCCGCCAGGAACTTCAAATGAAGCTAAAAATTCATCCTCAGAACAATCGCAAATAAAACAATCTCGACGCGAGAGTATTCATATTTGACCATCAGCGTTCTCTACCCATTTGTTTTATCCAAAACTAACTTTGTTTAATAAAAAACATAAAATAAAAAAGGGGCCGAATACTTGCAATAGATCACCGATCGCAATTTCATCGGATGCTTGGCGAGAGATCCAAGCTAACAAAGAAAACGACAAATATGACAAAATTGAGGCAATTCAAAAAAGGAAGCTAGAAAGATTGACAAAAAAAGCAACCAAAAACCGGGAACCTCAACAAAAGAAAAAAACAAGAAACAAAGAGAAATGCCAAGAATGCTTTGACGAACTCCAAAGTGACGTTGAAGACGACAGCCTAAAAAAACATTGGATGCGATACATGTGTTAGATGGTTTCATCTTCTTCATCTATACTTTTCCAATCACAAATACTTTTTGCGAAAGCCTTCATTGTTAACGAATGAAATGAGACCAACGTTAGAAAATATGCTAACTGTCCGGATACTAGTGCTTTTACCCTATATAAACTAAATTGTCAAGATAGTACCCATTTTGGCCTGTCACACTTATAAAGACATTATTTTTTTCTCTGAAAAATTATTAAATTAAATACCAGTTTTAAATTATTATTTTTTATAACTCACATTGTGGACTTAATACTTTGTTGCATGGCCACCGTTTTCCAAAATAGCTTGACAAGTATCGCTTCCCATATTTTATTGATTGTTTCCCATAAACTATCTTGATTTTTAAATTTTTCTTTTCCAAGACGATCCTCAACATACTTTTACAGATTCTCGATCGGAAATAAGTCCGGTGGCTGTGCTGGACAAAACATAATGGTTATATTATGTGAGTGGAAAAAGTCTTGAAATTTTTGCCGTATGCTTTGGATCATTACCCTGTTGGAAGATTCACCGAAGATGCATGTTGTCTTCAGCATACGGCAACATGACACTCCATTATTTTTTCCGCATAAAATTTAGCAGTCATTGTTTGTTTAATTCGGAAAATCGAACCAAGAAAAACAAGCCCACACTTTAATATTACCGCCACTATGTTTAACGGCTTTAATAGTGAATTTCTGATCAAGCTCCTTGTTTTTTGGTCTCCTGACATAGCGCCGACCATCGGATCCAACTAAATTAAATTTCGATTCGTATGGTATATTATTCCTTTTCAATTTTAATGTTCGTTAGCAAATTTTAAACGAACAATTTCATTTTTCTTGCTCAACAACGGAATTTTGCTGCTGATCTTCCAAAGAGATTAGCTTCTTGCAAAGGTCTACTAACTGTGCGTGCTGTGACATTCGCATGACTTTAATTTTTAATATCCTGAGATGATTTAAATGGATCTTGTTTGGAAAGACGAGTGATAAGACGGTCGGTCTGATCGTTTGTTTTTCCTTAGGTCCCCTTCTTTGTTTGTTTTTCTGAGGTTTCAGAGCATTTTCCTCTTCCCATTTTGAAATTTTACAAACTTTTTGACTTTTAAACCCTGAATAATACTCACATAAACACGCACTTTAATCAATAAAGAATATAACAGTGTTTTCATGAACAAATGTCAAATCTATTAGATTGTCCCTATAAATCTGACCACAGTAGTAGTTTATCTTACCGAAAATCTGTAATTTATTTTCAATTCCTTAAGTTGTTTTGATATACGCATGCTATTTTTAGTAAGTACTTTAATAGACAGTAAAAATAAACTTATCGCTCATTACTTTACGAATGATTTTATTCATTGAAAACTCGAAGATACTTACACTGTCCCTAAAATTATGACCACCACTGTATGTATCCCTAACAAACCAAAGCTAGTAAACCGTTGTGAGGAAGTTCAACTTCGAACGGATATAATCGCAAGATAGTCCGCTTTTACACGTCGCAAGTGTGAAATGCGCATGTTCTGGTTATTTTCTTTTGAACTGTCATTCAGTGTTGCGCGCAATTTTACACAAAAGCCTTTCCCCCTTCTTTGGTTTTTCATATTATTTGACAGCTCTCTTTCATTTTATCTTTGGCGCTCAGTGTTTCATAATTGATAATGAGCCCGCTTGTTAATTCTTTGGTCCATTTCAGTTCATCCCTCATACTGAAATGTTGTGCTCGTAACAACAGCCAAAGAAATAATGAAGCAAATGCGAAATAGAAAGAAGAAGGAGAAAGAGTAATGTCAAAAACTTGCAGTGAAATTGATACCCACATGCAGTGGGAATTTGGTTAATTGGTTATTTTTTGTATCATTATCATTCTGTTTTGCACTCATTTGAATCTTTCGAAACTTGCGACGTGTGAAAGCGGACATACCGCCAGGGCCTCTTCCGATCCATAACAAATGCAGACAGGCAAATCTAGGAAAACGACAGATGTACTCGTACACACCGCGACAAAAAATAAATCGCATTCATATTATTTTCCAAAAGTATGGTTAGCAATAAGTTTGAGCGCCTCTCTCTTGTTTTGAGTAATAGTTGAATGTATTACTTTGAGTTCATAGGGCCTGCGCACACTGGACTAGTAACCCCGGGGTACAAACCAGTTTAACTGGTTTTGTAGAAGAGGGAGATGAAGTGTAAAGTACGAAAACGGGGTTAAATTTTCATTCATGATCGTGCGGATAAAAATTTAGGCAAAGACAACACACACTTAATTTACCATTTCCGAGGGTAAGAGAAATATGTGTATCATGCTCATTACATTCGTAGTTTGGCAGCCGAAGAGTAAACAACAAAAAACCAATATAAAAATATTTTGTTTGCGAGCTGTTAAATTATTAGAAAAACCACTACAATGAAAATCGGTTTACGTATACATAATGGCCCTTCGAGTCTATTCACCCCTATGGTCCAGCGCACACTTGACTAGTAACCCCGGGGTACAAACCGGTTTAATTAGTTTTGTAGATTTTACATCAATCGTACATTGGATGAACAACCCTGGGGTTAAATTACATATGTATACGTGAACCGATTTTCATTGTGTGGTTTTTCTAATAATTTGACAGCTCGCAAACAAAATATTTTTATGTTGGTTTGTTCATGAATTGAAACAAGGCGTACCTAACAGGTTTGTAAAATTTTTTTAAATGCATACATTTTATGAATTGAGGAAGAATAATTATTATAATATTAATTAACTTGATTCGCTGCTGGTCCGGTTTTTCTGCGAAAGTGGTGTTGATGAACCATCGCTCCATAAATAATTTTGCCGAAGCAATTTTCGTTCTTTTGCTTGAACATTATAAAGCAAATTCATTGCCGACATTTTGAACTTGTCGAAACTTTCCTCTAATTTAAAAGATTGCAGTTCTGTCTTGAGGTAGTTGCAAAAGGCTTCTTCTTTGGAGACAACAGTTTTTCTTTCGGAAAACCTCTTTAGAGTCGCCAAAGACTCGTTTGCCGTGCTTTGGTATTTTTCAGAATTACTTTCCTCTTTCTTTTTCTAAAAAAAATTATATCAATAAATTACCGAAAAATGTCCATGTATACGAGTATGTATGTATTTATGTACGTACTTTTTTAGAAGTGTGTGGCTGCTCCCTTTCACTTAGTGGTGTCCTTTCAATTGTAGGCTCTTCTTTTGGGGCGTCATAGCATAGAATCTGTAAAAAAAAAATGAATTATTTAAATACCAAATTCAAATACTAATTAGTTTTCTTACCTTTGAAATATTTAAATTGGATGAGCCTGCACATTCATCATTGACATGCAATAAAAAGGATAATTCTTCGTAGCACCAAAGAGTTGGTTTATATAAGGATGAAGCACCCATTCCACTTTTTTTCCTACATATAATTTTTTTTCTTTCGTTGGCTAATTGATGAGATAATGTTTTTAATTTTCCTTTCACAATTGCCGCCGTTATATTTGGCTTCGTTTTTTTTAAAGCACCAACAATAGCAAGAATTGCTTCCCTCTTCTTGGACACTTTTAAGTGATCAGGATGCTTTGCTTTGTACAAAATTGGATACTTTTTGTATTCCTCGATCAACTTTAGTGTTTCTACTCTACTCCAAAGATTTCGTTGCTCAAGATTTTCCATTTTAATATTTATTTTTTTTGTTGTTGTTTACTCTTCGGCTACTAAACTACGAATGAAATGCGCATGACACACATATTTTTTTTACCCTCGGAAATGGTAAATTAAGTGTGTATTGGTTTTGCCTAAATTTTCATCCGCTCGATCATGGATGAAAATTTAACCCCGTTTTCGTACTTTACACTTCATCTCCCTCTTCTACAAAACCAGTTAAACCGGTTTGTACCCCGGGGTTACTAGTCCAGTGTGTGCTGGCCCGAAGAGATTCACCATTATCCTAAAGAAACCGAGTGGTGCGACAAAGTGATAGCACAGTACAATGAATTTGCAATCAGCTTACTTTGAGACATCGTAAAGCGCCCTACACAGGATCAACGTTACTTTTCAATATTACTTGAATGAGTCATCATCCAAGTAACATTGATCGTTTGTCTGTTCTTGAATGTTCTTGTCAAGTAACCTTGCTACATTGATGAACATCAAAACTGATTTGGTTTTCGTCAATTTTCATTGTCACTAGATTAATGATGTGTAGGGTGCATCAATTTCACTTGTCAATATTTTCATTTGCGAAATAGTAATCGCAGAGGCAAGACAAGATGTCTGATTTTCGACAATGTACAAGGGAATTTTTAGGAGATTTTTTAAAAAATATAGCGAAAATGAGTGTTTGTTGAAAGTAAAATCATCGGAATATATGAATAAAGGCTCCGGCCCATAAAATCCGTTGCGTCCGTTACGATGCCGGATAGGTTGACGTTAATGTATTTGACGGGAATGACAGTCCCATAGAATCCGTGGCATACGTTGGCAGAATAACGAACGAAACGAAACAAAAGAATTTAAATGTCATTTAATCTCAATATTTTCTTTCAAGCTATGACAATTTCTCTTCATTCTCTCAATGTTTCCACCAATGAAAGTGCTTACTCTCAATTTGTGAATGCGTGAACTTCAATATGTGAAAATATGTCCTCAATGCGTGAATGTGTGAACTGTCAACGGATTGAAAAAGTCAGATGAAAGTGTAAGTTTTTTTTGGTACAAGCAGGAAAAATATGTTAAATACTTAAAAATTTCAGTTATATGCTGACGTCAACTGTCCTTCTTCAATTACTCTAGAAACTGAGCAAAGAACACCATTTACACGTAAAAGACGAGCTAAAAATACAAATGCAGAGCAAGCTCAAGCTGTACTACAACAAGTGCAAGAAAAATTAAATGCGAGTAAAGAAGATGATTGCGACATATATGGTAAAAATGTTGCTTGTGAATTAAATTCTTTGCCGGAAGAAGATAAAATTTACGTAAAAAAAACTAATAAACGACGCGATCTTTGAAGCCAAAGTTGGGAGAGCAAAATAAATTCGAATTGTATTGGAAGTTGAACACAAAAGAGAGAAACATTCAGCAAGAAATGCAAGCCATAACTCAGCAAGCACGCCGATACAACAATTTTTTCTAAATGGCAGTGAAATAAGATTAAGTGTTTTTTTTATTATAAAATGAATTGAATTTTATTTTTGTTAATGGTTTTTCTTTAATGTATATGTACATTAGTTGATTTAATTATTCCTTGTTTGAATAAAGTACTGTAAAAATTGGTCACTAACAGTTTTTCCTTCCAAACCAACCCGTCGGTTATGTGTGCTATTCACTTGTAAAACGACGAAGTCGATGATTTTCAAGGAAAAATAAATATTTGTATGAAAAACCCTGAATCGGGACGCGTTTTCTACAACTTGTCGTGCACCTGAAAACTTTTTATTAAAAGATTCACGGTCTGCGCCCAATTCATGCCTTGAAAACGGTTGAATCATATCTTTCCGCAGCCGAAACGCTTTGTCGCTAATAAATGCGTATGGAATTCTAGAATCGTAATTATTGGGAATTTTCGTTTGTGGTATTTTAAGACGATTTTTAACAAGATCTTCATGAAAATCTGTATATTCTTATTACTCCTCCCGCGGAAATTCTACCATTAGTTCCAATGTTGCAGTATATAAATTCGTACTGGGCATTAACAATAGCAAGTAAGACAATGTTGTAGTATCCTTTATAATTATAAAAAAATAGGATCCACTATTTACAGGATGCACAATTGAAATGTGTTTGCCGTTTAGGGAAATCCCATTTGTAATAAAACGCCGAGCTATTTCTTCCCACTATTCTTCAGATCTTGGGAACTGTGAGTTAAATAAATCATCCATAATTTTTATTTTATGTACGTACTTTTAACTCATCTTTAAGTTATCGTCTTTTAAAACATTATATATTGCACGGCAGGTTTCTGGAATTATTTTGGACAACGATTGAGCGGAGACTCTTGTTGTAAATTTGAGGCCTTCAAAACTCCTGCCAGTAGCTAAAAAACGTAGATTTGAAGACAATCGCTCAGATGGTTTAATACACTTCCTCATCTCAGTATTTTTTTTTTAATCAGGAGTGTAACCAGCCCCAGCAATTTAATGAATACATTTTCATCCATTCTAAGGAAATTTCTGTAGTCTTCATCAAAATTAGACAATTCTTTCAACAATGAAATCTCCATGAAATTTCCTTTTAAGCAACCACGTTTTTTTATCCAAGCTGCAAGCAGGTACAATTTATTGTCCATTCTCGTAGACACATATGAAACGACTAAACAGAATTTACGTAAAAATATTGTCAATGTTCATTGATACGTGTGGTGGTGTTCTTTCATCAATGTTACTTGACAAAAAAAAACGGCGTCAATTATACTTGTTAATTAACATTGATCGTGTGTAGGGCGCTTAAGAGCGAGTCTTTCTTTGTTTTTTGTAAGAAAATCATCTGGTCGTACTTTCAAAAACTAAATAGATAAGTATATATATTTTTTTAGTTGAAAATGGGTAAAGGAAACCGGCTTAACAGTAGGGAAATTCAAAAACATTTATGCAGAAGTTGAAAAGTAATTCTGAATTTGCTTAAAGATCCCGAGAATTATGGCAAAGCTCACAGTAGTGGACCACCGAGATCTGTAACGCCCGGACAAAAACGAACTATTTTGCGTACGGCATCTAATTTCGACCTTACTGCTAGACAAATAGCGGAATGGCCGGTGTTTAAACTAGTGTCCGCAACGTACAGAGGATTCTAAAAAAAAAATCCGAAACTATAAAACGAAAAAAATTACAGAGAAAGCCTTCTATAGTAACTCTCAAAGTTGATTACCCTAAGTCAATTTCTAGGCGTGGTGACGTGTAATCATTGACATCGAAATATGTAGATGTTTTTTTTTGTACTCCCTTGGAAGGGCTGTCATATGTATATGTACGTATTCGTACGCGAAAGCTTTTCAGTCCAGCTCATTGCGCTTCCTGGTTCCTAAACCATCTGCAGTCTGTAAATGTTTTAATATATGATTTGCTTAGACGGCTTTAACGCAGCGCATGTTTAGAGAGATTCAAATACGTGCAAAAGAGAGGGATAAGAGGGAAAATGAAACAAAAAATAAAAATAAAAATTTCCCGATACAATGCGGGCAAAATTTCCTTTGTATGTTTTTGACGTTTCTTTTTTTTCGCATTTGCTTCATTACTTCTTTGGCCGTTGTTACGAGCACAACATTTCAGTATGGCGGATGAATTTAAATGGACAAAAGCATTAACAAGCGAGCTCATTTTCAATTATGAAATATACCCGATCTTGTATCCATGCAATCAATAATCATTTCCGCAGAGTCCACTAAATTGTTTAGTTCTGCGAATACCATTTTTGTTTTATAATTAATTTTACTTTCAACTTTCAACACTGAGCACCAAAGATGAAATGAAAGAGAGTTCTCAAATAACATGAAAACCAAAGAAGGAGAAAAAGGCTTCGTGTAAAAATGCGCACTTCACAGAAGGACAGTTCAAAAGAAAATAACCAAAACATGCGCATTCGCTGTGTAAAAGCTGTCATAGTTCGATCTTTTCTGAGGTCTGCTGTTACATCTCAACTATTTATTTGCATGTGTTAGGAAAGTCATCTCCTATCTCTGCACAATCTCAACCAGAGTTGGGTTTTTCGTTGGAGCCATTAGACCAGACCCCTCTTCAAGATATTTGCTTTAATGCTTTATAAATTGTAAGCTAACAGACAGTGTGGAAAATCGTAAATCTTTATGGTTTATGGGAATTATTTTACAGGCCAGAATCTGAAGGTCAACATTTTCGATGACTTTGTATAAAATTAGACGGTCAATATTGTGTTTGAGTTCTTGAATTCATTTCTTGGTTACTTTTCTAATAATCCCTTAAAAATAAATTTTACGGAATTAAATCACATGATCTCCGTGGCCAATAAACTTCTCTTCTACGCGCAATATTTTGACCGTTTGATGAGATGCGTGTAATGTAGCTTTGTCTTGTTGAAATCAAAGCTCACCCACATCCAATTCATCCAATTTCGGAAAGAAAAATTCCATCAATATCTGTCGATGACGTTCAGCATTTACTATAACGGTCTCTTCATTGTCATCATCGAAAAAAATGACCGTGAATCATACGAGGGTTTATTTGGCCCAAGGTACGATAATTTTGTTTGATTACGTGCGCTTCCATTCAAGTCATCATCAAAAGAGGACACTTTTGATGAAACATTATACCTTTTTTCAATGGCTTAATTCTAGTGTCATTTGGATATTATGCGGGTGTAAATGCAAATTAACGATCAAAATCCTGCATAAAGTGTAAGTACGGCCTAATTGTTAACTTCGACGGCGAATTAAATTGTTTGACTAATTTTGAACACTTTAGCTTGCCTGGTGATACTACTACTCGTATATAATATATGTATCGTGTTCATGCCGGCCGAGGTTGATACGAGTATGTTGCTTAACCCGCTATTGAATTATATTCTTCGAAACGTTTAACCATGAATGAATTGAGTAAATGTCATTTATGACAACCAATATCCGGGCCATCTGCTGGCTCAGACTTTACAAGGCGTTCACTAACTGAACTTTCTAACCATTTGGTGAGCTCTTATGCTTCAGTCTAAAATCTGAGACGTAGTGAAAATATTATTTTAGTTAATGGGCTATAAGTGACAGTTAAATAGTGTAGTTAGCAACTTTGACCAGAGCCTCCTACAATCGCATAGCTCTAGTATTTTTGTAATACGAGTAGCTTTTTTGTAATAATTAGGGTTGCTTTAGGGCAGACTTATCTATGTAGGTGTTCGAACAAAAGATAATTTGACCGACTTCCAAAAAATGTACTCAAGTATTGAGAAACTTTATAACTTTAAAGTGAACAGGTTTACATAGGTAGTTGTAGTTCTTTCAAAAATAGATATAGTATATACCCATTCCTTCATTCAGAATTCACAATTTGTCAGAAAATATGGTCTCTGCGATGGGCCTTCTAGATTCTACGCTGTAATTTTAAAGGTCATGTCAACAATAAACAAGAGTCGTGAACAATTTTAATGAAATAATTCGATGCAGTCAACAGGGAAAGATCGGTTTTTAAAGATGTCTGGGAACATGCTTTTGATTTGTTTACTTGCTCAACGAAGTTCTGCCAACGGTAGCAAGTTACATTTTTTTTTAAATTTAATTTAGAGCTCAATACTCGTATATCTCGAAACCGATTTTCTGGAGAGTTTCAAACTATAGATCATGTCGGTATGAAAAAACTAGTGTAAGCGATTTAAAGTTTTCGGAGCAAAAAAAAAACGACAATTTTTCGACTTACAGCCATTCCAGGGGCATACAAAATTCTTTCTGATTCTTCGTAAAACTCATCTTGAGCTGCTCTTCCTTGTTTACGAAGTGTATGAGCTTCTTTTGAGGCCAAAGATGGCTCTTTGTTCTGTTAAGAAAAGGAGTAGGCGGAGCATCTCCTGTTCATGCGGTCGGAACCGCCTGCTGTGCTCTCTAAAATCGAGCGTGCACCTACGGCCAAAAATACGCTGCCATTTCGAAACGAACAAAGATTTTGCTTAGAAATTTTAAGGAGACATTCTTGAGATGTTGTAAAATAAGTAGAGAAATTTTCAAAAAAACAAAAAAAAAGAATTTCGGACATTGGCGCGGGAGTACTATCTAAAACACTGTCCTTATTAATAGAAGTAAAATAAATCGATGTTAAAAATGTTAATGTTCTCGTCTTTCGTCTGATCTAAACGAGCAAAAGTTGTCAGTACATCAAATTATGTGACTACTTACAAAGGTAATTGATAAGACTTTTTTCTATATTACGAAAGAAAGTTGACATAATAGTAGCTATTTTGTAATTAAATTTAGAAAGAGAACTCCAGTTGCTTAGAGAAGATTTTATGTATCTTTTTTTTAGCTACATACATGCTATAATCGATTCATATTTTGCTTACGTCCTTGATCGTCCGAGTACGATTAATTAAACGTCAAATGCAGCAGATCATGACCTTAATGTCATTACTTCAATTTTTAAATCTTGATTCTATACAAACAAACAACAAATGGAAATGCTGCCGGCCGATCGAACCTCAGCCATGACAACAACATTTTTTCTCCACTCTTTGCTTTCCGAATCCTAATTATACATTGGTTTCCACGTAATTCAAAACTTGTCTGCCAGCTATATGGTAGTCATATTTGTGCAATGCTTGATGCCGTCCAGACCAGACCACCGATCGCTAGAGAATCGCGTCAAGATGGCAAAAGCAATAGTACGAGTATTCACATTGCTTTGTAGCACCCCCAAGACTCATGCGCCAGCCACTTTATAAAATTTCTTTGTAGCTCAACATCGTAACCAATAAAAGCGGTGACGCGACAGCGGTAAAATAAATAAAAATGAAACCTCTGAAGGCTGAGAAACTGACAAAAAAAAAAAAAAAAAAAAAAAACTAATCAAGGAAACATAAAACATGCAAACGGGAGGAGTAAACAGCAATCGCAGTCTCGTAAAGAAACACACTCTTGGGAGTTTGCAAACTGAATATACATACATATTAGCAACGGATTTTGGAGTAGAATTCGTTTTATAATGTTTATAATGTGCGTTTATAGGGTGCGTCACTGATGTTTGGATCAGATTAACGCAAAATACTTCTTGAATCTTCAACTTCGGCGTTGATACACTTTTGCTCCTGATAGTCCTAGAGCGGGGTAAGTGGAATCTATTGTGGCAATAACAGTCAGAACGTTTTTTTCTCAGGAATTGAGTGAACAGCTTTTGATTGAATTGCACCACTTTTTGCAAGTTTAACAGCTTCACAGTTTTCTCGGATATCTGAGTACTGAGTAGTAAATTTTACATGATTGGCAGTACAGGCAGATAGAACGGTGGTCTACAGTTTGTTTCTTATCAAATACGCCTTAAATTTGAATAGTTCTAAAGGCCGAAGTGATTTGATACCCCCCAAAGCTTTGTCATACACTAAATATTTGCCTTCTAGTTCAGTTTGTCGTTCAGAATTGTTCATAAAAGCTTAAACAGGCAACGGTTTTTTTTGTCAAGAAATTATTTGGATTCTATAGATAATATATTTTTTCTAGTGAGGAGGACCGATTCAAATGGTTTGGACAAATTGGACAAGCCATACTTCTGCAGTGTTCCTCATCTGACATGTCTTCGAGTTGATGATATTCCCAACTTTTGAGAAGCTGATTATTTATGAGCGCGCTTAGGATACCCTATATTCCTCGATCTGACAGTGCTACTGTTACGATTATCGTCTCTGATTTGATATTGTTTAAAATTTCTTGAATGTCAGGGTAAGCTACTACAACTAGATCAACTAATAAAAAGTGCAATTCCTCATGTAAGAAGTTCAAATTGTTCAAATATTTGTTCATGAAAATATAAAATATACTTTTGGTAAAATGATGCACCAAGATCACTGCTCCGCAGAGAGGAGTTCTACAGCAGTAAATATAATATAGAGAATAGTACTCCAAATAACGGTATTTTTCAAGGAATAGGTAAACAAAAAGTTCCAAATTACTATTATTTTTTTTTAATATTACGATTAATCTCTCCCCAAAATCTAAATCTACAACAACACTTCTTATTATTTCCGAATTTACTCTCCCTGTTTCTCAATATATTTAAACTCTTATCGTTTTATCAGAGGCGGCCTAATATAGTATAATTTATTAGAAACGTCTTTAGGGTTTATTGTTATGATACTCTACTAAATTCTGATAAGGCAATAGCTTGGTGCAGTGATTATAGCAAACACTATTATTTACCATTGGGCTTCTGCAACTTATCCGTGCCAAATGTTTACTGGAAATATAATTTCACTCTCATTTCATTCTCAATTACATTTCTTGATTCTTTATCCTGCCGGCTTTCAACTGAAATCTAATTAGTTTTTGATCTCTTTTTCTTTTAGACCAATTAAATCTTAAGCTTTATGATATAGTATGAATCTTTGATAAATTCGTCATGGTTTATCGGTAACAATTTTTCCCTGTATCAAGGTAGTTTTGAACGATTCTTTAAAAAAAATAAAAATCAGTTCAGAAATTGGTTTATTCGTTAATTTAGTTTAAATATTGTTTTCCTGCCATACCTTGCAATAAGTGCAGTACCATTTTGTTGTTTGGCTTTTTTTTAAACAAATATAGCTATTATCACAGATGCTATAGTTTACATACATAGATATTGCACGCCGAAGGAAAAAATCTAACCAGTTTTTAATTGCCTATTTTTACTTCGAACATCAAGTTATGAACAATTTGTATGAACAAAATGTATTATAAAACCGAAGTCAATTCTTGGGATCGTATGTCCGCTTTCACACGTCGCAAGTGTGTAATGCGCATGTTCTGGTTATTTTCTTTTGAATTGTCATTCAGTGATGCGAGCAACTCTACATGAAGACTTTCCCCTTCTTTGAGTTTGCATGTTATTTGACAGTTCTCTTTCATTTCATCTTTGGCGCTCAGTCTTTCATAATTGAAAATGAGCCCCCTTGTTAATTCTTTGGTCTATTTCAGTTCATCCGCCATACTAAAATGTTGTGCTCGTAACACAGCGAAAGAAGTAATGAAGCAAATGCGAAAAAGAAAGAAGAAGGAGAAAAAGAAATGTCAAAAACTTGCAATGAAATTGCTACCCATATGTCCGCTTTCACACGTCGCAAGTGTGTAATGCGCATGTTCTGGTTATTTTCTTTTGAACTGTCATTCAGTGATGCGCGCAACTCTACATGAAGACTTTCCCCTTCTTTGGGCTTGCATGTTATTTGACAGTTCTCTTTCATTTCATCTTTGGCGATCAGTCTTTCATAATTGAAAATGAGCCCCCTTGTTAATTCTTTGGTCCATTTCTGTTCATCCGCCATACTAAAATGTTGTGCTCGTAACACAGCGAAAGAAGTAATGAAGCAAATGCGAAAAAGAAAGAAGAAGGAGAAAAAGAAATGTCAAAAACTTGCAATGAAATTGCTACCCACATGTGCTTTCATACGTCGCAAATGTGTAATGCGCATGTTCTGGTTATTTTCTTTTGAACTGTCATTCAGTGATGCGCGCAACTCTACATGAAGTCTTTCCCCTTCTTTGGGTTTGCATGTTATTTGACAGTTCTCTTTCATTTCATCTTTGGCATCAGTCTTTCATAATTGAAAATGAGCCCCCTTGTTAATTCTTTGGTCCATTTCAGTTCATCCGCCATACTGAAATGTTGTGCTCGTAACACAGCGAAAGAAGTAATGAAGCAAATGCGAAAAAGAAAGAAGAAGGATAAAAAGAAATGTCAAAAATTTGCAATGAAATTGCTACCCACATGCAGTGGGAATTTGGTTAATTGGGTATTTTTTGTTTCATTATTTCTCTCTTTTGCACTCATTTGAATCTTTCGAAACTTGCGACGTGTGAAAGCGGACTATGTGTTGTCTTGTGTGTACAGCCCACGAGCAGGCATGCGCCGCCCCGTGCAAATGTGTCTATTGTTTCTGATTTCAACCCTTATCTTCATACCTAAAACAACCAGAGACCATGGAGCTGCGCGGCGCGCTCGCTGGCTGTATAGTTGCTTTACCTCATTCGCCGTCGACTGTCGGCCGATTTGGATGTTTATTTATGTGACTGAACAATTTTTGTTAGTAAATTTTGTCAGCGGTACTTTTTCAGCGATATAATATTTTGCAGTTTATTTTTCGATAGCGATGCGTGACAAGAGATTATCTGGAGTTTCTTGTTCTGTTTGTAGGAAAACTAAAAGGAATTACCCTGACTTGGAAATTTTTAAATGTCCTTCTAGGGAAAAAAATTAAATTTTAAATAATTTGTGGATGAAGGCATGTGGTTTTAAAAATGAAGGCAAATACTTTGTTTGTGGAGATCATTTTTTTCCCGAGTTTTTAGGAAAAAAATATTTTAAGGCGGATGCTGTTCCTTCCTTAAATTTAAGTTCTGATTTGGATTCAAACTTGAATTTATAAGATCTGAAGTCTCCTTTAACTAAACGAAGAAGAACGTCCAGCAGTTGCAGCATTTCGTGTGCACGGTGCGATCAGTTATTGTACAAAAGAGGAGAAAAATGCAAATGCAACTTTAAAAAAAATATTGTTAAGTTACAAACTTAAATTAAGAAATTTAAAAATAAAACATTATAAAAAACAGAGCGCATACTGCCATAACATTTTTTAATAAAAATAAAATATCTACGACGTCTCAAATCGAAAGGCTCAATATTTCACACCATTCAAAAACATATTGTAAAATGCTTCTGAAAGAATCAAAGACTACAAAATACAACAGCCACGAAAAATAACTTTCCCAAAATATTTATTATAGATCACAAAGCGCCTATAAATTTTTGAGAGATAGACTTGGCTTTAAACTTCCTCACATTTCCTCTTTCTGCAGATGGGCTCCTGTAAAAGGATTACAACCAGGATTTGAAAACAATGCTCATTCGTATCTTAAGTCAAAGTTCGCTTTATTAAACCAGCGAGAACGTTGTGTTGTCCTGATTTTTGATGAAATTAGAATTCACATACTCGTATAATATAAAAAATGATTTAATGGATGGTTTCGAAGACCTTGGTGTAGAAAGAAGTAATTTAATTTAATTTAATTTTGGTGGGGGCGAATGCCCCCATTTATTCGGCTTAATACAAGCTATAACTTAAAAAATAAACTTAAACTAAAACTTAAAACTAAGGTTGGTTGGAGTGGTGAAGGAGAACAGATTTGAGGTAGGAAGTGGTGCGGTGAAAGTCAAAGACGGTAGGGTTTGAGTTGATTTGACGTAGCATACGGGAGATTGGTTCGTTCGCGCCATAGGAGGTGTGGTGGGTTGGTAGATAGAAGAGTCGAGGGGTACGTAGATTACGAGGGTTAGTGTTGAGGAAAATGGAGTTGTGGAGGGACGCGCATTCAACGTGACCTGAAAGGAGTCGATGAATGAAGAGAAAGTCTGCTGCATCTCTGCGATCTTCGAGGGTGTTTAAGTTGATAAGGTTGCGACGATTTTGATAGGGGGGCAGATTAAAAGGATCGTCCCAGGGCATACCTCGAAGAGCAAATCGAAGAAAACGACGCTGAATGCTTTCAATTCTCGAGATATGAACACGATGATATGGCGACCATACTTGACTGGCGTACTCTAGGAGGGGGCGAACAAAGGTAATATAGAGGGACCTGGTCACGTATGGGTTGGTGAATTCTTTGGACCACCGTTTTACAAAACCTAGTGCAGAGTTGGCTTTGAGGATTATCTCATCCATATGTAAACGGAAGTTGAGCTCGCTGTCACACAAAATGCCGAGGTCGAGAAGAGACTGTACGGAGAAGATAGGTTGGTTATGGAGAAGATAGAGTCGGGGAGGAGATTGGTTCCGCTTATGTGAGAAGGTGATGGATTGGCATTTGGCGATGTTAAGTTCCAAAGAATTTTTGAGGCACCAGATCGAGAAACTATCAAGATCTTGTTGAAGGAGGAAAGAGTCATGGGGAGAGGAAATGGTTTTGAAAAATTTGGTATCGTCGGCGTAAAGGGAGACAGACGAGTGTTTGATGATCATATCGAGATCATTTATGGTTAATATAAAAAGAAGGGGACCGAGATGGCTGCCTTGTGGAACTCCAGAGTTGGCCAAAAATGGAGCGGACTGGGCTGACCTAAAACGAACACTGTAAAAACGGTTTTCGAGGTAAGAGGATATCCATTTTAACAATATGGGTTCAAAGCCGAGGGCAGACAATTTAAAGATAATTAACCGATGAGAGATTTTATCGAAGGCTTTGCTAAAATCGGTTGCAACTACATCGACTTCATTGCCATTCTCTAGGGCAGAGAGGGCAAAGGATACGAATTCAACGATATTTGTGGTGGTTGACCTACCCTTTAAGAAGCCATGTTGTCTAGGGGAAATAAGTGATTTGCATTGGAAGCTTAGAGCTTCATACAAAATACTTTCGAAGAGTTTGGGTATATGGGAGAGTTTAGCGATGGGACGATAGTTGGTTATTTCATTCTTTGATCCTTTCTTGTGGATCGGGGTTATGAAGGAGGTTTTCCAAACCTGAGGAAATTCTCCTTGTGAAAGGGATAGACGGAAGAGATTAGAAAGGGCAAGGGAAAAAGAGGAAGAACATTTTTTAAGAAATATGGCAGGGAGGCCATCTGGGTCGGGTGTGAATTCGTCATTGAGTTGGTGTAATTTATATTCGATATAAGACGGGCCCAAAATATGAGAAAGAAGTGGGCCATTGGAGAAGTTCAGTAGGTAACTAAAATAGGATGGATCTGGTACAAAGGAGTCGTTGGTGAAGGATTGTTTAAACAATGTGGCAAGTAGGTTGGCAATGGTGAGTCGATCGGTTGATGACCTGTTGTTGAAAGAGAGGGAAGGAGGGTAACCATCGGACTTTCTTTTGTAGTTAACAAATTGGAAAAAGGACTTAGGGTGGTTTATAAAGTTGACTTGCGCATTGTTAAGGTAGCGCTGGTAAAGGGAATCGTAAAGTTCGGTGAAATGAAGATAAGCACCAAGATAGTTGGAATAGTCGGTAAAGGATCTGGTACGCAGGAAAACAGCCCATAACTTATTTCTCTTATTTCGTAAGGAACGAAGCTTGCGATTATACCAGGGAGGACTAGTAGATGATGTTTTAAGGCGGGAAAACGGAACGTAAAGGGAAAAAGAATTAAATATTTCTTTATAAAAAATGGATAAGGCATCATTTATACTTAAGTTGTGAAAGTTAAAGAGGGATCTGCTGAGATATTCACTGATTTTGTGAAAGTTTGCTTTATGAAAGTCGTGGGATGAGAGAGTTGTGGGGGGAGTGGACTGGAATGAAGAGTTATGAAAAAATGAAAGTAGATGGGGGGGTTGGTAGTTATCGATTGTTGAGAGAGATAGGGGACAAAGTGAGACTAAGGAGTTAATTGGATCTGTTGTGAAAATAAGGTCTAATTGCCTGCCCATATAATTGGATATACCACTGACTTGGCATAGACTTGAGTCTGTTAAGCGATCTAAGAAGAGACATTCCTTAGCTGAGATGGCATTTGAAGCGATGAAAAACGATTGATCATCTGATGGAGTCCACTGTAGCTGAGGAAGATTAAAGTCGCCGAAAATAAGGATATCATCAATAGGGTCTGACAGGTCAATTAAATGATCGATCGCATCAATAACAATAACAATAACACTGGTAGGATGTAGCAACATACAACGTAAAGGGGCTTGAGAGGCAGTGATATTTTTATTGCGACAAAGTCGGCTTTAGAGGATGAAGAAATTGTAATGGGAGAAGAGTTAAGGCTGTTGTCCATCGCCAGTATGACGCCTCGACAGGGGGAATCTTTATTTGTGCGGGTAGGATCGTCGTCGCGGAAAACATTAAAAGTAGGAGGGAACAATTCCTGGTTCTTTATGTCGGGAATCAAATTGGTTTCGGTCAAGGCGTAAATATCAAAGGGAAGAGCATGCGATTGACGTAGGACAGCATTGGTTTTAGAGCAAAGACCTCTTACATTCTGGTAGTAAAATGTAAGAGGGATGTTGTGGGGTGGAGGTGTGAGGCACGATGGTTTAAGCGCTGGCAAGGGAGGCACGTTATGGACGAAAAAATTTGTCGTGGTCGGCTCGGCTTCGCTGTAGGTGTGATTGTTTGCTTATGCTAAATGGTTTGTTTGATAGTTGGAAAAGTATTTTAAACTATTTTGTGTCAGCAAACGGTGTAAATGGGGATAACCTAAGCGAAATTATAAAAAAAAACAATTTGAAAATCTGTACAGAACTTGTTCTAAAGGTATGCGCTATTGTTTGCGACCAAGGGGCCAATAATAGAAAAGCTTATAAAATGTTAGGGTTTCTGAAGGAAACCCATTTATAATGTTTAATAATGAAAAAATATTTAGATCGATTCAAACTGCTTTTGAACTTAATTGCTTAAAAGAAAGCTCTAATAAAGTTGTAGCAACGAAAGAGTTCGTACTAAAAGTGAACAATATATTTGACTGCATGGATATTGGTTCACATTATGACAAGAATATTTTAAGGCGGGGAGTTCAGCTAGAGAACCCAGCTTATAATGAGTTGAAACAATTTTTTGTCTTACTTAAAAGATGCACAAAAATCAGTTAACCTTCCAAGAAACTTTTGCTTAAAAGGAATGGAACAAACTATAAACGAGGTCTTATTACTTTGTCCTAATATAAGCAATGACCTATATGAGAACGTGGATTATTTAATAACAAAGAGAATTCATCAAGACGTATTAGAAAATTGATTTTCTATTATTCGTATCAAAAGTGGTTACAACAAAAATCCGTCTGTTTACGAATTAAATGTCGAAAATTCTCTCGTCAAATCATATTAATTTTTCTCCTTTCAGTAACTGTGATGATGATGATGTAGAATTTTTAAACGTAGACTTATCCCCAACTCAAACTAATATTCCAAAAACTTATTCATTGCTTAAGGATCGTAAGAAAATCGTACGCGATGAAACTCTGTACGAAAAAGTCATTTGTGATATGGAAATCGAAACTAAAATCACATTAGAAACAACAGCAATGCGATATTTTACTGGATATCTTGCTTTTAAAATGCTTTTAAGCAACAAATGTTTAAATTGATCCAAATTATTTTTAAAAACTGATGAAAAAATAACATGTCCTTCGGAATTTATCATCTTTGCAAAAAATTATTCTCAAAGAAGTGACTTTGGAAGTTGAAGGCACCAGCCTAATGAATTTTTTAATGTTTGTAAAGATCACTTCAAAGTATTTAATAGAATTTTCAAAGAACGTCCACAAGAAAGAAATATAAGAGAGAAAATGGCCTTGGAATGCATAAGGATAACAAATACTAGAGATACGAAATGGTTTGATGAAAAAAGTCCTTGCTATGAGCATCGCAAGGACCTTCTATACTTTGCTCTCCTCGTTCTATTACGGAAGCATTGTTCGTGGAAGATAGAAAAAAACATAGCATCTAAAAATCAAACAAATTCAAATTTGATCTGGAAAAAAACGCAAAACAACTATTCAATAAACACAACATTAAAGAGAGCGCATTCTGATTTGACCTTCCTACGGTTCTCAAATACGGATATAATGTTTATTATCAGTCAAATTTGAATTAAAAAATTTACGTGGCGAAAAACGGAAAACTTCTATCCAACAAGCAGAACACGCAACTTGATAATACAAAACAATTAAGAGTAACATCATGTCTGAGTATGATTCACTCTAGTTCGATCGAACTGGGACGTACGGGTACGTCCCATTGAATGGAAAAATGGTTAGACTTTTTCCTTCGGCGTGCAATGTCTATGTAACCTATAGCATCTGTGCTATTATCCATTTTTGTTGCAGTTTCACTGTTTTACTGAAACCCCCTGTTTCGCTGACGAAAATAACTGGCAACCCTAAAGCAAAGTCAAGAGCAAGACCAATAGTTGGGAGACAAAATCTAAACTGTCTTCTGAGATCTAAATGGTTTTGGCGTTGGTCTTTCATTTTCGCCAGTGCATCCGATACGAATCCACCTTCCGCCCGATAGAAAGTGTCTTCCACCAGCGGTACAGTCTTTGGTGATAAGAAACACTCCAGAAGGGTTCAGCTTTACTCTATCTCGTCTTTCCACAGACATCAGATTGTAATAGGCTTCTTTCCTACAGCAAAAATTACAACTTACACTGACATAGACAACATCTTTGCTACAAATATGTTATCCTCAAACGGTTCGTTTTGTTGACAGTTTGAAGTCGATACATCTTTACTTACTTATGTATTATATTTACTGAGATGGAGCTACAGTCCGATGGAGCTACTCTACGCTATAGAGCATAGCTGGAATGATTACGGCTTTATATAGGGAGTCTTCAGTTTTTATGGCAATACTTTTACAATGTTTCGTTGCCATAATAGTTCAAAAACTGAACCGAATCGTTGAAGATATTGCCTTTTGTTCTAATATCTGACTCACTTCGATTTGTTTCATGACTAAAAAAAAAAAAAAAAAAAAAAAACAGCAATATATAGCTCATGAGTAGAGTATCCTTGCCGAAATCTGTGTAATTCTGAGAAACAATTTCTATTACAAAACGGAAGTAAACTAGGTTTTTGAATTTTTTTTAATAAAACTGATAAAAAAAACTAATTAAATTAACCATAATGAAATGTAAGTCTCGTGTGTTTTTAATCAATCATTAATTTTCTAAAAATAAACCAATTCGACTAAATTACAAATACACAAATATTATCTGATTGTTGCTAGACCACTTTGCTTTTTGGTGACCAATGAAAAGCGAGCTGTTCCACTTTTATGGAAATTTCCGTTTAGATATGCATAGTCGTAGTGCTTTAATATCTGATTTTTGATTTGATGAGGGCTTTTGGGAAATCATTACACATTCAAGCCTCGTGTTTTTATGGAGAAATTTTCAGATACGACATTTAGTTGCCGAAATATACATAATACATACGAGTACATATGCACGAGTATATTGTATACACAGATGTTAAAATATGAGTTCATTTAAAATGTACACTTAAATAGCCTATGCCAGTGTATGCTCTTGAGTCAATGACACTAACAAGAGCAGGTGATAATTGAAAAGAAGATAAATATTATAAAAAGAATTCGGTAATCAAGAACGGTTTTCAGCAAAAACGTATTACATATATAGGGTTTTCCAATAAGTACTTTTTTTTTAAATAAAACGCAAACCATTTGAGATATTTCAAACCTGAAATAGCCACAGAAAATAGTCAAGCTGCGTTAAATTTCACGAACGAGGCGGCCAATCGACTGGCCCATTTCTTGAGATAACACGCTCACCATACTTACTCTTCAATAAATCGATTGTAGCGTGTGCTGTGTGGCTTGTGGCACCATCCTGTTGAAACCACATGTCGTCCAAGTCCATATCTTCCAATTCGGGCCAAAAATAATCGGTGATCATGGCGCGATAACGCTGACTATTCAGAGTAACGTGACGATCGTTATCGTCGACGAAAAAATATGGCCCAATAACGCCGCCGGCATGCAAACTGCACCAAACAGTTATTTTTTGTGGATGAAGTGGTGATTCGTGAAGCACATGTGGATTTTCATCCGACCAATAACGCATATTTTGCTTATTGATGAACTCATTGAGCCAAAGATGAGCTTCGTCACTGAAGATGATTTTGCGATGAAATTCATCATCTTGGCGCATCTTCTCCAGAACCCAATCGGAGGACGTACGTCGCTTCAAATGGTCCATCGGCTTCAATTATTGAGTCAGTTTGATCTTGTATGGGTGTAAATCAAGATCCTTACGCAAAATACGCCATAATGTGGTCTGAGCGATGCCCAATTCTTGAGAACGCCGTGGAATTGAGAATTGACTGATTTGGATCGTTTGCTACGGACGCCTGAACGGCAGCGATATTTTCGACACTTCGACCAACCCGTTTCTCACTGACACGGCAACATCACACAACGAATATGTAGACTCAAATTTTTGCACTAAACTTGTTATTGCCTGTCTACTAGGGCGAGAATTACGACCAAAAATTGGAGTTAAAATTGCAGTCACCAACTCCGAATTTCGGTAGAAAATTTTTATAATTTGCAGACGTTGCTCGTTCGTGTTACTTTACCATGATGAAAATGTTGAGTTTACTGAATAAATTGACAGTGACGGTTTGATGATTAGTGAAAGAGTGCGTTCACAAATTAACTTCAAAGTTATCAAGTCTCTATTGTGTAAATTGTGATGGGCTTTAGAGGAACTAAAAACAAACCACCTCTGTGAAAAATAACACAACGATTGCTAAGGATTTTTTAGATTTTATTATTCTCTCTTGGTTACTTTGACTTGCTTGTTTGACGTCCTCGATCAGAAGAACAATCAAAAAACCTTCTTCCTCTCTCGCACGAAAATCGTGATGGCTGCCCTAATACAATATGGCTGTGCCTACTTAGGTTCTCTATTCGATAATAGAGGGCTCCCTCATACTCTACAATTTAATTATACATTACATCTCGGCCAATCTGACAATATGGTCGGCTTCGATCATGACAATATCACATAACCAAATTCAAACAATAAACTTACTAAACTTACATAAACAAATTTAAACTTAGTTGCTTTCTAATATTAGCCGTTGTGGTGCTTACGTAGGGGTAATCCATTTTCTAATACGCGCGGCTTCAATAACGTTGTCGTATGGTAACTGTGTCAGCTGACAATTATCGATGTCCCTTACTACATAGCGGTCGTTCGGTAACACCTTATGGATGACATATGGCCCTCGATATCTTTGAATAAACTTTTTATTAGTTCCGACTGACGTATCGACATGTTTAATTACTACAAAGTCACCTGTACTATATGTTTTCACTGGCACACTGTGCCTAAGGAAATACTTCTCATTGTATTCTTGGGACCTCTTAATAGCGGCTGATGCTTCTGATCTAATAACCTCAAGATCGCGAACCTGCACCTGGTCAGACTTATCCTCCAAATACTCGGTGAGCTCATCCACAACCGTTCCACGCTGTTTTACCCCGAATAATAACCTACTTGGCGACTCTCTTGTTGAACTGTGAACGGTGTTATTGATAGCATACTCCACCTGTGATAGCTTAGTTGCCCAATCTGCGTGGTTAACCGGCTCACTCATTTTGCTCAACATGGCTTTGATCACCCTATTCACCCGCTCGACCTGCCCGTTAGCCTGGGGGGAAGCGACGGCCACTTTGACATGGTCCACATTATTTCGGAGCAGGTAATTCCCGAACTCGAGAGAGGTGAAACACGAACCGCGGTCGGTGATCATTCGCCGAGGGCGGCTATAATAACAAAAGTACTTGTCTAACGAGGCACACACCTCCTTAGTGCTGGTCGAATTGACCGGGTATAATCACATAAACTTAGTAAAAGCGTCAATCACAACTAGGATATGCTTTCGCTTCGAGGTTAAAGCGGGCAATGGTCCGAAATGGTCTACGTGAACCGTATTGAACGGGACTGGTTTTTTCGGAATGGTATACATGTTGCGATCATTCGATCGGGCGGGGGCCGAATACATAATGCACTTTATACAATTTTGAATAAAGCGCTTAATGTCACTTTTCACGTTCGGAAACCAATAATTTTTCCGAATCTGATTATAACACTTGTCAACTCCTAAATGGCCAATCTTCTCATGAACCATCCTAATTAGATTGTCCTTCATTTCGGCGGGTACGCAAAGCAACAGCCCAACCCCATCGATCTTGCGAAAAACTAACCCGTCTTGCAAGTCATAATGTTCGAGTGACTCTACTTCTAACTTTTCACGGTATCTTCTAATTTCCGGATCCCGATTCTGAGCTACTTGGATTTGGATATCCACCTCGTCGCTAATAAAGGCGGAAACTACGTGACAGCGGCTTAATGCATCCACATGCCCCATCGACACCCCACTGCGGTGTTGTATAGTATAGTCGTAGTTCTCGAGTTCTAATGCCCACCTCGAGATCCTTGGATTTACCTGCTTTTTACTTAGGGTCAGGGTTAGGGAATTGCAGTCCGTGACGATCATAAATGGTATTCCTTCCAAATATACCCGAAAACGTCGTAGAGAATAGATGATGGCTAGAGTTTCCAGCTCGAAGCTATGATATCTAGACTTTGCCGGCGTAGCCGTCTTGGAAAAGTATGCCACCGGGTGGAATTTTTTATCATCTTGTCGCTGTAGCAGGACTGACCCAAACCCCAAACTACTTGCATCACAGTGCAGCTCAGTCTCCCTTTCTGCACTGTAAATCGCTAATACTGGTGCGGTGGCAAGTTTGTCGCGTAGTTCTCGAAATGCTTTTACCGACTTTCCTTGCGCAACAACTCCAAAAGCGGCTTGCTATCTTGGAGAATGAAGGCACAAATCGCGTGAAGTACGAAAACAGGACTATACATCGTTGCAACTCACACTGATTCTTCGGCATCGGATACTGCTTAATATTTTGAATGTGTCATACTCGTCATAGCCAAACTTACACTTATTAAGTTTAAGTTCCAGCCCCTTCTCATAAAGGCGGCGCAGAATCTCGGCCAGGATTTCTAAATGAGAGTCAAAATCGATTGTAGCTACTAGGATGTCATCTAAATACATAATCATCTTGCCTGACTCGACCAGGTCTCGGAATATTTCGTGCAAGAACCGCTGAAAATTAGCGGGCGCATTCTTTAACCCGAATGGCATCTGTACATATTCGTACTGCCCATCTGGTGTTACTAAAGATGTAAACTTTATGGAATCTTCATCTATTCCCACTTGATGGAAACCGTCCTTTAAATCAAGGAGGGTAAACCATCTTTTACCCCCAAGAAACTCAACACAATATTCCATAAGCGGTAACGGAAAGTTGTCTCTGGCCGTTTTCCTATTTAATGCGCGGTAGTCAATACACATTCGCAATTCCCCGTTTTTCTTCTTGGCAAGTACGACTGCTGATGCATACGGAGATTTACTTGGTCGAACTATTCCCCTCCCCATCAGCTCTCTCACTTTTCTAGCAACCTCTCTTCGTTCGAACACCGAAAGTCACCTGGGAGGACAATGAAAGGGTGTATTGTCGGTCAGGCATATCTTCATTTTGTAGTCGTGTGGCTTACGTTCAATACCTATCGGATTTAAATAATTTCTATCTATTACCGCTTTAAGAGCGCTACTATCATCCTCTCTCAACTTCGAACAGACATCGACATCGGACAACGGTTCACTTAAACCTATTTCAAAAATCACAATCCGAAGGGACATGCGACGGAATAACATTAAGCAATGGACTTGAGACATCGGTTCGGCGGACATTTTTACCATTCGACAGACTTGACAATTCTATAGAGTTTACATTTCGACGCTTGTCACCCGGACAAATTCCTCGGCTACCACAACTGCTAGAATATTTAATTTGACCAGAGCCAGAAGTACCAACACATAATTTATTTGAAATAACGCTTTTATTATAATTCAATTCTTTTGTCTCATTTTTTATAGGCTTTATACGACTTAAATGAATGTTAAACGATCTTAGAAAACTGCGTCCCAAAATCAGCGGCAGCGTCATCAGGTTATCTGGAAGAACGTAAAGATACACTATACGAATGTCGTTTTGAAATTTAATATAACTCTTAATCGTACCGTATGTATGAAGATTAATTCGACCGACTCCAATATATTTGGTTGGCTTCAACACTTCCGATATACTGATGTCGCTTGGGACCAGGGAACGTCTGATGAGATTAATCGCGCTACCGGTATCAAACAAAGAGAAATAACTAGTGAATTTGGTACTTTGGGCTTGGTCAATAGAGAAAGCAACACTTACCGTCTGCATGGCGCTGATGGCACCAGCCACGTCTTCATTACTGCCTCCCTCCTCTTCGAACACCTTTTCAATGGCAGCTACAATTTTCTGTCGTCGGCGGTTGGACTTCGGGCAGCTGTCACGATAATGCCCCACTTCGTTGCAAGTGAAGCAAGCGTTTGGTAATCGCAGCGGCTTGGTACAGCTACTCTTGTAATTCCCAAACTTCGAGCAGTTGTAACAGCGGACCTCAGCAAGCTCCTGCGGTTTCGTATTTGTTGAACTCGTTTTGATGACTGCGGGGACGGCGGTGGATAACTTAGTAGACTTCCTATTAAGCGGTTGGCTTCGTTTCTGCTGATATCAATCGAGTCGGCTCAGAAGCTCAGCAATCGTTTGGGCATCATTAACTAATGTTATATTAGTGCTGTCGTCATTGAAGCCATCTATGATGAAGGGCACCAACTCTGCCTCTGGAACCGATATCTTAGCGGCCAGAGCCTTCATCGAGATCACAAACTCCAAGCATGATTCGTCGGGACGGATTTTTCGTTGCTCCAGCTGTCGATACACGTCTTGGTGGGTGACATGTCTTCCGAACGTTCCGATGAGAGCGTCCTTCAGCTCGCCGTAACTCACTACACCTAGTGTCCCCATGAACTCCCTTGCTGTCTCTTTCAGAAGCCTACGTACATCCAGACACATATCATCGGAGGTAAATTCACGCGTTGCCGCATACTGCTTGAACTCACTAAACCACTTGCGGATGTCTATGTGGTTTCTACCTGTGAATGGATTTAATGAGTTCTCCATGTGTTCAAAATTGGAACCTCGGCGAACGCGGCTTTCACTCCTCTCGTTGCCCTCCATTTCACGAATCTGCTGCTGCAAGGAAAGCATCTCACGTCTCATACGCAGAATGCTTACTTGTGCCTGCAATCGACGGGCTTCAATTGCCTCGGGGATCTGTGTCGTGAACACGTTCGTGGCGGGATCTCCTCTGGCATCCTTAAAGCAGTCTGACTCAACGGCGGGGACGGCGGCTGGTTCGGCGAGTTGTACGCCAGCTGGGTCGGCGGCTAACACGGCGGCTGGTTCATCGCTTAATTCGTCGACGGGTTCGGCAACAGCGGGGACGGCGACTGGTACGGCGGCTGGTCCATTTTCCTTCGACTCTGCTGACCTTTCTGGGGCGATCAATTGTTCGTATAATGGGCGCAGTTGCGCCAGCGTAGCACTGGGTGGGAACTCTACGTTTGACGTAGAGAGCACCTCCACCATCGTCTGCCGTGTTGTGCGTGAGCTTGACATGTTTTTTTTTCTCTTTTTTTTTTAGGATATAAATAATTATTTTTATTTGTTCTTCAGTTTATTTTTAGGTTGAACCCCACACCTGAGGTGAAAAATAACACAACGATTGCTAAGGATTTTTTAGATTTTATTCTTCTCTCTTGGTTACTTCGACTTGCTTGTTTGACGTCCTCGATCAGAAGAACAATCAAAAAACCTTCTTTCTCTCTCGCACGAAAATCGTGATGGCTGCTCTAATACAATTTGGCTGTGCAATATAGAGGGCTCCCTCATACTCTACAATTTAATTATACATTACATCTGTGAGGTTTATTTCGAATTTCATTTCAAGCTTGAAGCCACGCTCACAGGGGAACTGATTCAAGTTAAATTCGTTTACACAAGTAGCTGAATAATCTATTGTCATAGTGCTTCAAGTACTACGAGTTATATCTTTAAAACGATTCAGCAAACGAGATGGGATTTCCAGCGATTGGGCTTATTAAAAAGTTCGTATAATTCGAGTATAAATTTTCGATAACAATTTGCATTGAAGCGAGATTTAAGTGCATTAACTTATCTGCACTAACGCCCCCGTAAACAAAAAAAAAAACAATGCTGAAGGCGATAATTTCAGTTGATTTCTGGAAAAAATTTACGAACCAGTGTTTGTGTATGACTATAATGTAGAGTATGAATGCGAGATAATGAAGAATTCAATTTAAATAAAATCATGTTTTTAAAGAATTTCGAATATATTTTTGCTATGTTAAACTAACACAGTATCATGAAATATAAAATATAAAGAATAAATCATTAAATTTAGAAAAATGAAAAATCTATAGCTGGCTAAGACTCCCTCGATCCATTCGCTACAACTGGGTCAAACGCACTCATCCTCCGTACGACTTGCCTTTTTACGGAGCTCGATGGTTATACTCTTTTTTCATTCTTAAAGAAAAGGTTCAAATTTAGAGATGTGCTCAATCAGTGGATGCGGAATCTTTGCAGGTATTTGCGGTGTTGTTTTTACTAGCTCTACGAGATTGCTATCAAGGTAAACGGCTTAGTTGTTTTTAATCACAGTAACGATCTATTTCTACATGCGGATTGAAATGAACGGCCTATAGAATATTGTTGCAGTTCGTTCCTCTACTTGTCGTAAAAGCGATCTTATTGTGAAAATTTTAATTCAGGTACTTTGACATCTAAGAAAAGAGTATTAACATCTAATGAGACTACTGTATGCGTGATCGAGTACGTACGCTTGGAGATTATCAAAAGAAATACATTCATACATTCGAAAGTACGAAAAACGGCATTATGGAAGTATACATATGAATACACCTCTCCACCGGAAACGTCTTCATACATCGAAGGAGTGATCCCGTGGCAAATAGGAATATCCGTGAGAGAGTTCAAATATTTTCGGGTCGAGTAATATGATTCTTTCAATAAATAAACTATGATACGTATCGCAAACTGGAACGACGGTACAAAGACGGGAAGTCGACTGGAAAACGTTTGGAGTTCTCGTCAGAGAGCTCAGAGATGGTAAGTAATAGCCGTAAGTCTTATTATTGAATATTAAACTTGGAATATTGTTAGTGCCTACGCGGCGAAAATGGACAGTGCGCAATCGGAAAAGAAATATTTTGGCACGACTTTGACGACTCTTTAAATAGCACATCAAAGAAGGGCATGCAATTCATCGGTGCAGATTTAACGGGACACTTTGCAAATCAAATATGCTACATAATAAATGCAATTCAGTAAGAGCAGATTTTAATTACATACTGCAGCAGTGGACACCAAACCCAGATAGATTATCGTTTATGCTGGAATAACACAAATCTGAGAATAAAAGACTTTTATTGATAGCGAAATAAAAAAAAAACCAACAAAACAAGGCATCAGTAGCTACAGCCGCTAATCTCGGATTGAAGTTGCTACTGATTGTGCTTGATAAAAAAATCTGATTCAGTCGTATACCTAACCAGTGCACTGCAGTGGAGCTTTCCCTGTCCCCTGTATAAAGGCAAGGCGACACGAAAGTTGCAACACCTTCCGATCGGTGAAAAAAAGTTGCATACTGTATGATAATATACGAGATAGTTTTAGACAGTCGATTACGCAATATTCGGAGGTTAACGCGGCTTTGGTACCATACATGCCATGACGTATAGATGAAAGAAGTATGAAAAGTTCGTTGCTTTTATTGTCGTGGAAAATTTTCTGTTGCAACAGCACATTGACGAGTTCGAAATGACTTTTCTTATTTTCACCGATGACAGCGATTTCATTAGTAACGACATGACAATCCTTCAGACATACCTTAATAATTGGATAAAGCGCTAGCAGATAATGCATTACGAACAAAATCTACATAAACGTAATTGCTGCTTAAACACGGCAGCTGTTGGATGATGTTCGAGAAGTCAAGTGAGAAATGTTACGATTGTAGGCCGATGTAACAAAACGTGATCTAATAAGAAGTACTTGCATTTGCGGAAGTCTTGATATTGTAAAATGTTTGTGTGGGTACAAATGATAGAACTTATTCTTTTCAATACAAATCCCTTTATTCAGTACAGTTACAATTCACTATTTAATTGTTTCTCTCAGTACAATCCAATTTCTCAACCGCTTACACTTTTCTTATCTTTTACTTAAATCACTTAATCACTTCTCCTAATTAACACTTCAAATTTCACTTGAGAACTCATTTGCATACCTTGGGGATGCTGGAACTTATACTCGAATGACATACTTCGAGAACAATCCTCGTCATCCAGCGTCCCATACAATTTCCAATTTGCCAGAAAATTCGATTCCACTCTCCAGTCATCAATGGTCGAGACTTTGTTATTAAAGTATCGAAATCTTGTGGTCTTCGAGTATCGACATCTTCTGCTCTGTAAATCTAGATGTCGCTGCTCACATTTAAGTGGTTATCACATTGCTCCCTCCCTACAGTTGTTCGTCCCGAACAACTTCGTCATTCAGCATCCCGTTGAAATGACACATTCTATCCAAATGGACCACTTTCAATTTTCCTCGATCCCCACGCTGGATCCGGTAGACAACGTCATTAATGCGGGTTATCACCTTGTATGGACCTTCCCAGTCCTGTTGCAATTTTGGTGATTTGCCTTTCTTACGCTGAGGATTATACAGCCAAACCATATCTCCTTCGTTGAAACCGGAAGATTTCGCCTTGATATCGTACCTAGTTTTCATGCGGCTGCTTGCTAGCTTCGTCGTTTCTCTGGTGTCTTCATGCAATTTATGAATCCTGCTGCGTAAGTCATTCACGTACTCGTTCACCTCTTTGGGCTCCGTCGGTGGGGATCCGAATTTTGCTTCACTTGGCAATCGAATTGTTTGACCAAATAAGATCTCGGATGGTGTGTGCCCTGTTGAGCTATGGACCGCGTTTCGGTAGGCCATTAAGAAGAGTGTCGATCCCAATCCCACTGGTAGTTGCTGACAACCTTAGATAGATGCTCATTCAAGGTTCGATTGAATCGCTCGACCATTCCATCAGATTGAGGGTGTAGTGGCGTTGTCCTTGTCTTTCTTATTCCCAAATATTGGCATATTTCCTGGAAGACATTTGATTCAAAGTTTCGCCCTTGATCAGAGTGCAGCTCCATTGGGACCCCAAATCTGCTCACAAAGTTGTTGGCTATCTGTTCGGCTACGGTCTTAGCCTCTTGATTTGGGATGGCAAACACTTCCGGCCACTTACTGAAGTAATCCATGACTACGAGAGTATATCGGTTTCCATTAAAGGTTTCGGGAAACGGCCCAGCGATGTCGATGGCTATTCGTTCGAAAGGTGCTCCGACATTGTATTGTTGCATTTGTCCATGTGGCTTTACTTTTGGACCCTTGGTAGCTGCACATCTTATGCACTTTTTGCACCAATTCTCGACATCTTGTTTAGCGCTTAGCCAATAGAAACGTTCCCTTACCTTTTCCAACGTCTTGTTTATTCCCAAATGGCCTCCTGAGATTCCGTCATGTATTTCATGGAGCATTTGGTTGACTCTGGACCGTGGCACATTTAGCTGCATACGAGATGTTGTCCCATCTGCACTTTCCCATTTTCTCTTCAGCAATCCACAAAAAGCGAGTCCCACTGTGCCCAGTAGCCTTCAGAGTTTGGCTCCGATCTGACATCTGCTGCCAGCTTGGTCTTTCCTCGTGTTCTTTCCAGGCCAATATTGGTTCGATGTCATTGTCTGCCTGTTGGGAGGAACGGATTTCGTCTATACTCCAACCCTCTATTGGTTCAGTCTTGATCATTTGGATAGTTGCCTGTTCTTTTGCTTCTTTACGATTGCAGTGTTCGCATTTTACTCCGCACGGTCGACGAGAGAGAGCATCAGCATTTGAGTGGAGTGTTCCCTTGCGGTGTTGCACTTCAAAGTCGTAGCCCTGCAACTGCTCGATCCATCTTGCAACTTGGCCTTCAGGGTTCTTAAATTGGAGTAGCCATTTCAGAGCTGCGTGGTCTGTCCGGAGAATGAACTTTTGTCCGTAGAGGTACTTATGGAAATGCTTCGTAGCCAGAATTAAAGCCAGAAGCTCGCGCCGGGTTACACAGTAGTTCCGTTCAGGTCTGGAGAGTACTTTGCTGTAATATGCGACCACTTTCTCTTGACCGTCATGAACTTGGGAGATCACAGCTCCGACCCCAACATTGCTGGCGTCTGCGTCCACATTTTTCTGAGCGTGGGGTAACCTAAGATGGGGGCTTTGCACAGCTGTCGCTTCAGTTCTTGAAATGCTTTTTCGCATTCTCCAGACCACCTGAAGTGTCGGCCTTTTTCTGTCAGTTGATGCAGGCTCTTTGCAACGCCAGCAAAATCCTTTACGAACCTTCTCTAATACGTGGCGAGTCCCAAGAAGCTTCTCAGTTGGTGTTTATCTTTTGGAGAAGGCCAACTTTTCACGGCTTCGATTTTGTCAGGATCCGTTCTTACTCCTTCCGCTGATATAATGTGACCCAGATATTTTACTTCCGAACGAAACAAGGCGCACTTGTCCGGGTTGAGCTTTAAATGAGCACTTCGTAGCCTCTCAAACACTTCTTTTAGATTTTCGCGGTGCTCCTCGTACGTCTTACCTATGACGATAACTTCGTCCAAATATACTAGGCAGGCTTTCCAGGTGAGTCCTTGCAATGTTCGTTCCATTAGTCGCTCGAAGGTGGCCGGAGCGTTGCACAGTCCAAACGGCATCACTGCAAACTGCCAAAGACCGCTTCCTGTAGTGAAGGCAGTTTTCTCACGTTCCGCACGATTTATCTCTACCTGCCAGTAACCGCTCTTCAAGTCAAGTGTTGAAAACCATTTCGCTCCAGAAAGCATATCCAAAGTGTCATCGATTCTCGGAAGTGTCCTTTAGTGACATCATTGAGACGTCGGTAGTCTACACAAAATCTCGTGCTGCCATCTTTCTTCTTCACGAGGACCACTGGAGATGCCCACGGACTTTGCGATTCTTCAATCACTCCCTCAGCTTTCATCTTCGACATCATTTCGGCAACTTCTGTTTGCTTTGCCAATGGAAGACGCCTTGCAGGTTGACGGATTGGTCGAGCGTCTCCGGTGTCAATGTGGTGTAGAACAATATGCGTACGTCCATATTCTCCGTCTTGTGTAGCAAATATATCAGCGTACTCACCGATTAGTTTTTCTGCCAGGATTCGCTGATCTTCGTCCAGATTACAGAGGCTGAGAATTTTGTTCTTGATTTTTATGCTCTGAACTGTTGCGACCGGTTTTGCACCCTTTTTTTCCGTTGTGGTCGATATAGCCTCAACAGGTACGCATTTTCCCACTATCTCCCTCTTTTTCACCTTTACACAGAATGTCTTTGGTTTTGGAATCCTTACAGGGACCATGTTGTTCTTTGGCTCCACTAAGGTCTTTCCCACCATGAAGTCTCTTCTCTTTTCTGGCTCCATTAAATAGAATCGGTGGCTACCAGGACCACCTTCCACTTTTGCCCACAAAATTGCTTCTGACGAAGGCTCTAGACTCTGATTGCTACAGATGATGACATTTGAGACTGTGGTATTGGCGTTTCCGTATATCATTGGTATCTCCATGTTTCCGTATTTCAGGGTTTGTGCCCCCAAGTCGACTATAAGTCCATGTTCTCTCATGAAGTCTGTACCAATGATGCACTCGTCACATATGTCAGCTACCAGAAACGCGTGAGTGAATGTTATTCCGGCCAGTTGGATTTTTATGCGGACTTCACCATATACCTTAATCGTTGCTCTTGTAGCTGTTCGCAAGCTGCAACTGCTAGTGTTATGCAGCCAAGACTTCTGCACAAGATTCCTCCTGATGATTGAGGCCGTGGCAGCGGTGTCTATTGTTGCCATCCATTTTGCTTTTCCACTGACTACTTCTACTAGAAGGCTCTCGTTGCATCGTTTTGCCAGCGAGACTTGGATGATGGTCCTGGGGCCGTCGACTCCTGCTACCAACTTCTGCCCCGCGAAGTTGGTGCTTAAGCATTTCCCGACTGATGGCTTCGGGAAGGTTGACCGGCTTCTTGATAGCTGTTTCTGCGGGTTTCTTCCTCTATTTGCTTGCCACCACAGTGAGGGCAGTCTTTTCGTCGCACCGGTTCTTTACACTGCCTTTGAAGGTGTCCTATTTTATTGCAATTCCAGCAGCGCATTATCCGTCTATCCCGTCGAGTATCTCGTTCCTCGGCACTAATTCTTGTGCAGGAGCATTCGATAGATGTTACTTCCCTGACGAAATGTGTTCCCCTGGAAGCCTGATTGGCTGCTTCCATTGCCAGAGCGAAGGCAAGTGCTTCAGCAAGGGTTCTTTTCCCGTCCATCCTTACTGCTGACTGTAGCTTCGAATCTGCAATTCCCCTGATAAATGCATCTTTTGCCATTTCGTCGATAATTTCCTGGCCTGCGGTGGGGTATGACAGATGTGCGAGTCTACTCACGTCTGCTTGGAGCTGCTGCAGTGTTTCTCCTCTTTGCTGTGTTCGGCTTTGCAATTGGACCTTGTAGACCTCCTGCATGTGGCTATCCCCAAACCGTTTCTCGATAGCCTGTACTAAAGTCACATAATCTTTATGCTTTTCGATGTCTACTGTTTGCAACAATTCTGCTGCAGGACCGTGCAAGGCCATTGTTAGGGCAAAGCACTTTTCCTCATTGTCCCAGTCGTTTGCACAGGCAGCCATTTCAAACTGCTTCTTATAAGTAGACCATGAGGTCTGGCCATCGAATGAGGGAGGCTTCAAATCTTTTCTCCTTGGACCGCTTAAAGAATATTCTGACAGTTTCTGTTTTCGCACTGTGTCGAGCTCTTTTGCCAGTTGCTGAACTTTGCTGTCCATTTCTTCGAATTTTTTGCCAACATTCTTCTCTATTCTATCAAATTTGTCATCAACGTTCTTCTCTATTCTTTCAAATTTGTTATCGATTTCTTCGAACTTTTGGTGTAGAACGTTATTTTGTTCTTCCAGTTTTCGTTCTAGACTATTCTTTTGTTCGTCGAATTTTTGTTCAATGCTGCTCTTCTGCTCGTCTAGATTTTTCTTTTGTTCGAGGCTATCCAGATTTTTCTTTTGTTGGTCGAGACTATTCTTCTGTTCGTCCATTTTTAACAAGAAGAGTTGCATCATCGCAACCATATCACTGCCGGTACTTGTCTGTTCATCCTCGTCAACATCAAAGGAGTATGCATCAGGATCATGTCCCTCGTTGTTCAAAGCCTCCTGAAGTCGGAGCACCAGGTCACTTTTTCCTCCACTGGCGCTGAGGCTTCTCTTGTTCAACTCGGATTTGAGTTGAACGAGTGTCAACTGCAATAGTTTTCGACCCATTCTAGCTTTTTCAAATAGTCAGAAAGCACTTTTTTTTTTTTTTACACACAATAAGTCCTATCCCACTTCTGACACCAATGTAAAATGTTTGCGTGGGTACAAATGATAGAACTTATTCTTTTCAATACAAATCCCTTTATTCAGTACAGTTACAATTCACTATTTAATTCTTTCTCTCAGTACAATTCAATTTCTCAACCACTTATACTTTTCTTATTTTTTACTTAAACCACTTAATCACTTCTCCTAATTGACACTTCAAATTACACTTTAGAACTGATTTGCATACCTTGGGGATGCTGGTATTTATACTCGAATGACATACTTCGAGAACAATCCTCGTCATCCAGCGTCCCATACAATTTCCAATTTACTAGAAAATTCGATTCCACTCTTCAGTCATCAATGGTCGAGACTTTGTTATTCAAGTATCGAAATCTTGTGGTCTTCGAGTATCGACATCTTCTGCTCTGTAAATCTAGATGTCGCTGCTCATATTTAAGTGGTTATCACAATATTAAGGAACTGATAGCGGAAAAATTAAGGCTGAACAAATATCTGGTTTTACCATGTTCAATTAAGGAGTCGGAAAATCTTGCCCAAAATGAAATATAAATCCTAGTTAGAGCCGAGGTTCGAAGAAGGAGCTGAAAGAAAAGTAATTGGATAACCCAAATGCAAAAACATCAACTAGCCTTTCACTTATGAGTTGATCCAAAATAGAGCGGCCTCTAACGAACGGCGCGGTAATAATGCAGATACGAGTGGGAAATATTTAGTATTCGATATAATTATTCGCGTTACATATTTCAACGGTCACTATACGAAGAAAAATATGGAAATTAAATAGCTTTTAATGTAATATAATAGAACAACTTTTTGATATTTAATTCTATCAGAGAAACCTCAAAATCGAGGAAAGCGCAGATAGAGACTTTTTTGTTCTCTACAAGGATCTTCTATTATATTTTGCTTGCCAAATATTGTAGTTTAGGGCACCATCGATTGCATTATGCAATTCAATGGTATTCTTTACTTAGCTCTAAGTATAGTAAATAAATATTAGTAAAGATAATGTAAATAAAGTCGAAAGACATAGTTATAAGAATTTAGAGTAGCTTAGAGTGCCTGCGTGGGGCCAGTAAGTTAGTATAAGATTGTTAAGTAATTTTAAGCTAGCATTTAAGCATTTTTTTGTTAGTATGTAAGAGTTAGTGTTTAAGAAAATAAAATGCATTTAAAACTAAAAACTAAACTGGTATTCTTTAAAAAGCTCTCTTCGATTATTACTGTAATCTTTCAGATGAGTGCTCTATTAAAGCTATCCCTAAATAAGGTTACCAAGGGCCACATTTTTGACTCAACGTTAATTTTAATTTTTTTGTTTTTCGGTGTAAGTCTCAGGAATTGAACCCAGAGCTCTAGAGTAGCAATCAACAAAACTAACCACTACACCGCGTCACCATCGTTAGTTGTAGTTAGGCGTTTTTACTCGTCGGGTCCTAATGTGATAACTGCTGTGCAACAATGAGGATGTGAACTTGATCACTTGAGGTGTTTAGAGCGTTTGTGTTTCCGGAAATTTTGTCAATGCCCACTTCAGACGATTCGGCTTTCAGTCTTCGGCTCATTATTATGTGGGAAAATATTACCAATTCAACCAATTTAGTTCATGTGATATGCCATTCTGTGTATATTAAAGGTGGCATCTAAATATTTCAAACCCGGACCAAAGGCAGCAACTAGTGAGTTCTTTAATTTCGTGCTGGAACAGATGGTGTAAACATAGAAAGCCGCATACCCAAAGAATCTATACAGCTGCAGAGTTACATAGGGCAAGTTGCCGCATATATTTTCACCGGACTTCAGCAGGCGATTGTTGCAGTTTTTTTACGTCAATGACGAGGTAAAGCACCAATTTAATGAATGCAGGACTCAATATATTCTGCCGATAAATGAAAATCCGTCCATCTACTTCGATCAGAATACGTCACTGTCAGGAGTCACAATTTCGTCGCTAATTCAAAAGAGATGCAGCGAAGAATCTTAATTTCTTACTCGGACAGAGCTTCAATACGGGGCGAACCTGAATCTCAATCATTTTGTCCGATATTTGATAAACTGTCTTCAATCGCGCACTCAAAATCTTCTAAACCTGTCATTTACTCTTAAAGTGCTCGGTAGGTTGGTTGCTGCCCGTCTGGGCAGCTTTGTTATACCTGAGCCTAGATATTGCTTCTTTTTAGTGGTTATATACCGGAATATGTGTTGCGTTCGCTGTTTAGTCTACAGAAGTGATGTTTCCATATCCTCAGCACTGGCTGTAATTTTATTATAAATACAATTACTTTGCTCATCTCTAAAGGTTTCTGTTCGGGGGCCTTGTTGCCTTGACACGTGCTTTTTTACTCTTAGTAAATTTGTCGAACGTAGTTCCTGTACACCTCTTCATTTCATCGATTGCCAGCTTCTCGCTAGGAAAGTCAATATTCCTTGTCCTCTTTTGCTAGTAGAGCATATGAGTGACTCCTACTCCTTCTATACAGCGGCGCTTTGCAGGCATGTTATTTTGCTACATAAGCATGCCTGTACTCTTCATAAAACCAGGTGTTTTTGGAGGATTGTCAATGAACATTTTTTTAGCATCGACGCCACAATCATTAGCAGTTGATGCAGGTTGTAAGCGTTTTGATGGAAGGTTGCGCATCCCGCTTAGAAATGGTTCTGGTAGTTGGTTGCAATGGCAGCAATTCGATCTCTTCGCTATATTTCTCCTTTGGTGTTGTGTCCAAAATATTCTTAGACATACCTGGACTCCAACTAGTTAGTGGGCAAAGTCAAGACTGGCCGCTTGAGATTTTTGAATATCAATAGTGTCACAGAAAGGCTCTTCATAGATCGCAACATGATCAATGTGATTGACGGGTTTATGTTATTTTGTGAATAGTGATGTTAGGGAACCATGTGCAAGCATCAGTCGTTCGCAAATCTCCGGTGAGAATAAACGTCTTTCGGATTCTCGTAGAGTACAAAAAAAAAAGTAATAATTCTGTTATAAACTCAAACAGTTGGAAGTTTGTTAATTGCCCAGCGGTTAGTGGCGCCAGTCAACAGATCGTGGTGCACGGGTTTGAATCCCGGGTGGTGAAACTTTGAACTTGTTTTTTCTCTTTTTTTGTGTTTTTGTTTTTTTTTTTGCTCAAATTGTGTAAAGATACTAAAAAACAAAAATCACGTGATGGATGGTGGAGAGCGCCCCGCTCTTCCCATAACCGTGGCGAAAGTCATAAAGAGGTTAAAAACTCCTCCTAATCTAACTAAAAAAAAAATAAGTGCTGTTTTAACAGCTGAAGAAGACAAAGAGGAGGAGGGCACCAACAGCTTTGCCTCTCTAGCTAAGAAATTAATAATATAAAAACCAGTATACACAAGCTGGAACAAAAAGTGCTTGCTATTAAGCAACGACAAACTGCACGCCGGCAGAGGGAGCAACAAGCAGTAGAGAGCTCCCAACATCAAGAGCAGAAACAATAACTGCAGCAACAACATAAACAGCAGCAGCTGAAACAACAAATGCAGCAAAAGCAACAGTAGCAACTGCTGCAAGAACAACAACAGCTGAAACCACAGCAGCTGAAAAAACAGCAGCAGCAGCAGCAACAACACCAACCACAAAAACAACAGCAGCAGCAGCAGCAACAACAACAACAACAACAACAACAACAAAAACAACAACAACAACAACAACAACAACAACAACAACAACAACAACAACAACAGCAGCAGCAGCAGCAGCAGCAGAGGAAGAAGAAGGAGAAGGTGCCTCCGATCAACACGTATAAACTAGAGGTAAATGCAACCAAGGACCTGTGTAAGTTGGTCATTGGTAACAATTTTAACATTAAGAGATTGGGGAACGATCGTCATGCCATCCACTGTAATACAGTGGAGGGCTACGCGAAAGTGAAAGAGCTCCTAAAAGAGACGACGACGGAGCAATTCTCATACACACCGAAGTGTGAAAAGCGGCAATCGATGCTGCTGAAGGGGTTGGAACCGTCTTCTGATCCTGAGGAGATCCTGGCACTGCTCAAAGAGAAGGAGTGCGAAGGACTCAAATTTGTGGGGGTAAAGCCGTTTACCACAGCTAGAGCCAGGCGGGAGAAACGGAGTCTGCCGTTCTTCCTGGTGCAGCTCAGTCCCGAAAGTCGTCTGGATAGTCTACGGAGTATCAATGTCCTAGACTACCAGGTGATTCATTGGGAAAAATTAAAAAGGAGCGAAGGTGTTCTACAATGCGTTCGCTGCCAGAGGTTCGGGCACGCCGCGTCGAACTGCCAAATGCAGCCTCGATGCGTGAAGTGCGCAAAGAACCACAGTTCCGAGGAGTGTGCTCTAGGTAGGGACGGAGCATCCGATAGGACGCAGCTCTCGTGGGTGTTATGTGGGAACGTGGGACACACCGCAAACTATCGGGGTTGTCCTAAGTTCGCCGACATTAAAAAAGCAAAACTGGCTCGCCAGCAGAGGGTGGAAGTCATCTCCTTTTGAAGCCTTAAATGGTTTAAATGAGCCAATTATCCATTTAACTTTGTTTGTGCTAAACACTATGCCACGTTGTTGGAAATTATCATCTTCCTAAGTGATGTAGACGCTACATTGCAACGTGGAGTTGAGACAATGCACCTCGAACAGAGGCTCTTGGTTTTCCTTGCAGTTACAATCTGCATTTAACCTCCATAGCTCCATAACGTGCTCTCACGTTATGAGCATGTTCTGCGATTGGCGAATAATCAATATTCACACAGTTCTTCTTCCAAAACCATCAAATGGATTTCCTTCATTTAAGGTTAAATTTTGTTTCTGTAGATCTATAATAAGCCCAACTCTAAGTGCGTTTCCTTTAAGATTTTCTTGTTGCACAGTTTTGCTATGGTTGTTCTGAACCGATCTGCGATTAGCATATTTGACCTCACACAAAGCATCCTATCGAATATGTTGGTAATCAGGTAATGCGACCTTATTTGAGTCGCGATAGTCTTCTTTTCTCTAACTTTTCTCTAATGGAATTGAAAATATGCTCGAATTGAATATTGGTTTGAGGATTCTTCGCGAAATTCCGAACAGACGGCGGTTAATTTTACAGGCCTTGGCCTTATTTAGTAGATAAGAACTTGTGTAGCAATAGCAAAGCATAGCCCGTCAGCCTTCAAGGTCATTGCAGTATTCAAAAGTTTTCGCTTTGTAAATTTGTTTTTCTTTCTTCAAATAGAACCAATTAAAGTTTATAGAAAAGTTGTAAGAAAAGCCGTATTTAGGAAAAACTGTAAGAAAATGTCAATATCAGAAATAAATTTATTTTATGCATATGTACGCCTATAGGTCATTTTGTATATATTTACATAAATATATGGTATGTACATACGAGTATATTTCTATTGTAGTAATTTTCGTACAAAAAATATTTCTAAAAGAAAAATCATTTGAAAAAAATACATGTAAGGATACGAGTGTGTCGGTACATATGTAGGTATGTATGTATGTATCAATTTTAGATACGTCATCCGCCACACCCTGCCAGGAGGGCATAAGGAACAAGAAAATAATTGAGGGCGAACATGAAAATCTTTTCAGGAAGTTTCATTTTATTCCATTTCCAGTTTATCTTTCTGTTCTCTTTCTTTTTTATTCGAACATCTCGTTCAGCTTTCTTTTTTCTCGATTCGTAATCTTCAAGGAATAAATAAAATCATCAGGATCTTTTCAATGTTGTGTATATAAAAGCTTAAGTATGAGCAATAGGAAAAGAAAGAGAGTAAGGCAACAAAAAAAAGAAAAGAAGGAAAACCCCTGAAAATAATAAGGACAACATAAGTTCACTGTGTTCTATGTACTTGTACGTGTACATACTAATAAATCGATATGCGGTATACATATCTGGATAGTTAAACAAATTAATCTTAAATCTTATAATTAAAATTTACCTTAAATCGTAAATGATTTCTTTTTACAATTTACTAGTAAAAGCCCGGATTGTTTACCTACATTTATTTAAAATTTAATTTATTTTTTAAATTAAATTTGACTTTGCTGGAAAATAATAAGATAGATAGATAGATAGATATTTTTTATTTTTTCATAATATAACTTACATTTGGTATTGCACATTTTACATTTAGAGATTTGGTACATTTGTTACCTTACTACTAAAAAACGGAAAAGTTTTTGATACAGAAGGAAAAGAATAAGCATAAAGAGTACAAGCGGAGGAAACTTGCTACAAAAACCTCCATGCAAAAGAAAAAAAAAAAATATATATATATATAATATATTTATTGGTACATAGCATATATTTATGTATATATATTATTATATACTAAGAAATTTTTGAAAAAGTGTGCATAGATGCATAATCACAGAAACGTACATAATTATTTTAATATTCACATAAGAAAGTGGAGAAATAAATAAATTAATAACAAAAAAGAACAAAAAATTGTTAAGTAGATATATACATGTATAAATGTATAAATAAATAAATAAATAAAGAAAGAAAGAAACAAAAAGACATGTATATAAATAAGTAAGTAAACAAATAAATAGAACAGTTATATTACCTTTATTTTTAAGTATAAAGACTGTTTACAAAAGGATTGTCAGCAAAAGAACAACGAGTGATGAATCCTTCGTTTAACTTGTAAATACGTTCGCATATCAGTTCAACATCCGCCCTTAAGTGCAGATCTCTAGTTGAAAAACGCCAAGGTAAGTTAAGAATCATTTTCAAAGTTTTGTTTTGTGACACTTGCAGCCTTTTTAGGTGACATTTGGCTGCGCCACCCCAGACAGGACAACCATAGGTCAATATCGCTTGGAAAATAACTTTAAAAATAATTATTTTATTAACGTTAGATAGCTGTGATTTCCTGTTAATAAATGGGTATAATAAGGGTATCTAAGTCTGTGTGATGTGTTCACTAAATGTCAGTTTTGAGTCTAAGTGTATGCCAAGATATTTCACTGAAGGGTCCCAACTTATTTCGTTCGTGAACATCGTTCGCTAACTTTATAGCTTCCTCTTCTGTGTCCACACTATCAAGCATATCATCAACGTAGTGGTTTTCCAGAATACACTGAACTGCTCTTGGAAACTCATCGATAAAATCGCCGGCGTTAAGATTCTTCACGTACTGAGCACAGCTTGGCGAACATGTTGCACCAAATGTCATTACTTGCATGATATATGCTTCGGGTTCTGGGCAGCTGGGCGTCATCCATAGGAAACGCTGATAATTTTGGTCTTCTTCACGAATCCTAACCTGGTGGTACATTTCCGCAATGTCACCGCCAATCGCAACACGTCTTTGTCCCTTTAGAAGCATGTCGTTCGGTGACACACCATTAACCCTTGCTGCTGCGTTCCACACCAGCCGAAGCTTTCCTGGTTTGTTCGGGTTGCTTACAAAAAATACCGGCAGCTACCAGCATCGCTCGCTGTTTATTTCACTGGGTAGTAGCTTTCTTACGTATCCTTTGGCTACGTAGTCGTCGATTTTGGACTGCATCTGGTAAGCTAGATCTGGATCCTTTTGAATCTTGAAGTACAGGCATTTTGCTCTTCTAATAGCCATCGGAAGACTGTTCGGGAGCGAAATGTTTTTGGTCTTCCATAGAAGCCCTGTTTGAAAACGATCCCCGGTTCTGACTGTTACCCTTTGCATCTGCTCACAAGCGTGTTAATCATCAATTGACATCACCATTTTATTGGAGTAGTCTAATCCCGTGTTATCGAGTCCCATATAGTTCTTGACGACCTCAGTTAATTCAGCATTCGCGGTGGCCTCGCAATTGCAGATATGGAAAACGTACCTATTAATTGTGGAGACACCTGCAGAGTGTTCAGCTGACTGTCCTTTTATAGTCCATCCTAGACGAGTTTTTTCAGCTACTGGTCCAGATTCTTTTCCTTCTCTTGATTTTAGGCAAAGGCCGAGACGGCAGTTGTGTAGACCAATGAGCAATTTAGGGACGGCTTTGGTGTATGGCTTCAGAGGGAGTCCTTGTAAGTGCTTATGCAGGGTTTGTAGCTTTTTAACATCTAGAGTCTGCAGCGGGAGTTCCAGTCTTTTGACAGTGTGAACATCTTTCAAAGGAAATTTTCTTTTGGAACCTGTCCCGGATATCTCCAGGCTAATTACCACTGAGTCATCCTCGTTACGATGTGAGTTCGAAGTCCATCGAAGACACAATGGTTGTGGATCGCCTTTAAGATTAAGTTCTGAGACTAGATCCTCATCGATCAAAGTAAGAGATGACCCGTCGTCGAAGAAGGCAAAGGTAGTCGGCTGTACGCCGTTTCCATATAAGTTTACAGGAAGTACCTTAAAGAGTATAGGATCGTGGTCCTCAGAATGAACCATTGTTGTTGGAGAACGAGAGACCGGAGGTGATGTCTTGTTGTGTAGGCAGGGGTGGTGGATAAAGCGGCAGTTGTCAATGCCGCATACAGCTGTGCAGGTACATGGCTCCGAATGATGTCGCTTTAGGCATCTACGACATAGTTGATATTTCCTCAGCAACTTCCATTTTACGGACCTACCTAGCTCAAGAAAATTTAAACATCTGCTTACATCAGGACAATTACCTTGACAAATTATACATCCGACGTCATTGACAACTTCGGGTACTTCAATGTGAGTATTAAGTGTTCCTCGCCGACGTCCTTTAGTCGAGGTGCTGGGAATAAAGTTGGTTTGGTTTTTACATTTCAGCTCGATGGCCTGGAGTCTATCTAGAATTTCGCGTAAAATGTGATGCTGCTGTTGTGAAGAGACTAGGTTGAGCTGCTGTGTAGATGGCAATTGTGGTTGTGGTAGTTCTTGAGTGGCCGTTGTGCTTTCCGCTCCGGGGGCTCCAGTAGTTATGGGGTGAGGAGCACTAGCTGATGTTAACCAGTTTTCCACTTGATCACAGCTCTCAACGTCATCATTAGAATCCGAAATTGCGTCTTGTTCATCAAGTTGCGCTGCTAGCTCTCGTTGCTTGAATAAAAGAGTTTCTTTTTCCTGCACTAGTTCTTCCTTTTGTCGTAGAATTAAATGCTGCTCGTGCATGAACTGCATCTCAGCATGTAGTCGGCGAATGTTTGACGAAGCCTTTGAACTTTGAGACCCTGTCGACTTGGCAGCGCTTCTGTTATTAGTCCTGGCAGAAGTGGCCAAGCAGCCGCTGATAATGCGGGCGAGTTCGCTTGAAGCAGTCGAGATAGCTAATTTGTCGCATCCTTTGGCAAGCAAGGGTGCGCTCTGGAAGGATCTCAGGTTATTGACAGGATAAGCGGGGGCGCCGTTCTCATCGTTGAGTGATTTCGTCTCATGGTTGCCTTGAGGAAGCTTCTCGGGTTCACTATTGAACTTACCTCGTGTCGGGTTCTTAGAAGTACCACTAATGTTCTGCGAGCTGGTGGCGTCTGAGTGTTGCTGAGCTTCTATAAGCGCAGTGGCAAGCAGGGCAGAGCAGGAACTACAGCGCCAGGCACGATGAGCTACAGATGAAGTTACTCCCACGCACAAGAAGTGGTACCATCCATCGCAATTGTCACAGCGTACCATTCGCAAATTGTCTTCCTTTGGACACGCTGGACAGCTGTACTTCTTTTGCTTCTTCGCTGGCATCGTTCGGTATAGGTGGCGATTAAGAATTTTTTTAAAATGTTTCAAAGAAAACAATTTTTTGAACCGCAAGTTTTATTCGATTAAAAAATTCCTAAATATTTACAGAGAAGTTATTACAAGGTTAATTTAATGATTTTAATTCTTACTTAGTTTTATTCTTCTTAACTTCTTAATTTAACGTCACCAGCGGACACATGCTCAGAAAAGAAAGAAATAAAGTCTAGGTTACATGACGTTTTGAATTGACATCTGTCAAAAGGGTGCGCTCAGAATTCGAGCTACGGCATTGCCTCATTTGTCGTAACAAGCATCTATAAGTGTCCTCTCGATGTTAAGAGCGAACGTATGCGATGTGTAAATTGCAGTATCGTCAGCGAAGATTGCAGCTTGACTATCTGGCAGACTAGGAAAGTCAGATGTAAATATATTATATAAGATAGGACCCAATACTGACCCTTGTGGGACGCCTATGTTGAAATTAGTGGACTTAGACAAACAGGTATTAACATGGACTAGAAAACTACGACTTGACAGAAAACTTTGGACAATTTTAATTAGATACAATGGATAACTAAAGTTAATCATTTTATATATTAGGCCGTTATGCCAGACGGTGTCGAACGCCTTCTCAACATCAAGTAGGATCATACCAGTTGATTTCCCTTGTGACCGATTAGATTTAATATGGTTACATATTCGAAGAGCTTGATGCGTTGTATTATGAAATTGCCTAAATGCAAACTGAATATTAGGGAATACATAATTATCACTACTAAACTCTAGAATATGATTTTTTATTACCTTTTCCAAGATTTTGCTTAGGCTACTGAGTAAACTTATTGGTCTATAACTGATGACAGAATCTGCAGGCTTTCCAGCTTTTAATATAGGGACAACTTTAGCCATTTTCCATTTTTGCGGAAAATATTGCAATTTTAGACACGCGTTGACTAGAAAAGTTAAATGTCTTAAACCCAAAAAGGATAAATGCTTCAGGTAATTGTTTCTTATTCCATCTAACCCACCCGTTTTATTAACTTTAAGGGATTTTATGGTGTTTGTAACAGTGGCTACAGAAACAAAGGCGTTTGTTGGGGTGTTACAAATATTGTTGTTAAAAGTCATAATTTTTTGTTCAACCAAAGTGTTGGTTTCATTATCTCCTAAATTTTGAGATAAAGAATGACTTTTAGAGAAAAATTCAGAGAGAGAATCTGCTTTCTCTTTGTCAGTAAAAATATATTCATCATCATTTCTGAGTGTTGGTATTAGTCTATTTTTATTCTTGATCACTTTGACTATATTCCAAAAAGGCTCACAATTTTTGTCTAAAGATTCTAGTTTTTGATTCATCTGTGGTTACGAAACTGTAGAATAAGATTTTTGATCAAAATGTTTAAGTAATGGAGCTGTAATTTGAGATTAGGCTGACGGTATCTTTCCCAATTGCGGTTTTGGTTAGGTAAGAGTGGCTGTTGGAGATACCAACCCACTTAGGCCTATTGGCCCATTGTGATGCCACGTGGATCTATGATCTTCTTACTACTGGAACCAGTTTGAGCTTATAATAAAGCGTAGGAGACTGTTAACGTCTATTTTTTCGAGATCGTTTAGGTCGTTGTAGAAGAAAGCTCCTAGATGAAGCTTCCTTCTCTGAGAGAGAGCTGGACATGTGCAGAGTAGGTGGGGGATTGTCTCCTCCTCTTCCTCGTCCATGCAGCTTCTACAGAAATCGTTAGTAAAAGCGCCAAGCCTTCTTGCGTGCTTGCCTATGAGGCAGTGTCCGGTAATGACACCTATTATGGCGCTGAGATGTTTCCTATCTAAAAGGATCAGACACTTAGATCGACCCATATCCAGCCTTGGCCAGATCTGTTTGGTCGCTAGACATGTTTGTCCAGCAGTCCACCTAAGGTCTGTTCTTTTATTGGCATCTAGCTTTAGTGTTAGTTTGCACGTAGCGATTGGTATACCTATACTACCTTTGTCCGGTAGGATAGGTAGAGTGGTTCCAATTTTGGCGAGTTCATCGGCTCTGCAGTTCCCTGGAATGTCTCTGTGGCCCGGCACCCAACAAAGGTGAATGTTGAACTGCTCTGCCATCTCCATGATGATCGGCATTCAAGGGCGGTTTTAGAATATAATGAGACCGAGTCCAGGGACTTGATGGCGGCCTGACTATCCGAAAATATGCGGATATCACGTTTTTCTTCAGCCAGGACAGAGCTTCTTTAATCGCCAAAATTTCCGCCTGGAACACGCTACAGTGATTTGGAAGGCGGAAAGAGAGGCTTAGATTTAGCTTATCTGAGAAAACACCGCCACCAACTCCGCTATCGGTTTTAGATCCATCTGTGTAGAGATGGATTGACTTGTCCTCCATGAAAGCATCCTCCTCCCAGAATGATCTAGAGGGGAAGCTTACATGGAAGTTTCTGTCAAACCAAAGTTCAGGTATGGTGTAATCGGTGTTCTCTGTGAGGATTCCTAATGTATTAAGAATATTGGCGTGGCCAGATGAATTATTTGTCCACTGTTTAGTCGCTTTAAGGCGAATAGCTGCAGTCGCAGCTACTTGCTTGCTAAAAATGTCGATGGGTGTCAAGTGAAGCAGAATATCTAATGCCGCAGAGGGGGTAGACCGCAAGGCTCCGCTTGTGCATAGACATGCTGTTCTTTGGACTCTGCTTAGTTTAATGCGGTTGACTGCATTCTCCAAGGCCGTCCACCAGACAACCACCCCGTAAGTAAGTATCGTTCTTATGACCGAGATGTATAGCCAGTGGGTTATGCGAGGTTGAAGGCCCCATTTGTTCCCAATGGCTTTTTTGCAAGAGAATAAATCTATTGTAGCTTTATTGACTCTTTCTTGAATGTTAGGTTTCCAGTTTAGTTTCCTATCAAAAATGAGACCCAGATATTTTGCTGTATCGGAGAAAACTAAACTGGTACCGTTTATTGAAGCAGGGTCTATGATTGGAATTTTATATTTCCTAGAAAAGAGGACAAGATCAGTTTTATGGGGGTTTATTCCCAATCCACAGTCGTGATTGCGGATGTGTTGACGTTGTTAAAGGCGCCCTTTATGTCTAGGAAAGCAACCATTGTGTACTCCTTATATTGTAGGGATCGTTCGATGTGGCTAGTCAGAGAGTGCAAAGCCGTTTCCATCGACTTTCCTTTACAGTAGGCATGTTGAGCCGTAGACAGAAGTCTTGGATCAACTTTAGCTCGAATATGGATATCAATCAGTCGTTCTAGAGTTTCCAGAAGGAAAGATGATAGACTTATAGGTCTGAGGTCCTTTGGGACTACATGAGAATGAATACTACATTCACTTCTCTCCATAACAGTGGAATGTGGATAAGTTCTACACAGCTCATCATAATATTTTCCAACACTGGTAGAATAATATCTGAGGACCTTTGTAGCTCGGCAGGTATAATACCGTCCGGACCAGCAGACTTGTATGGTTTGAAGCCATGCAGCGCCCAAAGCAGTTTGTCTCTCGTAATCAGACCATGAATTTTGGTCACGGTTGCAGTGCGCCTGTTTGGGCTGCTACTGGCCGCGAGTTGCGAGCTACCTTGAAAGTGGGTGTCCAGAAGCAGGTTGAGTGATTCATCACTTGAGGTTGTCCAAGAGCCATCGGTTTTTTTCAAACAGCTAGGCATCATAAGATTTGTAGAGACGATTTTTCTTAGCCGCGATGCCTCAGAGGTTTCTGTGATTTTGTCATAGAATGACCTCCAGGATTGTCGCTTTGCCTTCCTCAATTCTTTTTTGTATAATTTGAGGGATTCTTTATATGAGTCCCAGTCAGTCACTTTTCTTGTGCTTTTTGCTGCGTTGAAAAGTTTTCTGCAGGCGTTTCTGAGCAGTCCCAGTGCCGATGTCCACCAATGTGGCTTTTTCTTGCCTCTTGGTTGAATAAGAGGGCAGGAGTCAGAGTAAATTCCCTGACTTTTATGTCGAGCTCATTAGTGTCACGCGGGAGACTTGATAGTTCAGAGGATATCGTTTTCGACAGTATTCCTCTGTATTTTGTCCAATCAGTTTTCCGGTAGTTCCGGAAAGCTGGTTGGCGGGGGGGAGCATCACTCAGACTGAATTGGATGTATCTATGGTCTGAAAAGGAGTGTTCAGACGATACCATCCAGTTTGTTAGCCTTTGGGTGATGCTGTCGGAGACAAGAGTAATATCTAACACTTCTTGTCGGTTTTTTGTTATAAAAGTGGGCTCATTGCCAATATTGCAAATTAACAGGTTTGTGAGTAAGAGCCTTTGGCAGTCTCTAATCTGGCAACGGTTAGGTCGGGGTCACTGAGGTTGGGAAGTAGAAATACATTAAGGCTACGTTTCACTAATATACAAGTTCTAATCTTACCTTTGTCTCTTGTATAGAGCGAAGCGTATGTGGGTGTCCTAAGTCCACGAACCACGCTTTCTGCAATCCATGGTTCCCGGATTAGAATTATGTCTTCTGCGTTTTTGGAAAGACGCAGAATGAGTGCGGCCGAAGCCTTTTTTGAGTGGTGGAGATTAATCTGGAGAAACCGTATCATTGCTACAGTCTTCCAGAGTCGCCTCCACCATGGTGTTGTTGAGGTCCGCCGATTCTGAAGATGTGCCCAAGAGCTCATCTTCTATCTCTGATCGTGTAGAACCTCTAGTTGCTTCGTCATCGGTTTCCATTTCCGACAGTGTGTCAGAAGAGGGGACCGACGGCTTGGTAGTCACCTCGGACAGATTGGAGTCGTCGCTATCCAATTCTGGAAAGGATATCGACGCTGCAAGATCCGAGGTTGTGATGTCAGGTGTTAAAGGAGGAGGAGGTTGCTTATCAGTGTCCAGCTCATCCTTTTTGTACACCCTTAAATGAATGGACTCGAATCCGAACCAAATCATGCCTTTCGTCTGCGCCAGAGGATTAAGGGATTCCTTATTGATCACAATTAACGCGCATCTATAAGAACCCCTTAGTTCCTCCAGTTTCGTGACTTTCCAGTCAGGAGTCGGAAGAGTCGGGTTGCTGAGCCGGATGATTTCCAGAATACTTTCTGGAGAGGAGGGTTCGGCTGGAATCCAGATACGAGTTCGAGGTCTACTTAGAATGTCTTCCTTAGATACGACCTCGAGTTTTACACCTTGCCAAATCTCTCCTAAACCATCGATGGCTTTGGTGAAGAGATCGAGAGATCTCTGTTTGGAGCAAGCGATGAGCTTTACCTTGGTGCCAGCCAGCGTCGCTTGTGATAGGAGGTGGTCCTGGGTTTTCCCGCATGATGGCCAAGAAGTTGCTCGAGAGCTTCAGCTTGAGCAGTTGCCACCGTTCCGGTGTAATGGAACCGTCGGTATCGCTCCTATCGATCACCGCGATCACCAATGCGTCCTTTAGGACTTCATTGTAAGACCTCAGAGATCTGCTGTTGGATGGCCCGGGGGTTGTAGAACTGTGTGTTTTGGGCCTCTTGGAAACCGGTACGGTTTCCTCCAACGATCTCTGGCTTAGAGGAGTTTTTTGACGTTTTGGGAGCAGTGGAAGCAGTGGGAAATCCGCCTTTTAGGATGTTTTTAGCCCATTCAACCTTGCTCTTTATTTCCGCACTTCTCTCAACCTCCGGATTGGATCCGAAGGTTTTGATGATGCGTGAAGCATTTCGGCGTCTTAAGTAGAGCGCTTTAGATGGAGCTCCAGATTCCTCCTTGGTGGGAGGAGTTTTGGTAGGGGGTGGGGGAAGTGATAGGACCATGGCTTGCCACAGTCTTAACACTCCCTGAAGGAGTTTTGGTAGCAGCGACAAGTCCGTGGCCTGCCACAAACTTGCTGCTGCTAGGGGCGGAGGAAGTGATAGGACCATGGCTTGCCACAGTCTTAACACTCCCTGAAGGAGTTTTGGTAGCCGCGACAAGTCCATGGCCTGCCACAAACTTGCTGCTGCTAGGGGTGGAGGAAGTGATAGGACAATGGCTTGCCACATTCCTAACACTTCCTGAATTCTTATTTTTTTGGCACGTTCAGTTTGCCTTTAGAGGATGGCGCACCATGGCCTGCCACAGTTTTGCCTCCTCTCGGCAATGTAGGAGCCTTGCCGGTAGTCGGTGTAGTCACCGTTTCACCGCCCGGTATTCAAGGAGTACCGGCCTCGGTTTTTGTTTTTTGGTTATTTTCCATTAATGGTCCCACGAGTAGCGGAGAAAGGGGTGTCCATCTGTACAGAGATCCGCTGTATACAGATAAGGCTAGCTAATCCGGAGGTCGCCAGGTATCCGGATACTTCGTTCGCAACTGAGCTATTTTTGGAGATACTGGGCCCTCAGCCAGGTTGATCTTCAGCACGGGTCGTATAACACCTTGATCCAGCCCAGGGGAATGATGAAGTGCTTTGGAAGTTGGGGTGGGGGGGGGAGCATCCTTTGGTTTCAGGACTCGTCTGGAGAATTTCTTCTCGAGATTCATTGACTCTACTCAGCCTCTACAACTCGACAAGTTCGATGCTCGCGGTAGAAGAATTGCGTCTTAAGGTATTACGAATTTTTATGTGTTCAAGGATATAATTTGGAAGCTAAACTGGAGAATTACATCTTGTTATTTTTGGAATATTTTTTTCAATAGCATCATTGATAGCATCCACATCATCTTTGCTTGAAACTGAATTCAAATTTCCTGTAATACTCCTAAGCCCCGAATTAATATTTGAACTGAATTTACGCCAGTTTGCATTTTTAGAATCATAGGACGAGGCTTGGTTAATCTTTTTTGAAAAAAAAAACAGCTTACAAAAAACAGGATAGTGATCAGAATATAGATCATTGACAGCGACGGGTTGAGACAGTAAACTCACACGATTGGTAAGAAAAACGTCAAGAACAGAAGGATTTTTACGCAGATCTGCAGGTACATAGGTAGGGTTTGAGGAAAAAAGAATGGAATACACTGAATAAGATAACATACTAGAAAGTATATTACCCCATGTATTTGCGCGTATACATCCCCATTCACGATGACGACAGTTAAAATCACCAGCAAGAATGACATCATCAGTTCTCGAAGTACATTTGGATAGATCAGACAATAAGTCCATAACTAAATCGTTGATTTCAAGCCACCCTTAATGAAAAAGGGTAATGCAGTATGTCTACTGTGGTTTCGTTATCCTCTAAGCAGAGTTGGAACTCGGTGTTGAGAGACAAGTTCATCTGGTGCAGGTGATATTCAGATCACAGTATCCAGAGAAGAAGCTAGAAAGTCTCCAGATGTCACTTCAGTATATAAGATATTAATCCTTGCCCCACTTTATTTATGAGGCCGATCTTATACTTAGGGATACCGTAGGTGGGTTCGACACTTATCTACTTTTTGGTACAGCAATTTATTGCAATATCTCTGTGAGGTGGTACCTACTAGAGTCTGAAATTGTTGCAGTTGGCTAAAACTTCGAGGATATTGCAGCAGTCTATTGTGGTTTTGTGCCCATACATTTAGAATCCAGTGCCTCGAATACTGCTTAATCATATCGTGGATCACGTTAGCGTCCGTATACATGACATAACTCGTCCTGAAAGGCCTTTCAACACATTGCCCTTAGAGTTCAACACTGAATCCCCTACTTAACAGTCTATACGATTTGTGGTCTTAATGTCAAATTGCTTGGTTATGTGTGGGGCACTAAATCGTATAACGTGTCCATCATTTTAAGGTAAAGAAGATTAATGATCTGATTTTCGACTGGTTTCCCGAACAAAGAACACTACCAGATGAATATGATGACTTCGGACGCGGACGTCTTTTTCTTTCTTTCATATAAGTTTGGGCAAGAGGTAATCCCAAATCACTTAAGAATATTCTACGCTCAGCACTCTTCTGTCTATCTGGCCAATTTTGATTAACTCTAATGAAAATAATAAAATTGAGTCATTGAGAAAATTTATACATACTCGTACATACGTATGTAATAACAATATTTTACTGTTTGTAGTTAGTTGACTTTTATTTTCAATAAATGTTTTACAATGTAACGATTAACCTAAGTTTTTAATGGTTTGGCCTGTGGCCGTCTACCAGGTTGACAAAATACATACTTAAGTTTTACATTAAAAATCTCCATCTATGGTACGCTTTCTATAACAAAGTGCTGCTACTGAGTAATCATATAAGACTTTCCATCCTTTTTCTCCATTTAAAATGCTCATTACTTCATCTTCGTCTAAATCATGTTATCCGAACAATGATAGTCGAAATTCTTTTAGAATCGGACAAACACCAAGAAAATGTAAGATGTCTTCTCTCTTTTTCATGTTGCAGAGGTCACAAATTATTGGTAAATCTGGTCTATGGGGTATAAAGTTTAGCTGCACGAGTTCCACTCTCAGTTTGAAAATGGTACTTATTTTGTCAATTGCGTGACTATCTAGAAAGTATGTTTTTTCATTTAGAAAATGGTTTAGTTTGCTGTAATAGTTCCTAAACAGTGACGATTCAGCTTCTTCGATATATTGGTCATATGTATGTCAGCCAAAATTCTCCAAAACCAAGTTAAATTTTTCTCTTAAAAGATGAGGATGCTCGTTCACTTGAATAGACAGATTCAGATCCGCATTCAGAAGCTGTTTTCTTCCATTCCTCGCAAATGCCTCCGCTTGTTCTAATTATGCTCCTTAAAACTACGTTTGGTATTCTGCATTCATTCATTTCTGGTATTTTTAGTATATAGTTGAAGTGCATTTTGAACGTGTACAAGAGCAAAGGAGGAGTTTCCGTTTCAAGATGTAGTATATAGTTCGGGGTATTTTTTGGTAATCGTAAAATCTTCTTCAAAAAGTAGCGAATAAATTTTTCCACAGTATCGTAGCCTCTGTAACCCCATACCTGAGCTCCGTAAAGCATTATCGACGCTGCGGTTGAGTGGAACAAAGTTTGTTTTGCACTTTGTGATACATATTTATTTTTGAAGCAACGTTCCCAAATCGAACAGATAGCTCTTTTAGCAACAGCTAATTTTTCCTCAAAGTGTGGTTTGAAATTTAAGGAGGACGATATTAGGATACCTAGGTATCTGTATCTGGATACTACCTCAATCTCTTCCCCGTCGAACTTTCACTTTTCCAAATGTGAGAAGCGTCCTCCTGCATTTCTGAATATCATAATTTTTGATTTATCAAGATTTACAGTGAGATTCCAACTTTTACATAAAGCATTAAGCATACCTTGGATTGTGTCACACCGAAAGACGATATCATCAGCATACATCAACGCAGGAATTGATACACCGTTGAATCTTATTCCACCTTTGACATCATCTGTTATATCATTGATGTATAATATAAAAAGCAGAGCACTTAAAATACAGCCTTGTTTAGCACCCATTGAAGTTTCGAACTCTTCAGAAATTAAGTCTCCATCCCATACATATGCAATATTATTTTCATACAAGGCTCTCAGTATTCGAATTAACCGATTTTGGAAAGCTTGTAAAAGAGTGCTTCACGTGGTATTGAATTGAACGCTGCTCGAAAATCTACAAAGAAGGCGTACAACTTTTTTTTCTTGCTCTTACGTATATGTTTCAGCAATGATTGTTAAGCAGAATATCTGGTTGATTGTAGAATAACCTTTCCTAAATCCAGCTTGGAATTCTTTAAGGATGTTATGTTCTTGTACCCATTCATACTGTAAAATGTTTGTGTGGGTACAAATGATAGAACTTATTCTTTTCAATAGAAATCGCTTTATTCAGTACAGTTACAATTCACTATTTAATTGTTTCTCTCAGTACAATCCAATTTCTCAACCACTTATACATTTCTTATCTTTTACTTAAACCACTTAATCACTTCTCCTAATTGACACTTCAAATTACACTTTAGAACTGATTTGCATACAAGAACAATCTTCGCCATCCAGCGTCCCATACGATTTCCAGTTTGCTAGAAAATTCGATTCCACTCTCCAGTCATCAATAGTCGAGACTTTGTTATTCAAGTATCGAAATCTTCTGGTCTTCGAGTATCGACATCTTCTGCGCTGTAAATTTAGATGTCGCTGCTCACATTTAAGTGGTTATCACAATACAATCTTTTGTAAATTAATGAAGCAAACAATTCAGCTGAAGTGTTTAAAAATGTGATTCCTCTGTAGTTCTTCGGGTCCCTGTAATCGCCTTTTCTGTGTAGGGGAAAAATTATTGCTTTCCTGAATGCGTCGGAGATATTAGCAGAGTCGAATATTCGATTAAATTCAATTGTGAGAAAATTCATAAGCTCATATGTGCAATGAGATGTGCAAACGGGATGCGATCAGTACCAGGTGATTTATTTGATTTCGGTTTGCATATTACTTCATTGACATCTTCCAGGGTGAATGCAGAGTCTAATTTTTCGTCTAAGATCATAGGGGCTGCACATTGAAGTAGCGGCGAGGTTAATGGGGCATTAAGAAGTTTATTGAAGTGAGTCCTGAGTTGCGGGGCTTTAAGAGTTACAGAGATGTTAGACGTGTGTCCGTTTAGGTATTTGACAGCTTTCCAGAACTGAGCAGAAGATTTTGAATTATTTATAATCGCAATGTTTTGTTGTTCAAAGGCTACTCCTTTGGTGTAACAGATGTGTTTGTATTCCTTGCTGACATCTTGATAGAGTGCTTTAAAGATATTGGAGTTATTCGACCTTAGAAGTTGAGAAATTTAAAAGATTTGGTTCTAGCTTTCATGCAATCAGAATCATATCATTTTTGTTTATATATTTTATGAGTTTTTAAATCTTTCTGTTTATTTATTATGGAATGGATTTCTTTATTGTTTCCGTTAGAGCTTCAATATTGGCTGTATAACTCTGTGTGCGTAGTTCCATAAGATTCACATTCATGTTTCGCTGATACGATTCCATTATTCGGTCATTCCAGACAAATTTCGGCGGAAGGCTTAATGGTTTTGTTCAAGCATAGTTGCCGCTAGAAGTAGAATTAAGGGTTACTTCCAAGGGCATGTGGTCTGAGAAGATCTCGGTTCCTACTTGAAAACTGTCTAGAAGCTTGAGCCAATTTACTGAAACAAAACAGTAATCTATTATTGAGCATGATGTTCCTGTGATAAAGGTCAATTCACCATCTGGATCTCCTTCGCAACTACCATTCAACAAGCACATGTTATGCTCATCAGCAAGTTCAATTATTTTTGCTCCTTTGTTATCACAAATTAGGTCTTTAGATTTGCGACACGGTTCCAGCAGAGTACTGTTGTGAGTCTTACACGACCATTAATATCCCCAATAAGCATTATATCCGTACAGTCCAAGGAGTGCAGTGAGTCGCAGAGTTTATCGAAATCACGCTGCCAATGATTACAGTTTAAGTAGATTGGTACCAAAACTACATCCAGTGTATTCAGTTTTAAGTTAATAATATCCATTTCGCCAGCTTTTACAAAGATACTCGTATACAGTCCTTTGAGGTCGTCACGAAAGCCGAATAGTGTTCCACCACTTCCTTTTCCAAAAAGTGAAGTTTTTATAGCAGGAGACCAGATTAATTCATAGTTTGAGAAAATATTCTTAAATCGAATTTCTTCATTATCTAATAGATGTGTTTCAAATAATACAAAAATATCAAAATTTTTTACATAATTAGAAAGTGTTACAAAATTCGTTTTGTTTTTTAAACCTGACACATTATTTTCTTGATAGCTATGTTTTTTCAGCATCATTCTGGTAGACATGGGCACATCATGCGTCACGTACAGCCGCCCTAGAGCTTGTGGATGGACCCAAAGATTTTTGCATATTGGTGTTTTGCTAAGTTTGACATCACTGCTGCGATTGACATTAGCCGTCAAATTTGAAGTTTTGTGAGAAGTGTTCTCTTTCGTAACTGTTTTGTTTGTATTTCTGATTTCATCAATAAAAAGATTTTTACTTAACGAAATGTAACCAAAAATAGATTGTATTATTTCAATGCCACTTTTTTCACCACATCTCAACCCAAGCGCGGAGTCCCAAGTAAAGACATTCTTGGCAATGTGGAGCTTGTCATCCCGTAGAGAAATCTTTATTGATGCGTCTTTTTGACGAAGCTCCTTCATGATTGGAATCATTTTTGCCCGACGTTGTCTAACGTTAAAGGGTAAGCCATTTTGGATGCTTATTTTAGTACCCTTCAATTTGAAGGCATTCCTCATCACGCTCCAGGAAGACTCCTTCGATCTCATCTTTAGAACAATCGTAGACTTGTTCGTGTTATGGCTGTGTATCCTATACACAGACTCGACGATTTGATTCGGAGTTGAGTCAACTAACCTGGCGCAAATGGATTTTCGAATAGAATTTCCTGCATTCTCTCAACACTCAGGGTAGAAGTAGATCCCATAGCGAGTTTTGGTTCAATTTCACTCAAGCTTTGGTGGCGTTTTTTGTTTCCTGGGTGTTCCGGAAAGGTGTGGGCTATTCCTCTTTTAACCATTTATAGGTTAGTTTAATGATGGAATTTTTAACTTGGCTATAAAATGACTTAGGTGTTAGAACTTACTCGAATTTCAATTGCCTGAGGTAAAGCGTCTCTTAATTTATAAGGTGGATGTGTTTCCTCAATTAACTTTCACTTAAAACACATTTCTTTTTTGCTTTTTGATCCGGAGATACATTTTTTGCTTCCACTTTCGCTTAAACGTCAAACGTCTGTTTGTTTGTATATGAAGGTATTCAAAGCCGAAATGTCAATCATATTGCTAAAGACAACTATTGGCTATCTATTTATTTTCTTCTATAGCTGTACCCTGTTATCATTTTGTCCACAGTGTCGATTATAGTAAGATACTATCTCCGGCAACTTTTCAGGATCAGTTCTTATTTTGTTTGAATTGTGAAATGTTCTCTGAAGCACAGTGCATTAGTCTTTCCTTCCAACATATGAAACCAGAGTTGTGTCATTGGCTTTTGTTCACAACAGCAGCTTTGGTGGGATGCTGCGTTTATTCTTGCGCATTGTTCAAACCATTGTCAATTTTTTTTCAAGTACTCTTTGGCCTAACACGTAAGAAGAAAAAAATTGTCAGCAGTAGCATTATCACCCCTCAATCCTTGAACAAAATCCAAAACCACGCGCTACCCTTGAACTTTTTTCTGTAATATATAGCTGCTGCGGCTTTTCCGAGATATGGTGGCATTTTCAACACATAGCACGTTTCTGAGCATACAAGAAGCCAGCATTTTAAACCATACCGCTCAGGTTTGCTAGGCATATACTGCCTAAAGGAGCAGCGACCATGGAAGCCACAGAGTTGCTCATCAACTGTTGCACACCCGGATGAGTTAAAAAATGCCGGTAGCACTTCGTTCCATCTCCAAAAATAGGAGGGCAAAAAGAGATACTGAATAGCTTAATGATTCTTTGATTATTTGACCTGTGAAAAAATTACAAAATTAGTTATGGGGTCGCATCTGTGCCAACCCAACCAACTCACTTGTAAACACCGGCCAACAACAAAACTCCAAAATAGGCATGAAACAAATTTGTATCAACTACTTCATGCTTATCATTCTTCAGCCATCCAAAAGCATTAGTGTTATCCAATATTTGGTGGAAAATATAATAACGTCCATGATGAGATGGATGAGATGAGAATTGGTGGCACCCGTCCTTTTTTTTAATACGTTAGAAACTGTATGGCGGCCTGTTGCTTTTTGAAGTGAAGTGGGGCTCGAAACAATGTTATCATTTGAAACAAACATAGAATCAATATTTTGAGGAGAATCCTCTATCTTGTCATCGCAAGTATGTTCAGAAAACTCGTTAGTTATTCGCCAACAGCTGGTTCGTAATCATCGCTTTTTCTATTCAAGGCCACTTCAATCTCCCCATCTCATAAATATCTATCACCGGCCACCAGGCCCGTAGCCAGGATTTTGTTTCGGGAGGGGGGCTTGTTCAATTTTGAAAAAGTAATTCTGTATACAAAAATTAGAAAACTACATGAATATTTTAATTTTGTTTGAATTTTTTTTTATAAATTACATTTAATAAATAATAATTCTTTTAATATTATTTTTTTACAGCAATACACGCCTTGTCTGTTTTTAGACATAATATCGTGAACAGACAGCATTGCAAGTGCGCTAACTCTTGGATGGCCTATGACGCTTAGGGATGTTGTGTTGATCCTTTTAATCTTTGAAAAGGTTCTTTCAACGCTAGCTGTTGTATTTATTTAGATCTACGATATAGATACATCAACAGATCATGACAACAAAAAATTGTTTATCTGAACAAATGCGCAAAACCCAGGCAGAAGTGCCGCCTTAATCACTACTAATACTGGTGCCGATTTTAGTGATTATCATCGACAATTTCGTTGCAGTGAGGCTAAAAAAGCAGCAGCTGCAGCGCAATCACAATCTCAACAACAGCACCAGACCTTACATCATCCGCAATCGAAGGTTTGCATGAGTGGTACAATGAAACTTAGAACTATGCAATCGCAGGCTTATGCCCGTATTCTGGCATACCTCTGTGATGCCTCATATGTCACAACAACCTCACAAGAGCGTGGTGAGTCACAATTTGTGAGGGAAACTCCTTGTTATTTAGACGCATCATACAAATTCATCATAGCCAAGATCTCTTAAAATCTTTCAGCACAAGCACGAATAGCACAACTGAAATTTTGGGTTTTACTCAGCCATCATCACGAAAGGGTTTTTTTTTATGAGGAATGCTAAGTTAACCAAGCAAAATGCGTATGAAGCAGGTTTGCAGCATAATAACAGGAGCTCTTAACCTTAAAACCAATGGAAAGGATGCACATATGAAAAGAAACCGCATCGAAAAAAGGTGATCGAAGTTAGTGAGAGATGCTTAACCAACATCTAGAAGTACGGCAGTTCGAAAGTTTTATTAGAAGTTAAAAAGTTATGTTAAGGGACATCCGGTGCAGAAACCTTTATGGTGAAGAAAAAAAGCTCGGTTTTGAGAACTTCGAAAGAGACTTGAAAGAGTGATCATATCTTCATCGATATTAAAGCTATTTATGACAATGTCTCTATATAATAGCTTTACAAATTCAAGTCTAGTTCAGGTATCCCTGACAAACTCATCCGCCTGGGCAAGATGACGGTGAATGGAGAATCATATTGTAATATGTTTGTGTGGGTACAAATAATAGAACTTATTATTTTCAATACAAATCCCTTTATTCAGTACAGTTACAATTCACTATTTAATTCTTTCTCTCAGTACAATTCAATTCCTCAACCACTTATACTTTTCTTATCTTTTACTTAAACCACTTAATCACTTCTTCTAATTAACACTTCAAATTCAACTTTGGAACTGATTTGCATACCTTTGGGATGCTGGTATTTATACTCGAATGACATACTTCGAGAACAATCCTCGCCATCCAGCGTCCCATACAATTTCCAGTTTGCTAGAAAATTCGATTCCACTCTCCAGTCGAGACTTTGCTAATCCAGTATCGAAATCTTCTAGTCTTCGAGTTTCGACATTTTCTGCTAGATGTCGCTGCTCACAGTTAAGTGGTTATCACATTGCTCCCTCCCTACAGTTGTTCGTCCCGAACAACTTCGTCATTCAGCATCCCGTTGAAATGACACATTCTATCCAAATGGACCACTTTCAATTTTCCTCGATCCCCACGCTGGATCCGGTAGACAACGTCATTAATGCGGGTTATCACCTTGTATGGACCTTCCCAGTCCTGTTGCAATTTTGGTGATTTGCCTTTCTTACGCTGAGGATTATACAGCCAAACCAGATCTCCTTCGTTGAAACCGGAAGATTTCGCCTTGATATCGTACCTAGTCTTCATGCGGCTGCTTGCTAGCTTCATCTTTTCTCTGGTGTCTTCGTGCAATTTACGAATCCTGCTGCGTAAGTCATTCACGTACTCGTTCACCTCTTTGGGCTCCGTCGGTGGGGATCCGAATTTTGCTTCACTTGGCAACCGAATTGTTTGACCAAATAAGATCTCGGATGGTGTGTGCCCTGTTGAGCTATGGACCGCGTTTCGGTAGGCCATTAAGAAGAGGGGTATGTGTCGATCCCAATCCCGCTGGCAGTTGCTGACAACCTTAGATAGATGCTCATTCAAGGTCCGATTGAATCGCTCGACCATTCCATCAGATTGAGGGTGTAGTGGCGTTGTCCTTGTCTTTCTTATTCCCAAATATTGGCATATTTCCTGGAAGACTTTTGATTCAAAGTTTCGCCCTTGATCAGAGTGCAGCTCCATTGGGACCCCAAATCTGCTCACCCAGTTGTTGACTATCTGTTCGGCTACGGTCTTAGCCTCTTGATTTGGGATAGCAAACACTTCCGGCCACTTACTGAAGTAATCCATGACTACGAGAGTATATCGGTTTCCATTAAAGGTTTCGGGAAACGGCCCAGCGATGTCGATGGCTATTCGTTCGAAAGGTGCACCGATATTGTATTGTTGCATTTGTCCATGTGGCTTTACTTTTGGACCCTTGGTAGCCGCACATCTTATGCACTTTTTACACCAATTCTCGATATCTTGTTTAGCGCTTAGCCAATAGAAACGTTCCCTTACCTTTTCCAACGTCTTGTTTATTTCCAAATGGCCTCCTGAGATTCCGTCATGTATTTCATGGAGCACTTGGTTGACTCTGGACCGTGGCACAATTAGCTGCATACGAGATGTTGTCCCATCTGCACTTTCCCATTTTCTCTTCAGCAATCCATCTTGCACAAAAAGCGAGTCCCACTGTGCCCAGTATGCCTTCAGAGTTTGGCTCCGATCTGATATCTGCTGCCAGCTTGGTCTTTCCTCGTGTTCTTTCCAGGCCAATATTGGTTCGATGTCATTGTCTGCCTGTTGGGAGGAACGGATTTCGTCTATACTCCAACCCTCTATTGGCTCAGTCCTGATCATTTGGATAGTTGCCTGTTCTTTTGCTTCTTTGCGATAGCAGTGTTCGCATTTTACTCCGCACGGTCGACGAGAGAGAGCATCAGCATTTGAGTGGAGTGTTCCCTTGCGGTGTTGCACTTCAAAGTCGTAGCCCTGCAACTGCTCGATCCATCTTGCAACTTGGCCTTCAGGGTTCTTAAATTGGAGTAGCCATTTCAGAGCTGCGTGGTCTGTCCGGAGAATGAACTTTTGTCCGTAGAGGTACTTATGGAAATGCTTCGTAGCCAGAATTAAAGCCAGAAGCTCGCGCCGGGTTACACAGTAGTTCCTTTCAGGTCTGGAGAGTACTTTACTGTAATATGCGACCACTTTCTCTTGACCATCATGAACCTGGGAAATCACAGCTCCGACCCCAACATTGCTAGCGTCTGCGTCCACGATGAACATTTTTCCGGGCGTCGGGTAACCCAAGATGGGGGCATTGCACAGCTGTCGCTTCAGTTCTTGAAATGCTTTTTCGCATTCTCCAGACCACCTGAACTGTCGGCCTTTTTCTGTAAGTTGATGCAGGCTCTTCGCAATGCCAGCAAAATCCTTTACGAACCTTCTGTAATACGTGGCGAGTCCCAAGAAGCTTCTCAGTTGGTGTTTATCTTTTGGAGAAGGCCAACTTTTCACGGCTTCGATTTTGTCAGGATCCGTTCTTACTCCTTCCGCTGATATAATGTGACGCAGATATTTTACTTCCGGACGAAACAAGGCGCACTTTTCCGGGTTGAGCTTTAAATGAGCACTTCGTAGCCTCTCAAACACTTCTTTTAGATTTTCGCGGTGCTCCTCGTACGTCTTGCCTATGACGATAACGTCGTCCAAATATACTAGGCAGGTTTTCCAGGTGAGTCCTTGCAATGTTCGTTCCATTAGTCGCTCGAAGGTGGCCGGAGCGTTGCACAGTCCAAACGGCATCACTGCAAACTGCCAAAGACCGCTTCCTGTAGTGAAGGCAGTTTTCTCACGATCCGCACGATTTATCTCTACCTGCCAGTAACCGCTCTTCAAGTCAAGTGTTGAAAACCATTTCGCTCCAGAAAGCATATCCAAAGTGTCATCGATTCTCGGAAGTGGGTAGCTGTCCTTTTTAGTGACATCATTGAGACGTCGGTAGTCCACACAAAATCTCGTGCTGCCATCTTTCTTCTTCACGAGGACCACTGGAGATGCCCACGGACTTTGCGATTCTTCAATCACTCCCTCAGCTTTCATCTTCGACATCATTTCGGCAACTTCTGTTTGCTTTGCCAATGGAAGACGCCTTGCAGGTTGACGGATTGGTCGAGCGTCTCCGGTGTCAATGTGGTGTTGAACAATATGCGTACGTCCATATTCTCCGTCTTGTGTAGCAAATATATCAGCGTACTCACCGATTAGTTTTTCTGCCAGGATTCGCTGATCTTCGTCCAGATTACAGAGGCTGAGAATTTTGTTCTTGATTTTTATGCTCTGAACTGTTGTGACCGGTTTTGCACCCTTTTTTCCGTTGTGGTCGATATAGCCTCAACAGGTACGCATTTTCCCACTATCTCCCCCTTTTTCACCTTTACACTGAATGTCTTTGGATTTGGAATCCTTACAGGGACCATGTTGTTCTTTGGCTCCACTAAGGTCTTTCCCACCATGAAGTCTCTTCTCTTTTCTGGCTCCATCAAATAGAATCGGTGGCTACCAGGACCACCTTCCACTTTTGCCCACAAAATTGCTTCTGACGAAGGCTCTAGACTCTGATTGCTACAGATGACGACATTTGAGACTGTGGTATTGGCTTTTCCGTATATCATTGGTATCTCCATGTTTCCGTATTTCAGGGTTTGTGCCCCCAAGTCGACTATAAGTCCATGTTCTCTCATGAAGTCTGTACCAATGATGCACTCGTCACATATGTCAGCTACCAGAAACACGTGAGTGAATGTTATTCCGGCCAGTTGGATTTTTATGCGGACTTCACCATATACCTTTATCATTGCTCTTGTAGCTGTTCGCAAGCTGCAACTGCTAGTGTTATGCAGCCAAGACTTCTGCACAAGATTCCTCCTGATGATTGAGGCCGTGGCACCGGTGTCTATTGTTGCCATCCATTTTTCTTTTCCACTGACTACTTCTACTAGAAGGCTCTCGTTGCATCGTTTTGCCAGCGAGACTTGGATGATGGTCCTGGGGCCGTCGACTCCTGCTACCAACTTCTGCCCCGCGAAGTTGGTGCTTAAGCATTTCCCGACTGATGGCTTCGGGAAGGTTGACCGGCTTCTTGATAGCTGTTTCTGCGGGTTTCTTCCTCTATTTGCTTGCCACCACAGTGAGGGCAGTCTTTTCGTCGCACCGGTTCTTTACACTGCCTTTGAAGGTGTCCTATTTTATTGCAATTCCAGCAGCGCATTATCCGTCTAACCCGTCGAGTATCTCGTTCCTCGGCACTAATTCTTGTGCAGGAGCATTCGATAGATGTTACTTCCCGGACGAAATGTGTTCCCCTGGAAGCCTGATTGGCTGCTTCCATCGCCAGAGCGAAGGCAAGTGCTTCAGCAAGGGTTCTTTTCCCGGCCATCCTTACTGCTGACTGTAGCTTCGAATCTGCAATTCCCCTGATAAATGCATCTTTTGCCATTTCGTCGATAATTTCCTGGCCTGCGGTGGGGTATGACAGATGTGCACGTCTACTCACGTCTGCTTGGAGCTGCTGCAGTGTTTCTCCTCTTTGCTGCGTTCGGCTTTGCAATTGGACCTTGTAGACCTCCTGCATGTGGCTGTCCCCAAACCGTTTCTCGATAGCCTGCACTAAAGTCACATAATCTTTATGCTTTTCGATGTCTACTGTTTGCAACAATTCTGCTGCAGGACCGTGCAAGGCCATTGTTAGGGCAAAGCACTTTTCCTCATTGTCCCAGTCGTTTGCACAGGCAGCGATTTCAAACTGCTTCTTATAGGTAGACCATGAGGTCTGGCCATCGAATGAGGGAGGCTTCAAATCTTTTCTCCTTGGACCGCTTAAAGAACATTCTCGCAGTTTCTGTTTTCGCACTGTGTCGAGCTCTTTTGCCAGTTGCTGAACTTTGCTGTCCATTTCTTCGAATTTTTCGCCAACATTCTTCTCTATTGTATCAAATTTGTCATCAACGTTCTTCTCTATTCTATCAAATTTGTCATCAACGTTCTTCTCTATTCTTTCAAATTTGTCATCGATTTCTTCGAATTTTTGCTGGAGAGTGTTATTTTGTTCTTCCAGTTTTTGTTCTAGACTATTCTTTTGTTCATCCAACTTTTGTTCGAGACTATTCTTTTGTTCATCCAGCTTTTGCTCGAGACTATTCTTTTGTTCTTCCAGATTATTCTTTTGTTCATCCATTTTCTGTTGAAGACCGTCCAAATTTTTCTTCTGTTCGTCCATTTTTAACAAGAGGAGTTGCATCATCGCAGACATGTCACTGCCGGTACTTGTCTGTTCATCCTCGTCAACATCAAAGGAATATGCATCAGGATCATGACCCTCGTTGTTCAAAGCCTCCTGAAGTCTGAGCACCAGGTCACTTTTGCCTCCACTGGCGCTGAGGCTTCTCTTGTTCAACTCGGATTTGAGTTGGACGAGGGTCAACTGCAATAGTTTTCGACCCATTCTAGCTTTTTCAAATAGTCAGAAAACACTTTTTTTTTTTTTTTTTTTACACACAATAAGTCCTATCCCACTTCTGACACCAATGTAATATGTTTGTGTGGGTACAAATAATAGAACTTATTATTTTCAATACAAATCCCTTTATTCAGTACAGTTACAATTCACTATTTAATTCTTTCTCTCAGTACAATTCAATTCCTCAACCACTTATAATTTTCTTATCTTTTACTTAAACCACTTAATCACTTCTTCTAATTAACACTTCAAATTCAACTTTGGAACTGATTTGCATACCTTTGGGATGCTGGTATTTATACTCGAATGACATACTTCGAGAACAATCCTCGCCATCCAGCGTCCCATACAATTTCCAGTTTGCTAGAAAATTCGATTCCACTCTCCAGTCGAGACTTTGCTAATCCAGTATCGAAATCTTCTAGTCTTCGAGTTTCGACATTTTCTGCTAGATGTCGCTGCTCACAGTTAAGTGGTTATCACAATATATATAAGGATCTCACCGATACCTTGGTTATTTAAAAAGAACTAGCTCAAGTTGACGTATATAATATCATACTTGAATACAAGACCAAAAGTTTGTACTATTACTTGATATAATTGATCGAACTCGAAAAGAAAAGTCTATAATTCCAACAAGAAGATAGACACAACATCGATACATTAGACACAACATCACGATTAACAGCTATAAGCTTGAGGAAATTTATCTATGAGTAGCTCAGCTCAGCTATTAGAAAACAACATCGCCCCTACCCTTATTCAACTAAGGAGGCTCTCTATAAGACCTTCAACGTCCTAGTCCTGTTATATATTGTACATATATAGAATGGAAAAATGGGCTCCGTTAAAAGTCGATTAGAATATCTTCAGCCTGTCCAAAACACAGATTCTTCTGAACACATTTAGTCCATTTGGCGAAAACAGGTTCTGGAGTAAGAGATATAATCACGGAATATACAAATTGTTCGCCGTAATCGAAATTGCACGTCGAGATGTCTATGACTTGTGGAACATATAGAAATAGCGCGTAATGTCTTCTATAGAGAAACTCTTAAAATTTGGTGGCACACGCAAGTAAAATAAAACTAAGCAAAATTGGAGAGCCAAATTGAAGGCAGTTAGGTAAAGACTGGGTTAACTGGAAGCCCAAATTCACTCCGAGTGATACAGTAATACCACCCGAGTACTTACGTTTGTTAAAGTCCTTCGGCGGGTATACCTGTAAAACTATTCATCACAATGTTTCGGGAAATCCAAAAGACTAGTTTGAAACCTAGAGATTTGTATGTCATCTGTCTGGATTGCATATAAATCTGTTCAATTCTAATACTTTCTTGGTGCTGTATGGTCCACCACCAGTCTTGTTTTAGTCGTTAAGCAAAACAATTAAATTAAGGTTTGCTAAATTTTGATCAATATTAAACGGGACATATGTATATAGATACTATTTCTTCGTATCTATTCTATTATCCAGTCAATAATTTTGTTCTCAAAATGGTGAAGGGTTAAATTAAGTGTTTAAAAATGTAAAGCAGTTTTCCTCTTAAAGTTTGAGTAGCATTATCACTTAATATTATGTAGGTCCTAGATACGAGTACGAGTATGTATGTAGAAACAACCATCTTTGTCTGTATTTTTACATAACGTACATTTTAAGATATTAAAAATCAAAGCACATACATCGCTTACTGTCGACTGGCATTTTTTTTTTTTTTTTTTTTTTTGAAGTGCTATCCGTATCTGCCGCAATAGGATATTTACATACTTAATCGCCACCCACCGCCTCTAAAAGCGTACTATCAAAACAAATTGAAATTTCCTGAAAGCTTTCATCATACCTACTCGTAGATGCCATCAAACATACATACATTACATACTCGTATGTATGTTTGTATGTACATATACAAGTCCTACCATTTTCTATATAATTTTTCACTCCGTTTATTTGAAATGAATAATCAGACAGGAGAAGCTGGAGCTGGAAATGGTAATGCTCTCCCAGGTTCACATTAACACCGGTGTGTACGAGTACGAGTACGAGTACGAGTACGTGTACCCGTTTGCCTAGCCCTTAAAAAGCTTTCCACACTTATACTTTCCAATACATTCAAAGATACAACATGGAAGCCATACTTATACAGAGTGATTCATAGCCAGGATATGTTTACCCGGCACAAATACAATCTTAGCCAAACTTTTCGTATCGAAGAGTTCGTCATTCGATGTACATAGCTACGGATATATGATGTAGAATCTTTGGTATGAGCCAAGTTGCTAAGACTACGGAGGAATATACTCCCGATCCCAATCTCACCCTGCCGGCCGGGTCATTAGCAAAGGGATGAGAAAGAATTGTCGTACATACATCCATATGTACGAATAAACGGACGAACGTACATACATAGATGACTAGGGTTTGGTCTGTTGGGGTATTTGTGGAATTACTACTGCAAAATTTCTACTCAACAAAGGCAAGAAAATTTAATGGTGACTTTAATTTTCGGGAAGGTCGGCGACGTATACGAATACTTCGTACATAGTTTCAATTCTGGGTCCTGATCCTAGTCCGGGTTCTGGTTTTAGTTGCTGGCTGTGTGATTCATTGCATGAGTGTCCGTGTTTTTTTTTTTCTTTTTTTTTTTATAGAGATTTAACGAAACGTAATGGTATATCGGCTTTAATACGGAGTTACTTAGGGCAGCCGCCCTGAAAAAATACACGTGCGTCCTGGTAATTTTACATTTTCCTACCCCCTCGTGGATAGATGTGTTGGTGCTACTGAAAGTGGGTAGGATTTTTCCTTTCTCATTGTGTTCTGGACTGATGAAGGAGCACGAGAAGATTGTTTCTTTTTTTTTTCTGTTTTGTATTTAGTAAAATTTCAGGGATTGCCAGGAAAATAGAGGGCTTAAGGTTGAAAGAAGTTGGAATGTTGTATTTATATATAAATTTATATAAATAAATATACATTTACACATGTACATTCACATGTACGAGTGCTTGGATAAAATTGGAATCATGTACTGTACTCGTAAATACATAGTTGAGTAAGTGTAGAAGAAAGTATGAAATTTCGGGGGATTTAAGTTGATTTTGCACATTAAGCTCGATGTCCTGGTTTCCATTTGACGTTGTGTTGTAATATTAAAACGTTGTTCCATGTTAGATAGTGTACATGGGTGACAGTTGGTAGGTAGTTGTGCTCATGGGATAAACTCCACCAGACGCAACAACATGAATTATTAGGTTTCTGCAGACTGAATATTGAACTGTCCCTAAATTTATTGCTTGCATGGGAGCACTAATGATCAATATTAAAGTTTGGATATATGTATAAAACGTTATTGATGTGTGTTAATTTTTTTATATGAAAAAGTTTTATTAGCAATTTTTAAAATTTTCTGAAAAATGGATTTAATTTGTGACTATGTACATCCGAGTACTTTGATTGATTTTGATATATTGAGGAGTAAATTAGAATTTTCGTTTCAATGATTTAACGTGGATGTGTCTTAAGAGTGTTGACAAATTGTTCAATCAATAAATTAAATATTCAAAAGAAAGTTCAAATATTCAAATATTCAAAAAAAAAAAAAAAAAAAAATAAAAAAAAAAAAATCCACACACTAAGATGACATGACCCTTATATCAATTTACTTTCTTTTAAAAAAAGCAGACCGGTGCCCCTATAGGGATATACGGGTACCTACTCTTGTATCTGATCCTTTTGTTTGTGTGGCTTAGAAATTCACCTACGCAGAAATTGTGATTTTTTCTTAAGATTTTTTTTCTTTGTGTGACTCGAACGACAACAGCCCGACATTCACTCTGAAGTAAACTTTGAATCAGCCACTATTGAGCTTCTTTAGATGCACGAGCGTGGTCTGTCGAAAATAGCCAGAATTCGATAAAACGGTGCCACCAAAGGGCCACCCAAAAACCTTTGGTAACACGACTATGAATGAGGAGATCGGAAAGATTTCTACGCGAGACGCTTGTAATCGAGTTGAGGGGGCACGGATGACTTACAAGTTTCACTAATAGACCATAGCTTCCTACTTTTGAGACAGCGGAAGTTATTAGGGTCAAGGGTCATTAATCATTATAAAGTCATCGAATGCGTGGACCCCTTCACCAAAGAAAGATAAAGGGCAAAGGTACATTTTGGTCCAAAAGTTCTTATAGCTTAAGCTCTACAAATTCCTAATGTCAACAGCGTTATGGAACACGGTTCCTATGCAGTTCCCTATTTAAGTATTAACTGCTCTAAACGCTATTAAATTTCGAGGATCAAGGGGTCGCTTCTTTCTCAAAGAATTCCTTAGCGTCTGTAGGCACAAGATCCATAACAAGTGAAACTAGATACCGAAGTTGTGTCACTAGCTACAATCTGTATTTGGCTTCCGAATCTACAATAACTATCGTTACGGAGAAGTTGTTAGCTTCCTCAAGCACTACAACTTTATGGTTCAATAGATGCCTGTAGACGGTTGTCAAACTCGGCTTTGACGTGAGGTATGTCAAGTAGAACACATTTTGAAGATCGATGCCAACATTTTCTTCTAGTACACAAGGATTGTGACAACAAAACATTTACCCCAATGGTTCACCAATGCTGAAAGTCATGCAAAGGATACGCCAAAACTCATTGAATATTCCGATCCCAGAAAGATAGAAGTTATCACACGTTGCCATGCCAATGTCCACAATGAACAATTTTTAGGGTAGGGGCAAGTGCCAGTTTAGAGATAGTCTCCTGGATTTCATACTATCCCCTGATTTGGTTATTAACAACGTTCGCACCCAGTTATGTAAGGAAGACAGTAAGTATTGGGATTTATTCATATCTAACAGTTATGCTTAGAATAAACTAGTAAGAAACATCTGAAATTTCTATGCTAGACCATAGATACATCAATGGGTATGCTTTATGGGGGAAGATCCTTTAAACTCGACTTAAGCTCAGAAGGAGGAAAAATGAAAAGGATTTTGTTCAGAACCTGAATGTTGTCCTCACCAAATGTTTTGAATCGATCTGAACTGTTAGGAGAAACAGACGCTCAAACTCCAGCCAAGGTTCAAAGAAGGAAAACAAAAAATAATTGGATCACTTAAATGCAAAAGCATCAGAAAAATCTTCGTCCAACTAATTGTATTCTGCAAAATAAAGCAGCCTGTAAAAAGGTTCTAAGGTCCGTAAGTTCAGTCAATTCCACAAGCGGGGTGCTACTGCCCAGCTACAGACGCTCTGGATAAATATGGTATGTACTATTAGGATTCATATGGAAGATTAAGTATTCCCTCAGCAACACGAACTTTGACGAATCCTTAATGCAGGCAGACAATATGGCAGCGAATGAACCACTAGTTTAATGGTTAATAACGATGGTGGAATGAATACTTATACTTTTTCGACTAGACAGTGTTCTGTGCCAATTGCTATTGAGCATATCATTTTGGCCTTCTTTAATGATGATATATGTGTATGTGTACATACAGAGGCGACAGAGGAAAATTGGAAATACATAGTTCAAGCGAGCCAGTATTAACTGCAATTTCCTGCTATCGTCTGCTACTTCTAATTTAGTATATTGCTTTTGAAGTACTGTGGGAATTGTTGTAATGATGAGTCTTCCTCAGAGGATGTAAGAACTGTTTTAAAAATTTTCTTTTCTTCCTTATTTTTCTCTCTCGCGCCGTGTGCAAACATTTAAAGGATATCCACAATCTCTTGAAAGGAATATGTTGAACAGTTGCATAAGTAAAAATTTTTCTTTTTATTATAGTAGGTATCTTCCAAGTAACGTAAAACATTTTATATTTTTGGTAAAAGCCCGAACACGTCATCAAGTCACATGTAAAGTGTGTTTTTTTTAGAGGTTTGGTTTATAAGTTGGCAACACTGTCTCTACAGATTGTAAATTTGACAGTTGAAAGTTGATTTGTGGCTGGTACGTTTTGCCATTGTACGATGAATAGATTAACGCCAGAGCAACGCGTGCAAATTGTGCAAACTTATTTTGAAAACCATGGTTCGGTTCATCAAACTTATCGTGAGCAACGTCCATTTTGCGGTCGACATAATCGTCCATCTGAGCCAGTTATTCGGAACATGATGAATCGTTTTCGCACCACGTACACTCTAGTGGATAACACGCATCCCCAAAGACGACAAATAGTGCGAATAGGAGAAGTCATTGCAGTTGTGGACCGCAGTGTTGAGAAGAATCCCAATGAGTCGATTCGCCATCGTGCACAGCGTCTTGGCAAACCCAGAAGCCTTTGTCGAGACGCCCTTACAACCATTTAAACTCACTGTTTGGTGTGCCTTATGGGCTGATGGAATCATCGGCTCATACGAGTATTTTCTTTAAGGATGATGCCGGCCAGATTGTTACCGTCAATGGAGAGCATTATAGAAACATGATTTCTGACTTCTTCGTTCCTCAGTCGAATGGCATTGACGTGACAGAGCTTTGGTTTCAACAAGATGGCGCAACATGCCACACGGCGAGCGTATTGTGGGAAACATTTGCTGAGCGTATAAATTCGAGTAATGGACCTGTGAACTGGCCTCCACAATCCTCTAATCTCACACCTTTAGATTAATTTCTTTGGGCGTATGTGAATTCACTAGTCTATGCCGATAAACTAGAGGCGTTGGACGATTTGGAAGTCAACATTCTCCGCGTTATTGCTGATATACGGCCCCAGTTGCTCGAAAAAGTTGTCGAAAATTTGACTTCAGGATTGAGCTTCATTTGAGCTAGCCGTGTCACGCATATGCCCGATATCATATTGAAACACTAATGGCACAAAATTATCTATTAAATAATGTCATAGACATTAACATTAGCTTCAAGTGTTTTATTTCATATTGAATTTGTACACCTCTGAAAAATAAACCTTTATATTCGACAATGATTCCAACCTGCACAGAGAAAATCTTAATTTCTAATATCAAAGGGATTAAAGATCTTGACTTTAAGGATGTCTAAGACATAGAACTCATCTGGCTTACTGTAAATAAAAAAAAAATTATCCTTATATGAAATACAAAACGTTTTATTTGTCTAAAGAGATATGTATTTAATCTAATCAAGGACTACTGCTTCGAGTCGTTTTCTTGCTTCTCTGTACGCCTTCATTATATCCTCTAGCGTCATTCCAATTGTTTGTCCAGGAACTGGTTTCAGTAGCTCCGGATTTTGTTGTGAAATGATTTGACAACGCAAAGCCAAACTACCTGTTGCCACCATCTGAGTACCGTATCGATTGCAGAAATCCCCACCACCCGAATAGAACCTCACGAAATCGAATTTTCTGCGTCCACCAATAAAGTACCAATACAGTTTTTCCATAATACCACCTTCTACTGGCCGATGACACTGCAGCAGTGATATTTCAAATCCTTGCTCCAAAAAGAAGCTAAAATGTGAATATCCCTCTAATCGTTCCCTTTCCCAATTGTCTATGGAAATAATCTCAAAATACACATGACACATATTTCCAAAGTCAAAATCTTCCTCACACAGCAAAGTTATTTCACAACAGTGAGCGAAATTGCAGGCACCATCGTTATTCATTTTAGAACTATGAGTACAACCAGTCGAAGAACCATCCTCCAGGATAGTTGCTTCTGGTAAATGAACATGATAACGAACGTGTAGATCATTGAATTCAAATCCTTTAGTTCGCAGGATTTCCAAATGAATCACAATTCGTCGAGTTCGTTTTGGTGGCATTGCGAATTTGTCCGAAAGCTTATCAATGTCCTCCCAATGTGGAATTTTTGGTAGCTGGAGTTCAGATAATAGAGATACGTCCCTGTCTCCTAGGTACTGCTTCGAAATGTTCTCAATTCCATATGCGTACAGATGCCTGTAATCCGTATCAATCTCAATTAAGTACGGTTTGTCTTGAAAATTATTGAAATCAGGATAAATGTGTAGTATCCTTTGCGCTGGCTGCCAGCGTAATGATACTAGCATTATATTCAGATTAAGAGCAGCATAGACAAACATCAGCACATCAGAAGTCCTGCTGTCGGAATCATTTGGCCAATTGACTTTTTCCTCATCCGGAACAAAACCATCTCCATCGACGTATGTAAATATCGGATTTGATGAAAGTCGTAAGTCGTCTTCATCTCTCAGAATTAATTGGTGATAGGATTTATGGACATCCGTAGTGCAGTTTTTAATATCACGATAGAATTCTATTTCCTGTGCACTGAAGTGTTTCTCCTGCCATTTAATAGTAATCACTTTAACTTTATCAGCATCAAAGCGGCTGTTTGTCTCGATGAGGGAACCTCCTGTTTTCACATCAAACTTTGGTAAGTTTAGTAGTGAATTTATTTGGCGAAATGAGAGATTAAATTGAAAATGTTCAATGCTGTCTTTTATGTGATAGACTGCGGAGGCCTTTGTGGTCTTTCTATACATTTTGGGGATTTAAAAATGGCTTTGTTTGTGAAATGCTAAAATCGTGTGTTTGGGTAACAAACAAGTAATGTTACCATAGAGACTGTTACCATAGATCCAGTCTTAGCCAAGGTAACAACCAATTGTGCACATGGATACAACGTAATTTTCGACATATTATGCGTCCTTCTCATGAATTTTGTTTTAGTTCATTTCAGCAATGCTCGGAAAGTCCTGATATAGAAAATCATATTAAGATGCCCATGTATCATAATGGCAATACATAGTTTAGACATGTAGGTAGGCTTATGTTTAGGGCAGCTCCCACTACTAAAAAACAAAAATACTACAAATATGCAGGAAATACACAATAAATGAACCACATGTTAATTTTCAGTTTCTATAAAACAAAATTCCCACAACGAGATATAGCGTTTCTGAAGAGGACCCTCTCGAAAGACACAAACCTCACGAGCGCTGTTCTTAAGAATGTTGGTTAATGAATGTATTCGAAAGCCTCATCATTTTGTACAGCTCGTGCAACGGAGCATGGAGAAAATGACTAAATATTGATGATTGATATAGAGGTGCTCATTTACGATCCAATCCAGTTGTTCCAGAACGGCGGGTAAAGCATAAGAAAGAATAGAAAAAGCTCAGTGTGAGAGAGCTTTTGATAAGACATGGAATTTTCCACAAGAGGTTTTTAAATCACTTTCAAACTACATATGTACATGTGTATGTAGTTCTAAAATGAAAGGATTCTCCATGGCATAGTGTCTTGACAGGGTACCAGTCCAAAGCAAACGAATTGCAGTAAATGAGACGACAAGAGGACTTATCAGGACCTGAATCTGCGCTAGTATTGTTTGCATCACCATATTTTTTGTTTGATTAGCACAACTGTATGCATATAACTTGACTCTCTATATAGGCAGCCCAAACAAATGCTTTGTACCTTCTCTACAAACTCAGCAGTATTCTTACTTTTTCGCAGTAGAAAGGTTGTAGACATTTTTAGACTGCTTATTGGCATTTAACGAAGTAAGTTTAGCGTCTGAGAAGGCGGTGACGACACTATGGAGGACTTCTGTGACTATCCGAGAGGAATTAGTCCGGAACTAGCAGGTATTGAAGCAGTGATGAGTTCTTAGACTAAAGGTAAAATAATATGATACTCGTACATTGGATCCTGGTGGATTTGAGTAGATCTACAGTTAGTCATATAGGAGCTGGTTTAATTGGCTTGAGTTTCGTAGTGCTTTCTAAACCGACTGTCAGGTGGATGTCTCGTAAACTTTCTGCCCCATTGCATACTCGTATGCTTATCGGGATTCTTTATTGAAGTACAAGTTTTGTTGTGACCGAGATATCAGGTGATCCCGACTATATCGGATGCTAGGTCTCAAATGGCGTGCTGACAATGTCTGGACTTTTGCGCTTGGTGCTGGCAGCATTGGACTTGTGATTTCACAGTAATGTGAAATGTCTATAATCTGGTGAAAGCAAATATAACAGTTGCACTTGGTATTTGACAGAGTTTGGCGTCGGGTTCTTTATTCGAAAATGCATGCATTTGGAATCGCTCAACCTTTCGAAACTTGGTCGGACTGTTTACAGTCTGGTATCCATAAAATAAATCCCAAAGGCTCCGTACTGTCTCCAACGCAATTGTAATTTTCATTGATCATGACCTCTTTATTTACATATATTCCTCTTCTGACGGCAGTAGTCTCTTAATTACTTACATACTTAGATGGCGCTACAGTCCGGGGAGGACTTGAGCCTCAGCTAACATGCCTCTCCAGCCAAAGCGGTTTTTTGCCAGCTGCGTCCAGTTGTACACACGAAGTTAGTTGAGGACCTTTTCCACTTCTGTGCGCCACCTAAGATGCTCTACCGCGTTTGTCCTCAGAGTTGGATTCAAAAACTTTCCGTTTCGGGCGCTTGTGTCTCTTCCATTTTTATCCGCTTTCGTTAGTGTTCAAGGTTCTTGGTCGTAAAGTAGGACTGGGATGATCAGTTTCTTGAATAATGACTTTTTGGTTGACCGAGAGAGGGCTTCTCTATTTCTAATCTCAAAGAAGCAGCTATTAGTAAGAGTGATTCTTTCCATGACTTCCGCGCTGGTGTCGTTGTCGGAGTTGATGGCGGAGCTGAGGTAGATTAAGTCTTTTACTACCTCAAAGTTGTAGCTGCCTATCGTGACGTCTTGTCTTAGGCGTCGATGTTGTGTGCCTCTCTTTGTTGGCAGATTTCATTGACCGCTAAACCCAATAGTCACATAAGCTGCACTCACAGTACCCTGTGTTCTTCCCATTATAACAATGTCGTCTGCGTATGCGAGTAATTGAACAGAAGCCTCTTTATTGGCGATGTTGAGACTTACTTTCCTGTAGGTAGCGCAGTTCAGGAGATCTCTCTTTTTTAAGATCGGGCAACAAATGTTGAGTTTCCGTTCGTAGGGCATACTTTATTCGACCCAGACTTCGAGATGAGTTGATGTCGTATACAATTATCATCTGTTGCTTTAAACAGGTCGACAGTTAAGCCATCGGGTCCAGCATCTGTGCGGGACATAAGCTTGAATTGCGGCCCTGACTTCATATTAGTCGGGTGGACGGAAATGTTGTGTGTCTTCGTCCAGGTTGAATGGTTCATTCTGCCTAACGTTGGTCGTCATCACTGTTTAACAGTTTGTAGAAATAATTTTTTCAGATTCGCAACTGCAGTTCCACTATGGGGTTCCCATCTCTATCATTCGGAATTTCTTGGAAAATTTTTGGGAAATTTTCCGAGCTTTATTCTTCTGGAAGCACCTCTCTAAGGCGTTGATCGAGCGCTTCTCATGCTATTTATTTTTTTATTCTAAGGAGCCTATATTCTTCTTTGCAGGGCCGCTCTGTACCTCCAGGAGTTTCTTTGTTTGGACGGGTTAAAAGCCAGAGGGGGTGTCTTTGTTGGCTCTTTGGCAGTGATAGTCCTGCTCTTCTACGTTCGATGTAGGCTGCATCGGGCTCCCGAAAATTTTAAGGGTGACTCTATCGAAAAAGGTTCTGTGGCTTTACTCATGCTGTTACCAGGAACTACCAAATAGATGAGAAAACTCATAGGTGATACCAATATTGTATCGACTGAACTGAACATTCTCAACACGGTAATCAGCATGGGGATGGAAAACATAGAAAATATTTTGCTTATTGGTTTTTTCTTGATTCCATTAAACCTCAAAAATTAATTAATTCTTCTAAAAAAAACAAAAAAGTCTCCACAACGTGGAAATAAAATTTTTCAAAAAACACTACGTTCCCGACGTTATTTTCGAAGACAACAACCCTTTTTCATTTCTACGAAAAAATTGTCGATACAGTAAATAAAACGCATGAAATAATTCCGAATACAAAACGGAATTTTGCTTTTTTTGTAAATTTAAATTTTTTGTTTTTATTCAAACGAACTACATGTTCCGAAAACCACCTTACCGACTTAGTATAAACTACAACCGATAACTTCATTTACAATGTTATGGAAACATTAGCAAGACAATAAAAATAAATGTCAACAGCAGTAGAAACGTCAAAGTGAAAGTCTGCCCTTTCCAAGTAGTTTGTTATCATTTTCATTTCATACTCGTAACTCATCGGGTCGAACTTTAAGAAAGTTCTGCATTTTTTATTTGTTCGTCATTTTCTGTTTTCATTCAACATAGTTACATCGATTCGATTTTGTTTTTACTCTCTTGTTTTGTTGCAACCGGCAGTCGCAAAACTTTATCAATCAAAATCGGCCAGTACTAACAGTTAAATTAATTCCACAACCGTTTTAATTGTATCCTACCTGTTCCACCAGTTTAATTCTGATTCCCTTTCCCACTACACACGTTCCAGCGCAGCACGTATCGACGAAGAAAAACGACAAATCTATGGGCAATCGGTCGTGAAATTGCAGGCATTGGGATGTTTCAAAGGTTTCCCCGCGGTCTATTCTGAGTGAAAAAATATTCGAAATTTGTTTCAATCGGTGAATTAATAATAAGTGTACTTTTATCTAATCGAATAAAGTATTGAAATACTACGTTAGTGATGCAACGACAGCAATCAGTACAGCGCGATGTCGAGGCGGCAAATGAGTCGCAACCCCATGAAGAAATTCCATTGCAACGCATGATCTCAATACCAGAGAACGAGGACAGACAACGGATAAAGAGGATTTTCGATCATGTAAGTTCTATTCAACGTTCATTTAATTGAAATAAAAGTACTCTTTCGAGTTGTTGTGTACTGTGGTTTTCAGAAATAGTTTCCAGCGATGGTTTCGATGAGCGGTGGTTTGTTTTCGGATGGCTGATTCATCTACCGCTCCCTTTAACGTCGACGTCACAATGCTGATTGTTTATGTACTCGTATGTACTCGTACGAGTTTACTCGTATCTTGCGTCGTTGTTCGGTGTGAGTTTCGTGGTGTGACGCAAAGTATGTGGACAACCTGTGCGAGCACAGTACATTGACCATTTAGGGTAAACGTTTGAGAATAAGGAATGATTTGATATCTGCTGAAAGTAGGTTAACAGCTTTTGTTTTTGGTGTAATTGCGAAAAGTAGCTTTTCGAAAAAAGGCATTTGGAATTGGAATTTCATTAGTTAATCGACTATAACAAGCAAAGTGGAATGTAGTCTTATTCTGTAGACGTTTATCATTAATCAAAAAACTTAATACTGAGGATACCTTTCCAACTACAAGGTTAGAATAATCAATTCTGGGAAACAACAGCAGTGTTGTATTTCTCTTTCTTTTCTATTTTATGTGGAGCATGTGTCATTGAAATGTGTTTTATTAGCGGCCTGAATATTTGACTATTCATTCAAAACCCCATCAATGAATTCTTAAATGAAGTCATTCTCCAACATGCTGAACCTTCCACACATAGGTCAAGTGAGACCCCTTGCTTACACCAATTTAAGTGATACATCTTTTTGTACTTATCGTATAGATGAGTAAGTTCACTTTAAAGTGTCTGATTGCTTTAGCATGGCAAGTACAAGGTGACAAAGCGGATACGATGCCTCCATCGCGACACCAATAAAAATACAGGGGCCTGTATCCATTGAAAATTATATATATCGGTATAAAAAAAAATCCTCAATCCTACATGTCCTAGCAATCTCAGGTGGCAGTCGCCTTTTTTTCTGACCATGTTGTCAGGTCTCTACAGTGACGCGTGTAGTTACATCTAATTCTGCATATTTCTGCCACGTTTCTGCCTTGCAACTGAGTCTCTTATTGAGTTTGACGACGCCTTGCTAATGGTTTTGCAATTCAGTGATCCAAATATTTTTCTTTCGGTCCCTTCTTCAAACCTCGACTTCCGCAAATGCGTGTACTTTTTATATAGTCCGTTTCAAATCACCGTGCAATTTCTTGCGCATGTGCCCTCTTTTCCAGTAATCCTGGAAGTGATCAAGGCGAAATTCGAGCGTAACAATACTTTGATGTTGATTGCACTGAGTCTCAACTTAGCGCGTACTGATTATCTGCTTGAATGGCATTGGATAATGTATTGTGGAAATGATAAGAACCCAGTATTGACAGATGCGAAACCAGAGTGTAGAGAGAATGCATGGATGTGGAAGGTGTGTGCATTGTATATTTTTTCAGTGGAGTTGGCAATGACGACTGTATGGAAAACACTCTCTTTACAATTCTTATGTTGAAAAGAAGATATATGCGCTTATGATGCAAATGGGTTAAATATGAAAGGAAGTGGAGAAAGTTCAGCCGTTTGTAAATATCATTTTCCAGTGAGCAGTTGAGTAGCATGCGCTTCCAGGCTCTCTTTGCGTAGCTTTCCAATTGCACAGACTATAAGTTCACGTTTATTACACTCGCTCACGTTTGGTCACTCCCCTGACTTTTTTATTTCCTTTGCTGTAATTTTTTTTTTGTATATGGTATTACTCGTATATCGTCCAACATTGCGGCGGCGATGGGTATGCTAAAGCCGGATGAACCGGAAATATAGGAAACATTTAAGTTTAAGCGACGTTCTCCTATCACAAAATACCCCAGAGTTTTCACACCATTTAAGCCACTCCACACTAACTTGTGACTCCTTCCTTGGGTCACAATGCAGATATTTAGACTTAGTACGACCGATTCATAACCCGCTATCGTTCAGCGCCTTTATCCAATTATTGAGGAATGCCTGAAATATATGATATGATACGTTGCTAATGACACCGCTTCAATCGGCGAAGAGAGGTCGTTTCGTACTTGTCAGTATGCTGCTTCAAAAGAAGATCTTGCACGACTTGCACGAGTTGTATTTAACTTTCGTTGCCTGCGTGCTCGGTTAGGGCTTCCACTGACAGTTGGGTTTCATATGAGCACAATTTCAGATGTTAGGACTCTCCAGGTTGCCGGCAGAACAAACGAATGCTTCCCGACTTTTCTAAGAGGTCGGCGGCATTTCTGCTGTCCCTCAGTAGGAAAGACTTTAGGATGCTTAATGGCGTGCGTCGTGACGGGCACTTAAATGTGCTGGGCATAAGGGATGACGACACCGCGGAGCACTATCTCTGTGACAGTCCGGCTTACGCCCGCATCAGGCTGCAAGTACTTTGTGTTGACGTGGTGACCGCTGCTATTGTAGACACTTTATCACTCGTCTTTCTTCGGAAAATTGAGAAATTCCATTAAGAGGAACTTAAAAGGAGTACAATGGACTAGTTCTTTATCTGAGTGCTCTGTTCCGACAGACAAAAAGGAAAAGCGTCGTAGTAGTATAGCATATCATGCTACTATACTTCACGGGTGCTATCCATATAAGGTCTCTAGGAAGTCTATCGATTTAAAAATCGATCAAGACGCAAATATTTCAAACCATCGCGATGTTTCCTCGTCATTATTCATAAAATTTAAATCGCTGTGAGCTGGAGCAGCTGCAATAACTGCCATGGAATTCAGTAATATTGGCTGTCGATTGCCCATAATTCGCTCATATATTTTTATTGTGTGCCATATTATCTTGATCGTGGCGCTTTTACTTTAATACAGTGGAACAAGAAAGCTCTTCTTTACTGGTTAGGCAACCGTTCGCCTAAAATGGAGAGGCATTTAAATCCAAGATTTCAGTTTGTGGCCCATGCTTCGGTAGGTATATAATCCGGTCTAAATGAACCACTCCGGCGTAGTCTCTTTATTTTTGCTTCTTTATAGTATGCCTCTCCAGTCAGCGCGGTGTTTGGCTGACTGCCTTCAATTGCCCAATGTAAGTTGGTTGAGGTCCCCATTCTCCTAGCCATCTTACGCAACTAATGTGCACTTTTCTGGCCAGACCAATGTCACTGCACAGTTCGTAGGACTTGCCGTTAAATCATTCCTTCAAACCCCGTCGACGCAAGTAGGACCGAAAACCACTCGAAGAGATTTGCGTTCAAAATGGCTAAGGATGTCTGCATCCACCGCAGAAACAGCGATTAGCAGGAGTAACTTTTCGTTTGATATTTGATGAGGTGTCCTTTTCAGATTTAATTGTGAAGCAGAGATATACGGAGTCCCTGACTACCTATAAGTAATAGATGTCTATTATGACGTTCAGTCCAATTCTTCGATGTTGTGTGTCCCTTCCTGTTGACAGCATACATGTACTTATTTTTCATTTCATTTATTATTATTATGAATGGTTTGTACTCGTACTCGTACATTAAAATGTACTTAGCTTAGTGAGCTTAGTTTTGACAATTGAATTTAATTCTCAAATATAACTAACAATATTTTACTTAAAACTATTGTAGATAGCTAGAGTGATAAGAGAAGGGAATACGACTCTACCCACCGTCAAGTTCGGACGAGTTTTCAATTTCGCTCCGCGATAATTTGTAAATAATTGTTTTTCTGTTTGACTTTTTCCTTTTTGGTTTCGTGTTTGACCCCATTCGAACCATATTACCTGTTCCCAATCACTTACACCATAACTTCTCAGTGTCATCAAAACACAGTGACTTTGTATTTTCTCAGTGTCATCAAAACACAGCGTCTTAAATTGCTCTGATCTAATTTAACCATGTCTTCCTGTGGATTTGCTGACTGCGCTGTACCTACTAACACAGTGGAAATGGTTACATGCAATGGGATATGTGGAAAGAAATTCCATCCCATATGCATTGGTTTGAGCAGAAACGCTTAAACTCATCTCGAAGAGTATAAGCACATATTTAGCTTTTTCTGTGTAGAGTGCCGGACCATCTCCCTGGCACATTAATGCTGGCTATAAAATGTAATAACCAGCAACTAATTGGGCTTGCAGACTCGATTAGAGAGCTGAAATGCGAAGTTCAATTCAGCAGTAAAAATATAACCAAACTCATTTCAGAGAGCCATGACAATCTAAACTGTTCGATCGATAACAGCATAACCACCATAAAATCACTAAATTACTCGTAGCAGATTCTGATAAGTCTCACTGCTCAAACACATTACCAGCGATTCAGTCAACTTCAATTCAGTTGGGAAAAATTATGTCAACATTGGCTGACCAATCAACTCTTCTACATCTCAAGCATGCTGAACATACTAAAAACATCGGATCCATCCAACATGACCTCAATTTTCTTAGTGAGGAAGCTGCATCCACCAGATCAACAACGATGGAGATATTGGAGGAATTAAAGCACATCTCTAGTAAGCCAGGTGCACCTCCATCTGCAGTAAGCCCGAGTAACAAATCCTTACACGACGAGCTATATACATTACCCTCAACCATTGCAGCCCTAACTCATTCAATAGCCGCTATCACCGAAGCCCCCGTTCAACCCTCTACGATAAATGCAACTTCGATCACCAATCCCGTCCCAAGACCATTGCCAATAATTAGGGCTTTTGGGGGATCCTGGGCTCTCCCTGAATTGAATGGACCAACTAAATTCAAAAATTAAATAAAATGAATTTTGAAGCCATCAAAAAACCGGAACTGTCTACTTTCTTCCTCCAAGCTGCCCCACGTCACGCAAGCCCGTCCTGGATCAAAGCCCTTTTTAGGAGGTAATTCGCTATACAAGACGTCAAATGTAAACAAGTCGGCAAAGTCAAGAGCAAAAACGGCTAGTGTTTTGAAATACGTATACCTACTAAATACGATTGGATGTTCAAATCATCGGACGGCATACCTATATCGGAAAAGATGGTCATCACCTAACGGAAGGATATGGTAGATAATAAGTTTAATAAAAGAAAAGATAGCCCGAACAATTCTGCCCTATCCCATCAACATCCCGACTCAAAATGGTCATTTAAGACCAATATCTTTCCAAGATTCTCCTCATTCCTTCCTCCCTTTGCACCATCTATAAAGAACACCAGAGTCATGACACCAAATCCTCTTCCTCCCCTCACCAAATCCTCTTCCTCCCCTCACCGAATCTTTAAAGCCGATTCAAAACAGAGTTTCATTTAACCTTGCTCCTGCGCCTTCTACCCAAGTTCCAACTAACATTGACCCATCGGACAAATATCCTAATTTTATTAGCTCCCATATACTAAACCCAACCACCCATTCCTCATCTTCATCTATCAATCCATCTGAGCCAACCCCCCTCACTAGTCAAGATTCTAGTTCCGGGGTGCTTGACCAACCTGTCCCTTCATCATCCGCTCGTGCCCCGATTCTCACCCAAAATACCTTGACCCTCTCCTTCCACCAACTGTCAAGCTCACTAAAAAATGTTCTAATATGAATGATGACAGTCGTTATGTCTCGTTTGAGAGACCGCCGAATTTATGAAAATGTTCGGCTCTACCTTGCCTACTTGCACGACAAACCCAACTCCGTTTGCATTGATGGCATAACCAAAACCAACATTATGGTTTCGATTCAACGAGAAGGTCTTCCTATCAAGCCAGCGGAATTAATGCAAATTTTCGTTCGCTACCATGACATCGACATCTCTTTCGACGAAGTTCATAATGGTCTCTCTACGCTGTCTTCGCATGTCAGCTCCAAACGTCTTTCCCATTTGCAAAGAACTCGTTCAAATTTTAAAAACTATTACAGTTCCTAACAAACTTAATTCTTTATCCTCCAGTCTACAATGCCTGTCCATTTACTACCAAAATGTAAGAGGTTTGCGCTCTAAAATCTCCTCGGTATATCTCAATTCTCAAAAGTTTCCGTATGACCTAATTGCTCTTACTGAAACAAATCTAATTCCAGACATTAAAAACCATGAGCTGTTTCCTCCAAATTTCAACGTTTTTCGAAAAGATGGATTTGAAAGAGCTGATAATCCTTATGGCCGAGGTGTTGTATTAGCAATCCGGAACTGCTTTCACGCAACTCCTATCGATATTCCCCACACTGACAACTTTGAGTTATTATGTGTTAACATTACGCTGCCCAAACGCTGTCTTTACGTACTTTGTTGCTACTTTCACCCATCTCAACCAATTGAGGCTTATCGACCTGTAGTTCACGCAGTGGATTTTTTTTACTGATGATGCACAACCTGAAGATTGCATTGTTCTAGTAGGAGATTTCAACCTCCCTCACCTTATATGGGCGCCTTCCGATGATTCGTCTCATTTTGTCTCTCTTAATTCGAACTCTGAAATAGAAATATTGATGGTGGACTGCCTAACCAACTCAAGTGTACATCAGATTAGTGGAATACCTAATACAATGAACAGACAACTCGACCTTGTCTTCACATCCGATTCAGATAACTGTGTCGTTTATAGGAGTTATCATCTTCTTTCTACCTAGACCGCCTTCATCCCCCCCTTGTCAATTATATATTCATATGAAAATGGCAACACATGTGTCGATTCGGAAAATTCATTTTCATTTGAATTCCGAAGAACCGACTTTAACAAATTTAAAAACCTCATCAGCAATATCAACTTTGACTTTATTGCTGAGACAACTAACATTGATCTTGCCCTATCAACGTTCTATTCGTTAATTTTCTCCAGCTTTGCCCAATCGGTTCCGTATACCTTCCGAAAGGACTGCATATCAGCTCCTCCCTGGTACAACAAGGAGTAGCGCTCTCTCCGTAATAACAGAAACAAGTTGTGGCACAAATTCTTAAGAACTCGATCTGATTCCGACTACAGTAATTATCGATTGGTATACAATCGTTTTTCTGAACTTTGTGAGTCTCTTTACCTTGAGTACCTCTACCGCATACAATTTAGCTTAGTCTCGGATCCTAAACGCTTCTACCAGTTTGTTAATACCAAAAGAAAATCAGACAGCTACCCATCTACTCTTAAATTTCTTTGTGAATCTTCTGACGACCCAAAAACCATTGCAATTTTTTTTGCCTGCCATTTTAACAAATCCTTTTCTAAGAAAACAGCTGAACCCGATCCTAGTTACTTTAGCTATATGAGAAACTATCCTGAGACGTCATCCATTTCACTAAATATAGCAACAACTTTGGTATCTGAAAACATTACCAAACTTAAAGACGATTTCTCGTTCGGCCCTGATGGCCTTCCGGCTATTGTAATAAAAGAGTGTGTTACCCATCTCGGTCCTCCTCTTGCTGCCCTATTTAACTTATCCTATGGAAGGAATCTTACATCATCCCTATTCATAAAAAAGGAAGTAAGGCCGAAGTCGATAATTATAGGCCCATAGCAAAACTCTCTTGCATACCCAAACTTTTTGAAAGCATAATCTATCAATAACTGCTTCCGTACTGTAGGCCAACTATCTGCACAAATCAGCACGGCTTCAGGTAAATCAACGACCACTAACCTAACAGAGTTCGTCTCTAGGACGCTTCATGCTTTAGAAGACGGTGATGAAGTCGATTCAGTTTCCACAGATATCATCTTTAAACTAAAAAAAATTGGCTTTTCCCCTCATTTTGTGGCATGGACCAAATCCTATTTAGAAGACTGAGAATACAGGGTCATCTTCAGATCTACAATATCCGAACCCATTAAATCAACATCTGGTGCCCCTCAGGGTAGTCACCTTGGTCCAATCATCTTTATCCTCACAATTAACGATATACTCGTAAATCTCATTTTAACGAACTCTAATCTTTCTATTTTCGCTGATGACATGAGAATTTCCAAAGTCATTTCATTGCCTTCTGATTCCTATTGCCTACAAGATGACTTGAATAAGTTTTCGGTATGGTGCAAGCAAAACTTTTTGGAGATCAATGTCAACAAATGCTAAGCGATAACCTATTCCCGTAAACGTCTACCTCCCCCTCCAAGAAACTACTTCATCTGCGATGAGCCTATTCCTTCCACTACCCAAGTACGGGATCTAGGAATAATTTGTGACAGAGTATTGAATTTCCACTCACATATTGACAGCATTATAAATAAAGCTAACTCTGCACTTGGCTTTATCAAACGCTGGTCAAAAGAATTTTCCAACCCTTACGTTACAAAGTCCCTGTACATTACTTTTGTAGGCCTCTTCTCGAATATTGCAACCAAGTTTGGTCACCCTATAAAGTAACCCACATTCAAAGAATAGAAGCAGTCCAACGCAGGTTTATCCGTTTCGCACTTCGTGGTCTAACTTGGGCTGATCCATATGGATTACCCCCATATGAAAATAGGCTAAAACTAATTAGCATGCATACCCTAAAAAAACGTCGTGAAGTCGCTGATGTACTTTTTATCCACCAGTTACTGACTGGAAATATCGACTGCTCGAGAATAACGCAAAATATTGCATTCACTCCCAATCCCCGTAATCTAAGATCTGTCCCACTCTTCCTGATCCGAACTCACCGCACCAACTACGGTCACTTTGAACCCATATCTAGAATGTTGCGTATAACGAACAACTACGCCGAAACCTTTGACCTAAATAGCAGCAAACAAGAAATAAAAAAAACACTCAATATGCCACTCCCTTAACATCTCCCCGTCCACCATTTCTCCTTGCCCCTTAGGTTAAGTATATCTTTGTTAGTTCTTAAGTCTAGCTTTAAGTTTTGCTTGTTAATAAGCTTAATAATGTTGTCCGGGGTAGACCCGGGCCAATAATACGGGAGAGAAAAAAGCTACGAGATTAGAAATTGATTTAATATGCCGGGGAAGACAATTCCATAGTCTAACAGGGTGGATAAAAAACAGACAAGAAGAATTATGGTATTGAAAATGAGATTAAATAATATTCAAAGTTCTGGAGAAACGAGTAAAACTAGTTAATTTATGATTTTGTGTAGAAATACAATATACAGTTTCTGGTATTGATGTAGACTTGTAGAGTATAATTTAAAATTCTTTTGCAGTACAAAGAAATCTGGTCAGACCTACGGAGACACGTACATACCTACACGTACCGCACTGAATCATTAAACGCGACTTGCAATTTACGTTGAAATAGGGAGTCAAGAGTACAGTAGACGACATCTATATATCTAATAAGAGGTAGAATTAAAATTATTACCAACTTTTGGGATCGTTGGCTCTCTTCTTCAATGGATTATAAATTACCTTTCGGAACGTTCAATTCAAGTTGTCTTAGATGGTTTCAAGTCTGAAATTCACAAAATAAATGCTAGTGTGCCCCAGGGCTCCTTTCTGTCTCCGACACTCTTTAATTTTCATCAACGATCTCTTGTCTTCTACGAGTATATAAATAAGTAGGTAAACAAATAAATAGAACAGTTATATTACCTTTATTTTTAAGTATAAAGACTGTTTACAAAAGGATTGTCAGCAAAAGAACAACGAGTGATGAATCATTCGTTTAACTTGTAAATACGTTTCATATCAGTTCAACATCCGCCCTTAAGTGCAGATCTCTAGTTGAAAAACGCCAAGGTAAGTTAAGAATCATTTTCAAAGTTTTGTTTTGTGACACTTGCAGCCTTTTTAGGTGACATTTGGCTGCGCCACCCCAGACCATAGGTCAATATCGCTTGGAAAATAATTTTAAAAATAATTATTTTATTAACGTTAGATAGCTGTCATTTCCTGTTAATAAATGGGTATAATAAGGCAGTCGCAATGTTTATCTTTCTCAAAGTCTGTGTGATGTGTTCACTAAATGTCAGTTTTGAGTCTACGAGGGGCGTTATATTCTCGGTATCGATATGAAGGAAAATGCAAATTCAATTTAAATTGTTTTTATTTTTCAATATAATTTCCCCTAACATCAATGCATTTGTTACATCTTGAGATAAGCTTTTTTAAACCCTCAAAAAAATAAATTTCCTCTTTCTCTGCAAAATACCCATTTATTGCCGACTTGAGTTCTACATCATCCGAAAATCTTTTTCCACGAAGACATTTTTTCAAATCCGGAAACAGGAAATAATCACTAGGGGCAAGGTCTATAGGGTGGGTGTTGGATTTCTTCGAAACCACAATCTCGCGCAGCAGCCTTGGAAACTCGCGCCGTGTGAACAGGAGCGTTGTCATGAAGAAGCAACACACCCGCTGCGAGTTTACCCCGTCTTTTCTTTTTAATTTCCTCCCGCAAATTATGCAAAGTGGAAGCGTAGGATGTGGCGTTGATGGTTTCACCTTTTTTTTGTACTCAATGAGCAAGATTCCCTTTGAGTCCCAAAAAACTGTGGCCATGAGCTTCCCGGCAGACGGAGTGACTTTGAACTTCTTCGGGTGGTCTGTTCCTTTTTTATGCCACTGCATGGACTCTTGTTTGCTTTCAGGGTCATAGTGGTGGACCCATGTTTCGTCCCCAGTAACAATTCGATCCATAACACCGTCCGCGTTCTCACTACAGGTGAGAACCTTTGAAAGGTTAAGATGGTCATGAAGAATGGTGTAAATGGTACCAATTGAAAGCTTGGTGATCTCTGCCATCATTTTCACCTTTATTCGGGCATCCTCAAGAACAAGTTTTTCGACTTCTTTGATGCTTTCTCCCATACAAGCAGTAGCCGGGGCGCCGGAGCGGGGGTCGTCTTCAATGCTCTCTCTGCCTCTCTTGAACTCACTTGACCACTCTTGCACGGTTGATAATGAAGGTGCGGAACCCTGGTAAACAGCCACCGTCTCTTCATGAATAGTATTTTGACTTTTTCCTTGCTTAGTGAGAAATTTAATTACAGCGCGATGCTCAATTTTCACCATCATCGTCTCAGTTGCCATTATGATTCTGTTTAACTAGAGATAAAATGCGAATTAATAATCACATTTATATGAAATTTTACATGAATGCACTAAAATAATAGTATTACTTGATAAATAAGTCAATTTATATATACAACCACAGCTTCACCTCGATTCCGAGAATAAGTTGAACGCCCCTCGTACATGCTAGACAATAAAATGCTTAAAAATTAGCTTAATTAACTTAAAATTATCTTATACTAACTTACTGGCCCCATGCGGGCACTCTAAGTTAAACCTAAAACTTAAACTATGTCTTTTGACGAACCTTACAGTCTAATTTTATTTCTTTTTTTACATACTAAAACTAAGAAAATAAATTTTAAGCAAAAACTTAGTAAGCGGACATTTTTTTAATTTTTTATAAAACTTCAAATTAAAAGCCTACAAACTACCTAAAAATAAATCTTAATCTACTTACATCTAACACAAACATAGACATCCATAAATATATATATACATAATATATATATATATATATATTTTTGTTTTATTTTTTTTTTTCTTAAAACTAATTTAATCCTACCTAAAACTATGTAAGCCGGCCATGGCTAGAAAAAACAAAAATTATGCTGACCCACTTTGCCTCAGATGAAGCTACATATGTATTACTGGAGGCATTCGACGACGAAGCATCCTCCCCTTCAACTAGCCACCAAAATTGCTGGTGCTGCTGAGCAACATCCCTCATGTCGCGACTCCCTACCGCCCTACTGAACCGGAGACGCTCCGCACTGCCGTGTGCGACGTCTCTGTCGTAGTTGAGTCGCCTGTCCGCAGCTGTTCGAGCGACGTGGAAGATTAGCGGCACCGCCAATCTGTCCTGGATCAGACCTTTGCTATCTAGATAGAGGAACGCTTCCTGAGGAATAAAGCCGTCAAAGCGAACTCTCTCGTGATACATATAATTGGGGTAGTAAGCCCCGGAGATCAGGTTGTTCGACGAGTTCATTGCTCTTGCAACGTGCCTTCGAGTCAACTTAATGACGAAATTGTCCACTCTTATTAGGTCCGCCCTATTGTACAAGACCTCATTGGGATAGAATTTTATGTACTGAGACTCTGGTGTTCTGTACAAGCGAAGACAAGTCCTAAGACAAGCCCTCTCAAACACCCGAATCTTTTCCAATAAACTTGCTCTCACATTGAACCACACGGGACATCCAAATACAAGCATGGGCCTGATAAGGGCCATGTAGCAGATTACCTTCACCCTCGCATCGAGTTGGGTGTTGTAAAACAGTCTCTTTGTAAGGGCAAAAGCACCTTTGGCTCTGGCCAGAGTAACCTCTATATGTTTGTTAAAATACAGATATTGATCTAGCCAGATCCCAAGGTATCTGACTACATTTCGACAAGCAAGTGGCTGCCCGTGCTGCCCCACGATCGAGAACTTTCGCCAATTCTTTCTGGTATCCCTAGAGGCCCCAGACAAAGACGTCCTAAACAGAATGGTTTCCGACTTCTAAAAGATGATTTTCAACTTCCAGTCATCGCAATATCGCTTAATTTTGTCGAAGTCACGCTGCAAAAGTGTATTAATGACCTCAATCTTTGGACCCGATCTGTACGCGATTATATCGTCTGCGTACGCTATGGCATGGTGAAGTGAACCTATGAGAACACTCGTGTAAATGTTGAATAGGATCGGCGAATTTACCGCACCTTGTTGCAGACCGTTTTTAATGTTAAATGTTCCAGCAGAAGTCACATCGCCATTCTTCACGATGAACTGTCTACTGGAGAGCATATCAAAAAGAATATACAGCAGTGGTTTACTAATGCCCAACCTGTCCAGCTTGAAAAAGAGTCCCTCTAACCATACGGTATCGAAGGCCTTCTCCAAGTCAATCAAGCAGGCACCAGTGCACTGGTTCTTGCCTTTGTTCCATTGGATATCAGAAACCAGTTTCGACGCAGCATGAATAACATTATGCCCCGCCTTGAAACCGAATTGATTATAGGGAACTATATGTTTGTCCTCAACCTACTTAGTCAGGACTCTATTGATCACCTTTTCGAAAACCTTACTGATGTTAGGAAGAAGACTAATCGAGCTGAGATTCGCTGGATTGGAAGTGTCTTTATCCCTTTTGGGGATGGGATGTACCACCGCAGTTTTCCAATGCGCTGGATAATGTGCATTATTCATTGCATTATTAAACAGGGTGGTATAAATGTTCACCGCTTCTAGAGGGAGATGTCGAAGCACAATATTCGGTATTTCATCGGTTTCCACTGATTTCTTACTTCTAAGTGATTCGAATATCGTTTGGAGCTCTTCCTTCGAAATGAACGGGGGTAGTACCCTATCGTTGGTGATGACATTATTTGCCATATTCTCGTCACTGAACTGGGTGAAACCCGAGCTCTCGAATCGCCAATTCACAATTTCATTTCGAAGGTAGAAATTGTGCACAAGGACTCGATTCTCCAGATCGTGGTTCGGGCCAATGATAACATTCGCCTTGTACACTTCCTGGAAAGTCGCTCCTATAGCCTCTACCTGCTCCTGCGGATCCTCGATCGCAAAGAAGTTGTCATCATCAACAGCCTCATTTGGATCTATGCCTGCTGCTACAAGTATTTGTTCGTTGTTCGTCGTTCGGGCGATTTTAAGACATGGAAGGTCGTTCTGATTATTTCTCCGAAATATTTTATTTATTTGCGGGAACTTATTCGGGTTGCTGGTGTTTACAGCCCGAATTTTATTGTTCCAATACAAACTTACAGAATTTCTGTAAAATTTCTGTCTGTTAGTAAACCATCTGTACAAGGTTTTTAGTCTTGACAGCAGTCCACTTTTATATCGGTGCAGTGCGTCTATAGTTGCGATGCGGAATAGGTTTTCTTCGTCAGTGTGTTGGTACCGAGGTATCGTTTTGTCCATTGTTCGTTTGATTGTCTCGTCCATTAGTCTTAGATACCTGTCAATCTCCTCGTTTGACAGATTTCTGTTGGACGGTGGGTAGAGCGAATTCGAGGAGACTGCTCTAGTCAGTGTTCTCGTGAAGTGTGTCCAACGCATCCTACTATAATTGTAGGAATGCCTTTGAACAAACTCATCCAATTCCGCAATTTCGTTGGGAACAGTTATTTCGGTGCTGAAACCGCAGTGGTCACTGTCATACACGAAAGTGCGTAGACAGTTTGTAGTTTGTTGGTTAGTGCATGTCAGTTGTATTCGTGAGTCGAACAGCAAAAGATCCAAATAGGACCCGTGTCTGGGAAACGACGGACTATCCGTCGCCTTAAGCCCGAGTCGATACATCACACTATGCTGACCCCACCAATTGAATAGTAGGTTCCCTCTAGTATTTGGTGTATTATTTCCCCAATCACTATGTTTGGCGTTCAAATCTCCGCCGATAATAAAATAGTTGTCTTCCAATTCCAGCCTCAGAAATCGAAAAAGTGTCTCGAGCTCTGAGATAAATAAGGAGGATTGAGTAGCCTTAGGCGCATAGACAGACACCATGTACAACCGCTTTCCACTACGGAGGGGGATATACACGATGCATGCTTCCAGCACCTGGAACCTACGTACTTCACAACTGTATACTCTTTTAAAACGTATACCTTTTCGTACAAAAATTGCAACGCCACCTCCCTGAATGGAGTTGGGTCGGTTTCTCCGTATTATTTTGTATCTTCTGTGCCTCAATTTGCGTCTCTTGGTAAGCTTAGTTTCGCTAACCAAAAGCACATCAGGGGCTTGGTCTTTAAGCAACTTAAATAGTGCGGCTCGTCGTTCGAGCCTAATCAGTGAATTCACATTCACAGCAAGGACCTTCAGAGTTTGCTCCGCCACGTACTTACCCATTACGGCAAAAGGTGCGTTAGGCCAGGCAGCAGCGCGTATACTTGGTCCACCCGCGCGGTCTGTTCAGTTAAAGAAATATTCGCAATGGCCTCATTCTAGTGGCGCATCTTTTTACGAGTATACACTGTTCATTGTTTGATCTTGGGAAATTCCAAGGGTCGTTTCTTATTCACCCTTTAATTTTATGACATTTTGCAAAATGTATGGCCTCATCCTAGTGATCGCCACTGTATACTTGTATTACGCAAAAAATCAGAGTGAATTCTCAATTATGGAAAAGAAAGATGATAAGATGATGATTGAAGCGCGCCTTCTTAAAAGTTTTCAAAATTTCACGTTCCTTAATTATCGTGTATTTCTACTGAATGTCATTAATAAACTCACGCATTCATAAGATTATCAAAATACGATCACATTCTCAAATAACCGCCGCCGGTGAAATATTCGTATCAGGTGTGAACAGAATAATTCTTTGTTTATTTAAAACAGTAAGTATCAGCAGTATGTATATATGTACACATTTGTATTGTATATTAGATAATAAGCTGATAAAAAACATAAAAAGGTGGCGAATTTATAAAGATTTTTTTTTTTGTCGAAATTGGAACTGTCACCCAATTAAAGGGTTCGAATGAACTTTGCAGATGTAGACAAAGGCTATTACCTTATCCATATTTGTCAGCTGTTTTAGCAAATACTCATATATATGTATGTGTGTATGTATAATTCTGAATTTTGAATATTTTTCAAATTTAAAAGATAAATATTATAAAATATGACCAGCATACAAGTTTTACTAAAAGTTGGTGTCAAACTTGTTTTTGTTGGTCTTTATCATATTGCCGGGTTAGTATGCGTAAATTTTATACGGGCTTTCACCAGTTTTTATAGAGTTAGAACTTAAAATGTGCAAATTGACATTTTTTTTTATATCTGCTGTCGATACAAAAGTGTTTGAGGAAGTTCACCTTATCGAAGAAAACAAAAGCCGTCAGCATTTTATACTCAGTCACTTTAAACAATTTTTCTGATGTAGAAATGTTCTATATTGAATTAAACACATATGATAGATAAAGGTTAGATTACACCGATTATATTTCCCAATAAGCAACAAGTTTATACAATAGTTTGTTTTACATAAATTGTAAGTAAGTACTGTAAAAACTTATGAACAAAATTTTCATTTTGCCATGACAGATTCGACTTTTACGACATAAGATTAATAAAATTTTAAGCTAGCATAGAGGTATACTCGTATATTAATGTACATATACGCATGTATGATATGTAGATACTTGTATATGTGAATATGAGTATATGACATTCGAATGTGGTTAACCACTTATCATGTTAGGAGTATTAATTCTCTTTTCTTACTTATGTTAGGGTTAGTGACTCAGAAAGAGGTTCAATTTGTCTGGTTTGGTCGGGTTAGAATAGGTGTTTCTATGCTTCTACAGAAAGAAAAGAACACAATATCGATTACAGTAACAAAGGTACATAGAGATAGATAGAGATAGATATGTATATACAATAATAAAGATTAGATAAACATTGTTGTGAGATTCTTTAAAGCCATACCATTACTCATTCATACCGGTAAAATGTGATAAAAAGAATTTTTATTTCAAAATAATTTTTGCAATTTGTACAAAAACTTCGTAAATCGTTAATGACAGACAATTTATTTAGTAGAATGGAACTAAGGTATTGCAACTGCAGTTTTGTAATAATTATAGCCCCTCACTGAGTAGTGAGTGTAGTAGCAAAGAGACCTATGCTAATGCATAAAGAAACTTAGAGCGAAACTAATTAATTTCTGGAAAATAACCTCTCATTTGACGTGGAATAGTTACACGACTCTGTGATTATATTCCCCAAGGAACTCTCCCAGTCAGGCAGCAGCGTGGCCAGAGTTCCAAAGTCCTTGCATAAGTTTCTCTGACGTTTTTAAAGCAGCAAAGACTGGTGTATATAAAATATCGGGATCCTTTCGTTTAAGGAGTTCAACTGATGGCCTGATACCCTGTAATTTCCCTATCACACAAACATAAAGAACATAACTCAGAATCAACGACAAGATTTTTAAAAGTACGGATTCATTGTCGACTGACAATAATTTTCGAATCTGTATGTAGAAAACTGGATGACTTAATTGACTGCGGACAGCTGAACAAGAAGACTCCTGTAAAAAAGATATCAAAGCCATTCAAGGGTTGCGATGGAAATGTATAAGCAAAGCGAGAATAAAAAAAGCTGTGACATGTTATGACAATTATTATATACCTGTACAACATATGTATATACAATACTAGGTGGGCAATAATGTATGACCCTGTAGAAAGTGCCATAAGTTCTAAAAATTCGGCATCAAATGTAATTCGGTTTTGACATTTTTGAAGCAAACAGAATTAGAATTTCTGTGAATAAGCAATGAAAGGCTATACTCCTGATGAACTTATAATTATCGTTACGATGTTTTTGATGAGGCTTCGTTGACGTCGACTTGACGACGTGCCACGCAATTTACCATTCCACGCACGTTTCTCCGGCGCATTTATGCTTTTTACGCTGGAGGAGTTATTGGACCATTTTGTGAACGGTGCGGGCGAAACGGTCACTGCGGATTGTGAGCGCACAGAGCATCATGGCTCTGACCTTTTCATTCCTCAATGTGATGAATTGGGACTAGAGGACATGTATTTCCACCAGGACAGAGCAATAGCGCATACTGCACAACCACAACCGACATTCTATAGTGGGCCTTTCCCGGTCGTCTGATATGGCGTTTTGGCGATTTGCACTGGCCCGCAATATCACCCGATTTGACTGCCCTAGATTTCTTTAAGTCACTAGATTATATGACCAAGTCACAAACTCTGGCAGCCATCAAGGAGAACTTCCGTTAAGAAGTGGAGATCTATCGCCCGCAGTTCTGAAGAAAATCATTGAAAATCCCATAAAGCGGCCACTTAAGCGATATCATTTTCAAAACATAATGAAAAAAATACTGTATCAGTATTGGAATATAGATCTTTTTATCCTATTCCAGATATATAGTCTAGGAAAATAGGATCATGAGGTGGACCTCAGCATCAACCAACAATCCTGTTCAGCCTCCAGTTCGGCACCCCAAGATAGTTGAGATTCTTTTCCACTAGTGCGCACGAGCATGGCAAAGCTAGGGATATCTTTATCCGCTTTCTGTTACGTCCATGCTATCAGTTCTGGGATGTTAATGGTCGTAACGTATATAGAATCTCTTTAGTGTTTCCTGACAACCCTTTATTACTTAATTGATAATTGATTTCTTAGGCGATTGGCAACACTTCGCTGGATTTTTGATGAGGTGTTAACTCGATATAATCAAAATCCCTTACAACCACAAAGTTTTTTTTCGTCGATATTGACAGCTTACTCGTATACGAGTACTTTGTTTTGCCCTCATTCACGACTAAATCCATTTTTTCCGCTTCTGTTTCAATACTCGGAAACACACCTTGCTGTGTTCTGCTAATAATGATATCAACGTCACCAGTGTAAGTATCATAGTTGCACAATCTTTTGAAAAATGTTGCCTCTGGTGTAGACTTGCGAGTTTCGCAAAATTTTCAGCGCATCACCTTGTTTAAATGGTTATTTGGCAAGGTTTCGTTGAGATTCTTTCCGATCTTTACATTGCATTGATGAGTTTGGTAGGAAAATTTATTGAGTTGTTCAAAAAGTTTTTGGGTGTTTTCCATTTGATTTTCAGGTGCGTTTATGTACAATATACGTACATACATACATAATCAATGATGCGTAATCATAATACTGCGTTCATATAACTTCCTATCTTTCTCTGCAAGAAACTTGTCAATGTACTGTTTGATGAGGTCTTCAGAAGCAAACGTTCTATCATTCAAGGAGTTTTGCATGGTGTGAAATAAGTGGAAGTCTGATGGTGCAAGATCTGGGCTATGCGGTGGATGTGGCAACACATCCCAACCAAATTGCAACAATTTTTGCCAAATTTTTGACCAAACACCACACCTTTACGATTGATCAACTCTGGACGTTTCTGTGCGATGGCATAACTTAACATAGCTGCTCACAGTAGACATCGGAATTAATCGTTTTGTTCTTTGGTAGCAGCTCATAGAATTCCATCATCTGGTGGAACCAGATTGACAGTGGATTTTTGGTGGATGTCCGCATTTGCTTGGCTTTCCGCCTACTTGCCTATTCCAACTTTTTTTCCGGCTGAGATTGTTGTATGCAATCCATTTGTCATCGCCCGTGATCATGCGCTTCAAGAATGGATCGTGTTCTTCGCGTTTGGTAAGTTGATCACAGACGTTTGCGCGCTTTGTCAGATGAACTTCTTTTAACTTATGGGGTACACAAATATCGAGCTTCTTTACGAAGGATGTTTTCTAATAGAATAGCATGGAATTCAGTGTTTCTAGGATCTTACATGAACACTTCCCATTGCATTTTTGTTCGGTGAAGTTAAGTTCGCGATTGACATCGCAAAATTTTTGATAAACTTCATTTTTCTGGAAGCGCAATATTCTACAATTTTGGTGACAGTACTGAATCATAGGATCATTCAAATATGAATCATTCATAGTTTATGAAATATTATCGGTTTCACTCAGGCTCTGTGCGGGGGCAAGGAAATCCTAGCATTTATTTTTTATGGTGGATATAACCGCTTAAGCTGGCTCCCCTCTGATGAAACTGTTGCCTTTACAGCAACAATTTCATTCGTATATCGAGTGTGAGTTTAGATAGGATAACATCTGCCAACCTATTTAATTTTACTATTTTACCCTTATTTGGCTTTCAGAATTTGCGCGTTTGTATCTTTAACTCAAAGATTATAAAAAAATCATGTACAAGCATTATTTTTTTATTTTTTTCTTTTCTTCTTTTATAGCACGATACCGATAATGATGGGTTTATTGACGTTCGGGAACTTAAACGTCTTATTGGACAAGGTCTTTGTCAAGACATTCCAGAATCATTGGCAAGAAATATAGTTGGGACAAATGATCACGATGGAAATGAGCGATTGGACTTTGAGGAATTTTATAAGCTTTCGCTACAAAATCGTTGGCTTATAAGTAGTTTCATAAATAACTACTGTAGGGCAATTATTCCACGACGGGAACAGCAACATGGTGATCAAATTGGTATGCCAAAATAAATCCCACCAATCTATTTAAGAAATTGATTTTAGCAATATTTCTAATTTCATTAAGATGGAGCCTACGAAAGACAAATGACATTTTGCCCACCGCCTTTGACAATGATAATATTTTCTTTAGTAGAGATCATTATGTTTTTAATAGATGTCATGCACTTTAAGTAAGACCTTTGACATACAGTAAAGGTGGGAATTGTTTGAACTTACAAAAAAAAAAATTACTTTACAGAGATGACCCCAATAATACGCACAACTTGGGTGAAAGCACGAAAGGTCCCGCTGCGACTTTGTTCATTTTTAATCCATACCGTCGGTACGAGGCATGGCGTTTTGTCAGCTACATGTTTGTTCATGTGGGCATAATGCACCTTTTCATGAACCTCATAATTCAAATTTTCTTGGGCATCGCTCTTGAACTGGTGCACCATTGGTGGCGTGTAACGTTAGTGTACTTGGCTGGTGTCGCTGCAGGTTCAATGGGAACTTCATTAAGTAGCCCTAGAATATTTCTTGCCGGTGCTTCAGGGGGGGTTTACGCTCTTATTACAGCACACATAGCCACAATAATTATGGTAAGAATCACATTTTATGTACTTTTCAAACCACCGATTGATTGTGTTTTATTTTTTATTTTTTTTAGAATTATTCAGAGATGGACTATGGGTTGGTGCAACTGTTTGTCTTTTTGATATTCTGTTTCACTGATTTAGGAACATCAGTTTATCGACACATTAATGACAAACACGATCAAATTGGTTACATGGCGCATTTATCAGGAGCTGTGGCTGGGCTTCTTGTAGGCATAGGAGTATTAAGAAATTTAAAAGAACGAAGATGGGAACGTATTCTTTGGTGGGTTGCAGTGCTTTTCTACTTTGCGCTTATGACAGCCGGTATTATGGTTCAAATATTCTGCCCCGACTATTTCCCTAAACAAGAACCCTGGACTGGAAACATTTATTAAAAATTGAAAATGACAAAACCAATGCAACGAAACAAAGCACAAAAATGTATTCTTTATTTGTATTTATGTAGAAGTAGTATAACCACCAAAGTGCCCTTAGAGGTTCAGTTTCAAGTCTGTCGCTTTAACCGTTCAGCATTTATAAAATCAAACAAAAAACAAAACTAAATTATGGTTGACAAAAGAAAAAAAAAACGAAAAATAAACAAACGCTTGTATCTTTTGTGAAAAGGGTTAATTTATATTTATTAATCGTATTTATATACCTTAAACTTTTTATACATATTTTATTGCCATTAGTATTTTCTAAACGCCCCTGTTTTTTTGTTGTAACTTTTAGCATTCGGGGTATGTGCATACACACATCAAATCAGAAGTTTATAAATTTTCTAAAAGAAGAGTGTGACAAGTTTAGTATTAAGTTGATAAAAGTTTGTAAAACAAAAAAATTATTTTTCTAAATATACTCGTATATGAGCTGAATTTTTTTGAGTGAATACAACAAAAGGCTTATGCTTTCACTGAGAGTACAAAGTGCTTGCGATCTTTTTTTTAAAGATTTTTCTTTCTTCCTTTCCTACTTTTTCTTCGCCCGCGCTGTGTTTAAAGTTTCAAAGGGTGTTGATAAACAATAGAGCTCCGAAATGATGCACTCTCATTAAAAGCATTTGCTTCAGATAAAACAAGTATGTATTTTAAAATTGAATCTAAAAAGTTTTCATGAGGGGCGAGTGACAGTTGAGAACGTCGGCGCAGTGATCGTTAGCACTCGCGTCGTATGCAAGGACTTTGTGCTTATAGGTCAAACAGTAAGTAAAGGGCTCTACCAGGAAGCGCTTAAACACTTTCTAGATTGAATAAGATGAGTACCCCTGAATCGTTCCTTTTATTCTTGACGTAAATGCCACGACACATCGGATAGAAATGAATTGTGAGTTATTCGCTAAAATGAAAGTCTCAGCGTAGAGTCACCCACTGTATTTGTCATCTTGGGATTATTCTCTGAAGTAAAGGGTTTGGGATTCAATTCGTCTAAGGATATATCCAGAATGCTATTACATTTAACATATTAATTTTCGCAGAATCACTACACGCGCCAAGTGAGTCGCCTTTATGAAGGTTAAGATTTTAATTCGAGTGCATATGTCGAGAATAGTATTTCGTCTTAAATATTTACTTTTTAAAACACACAAATTAATTGAACCGATCATGGAATAGAATTGTACGAGAGAATTGTAATCAGATTACTGTACGAAAAAGACATTCATAAATAAGGTGCATGAGTAATAGTGGGCGAGTACCAAAATATGAGTAGGATGCTAGCAAGCGGTTAAAAAAGTTTAAAAATGTTATACACCTACTAAATGGATGCTTTCCAGTGTAGCCCAAGAAATCGAAGAGTTATGATAATCGTCTTAATATTCTTGTAGGTCCACTACTTTGATTTTAGTTAGTTCATTCGTCATTTTAAATTATTTATAAAGAAAACTATCTGATTAAAATTATGTTAATTACCGTGCATCCTGAATTAGAGTAAGATTTCACGAAAATTAGCAGACTGCCTGATAGTGTAACAGATCTACAGACATTTGACTAAAATCCGATACTTATTCACTTCATCTTTCTTTTATTACTCGTTGAAATATATAATGCGTATAATTACTCTAATGATAAATATTTCTCCCAAGTATTTGCATTGTTATAGCGCCATTTGTGGGGTTTACTAAATTTGCAGACCTTAGAACCACTCTATTTTGGATCACCTCGCTAGTGATGATGGGGTCTTGCTGATATTTTCGCATTTGAGTGATACAATTATTTTTCTTTCGGCCTCTACTTTGAACTTCGGCTGGAACTTAAGCATCTATTGCTTTTTTAATCGGTTTGAGTATGGTAAACCCGGCTCATTTTCTCAGCCTGAAGTTTCTCTATTATCGATTTCTTAATGTGGAGACTTCCGCGATTGCGCGTTCTTATAAAATCATATTTTGTTACACCCGCTGACATTCGTAGTATTTTAATTTCCATCGTTGTCACTTTCCCTTTATATTTTTGGTGCATATTGCGTCGCCTATGTGCAAGCTGGATGAACGACTGTTGTATATAACAAACTCTTAAGTTCAAGCGGCATTTTCTGTCGCAAAATAGAAGAGGTCAACGTACTTGCAATCTACATGGAACAGCTACTGATGAATCAGCTGGTGCTATGTTGTCTACCGTTCCTAAGCTGAAATTTCTTCATATCTCTCGTCTGTGTAAAGAAGTCACTGAAGAAAACGTCATTTCTTTTGCAGCACACAGGCTTAAGCTACCTGAAAATATGCTGCTTTGCAAAAAACTTATTAAAAAAGGTGTGGACCCCTCTTCCCTACACTTCATAAATTTCAAACTCGGTATTCCTGCTTATGGTTACCAAAAAGCATTAGATGCCACTATTTGGCCTCTGGGATTGCAAATCAAAAATTTTGTACATCTTCCAAAATCAAAAAACGACAATCCAGCTGTCGAAGACATAGTAAGTTAGAATGTGCTAACCTATGTCCACCAAATGCTACTCGGATCCATCATACATCAAACATCGCACCGCTAAAAATCTATTATCATAATGGGAGTGGGATTCGAACTAAAATTTATAAACTATTTGTAAACACCAGTGATCAGTTCTACGATGTCATCATTATAGTTGAATCATGGTTTTACCCTGAAATCTCATCATATGAAATCTTCAACCGAGAACTCTACACTCCCTTCAGGATCGATAGATGTAAATCTTCAGAAAAACGTGGTGGTGGTATAATAGTTGCTGTCCGTTCCTGTTTTAATTGTAAAGAAATTGATCTTCCCATCTCTGGGATCGATCAAATTTGTATATCTTTGACCCTTAATCATAACACCAATGAACATTTGTTTTTAATCATAAGCTATATTCCGCCTAGAAGTATGCTTGAATTATATGAAAAACATACACTTAATATTGAATTCATTAATAATCGCTGTACTGAATCCGACAAGTTAGCAATTTTCGGCGATTTTAATCTTAGTAATATCACTTGGAGTAAGATTGATAATAAAAACTTTCTTTTAGCTCATAATATTTCTTATGGCCATGAATCTCTCTTACTTGATTTCCTACATTCTTTAAATTTAAAACAAATCAATCCAGTAGTAAACTCACTTCTTAAAATTTTAGATTTGATATTTGTATGTTGTGATGAATTTGATGCAAATGTAACTCAAGTTCCTATATCTCTTTTGAAGAATTCTATTAATCACAAAGAAATTTGTATTGAGTTATCATTGTTATATTATTTGAAACTCAACGCTAAATATAACCTGAAATATCTAAATTTTTCAAAGGCAAACTACAGCGAACTTAATAACTTTTTCAATAATGTAAACTGGATTGATAAAATGTCCAATTTAAATTTAGTGCATATGTATGAACGCTTCGTTGAAATACTGACCGACGGCTTCTCAAGATTTGTACCGCTATCATCCTACCGAAATTCGAATAAACCTTGTTGGCATAATAGAAATTTAGGAAATCTAAAAAATAAAGCTTTTAAAACATTTAAAAAAACTAATTCGCAGTCAGATTACGAAATATATAGTAAACTTCGTAAAGATTATAATATTCTTAACAAATTTCTCTTCAAAAATTATATCATGTCTGTTGAACATAATACTAAATCTGATAGTAAATCGTTTTGGCTTTTTATCAATTCTAAAAGGAAGTCTACGGGGATTCCAAATTCAATGCATTTTAGAAACCGTGAATCGGAAAATATTGATTCTACTCTTGAACTGTTTGCAAACTTCTTTCAGTCCGTATACATCTGCCACGATAAAATTAGCACCATTCCCATTAGTTCCTCTAGTTCCGTCGAAATCGGATCTTTGACTCTAAGCTATGACGATGTTTCCATCGCTCTTCAATCATTAAAACCTACTTTATGCAGTGGTGCAGACGGTATTCCTGCCATTATACTCAACAAATGTGTCGGTTCGCTTTCCGTCCCCCTGCTTCAAATTTTCAACCGTTCTCTCTCGGAAGGTGTATTTCTTGAAGTTTGGAAGAAATCCTTTTTAGTTCCCATCCATAAGTCTGGGACCAAAGGCAATGTTGAGAATTACAGAGGAATTTGTAAACTTTCGGCAATCCCAAAGTTATTCGAAAGCATTATTAAAACTAAAATTGAATTCCTTATAAAAGAGTATCTGCCGGATGAACAGCATGGTTTTGTCGCTGGTAGATCTACTACAACAAACCTTACATTATTTTCGTCCTTTGTTCTGAAACAAATTGAGAAGGGGAACCAAGTGGACACCATATATACAGATTTCAGCAAAGCCTTTGACTCAGTCAATCATGATAGGCTAATCTATAAACTTGAATCTTTTGGATTTCATTCGCAATTACTTCGTTGGTTGTCTTCCTATCTTCTCGGTCGAACCCAACAGGTTAAAATCGGTAACCTTGTATCAAAAGAGATTAAATGTAGCTCTGGTGTTCCACAAGGGAGCCATTTGGGCCCGCTTCTCTTCATCATCTTCATTCGTGATATCGCGATAAATATTAAATATGGACAGTGTTTATTGTTTGCCGACGATCTAAAATTATTTAGAGCTGTTAAAAACATTGAGGATTGCTCTTTACTGCAACTAGATTTAAACAGTATCACGGAATGGTGCAAAATCAATGCCCTAACGTTAAACACAAGCAAGTGTAATTTCATTTCATTCTCCAAATCATCCTCTATAATTCAATTTGAATACTCGATTGTTTCCATACCCCTCTCCCGAATAAGTGAAGTCAAAGATTTGGGAGTTATGTTGGATTCTACTTTTTCTTTTAAAGTACATTTGAATCGTACTTTATCCAAAGCTTATTCGGAAATAGGTTTCATCAAGAGAAATTGCAAAAGCTTTTCTGACCCATTCTCTCTCCTGTCATTGTACTCCGCCCTTGTTAGACCTTATCTGGAATACGCAGTTGTGATTTGGAATCCCAATCTCTCTACTGACTCCGACCGAATTGAACGTGTTCAAAAGCGTTTTACAAGATTCATTTTCTATAGAATGCATTGGAACTTTTGCCCCAATTATAAAGCTAGATGTTTACTCCTTGGCTTAAAATCGCTAAAGTCTAGACGTACTATACATGATATAATGTTTGTTAGAGACCTTCTCGGTTATCATATAAGATGCCCTATTCTATTATCAAAAATAGGACTTCATGTCCCTATACGGTCATTGAGAACACGGCATCTTCTTTTTGTTGAATACCACAGAACGAATTATGGTACTAACGAACCGCTTAGTCGTACTGTCAAAGCCTTCAACGAAGTCAGTAACCTCTTAGACATTTGTTTAAATACAGATCAATTTAAAAATATAGTCAAAACTTTATACATTTTTTAAATTTAATTTATGTATATAGGTTATATTTTGTTTTCTAGTATCTGTTAGCACTTAAGTGACTTGTAGATGTATAAATAAATAAAAAAAAAAAAAAAAAAATACAGTTTTCGCGCAATTCAAGCCAACCCACACTAACTCTGTGTGACATCGTCATTGCAATTTCATTGGTGGTTAACGACGAAGCCCAATTGTTTAAATTTTTCGTACTTTTGGCACGATGACTCCTTGTAAATAGGAGTTAGGAGTTGAGTTTTCCGCTTCGGAAAAACGGCAAGTCGGGAATTCGGCCTAAGTACGACTGATTCGTAACTCGTTATCTTCTAGCGCCTTTATTCGATTGTTAGGTATCTTCCCTGTCGAAGATATACGAGATACTGAAAAAGAAGCCAATCTATCGAGCGAGTCTTCAGTCCCATTTACAATACTGCGAGATGCGATACGTTGTTCGAAAACGAGAGCGCATGAACTGTCAAAAATATTTCCGTAACATGTAATTCAATTTGTTCGTTTACAATAATGCGAGTCACGCAGCGAGCCTCGCAGTTAATTTCGAAAATCTGGAAAACTCTCGCATCTCGTAATGCGTGACAGCTAAATTGTTGTTGTTTTCATTTTGAGCTTGTTATTTGTGGTGTTTTGACGCATCATTGTAAACAGACGTCCGATGTCTGAATGCGAGGGCTCTCGCATTCGAATTCGAATGCGACTCTCGTATCGCATCTCGCAGTATTGTAAATGGGGCTTTCAACAGAAAATTAAATGTGGAGACGATGGCACCGTTATTTCATGTCACGTATTTAGTGATGTCGATGGTCGAACATCAGTTATGCACTCCTTTATAAAGAAACAGTTGCAGTGATGATCACAAATTCTCGGTGACAATGAAAAAAAAAATGAATTATTAAAATAGGAGAAAGCATCGAGACGGCAGACACTCTAATCGAGAACTACCGAAATCGACCTTTAGACATCTTCATAAGTGTGTCGAACGGCGGATTATCAAATATGGTAATCATCCAAACGCCGAAAACATTACCAAAATCATATGCGTCGTGCTCAGGGTACTCAGAACTGGAATAGCAGGAGTGTAGCGGTGTATCCAAAAGCTACATAGTTATATTTTGAGATAATCAGATACTAGCATATATTAGAGAGATGCGACAAAAACCCTTGTTCTGCTATACGGCGGGTGAACTGCCTTACCGTTTTCTATTTAAAAGTTTCGAAGATTTAAACGTCACCCGTTTGGAAATGTAAGTGCCGTTTCAATTTATGTGGAAAGAAAAACAAATATGGATAGTGCAGCACTGTATTTCAATTTTGACTCGGAAACAAGAGATTCTAATCATTTTTATGAAGACATTCGATTCATGCGTAAAGTGGAATACTGACTTGCGTTATCGACAAGTGAGGGTTTCATTCAAGCTCCATTTACAATTCTCCGAGATCCGATACGAGGGTCGCATTCGGACGTCTGTTTATAAATGATACGTCAAAACACCACTCACAAATAACAAACTCAAAATCAAAACAACAACAATTGAGATGCGAGAGTTTTCCAGATTTTCGAAATTGATTGCGATGCTTGCTGCGAGAGTCGCAGTATTGTAAACAAACACATTGAAGTACATGTTACGGAAATTTTTTTGACAGTTCATGCGCTCTCGTTTTCGAACAACGTATAGGATCTCGGAGCATTGTAAATGGGGCTTCACTTCGAACGGATAGCAGGAGGATCGGAAAACTTAATTTGATATAAACATTCCCTCGGTGTATAGCAGAATAGGGCTGTTAGTTCTTTTTGGCAAAGAAAGATATCAGTGAAGATACCGATTTTGCTGCTGCCAACACTTTTTATTTCATTCAATATGCTCAATACTCCGAACACGAAATAGGTAGTACTCGTATTATAGTTGCTGTACTTAATAAAAAAAAAAAAAGATTCGCCTAAAATTATGCAACGTATCACTTTTTTTTTTTACAAAATAAAGGGTGCTTATTTTTGAAATGTTAGAATTTAAATTGAAATAAAACACAGTGATGTTTCTTGAACATAATTTCGGACTAATTATTGCACTTTAGCGACTACGTTGAACAGAGAAAATCCTGTCAGTTCAATTTGTGTCAGTAATTGCTGGTTTATCCGAAGAAAGCAATGCCTTTGCGTGGGGCCAGATGCCTCGGATATTGATGCCGATGAGTATTTAACCATGATGGCAACGCATGGGCTCAAAAGCGTAATAAACCTCCCCACTCGTATTACTAGTTCTACGGTGAGTTTTAGCGATCACATCTTTATTCGAACTTACATAAATAACGAAACAATTTTTTATGGTGAAGTTCATGACTTTCAATTAACAGATCATCGCTTGTGTTCCTTAAATGTATGTGGTAAACTGGACTATCCTAGTTCCAGTCGGCGAAAACTTGAAATTAATTATGAACTTTTATATGAGAGGCTTCAGCAAGAATTTTGGGAAACAGTGTTTTTAAATTGTAGTGTATCATCTGCATATGACGATTTCATCGCCATACTAAATGGTCATATTAAGACTTGTACTTATGAAGTCTTGAATAGGCCAAATCGTAAAAAATTTCTTAAGCCGTGTATGACTACAATGTTCTTACATAAAATAAAGTTCAAGAACAAACTCGCTGTAAAATGCAAAAAACATCCGCATAATCACAGCCTTCACACTATTCCAAACTCTGCGATAAAATAAAAAAGCTTGTTTCACTGACCCGCGACAATTATTATGGTTCGCGACTGTGCAGATCCAGAGGTAATGTTAAACAAGAATGGAAGGTAGTTAATCAGATCTTGGGTAAAGAAAGAAAACCTCAAGGAGTCTATAATTTATATGAAAATAATGAAAATATTTCTGACCCTTTCACAATTGCCAACATTTTCAATGATTACTTTGTTGAAATTTCTGATAAGCTAAAACCTACCACTCATACAGGAAAGTATTGTCACAAATACTCGTAGTTTCGTTTTCGACCCGTTTACGTCTTTTGAGATTTTGAAATTAATAATGTCAATGCAAAATAAAAGTTCGTGCACAAGTGATGGAATCTCTGTTATTGTTCCAAAAAAATTGCTTGGTATGTTATTGATGTGTTGTGTTACTTGTTCAATTTTAGTGTTAACAGTGGTGTGTTTCCAAGTCAGCTGAAGTGGGCAGAAGTTATTCCTCTTTTTAAGAAAGGTTAGCTCTTCGTACATACCGATATCTCTTCTTTCAACTTTCTCAAAAATATTTGAGAAATTTCTTTTCAAATAAACAGTTTGGTTTTAGGTCTGGCTTCTCAACAGAAGATGCAATTTTGAACTTCAGTTGCAATCTATTTAAAGGAATCAACGAATCTAAGACCATGATGGCCCTATTCATTGAAATGACAAAAGCGTTTGACATGGTTGACCACAAGTTACTTTTAAATATATTCTACAACATCGGTTTCAGGGGTGTAATTCATGATTGGTTTCGGTCGTATTTGTTCGAGAGACAGTAAAAAGTTTGTAATAATGGTATTTTTAGCTATTTTCGTAAATTAAATAACGGTGTACCTCAAGGGACGGTGTTGGGACCTCTTTTGTTTCTGATTTACATAAACTCACTTCTAGAACAAAAATTCAATGGTTTATCTTCTGCTTTTGCAGATGATATAGCGTTTACTTACGAAGGGTCCTCTATCTTTGATTGCATCGTAAAAATTGAGAAGGATTTGGACACTCTAAGGAAGTGGTTTACATTGCATAAGCTTGTGCTAAGTGATAAAACCAAAGTACTGTCCTTTAAGATTACTGGTGCTTCCTTCGATCCAAATCTGTTTTTTCATGCTGCTGAGTGCAAAAAGTTCTCTTTGCCAAGCCATAACTGTGGAAAGATAGACTATTCTTCATCTGTCAGTTGTTCCCCCAGTTGCTTTAAGATAGAAGAAGTCGATTGCTTCAAATACTTGGGAGTGCTTATTGATTCTAAATTAAACTGGAAGCCTCATATATATTCTGTAAAGCACATTTAAGAAGCGTTGTCAGGAAGATGTATCGACTCCAACCCATTTGTTCAAAAAGTGTTCTCACCATGATTTATTATGGTTTGGCTAATTCAAAACTGCAATACGGCCTTTCGAGTTGGGGAGGAGCTTATGTAAGTTATTTTGGGTCCATACTTACTGCGAAAAAACATCTTGTAAGAATAATTAGTAGGAAAAACCGTTTAAGTCATTCATTGCCTCTTTTCTGTGTACTTCGTATTCTCCCTATAAGACATCTATACGTTTTTAAGGTTTTAAGATAATTTTTCAAACAAAGTGGGAATCTAGCCACTAGATACTCGAGATCATACAATTTGCGCGTCAATAACATGTCACTTGTTTGTGTACCAATTGCACGCAGAACACATTTTTCTCGTTTCTTTTTATTTTCTGCCCCTACATATTTTAATAAGTTGCCGCTCTCTATTAGGAGAACTCATAATTACCGTGCTTTTTTAAAAGTTGTTAAAAAATGGTTATTCACGCTTGACTACAGGCATATAGAATCCTTTTTAAATATAGTTACGTAATGTTCTGAGCTACAAAATATTTCAATAGCTAATAGATAAAAAAGTTTTTCTTTTATACCTCCAATGTGCTATGCAATTTGTAAAATTTCAAGCAGACCATTCGTCACTGATCGTTTTTCTTTCAAAGAATGGTCACTTTATTCTTTTCGCATTGTAACGTTTTTATTCTTAAAAATTTTGTATTATTTTTTAAGTGAATTTGAATAAAATTTAAATGAAATGAAATGAAATGAAATGACCAAAGAAATATTTGGAAAAATAAGAGACGAAAATGTAGTATAGTACCAGGTCATACTGGATGTGTATTGTCCAATTTATCGGTTGTTCGACGAATAGCTTTCTTACATGGACTATTATTACTTACTGACAGCACTGCAGTACAGGGTGGACTTGGCTCAAAACTGATAAGCGTCTCCTGTTCTCTCTTCTTAGAAATTTCAGAAAGCTAATTTCCGTAAAATCAATACATATCTAAGCAAAGCTTCTTCCTAGTTAACCAATCTATCTCTGGTCGCTGCCCTATTCATTTTTTATAGAAAAATATTCAAATCCATCTCCCTTCATGGATCATATTTCCGCCATAAAACATTTTCTACATCCCCTCTCTGGTATAATTGTACACTGCGCTCTCCATGAAACAAAAGAAACAAGTTATGGACGATTTGTTTATCGATTATCTAGGTATATATCTTCATTTCATTGAACTCTACAACTCTCTCTAGCAACGCTACCTAAATAGTGTGCAAACCAATCTTATAAATGATCCGAAGTCTTTTTTCAATTTGTCAATTGCAAAGTAAAACCGACGACGGTTATCCTTCCTCCCCCGCTTTCGAAACCAAATCTTCAAGTGGTCCTCCTACCATTAACAACTTTTTTGCTACATTTTTCAAACACTCATTTGCCAATATACCTCTTACTTCAATGATCTACCAAACTTCTCCGTTGGTTCCTTTTCCACTTCAAATTTCGATCCTGCTGTTATTGAAGAAAAGTTACCAAAACTTAAAGGTGCATTTCTCCCCGCCATTTTTCTTAAAAAATGTTCTTCTAGTCTGTTTCTCCCAATTTCCGCCCATTTCGTCTATCCCTTACATAGAGAGAATTTCCCCAGATTTGAAAGACCTCTTTTATAATCCCGATACACAAAAAGGGATCTAAGAACGAATTTACCAATTTTCATATACCCAAGAACCTTAAAAGCATTTTGTGCAAAGTCATAAGCTTTATATGCATGTGCTCTATTTCGCCCAGACAATTAGGTTTTCTAGAAGGAAGATCAACTACCACAGTAGAATTCGTGTCTTCTGCTCTCGCAGCCTTAGAAAATGGCAAAGGAATTTATGTTATCGCAACCGATTTAACTAAGCGTTTGTCTGCTCTCGGCCTTGAACCTCTTTTGTTAAAATGGATTCCTTCTTAGTTGGTAAAACGATTTTATAGTGTTCCCTTTCTGTTTTTTTCCTGCCTTCATCTGGGGTTCCACAAGGCAGACGTCTTGGGCCCCTCCTTTTAATTGCAACTATTAACGATCTTGAGAAGGTCTTTAAATACTTCCCCTCTCCCTTTACACTTACTACATATAATTTTTTTAAACTATTTCTTCTCCCCATGACTCCACCCTTCTTCAAGAAGATCGATCGATCGATCGCCTTTAAATCTGGTACCTCAAAAACTGCTTGGAACTTAATATCGCCAAATGCCAATCTATAACCTTCTCATGCAAATGCAACCCGTCTCCTCCCGGCCTTTATATTCTGTATAGTCAACCAATTCCCCTGGTTCAATCTTTACAAGACCTTGCATATGATGATCCTTAAAGCCAACTCATCGCGTGGCTTTATTAAACGGTGGTAGAAGGAATTTTCGAAGAAGTTAGTAACCAGATCTCTCTATGTTTCCTTAGTTCGCCCTATGCTTGAATATGTCAACCAAGCATGGTCTCCCTTTCACCGGGTTCATGTTTCCCGAATCAAGGGTATTTAATAGTGATTCCTCCGATTTGCTCTCCGTCCACCGCCCTGGAACGACGCTTTAATCTTACTTCCCTATCATATAAATTCGTTAGAAGAACGTAGGAATATTGCTGACATTTTTTCCATTCATCGACTGCTCTCAGGTTCCATCGACTGCGCCTTCATTTTCAACTCTATTTCCTTCAACACTAACCCACGTAATCTACGTTGTCCTCGTCTCTGCTATCTACTAGTCTTCCGCACCTCTTAAGGTTCCAACGAACCAATCTCGCATATGCTCCGAAAGCTCAACACAAACCTCTCCGTTTTTTATTTCAATCTGGGCACTCCTCGTCTCAAACAAGATCTCCTTAACCATTGCCTTGGTTTCTAGCTCTTAAGTCTTTGTGTTAGTTGTTAGTCCTAGTTTTTAGTTAGATTAAGCTTTTATTGAGCCAAATATATGGGGCCTCAGCCAAAATTGAAATGGAAGATTGTTACAGCCAACTTGTCAATGATTGTTAAGCCAACTGCCTCCCATTAGGCACTCCAAGTTGGTTCACTTCCCCATCTAAATATATGCGCCACGTAAGGCGAAGTTTTCCTACTGAGTTAGAAACGAAACGTTTGAGTAGGAAACGAAAACTCTTTAAGTAAGAAAGTTAAGGTGTACATAACCTAGTCATCTTACTTGACTGACCAGGTGGATTTCTATTTGTTTTAAAAAATAAACTGGACTATCATAATACATAACTAATAACAAAAAAATAATTCAATCTATAAAAAAATAACAAAAATTAAATAAGAAAGTAACACAAAAACATAAACAAAAAAAAGCGGAGGGTAATTTGGACCACATAGTCTATATTACCCAACCTGTTTGGGAAGTACAAAATTCGCAAGTTCTGGAATACAGGCATTAAGTATCTTCTTTTTCACCGGCGGCAACGGTCTTGACTGAATTAATTTCGTCGTCGGAATCAACATGACAGCTATAATGCTCCAAATCAGAGCTTGATGATCACGATGACGCTCTATTCTGTTTGTTTTGTTTTTTCTTCTCTTTCCCTTAATTACAAAAATAAAGTTAGATAGATAAAGATCCGAATCAGATAGAAATTAGGTAGATATATAGTATTTAAATTCGTAGATACCTGCACATTTTTTCTTCTCCGCTAGTATCTCCTGAAGCGCCTGCTTCGAAGTGCTCGGTTTATTGTTTTTATCTGCAATTTTTTTCAAAGATTCTTCCAAAGTGCTCTTATATGGGGAACCGGAAAGTAATGTTGATTTTCCAGCTTTTCTACCACGATTGGTTTTTGCCTTGTTATTAACAGGAATCATTATTTTCAGACACTTCTGGTGATAATAAATCGTCGTCAGCTCCTAAGAAATCATGATCCCGAAAGGTATTCCTATCAAGCGGGTATATTCCAGTGGTTCGGAATCCATTAACTGCTATCTCTCCAGTTTGGACTCGTAGGTAGGTCTTACCAAATAATTCTGGCATATCATAATGAATCAATGGTCGGGGATTTATCCTCATCCAAATGCGTATCTCCTCAGATAAATACTTCTTTAGTGGACCCATAAATGTTTTGTCGAGCGGTTGAATCTTGTGGCTAGAATGAGGAGGAATCGATAATATGCTGACGTGATTTTCTCTTGCTATATCGAAAAGTTTAATGTTCCGCGTGTGGCTTAAATCTCCATCCAAAATTAAAAGGACTGGGGATTCAGCAAATGGCTTTACATGCTTAAGAAAATGTTCAAACCAAATTGTAAAAATATCGGTCTGAACCCATCCGGAAGGATGACATTCGTAAATAGATCCTGGTGGTGCTCCTTTCAAAAGTTGTGGATTGCGCTTTTTGCGGGGAAATATGAATAACGGGGGCTCAAATGTTCCAGCAGCACTCATGCAGATAATTGTTGTGATGGTGGCACCTTTTTCTGTGGCAGTAAGAGCACCAATTTGCCGCTTTCCTTTTAATGCTAAGACTTTTGGAAGTTTAGAAGGCACCACTCTTATACCAGTCTCATCGACGTTATAAATATTGTTTACTGAATAGTTATATTTGTCCATTACTCTTTCCAGCAAATCAAAAAATTCTTGGACACGTTCTTTAGTGAATCCTTTTGCTCTGGCAAGGGATGTTTCCGTCGGTGACCGGAATGACAAATTAGGATTTCTTTTTAAAACAAGTTTAGCCAGTCTTTGCCCGCAGCTTCAATTTCTTTCTGCCAGTTAGAAAGCTAAGTTTTTAATATCATTTCTGGTAAGCCCAAAAAATTTTGACTCCATTGTCAACACATATTCCACTAGCATCTTTTCAAATTTATCTGGGAAAACTGGCCTGTGACCTAATTTAGTGCCTACCAAGGTTTCAAGGTCAACGTTTTTTTGTAAAGCCAGCCTTAGAAGAGTAGTTTTCGGTACATTGTTTAATTTGAGGCTTTTAAGTAGCCACATGTATTGGATCGCACCATCTCAATCGCTGTTTTCATGTTGTCCGGATTCCATGTCTTCCGCTTCTTAGCTGTATCCATGGCCTATGGTAACAAAAACTACAAACAATAAGGTGAACTCAAGAAAAGTGAAATCGGTCCTCGAAAGATATTACGGCGGATAATATGGACCTGTAGTCCATATTCGCCTACCCTATGGTAGTCCATATTAGCCACAGCACTTGATGTGGAAAAAACAATCATTTTATAAAAAACTGTAGTTCTTAATTAACTTTTTTTAATGCAAATATCATATTTCACATTCACTTTTTGTATTTGAAAAAACAATGGACCAACAAAATTACATTTTAATGGTAGAAAAAAGAAAATCACTTACGCGTAACGAACAATCAGCAACACCAATTTCGAGAAACTGTACAAAACTCACAAACGCGTTCTCGCCGGCCGCCGGAATGAAACTGAGGTATGTTTAAGGAGCTTGCGCATGAATGTAAACACATTCCACCTCGTTTACATTTGTGAGTTGGGATAAAAGCTGGTAGTCCATATTAACCGCGTAGTCCATATTACCCACTCTTACTCTACTATCAAAATAACAACTTTCAAATTTATACGTGTATGGTAAAATGTTACCATTGAGCTCGTAAATGTATTAAGAATTACTTGTTCGCAGTGAGTTTATTCACAATTCGCTGAGCTGTGAAGGAGTCTTCACGTCAAAAAAAAATTACACAATTTCAAACGTTCTCTAAGGCGAGTCATAAGTGAACTCATAGATATAACTTTCAGATATGAAAGACCAATATATCCTCGATCTCCGAGCTCACATCACATCACATCACATCACAATCACGACACATTGTGTCATTGGAAGATACTGTCAATTATCTCCTCAATTTCTGCAGGAGCTACAACGGCTAAGTAAAATATAGAATTGCCCTGCCTTGGCACGCATCAGAATGCAATCCTTATTATTAAGATCATAGGTCAGCTTGTCCGGCTAACAGAACACCTGAAAGAGCTCAACCAAAATTGTGGAACAGGGAGATACGAGTAGGTTTAAAAAGAAAGAGGTTAGGAAACTCTATAATAGGGCGAATCTTTTCAGAAGCGACAGTACATGGAATGAGTACTACGTATATAAGAAACAATTCAAGTACTTAGTTAGAAAGTCAAAAAGTGCTTCATGGCAGAAGTAATGCGAATCTATCGCGGTAACAGACGAGGTTTCGAGGTTACGCAAAATACTTTCAAAGGAAGCGAGCGTTCCTAGCTACCTCAGGGAAAATTACGGAACTTGGGCTGAAAGTAGCCAAGAGGTTCTGGCAACACTGGTGGAAACCCAGTTTCTGGGATCCACAGTATCAGTATCGCTGGCATGCTACGGCACACTAAGAACATTGATCTCTCTCTCTCTCCGAAGAGGAAATACGAGTATGTATTCTTAGTAATAGGAAAAAATTACGACGGGAAATTCAGTCCTTTAAGCCGTGCAAGTTGTATTCTACCGAATATGCTACAGCAAGCAACGGAAGAATGGAAATTCTTAGGTACACTTCTAAAATAGGGTACATACCGATAGCTTAGAGGGAAGTTAAGGTGGTTTTTATACCCAAAGCTGGCAAATAAGGGGCATATAACGGCAAAAGATTTCAGACCAATAAGTGCAGATGACACTGTGCTGTAGTCTCAATGCCAACCCTTCCAAAACGGAACTGGTTCTTTTTACCACAAAGTACAAGCAATTTTGAAAACCTAGAGGAAATAGACATCACGAACTTCAAAGGCCTTCTTGGCTTTTGCAGTGAAATTGGGTGTTTCACCAGGGCGATTGTTTAGGTTTTTTTTCCATTTGAAGACAAATTCAATTGGTTCTACCGGGATTGCGATGGGCCTGTTTTGGCGCCTGGTGCCTGGTGCCTGGTGCCTGGTGCCTGGTGTCTGTGTGATGGCATATCCATCTATCCCTGTTTAACCTAACCTAAAGATCACAGGTCTAGGCAATTTTATCAAGAAATCTCATTGTTTCCTAAAGTGGCTAGGGCATCTCCCAAAGTCATCATAATGGGTCTACAATTGGTCTAAGTTCACCTCAACGAGGACCGCACTAACCGAACCTAGCCTAGTGTAATCGTAGCAATAAAAATTTGGCTTCATTACATGTAAATACGTAGTATTGCATGCCCATAATCGGATTTCGACATGTTTCGTTAACTCTAGTGTGCTTAAGCAAAGTCTCAATATAATATGACATTCAGTGCGGAACTCTGACAGCTTTTCTATTTCATTTATTTTTATGAGGATACTTATCCCATCCATTGCAAGATGTTGTAATTTTGCAATTTTTCATTTTCTTAATTTATTTACAGCTATGAAACCAATCCGAATGTAAACAATTTGACAGATTATTAGGTTTGCTCAAGTACATTATGGGTAATTTTATCGTTTCACAGAAATTCGTTCTGTTTTGACATAAGGTTAATCCCACTGAAGTCTGAAGTTTAGGCTGTCAGAAGGCTTTTTTGTTGTGTACCCTGATTTTTATATAAATAGAACACAAAGAACTTCTTCGAAATTTTATATTTTAAATATATTTGTTTGCGAATCAATTTGAACACTCAGAATAATAAATTGGCCAAACACAGCCGATTGCACGAAAATAGAAATCTAGTTTGACAGACAGTACTATTTAACGTTTATACGAGTACATTTAATGAAAACGAGAAGCGAGATTTTGATTCTGAAAAAATGAGGAGAAATGGTTTTACGTCACTTTACTTCTTCGGAACGAGGAGAAAAGCCCAAACAAAAATGACATTAAGGCCTTGTATCATACTTCTCTCAAAAATAGTATTGTAACTAACAGCTGTAGGAGTAAGTCTAAAATAAAATATGTAATACTCGTACACTGACAATAGTCGATAATATAAAAATTCATTCAGGATTAAATGTACGAGTAATAACATGTATTTTTACTGAACAATTAAAAATGTGTGCAGTGTGTCAGAAGGCAACCATATCTATGTACTCGTATGCAGTAGGCATATATTCATTATTACGTTGCTATTCAATTTTGTGAATGCAAATCAACTTATACTTGTAACCCGCATCTTAAAAGATGATGCCAGCCAGCAGAAATTCCGAAAATAAATTGTACGTTCTTCATTTAAAAATAATCCAACCGTAACGGTCACAAGTTGAAGAGTCGGCGTCCGTAAGGCTCACGCCAGCTACTCTCATCTGCAGTCATCCTTAATTGTACTTAATTGCATTCTTCATCATTTCCAATGCCAATACGTCCCCGTTTTTTCCATTCACTGAAATCGAAATCACTAGGTACCCGCATTTCTCAGAATGCATCCTTTATAAACGATTGCGTGTATTGCATGCTTGTGCCAAATTGGCTATAGGTTTAGGATTATTTTCTATTTTAATTTCAATAAACCAGTAACCGGTACGCACAAGCCTATAGATATTGTACAATATATGTACACAAGTATTTGGATGGATGTTAAAGTACAGCTAGTTTTTATTTTTTTTTATATCGGGAAAAGTGAAAATACATATGTATGTCCGTATGGGAAGGTACCGAATAAGGGTTGATAAACGACTGCAAAGTTATTTACAAAATGGAAAGATTTCAACTTGGGTTTGGATAATCTTCTTCGAATTATGGTATACATACCAATTTAATGAAGCTGCATGCAAACAACCAAGTTTGGTTGTCGAGCAATCTTAATAGGACTCAAATTATTCTCAGACGAATTCATTCACTCTAGATTAGGCAAACCAGAAAAAACATCACGAACGTATTATCATATCATGAGTGAGGTCAAAAAATGACATAAGTTATCATCATTCGAAGAGCATTGATTGCATGACGTATGTATGTTACCTATAAAACTAACACGATAGCCTGTGCATATAAAAACAGAGAAATACGAATATAAGAACATTTTCAATAGACCGATGGTGATAATTTGATTTTAAACATGAGTATTGTGGGTACTTACGTTCGTTTAGATTAAAACGAAAACATGTTTCCAACTATCAATCTGAGAAGAGAATCTCAAAATGATTAGGGACATTTCACATTAAATGAAACATATCTATTATACATACATATGCATGTATACACCAACACGAGTTTATACACAAACAATTGTTTGACACATTTCTCTATCAAACCTCTAATTTAGTTCCTGTTTGATGTACTATATTGTATTTTGGATCAGATTTGTAAGGATTTTCAAAACAGATTTAAATGAGATGAGCTTTACAATGACAATGGCAGATTTTCTGTCCTCGAAGTAGGCTTTCCATAAGCACCTCGACTGTCTTTATCTGTTTATTTCTGTCTAAGACAACAGCTTTTCATCTTTTTCGATTTCGTTTATTCAGGATGCACGATCCTTAAAAATTGGATTTCAGTCTCTCTTGCACACTCGAAATAGTACGTTAGGGCTGACCGATGATGTGCACTCCTATGTTCCAGGTGTATTGCAGCCGTTGAATATATTGGTTTCTATTCTAATGCTTGCCTTTGTGTACGCAAGTACTTAACGAGATTGAAGAAAGCCAATGATTCATGATGACCGTTTGTCGATTGTTGGAATTGCTGTGTAAAAATGTTTCCATTTTCCCCGCTTCGGTGACTAACCCTCTAACCATCTGTACCGTTACCAAAGACTGCATCACAGACTTGAAGCGAACTGCCAAACTCTCTTTCGACTTTTCGGAAGATGGTTTGATCGCGAGAATTCTCAGTGCTCTCGACCTGCAGAATTAAGTAGACCGGGCACTGGTGCGTTTGCAAGAGTTGTAATCAAGTGACCGGTAGTGTACGAGTATTTTTCTATTTGACCAATTATAACGATGAGAGCTGTGATCTTTTTGCATTGGAATGATTCAATTTTGCGTAGAAATTTAGCTGACACTTGATGTCAAATTGCTTCCTGAACGAAAGGTTTGCGTTTGTGAATTAGATTTTGGGTCTAGTTACAGAGTCTATTACCTAGTTTATATGAAATTGAACATTTCATTGCTGTTTGAAATTGTGTTTATGAGTATATGAGCGTATGGAAGTTGTCATATAAACTAGGTATATATAAGTCTTGTTGCATTAGGGCTCTTATATATCTAAGAATATGCCAGTGATGCAAATTGCAAATACGTCCACATAAGCAAACATTTTACAATAATACCCATTCAGAACCAAGCAGTTCATTGGTTAGAAAGTTCCATAAGACATTCCTTTCTTTGGCTGCCTTGTCGTGGTGGGAAGGCTAAAATGTTGAAGATCCTAATGTTCTGCCAAGGCAGTCCAGACCAGGCAATAATTAAAAGAATAAAATAATAATAACAATAAAATAAAGGGGGTAAAAATCACACTTGGTCTTTTCAATCACTGACAGAGAAATTGTTAGATCTTTTGACTCCGATGACTCCTGCGGCAATTTCTAGGACACATTCGGTATATGAATAAAGTCCATCAAAATAGACTGGTGGTTCGTGAAAGTGCACTTTTTGAAGTAGTTAATGTCGAACGGGCTCCAGAAGAGGCATTCTAAACTGCTACTAAACAGCTGTCGAAGGAGCAAATGCTAGAAGCCCAACTCCTCCAGCGGCGACTGAACCCGATCAATCTTTTCTTCGCTCTCGAACACTGTCAAGAGAAACAACTATTCTGAGATTCTTCTGCCAATTGGTTTTCCTACACACGATGCCCTGCCACCTTAAAGGCTGCAGTTCTAGTGTTCAGTGGCGGGTTCTTCTGCACATGGTGTCCAGATGAAATCGATATGGAAAATGAAACTCTCAGGGCGGAGTGCTCTTTACAGCAAACTCTTGAATGGCTACTCAACGGCTATTATTGAAGCTTTCAAGTCACACACGCCATTTTATTTATTCTTGGGCAATTCAGGGAAACGAAGGTTATGTTGTCGAGTGTTGTCATCAAATCTAGTCTCGAAGGAAGAGTAAAAATCTGTCTACAAAAAACAAAAAAATGTACAAGTATATAGGTATAACTCATATCCCTATCTGCGTTTCAGAAATGTTAATTTCTACTGAGGACAGATAAGTGAAGTTTTTCACAGTACTTATACAAAATACCAATATATACAAAAGAAGGAGCACTAGCTTCTTCGGCTCATTGAACTTACTACAAGATAAAATATACAAGACCATCTACCAGGGTTGCTGAAAAACTAGAGTTTAAAATGATTCTATGATTCTAGATTCTAGATACTTTACAGGTTATTTACAATTTTTAGCATAGATAGGAGTTTAAATACGTTTTTTATATTTTGTTCTGAAGGAACTCTTAACATATCAACTAGTTGTGTTTGGCCACAAATATGCATAACGGTTGAACTAACTTTATCGCATTCACTTATCAGGTGTTTAATAGTGAGGACTTCGTTCTTCTGGAAAAGGTTGCACAAAGGTGGTTGGGTTTTTCCTATTATATGGCTATGTGTAATTTTAGTGTGTCCTAGCCGGAGTCGTATAAATATCTTCAGCATTTTAATTGGTACATTAATTGGATAAAGCGCTTTTCCTGCTTGGGAGTTAATTAAGGTGTTTTTTCTCCTAGTCTCAAAACAGTGAATAATCTTTCTTTTAAGATCTTTCTGGTTGAAGACGTAAAATTGAATTCGTAGCCTTTAAACGTGTCCTGGGATCGAGATAAGTTTGAGCTTTTTTTCATTTTACATTTTTCATTTTTTCAATGATTTTTGTTTTGTTGTTAGCATTTTTTAGCGCAGAGATTATTGAAAGGCTATCTGTGAAAATGGCAGTCTTCTTGTAATTTGTCTGAAGAATGGCTTTCAGTATTGCAAAAGCTTCTGCGAGAAAAACAGAACTAAAATTTGGAAGAATGGCTTTAGAGATTGTTTATCCACCATCATTAACAACTGCAAAGGATGTTCCAGATTCAGTTTTTGAGCCATCAGTGAAGAGGAAATTTCATTTAAAGGTTTTAAGTTTATTGGCGATTTCTTTGAATTCTGCTTTATATGTTATACCTCAATGAATGTTGTTTGCCATGGTGTATTTTTGTAGATCTTTATCTTTATGTAGGTACCATGGAGGTTGGTGTATTCCCCTCTTCTCCTGAATGATTTTGCTAATAGAAGCGCATTAAAAATGGACAACGGATATTTCTTGAACCTTTTAGAACGTGCAATTTTTCTAGCTATGTTGTTAACTGGTGACTTTAGAGATGAGTTAATTTTTTGTGTGATGTTGGCAGTAAGGTATTCAAAACGCTCCGGAATTGTTGGTAGTCCGCCCTCGATTAGAAGATTTTTTATTGGCGTCGTTCTAAATGCTTTCAAAGCTGTTCGAATTGCGGCATGGTAAGGAGATGAAATCAGTTGAAATGAAGACTTTGTCATTTTTCTATAAACCGGAAGGCCATAATCAATTTTAGAAAGTATTATTGAACGTATGACATTAATTAGAGTATTAATGTTGCAAAAACTATTTTTAGAAGATAGATACTTTATCATATTAACCCTGGTGGAAAGGCTCTTTTTAACATAAACACAGTGGTCTCTAAGGTTAAATTTACAATCAAAAATTAAAGCCAATATTTTTAAATAATTCACATTTTCAATTTGTGTATTATTACTTGCAATATTTACTAACTTACTACAGCTCGTTTTTTTTTTACATATGTGTAGAATTTTACTTTTTTCTGACGATATTATGGATCCGGAACGGATTCCCCAATTAAATAGATCTGTTAAAATGTTTAAAAAATCGTTAGCTATTAAATTAAGGTCTTTAAGTTTGGAGAATATTATTAAGTCGTCAGCATACAAGGAATACCCAATTCTTTTATGTAGAATTATTTGTGTTAATTCACTGAATGAAAAGAATTACGGAGAGGGGTGAACCCTGGGGAATACCATTATTTGGAACAGATGCTTGAGATTTTAACGCGGAATTTTCTATTTGAAAGAAAGGATTTTACATAATTAAATATTTTTGGCCCGATTTTCCATTCAATTAATTGTTTTAACACTATATGAATTCCTACACGATCAAATGCTCTTTCAAAATCAATAGGTAATATGGAGACATGATTTTTTTCCGATATTACAGAAGAAACAAAATAGTTTAGATTTAAAATCGCATCGATTGCACTACGGCCGCGCTTAAAGGCAACCTGATTTGGGGTAACGAGATTATTTTTTTCTAAGAACCAATATAACCTCCTTGATATAATTTTTTCTAGAAGTTGCCCAAGCACGGCAGGAGGGAAATCGGGCGATATCCAGAAAATGCATTCACATTTTTGTTAGGTTTAGGCAAAGGGACTATACTCGTATTTGCTGTTTTCCACGACTGCGGGATGATACTGCGAACAAAGATTAGGTTGTACAGATTAAGCAGGCGTTTCTTCAAAGCAATTGGGGTGTTTTTTTTATCATTATATATGATATGAGATCAAATCCTGTGCATTTTCCCTGGCTGGAGTTGAGACAACTTTCAAATTCAATTTTGTTTATACATATCTGCCTCAATATGTTTAGCGAAAGTGTTAATAATATAAGTTGGAGATACAGTTTTAAATTTGTTTTTTTCATGAAGAAATTCAATGTTAAAGCTTAAGTCATTGGAGAGAGTTTCCCAAGTGCTAGCAAAATCTTCGGCAATCTCGAATGGGAGGTTAAATTCATGGATGGTGTTTTAATCATTTTTACAGACTGAGGTATGTAATTTCCAGAAAGGAATTTTATATCGGCCCATAGTTTTTTGGACGAAACCTTTATCTATTAAGAGTAAATTGCTTAAAGCTTTCAGCTTTGGCTGTTTTTGTTTCCTTACGAAACTTGTATTTGGCCTTGCGATATGCTATGAGGTTTAAGTCATTTGGATACCTTTTAAAAGTTTTCCAAGCAGCTTGCTTAACCTGTCTTAGCTCACTGAGCGTTTTGTTCCACCAATGAGTAATGGGCTTGATTGGTTTAATATTTTGCCCTTGTCTTGATTGGGGAATAGCTATGTTTCCAGCAAATCTAATGCTTTTTTTGGATGAAGGCCGGTTCATTGTTAATATTATTAGATTCTTCCTTGTGGTGAAAGAACGCTGAAATTTTATTAGCAAAAAGATTCCAGTCTGCTTTGTCAAATTGAAATTTTGGAGGGTAACCATTTGGTGATGTTTCTTTAGCATACATGGTCTTTCTAATTATGGGATAGTGATCGCTTCCATAGAGATCGCAGTCAACTGTCCATGAGGTATTTGGAATAAGTCTTGGGGAAGAAAGTGTTAAGTCAACATGTATAAAGGTACTATGAGTCGAGAAGTGCGTCGGAGAGCCATCATTAAGAATTGCTAAATCTGAGTTATACAAAAATTGTTTAAATATTTTGCCATGGGTGTTTGTGCAGGAAGAACCCCAAATTGGGCTCCAAGCATTAAAGTCGCCTGTCAGCAAAACTGGTGTATTGAACTGATTGACCACATTTTCAAGATCAGAACAGGAAAAGGGGTGATCGGGAGAATATAGTTTGAATGTGAGTTTAATTTCAACTGCTATGGCCAAGATTGTTGAGTTTATAACAGAAAAATAGTGTGGGATGGATTTATGGACTAAAAAGCCAGTACCACGCTGTTGTAATGTGGCTCAAATTATGAAAAAAGGGGGCGTATTGCTTAGGGCACAAAGGGTTAGGATTGTTTATAACGTGGGTTTCCTGTAAAGAAATAACTGAAGGTTGTTATTCTTTGATAAGCAACTGTAGCTCGTGGTAGTTATTAAAGTAGACTTTCATGTTCCATTGGACTATATGTATTCAACTTCACTAAAAAGGCAATTCGATAATTTTACTATATCTAAGATATTGTAAAAACAGTGATATAAGAATGGCTGCTGGGTACAGTTTTAGTGTTAATATAGCGAAGTGGGGTTGGGAAAAAATTAGGCAAGACGAGTAAGATTAGTTACTATTTTTATTTCTTTCAAAAAGAACAAATTAAACATTAAAATAATGAGCTTCTAGTGATTGCAAGTTTATAAATTGTCATCTGAGTCAGAAATATTCATATATATAGTAAACTAATGTCGTTTTGAGATTTTATGTTAGGATGTGTAGGTATGTTTTCATTACTTTTATTGCTATTAGATTTGGTTTGTGTGGTTTGTTTTGTTTGGTAGAGGTAGAGGGTATATCTGTGGACTTAACACTCTCAGTGAGATTGCTGGATTGAACACAGGATTTTGTTTCGTTTGAAGTTTATTTGATTGGAACATTGAGAAGGTACTTACGGTCTGGGCAGGGTGATTAATTTCGGTTGGCTTTGTATTAATGTTTGTTTGATGGCCTTGCACTAGAATATTGTAGTTATTGATGTTTTCTGAGGTTGTTCGGTTGTTTTTAATGGCTGTCTTTGCTCTATCAGGGTATGATATAATATTGGATTTTGTTTGAGCAGATCAGTTAGGCATTTCAATTGTGGCTGCAGAAAGAGTTAGAAGATTTTAGTACCTACGATATAGTTTTGTGTTTTTTGAAGAGGAAAAATGTAAGAACTATTGAAATAATATGTAATAAAAATAATAACCTTTTTCATTTGAAAAAAGTAAATCTAACATTTGGCTGAATATTATTTACTTTGTTTTTGCACTGACATGACGTATTTAAACGCAAAACTAAGGGGGATCGCATTAAAATACGATTGCATTCAAAAACACATGAGGAAAGATCTGCGATTATACTAAGTTAGAAAAGCAGACATTTATGGACTCACCCATTTTCTACGTTTGTAGGCTTGTTGCACCTTGGACAGAGTATGAATCCGCAAAGCAGGTTTCGCAAATGCCTTTAACTCTGAAGGGCGCTTGACAAATGGGTCTTAATCACTTGAGGAACGTGTCATATTGGTGATTTTTTAGGATTTTCTGAATAAATACTATTATTACTGTTCGTCATGGGTTCGCTGTTTATCGCTTGGCAGAATAACTGGATATATACCATTGGTGTCAGGCGACTTAAGTGGGAGGGTAGAAATGGTATTAATACCATGTTATAATGAATACTACAATACAACCCCTGACTGGCAGCATTTCCTAGTACACGCTGACCTACGAAGAATCGTCAACAAAGAGAAGGTGGCGCTGCAATCAGTAGGAAGTTGCTACACCACCAACAAATTGCGAATCTTAATACTAGATACATATGTATGTATGTTTCGTGGTGTACTAGCTTTTAACGTGGTATTGCAGTGACAGGATAAGTGGTATACCTTTGGCAGTCTGCCCACCACATTAGAGTCATCGGCAGAACCAACAGTGTAGACGCCATCAGATTTCCTTGTTGTTGTTTATTTTTTTACATCTTTTGAAGATTTTGAGTCTATTGATTTCACTGGCTTAACCAAGTGTTTCCATCTTTTCGCAAATCTTAATAAGAGTCACTCTTTGAAATCAGGATAAAGTTTTTATGTTCTATTTGCTTCGCTCTGTAAAGATTGCATGCAGTCTGCCTCCAAACTAGTTTTAAGTGACCTATTACGAAATGTTCGGGTTTTCTTACGTAGTCGATGCAGAAATTTTGCCTGATAGTGCTTGTCAGTTTAAAACCTTCTGTTTTGTTCTGAGTTTAGGCGGAGCATTGACGGATTTGCCGAGCTCTTCCTTACAACTGGACACCTCACATCCGTTTCTTAACTGGATAGTCAGTATCTATACCAATGAATTTTAAAAGAAATAAAAATTTTAGTGGATGACAGAACAGATACCCAGTTTATACGACATCTCAATGTGTGTTGAAGCAATCCGTAGAAATGCTGGTGTTTATATAAAATTATACAAATTAAGAGAGAAAATTGAGAGAAGATTAACAAACAGCTGATTGAACTGACACTTAACCCACTTCCAATACATTGTTCCTATTTCTTTGTCTTTCCAAATACAGTCGACTCTCCATAATATATATAATTCGAAATTCTTGATGATTCGAACTGATTGTGAGGTCCCTTGAAAAAACCTTGATAAATGGAATAAAAGCTAAGTGTTTTGGTACGCTCGTTAATTCGAAGTGATTGTCGAGTCGGGGCGCCGGCAAACACGCAGTAATTCGAAATCAGTAGCTAGTTTTTTTTTCGTTTTTGTTTTTTGTTCTCTGTTCTTTGCCCAGCTTGCTTTGATCCCGTTAAGTACAAAATTATTCGCTCCCTTTGGGATTTACATACGTTTATATTTCAGCAATAATCAGTCGTAATTAAGAGTGTAAAAAAATACAAGTTCTTGTCAATCGGTGAGAAAAAAAAAATATTGAGTCCGTGGAAAGTGGAGTAAAAAAAAGGATGTAGCAAACATCCGCTCTCCACAATGTCAACCATTCTAAAGCAAAAAGATAACATAGCTGCAAGTGCATTACACGGAGGAAGGAAGCGGAACCGGCACGGTGAATTCCCCGGTCTTGAAGAATGCGTGTTGAAATGGTTTAGTCAATGCAGAGGACAAAACGTACCTGTCGGAGGTTACATGCTGAAGCAGAAAGCTAAGTCATTCGCTGTTAGTTTGGGTATTGAAGGATTCACCGTCAGTGAAGGGTGGCTCTCCAATTTAAAAAAAAACGGCATAAGATCGTTTTCAAAAAAATATGTGGAGAAAGCGCGCGTTGATGTTACTGTTTGTTCTGCATGGAAAAATGACTTAGGCGGGCTGCTGGCAAATTACGATCCTCGAATGTGTTCAATGCGGATGAGACTGCTCTTTTTTTAAGTGTTTTCCTAATCGAACGATGATATTTAAAAACGTTTCAAGGGTATCAAATTCTTTCCTATGTTTTATCGCACCAATAAAATAGCGTGGATGACCACAGAATTCTTCAATGAGTGGCTGTTGAAACTAGACATCGACATGAAACGGCAGAAGCGAAAAACCGCCAGTTCTCAGTAATGTGAATCTTAAGTTCTAAATGCTAACACCACCTCTAAATTGCAAACCCTTAACCAGGGAGTGATTCAGAATTTTAAAACTTTGTACCGCAAAGAAGTAGTGATGATAGTGTTGGATAGCATTGAAAATGGACAGAGAGCGATGGCCATGGTTGACAAAGCATAAAAAAACGTTAAATCGACAGCGATTTCAAACTGTTTCAAGAAGTGCTGATTTATTACAGAGCCAGTGAATCAATTGCAACAGGAGGATGGAGAACTGGATCATTCTACCTCGCAGGATGGATGGACCCTTCTTCCTAACTTTGATGAATCTGTGACTTTCGATGATTTTGTACATATTACGGTGCTCTGTGGGACGACGAAATATTGGAAGCAGAACCAATTCCGCCCGTCACATCAAAGAATATTTACTAAGAACGTAGGTAGACGACGACGGCACTGGTTGTCATAGACAATACTCTTGATTGAAAATCACAGATTTCTTTACAAAATAAAAAATTGAAGTAAAAATTGTACGTATGCAATTAAGTGTGTGTTTTGTAATAAAGTGGGTTTAATTATTGTTGCACATGTATACATGTACATATGTACTTATTTCGTTTTTGTCTTTCGCTCCAACTTGACAATTTTTCGTTAATTCGAATTTTTTGTAAGGTCCCTTGAGTATCGAATTATCGAGAGTCGACTGTATTTCGTTTGAAATCCAACATTTTAAATATACAACTAATGCCTGCCCGATGATGAAAGAATAATCACCCTTACTCCGCGTGGCGTTTTAAAAGCGTTTCGTTAGTAAAACGCCACACTGCAATTATGTGTGACGTTTTTACACCGTTAAACGCCATTTGTCGTTGAATGGTTTGTGGAACCCATTGTTTGACGACTGAAGGCGTCTGAGCACTTTGACTGTTATTCTGTGAGGCGTTGAACGCCATAAAACGACAGAAAAAACGACGGTATCTGTCGATCATAAAATAGTGAACGCCTGAGTGAGAACATCAACTGAATATGTAAGTTTTCTTAATTTGTTAACTTATTTCTCAACATAAATTAATTTATTTTGTTTTGTAGGGTCAAAATAACAAATCAAAAGCAATTTAAAGCCTTGGTAGAACTGATGGAAGTCAATAAGCCTTAATCTAACGGATTCAAAAGAGGATGTGTAAACGTTGATGTTAAAGCCGAATGGGACAACATAGCCAGAACACTTAACAGCATAGGACAACCGACAAGAGACGCGAAAGAATAGCAGAAAGTATGTCCTTAATTTATTACTGTCAAATTTTTCTATAACTAAGTGCATATTCGTATTCACAGGTCTGGTCTGATATAAAATTTATATTAAAAAAGAAAATTTGATATAACAAAAAGGAGTGTAAAGCCACTGGAGGAGGTGAATTCAGACAAAAATATTTGTCAGATTTGGAACAAATGATTTCAAATCTTCTCTGTTATGAGAAAATAATCAATCCGAAGGGAAAAACTGTGGGTTTCGCGGAGAATCGTTCCATTCCACAGCCGTCTACCTCATCGCAAGATATATCAAATACAACATCCGGTTCAAATCAAAATACATTTTTTCCAGATTCTCCCATCGTTCTAAATACGAACGAGAGCACCAGTGTATTTGCAGATCTAACAAATATGAAAACAATTCTAGAGGTTCAATCTGAAGCAGAAAAAATAAGCCGTCAGAAAATACTAAAGTTCTCAGATAATCACAGGATGTTAGAATTGCTACAGACGCAGACGCAAGTACAGAAAGACTCAAATTGTACAAGATGCAACTAGAACGTGAAGAAACACAAAGAATCGAAGACAACAAAATCAAAATTATGGACTTGGAAATAAGTAAAAAGCAACTGGATATCGAAGAGCGGAGAAGACTTGTTGAGGAATCCAAGGAATACACACGTTAATATGAAATTACTTGTTTTTTTCTGATTACTTTAGATTTTTTAATTTATGTTCTATTTTACTTTTTAAGTTTTCTATATACTAAATAAATAACAGAACTGAATTATGTATGTTTTTATAAAAAAAAATTTAAATAACGTTAAGCAATTGATTTCTTATATTTGCAGCTACTTGGTCATCGTTAGTGCTTGGGCTTATATCAATTACATTTGAATTTGAATTGTTTGAAGAATATACACCATTTGCATCTTCTTCTATATACGTTGACAATTTGTGTTGATTTCTCAGGTTGCAAACATTTTAAATCTGAAAATTAGGCACGATATATCGGTTTTGAAGTGAAATTTATCTTGCCACTTACTTTGCGTCCGGCAAATCTAATGGATTAGATGTTTTTCTTATATTTCTTCGTATGCGAATAAGTTCTTGTTTTCGCACATCCTCGTCTTCATCGCTAATCCAAAATAATGCAACACTATTCATATTTATTTATTCAACTTATATTTTTGAAAACTTTGTTTTGATTAATTTGAAATATATCTGTAATGAACGTAAATCAGCTCTTGCAATGACAGTGGATCGTATGTGTAGTGTACACTTACTTACAGACGAGGGCGTTTTGTGGCGTTCAATTTCTGGAATAACTCTTTAAAAACGGAACGCCTTAAAAAAGGACAATCGGCGTTTTAGTAAAACGCCACGCGGAATAAGGGTGAATGAGAGCGAGAGAGTAAAATGTTTCAATGTGTTTTATAAGCAGGAATGAACGTATGCGTGTTGAATATTTCAATGCTTCAACGCACATTGAGCTGTCGTAAAAACTGGGTAAGAGAAACCACAAGGTCTTTAGCGAGAATACCCAATATACGAGTATGTATCATAGTTTGTTAAATAGACAATTATAAAAACGTTCATTAAAAGACCAATTTTTTATTCATATTTAATGTTTTATTTATTCAATCAAACTCACATTTTTTTTTAAATTAATAATATTATTAAAAAAAACTATTTAATGTAAAAATATATAATAAAATAGACAAAAAAATAAGTTATATAAAGAGAAAAGCGTTGTGAAAACTAACCCAAAATTCTACATTAGTCTCATTGTGTACCTGGACAATCAAGACAGTAATGATTTTTAACGAGAGAGTAAAATACAAGAAATTGCAGCTGGAGATTTTTTTTTCTAAAATTTTTCTAAAATTGAAAAATAATTGTAAAAGATCAGGGTATATATTTTATAATTTTGATTAATGTTCATGACTTCAGAGTTTCTTTTTTCCAAATTGTTGACTTTGAAATATTTTTTAAACTTAATATGTGAATGTTTGTACATGTTTTTTTATTTTTTTTTTGTAAAATCATCACTGTATGAACTGTCCAAATTTACATGGTACTTAGTGTAAATTTAAAAAAAAAATAATAATAATAACATTTATTTGTGTAAAAAAAAATAATTTATTAAATAAAGTTTACAAATAAGCAATTTGTGTGTTTTTTTCTTTTCGTTTGTTCGCAAAATCTATTTTGGAAAGAATGTACAGTACAATCGACTGTTGTTATGACCATGTAATGACTTCTCAAAAAGCTTACACCGTTGCATACCTTTCTTTAAAGCTAACATTTAAAATTTTGGAAGATTTATTTATATCATATTTTCTATATTCTTTGAAATCAATAAAGATGGTGTGAACATTTTAACAAAACTCACTTTTTGTTTTCTTTTAAATAGAATAATTCATTTTTTTTGTGTAAAAAAAAACTAGAAGAAAAAAAAAAAAAAATAATAATAAGTTGTCTTAGGTACTAGTGGAAGAATTGACTTTTGTTTTCTCGGTAAAATGCAAAACATTACAAAAACCTTACTTAAATGTTAGACATACAAAAATAAAAAGTTTTTTTTTTTTTTACACACAGCACTAATGAATTAAATTATTATGTAGTTTATATATATATTTATATATATTCCTGATACAATGAATTAAAACAAAAAAATTAACATTTCAAAGTTGTTTTGTTTTGTTGGTATTTTTATTTTTAGTTTTTTTTTTTTTTAACTTTTAATTCTCTTTTCACTTTATAATATGCAACATTCTCCATTCATTTAATAATTTAAATATATAATATTTATAAATAAAAAAAAATTAAATACGTTTATCAAACCTATACTACGAATATATAAATTATTATATTAAACCATGTCTGTTACTGTTTTTCTGTATTTTCATTAATATTTATTTATTTAAAAAAAATATAAAAAAAGAAAAATAACAAACTAGGAAGCCCAATATTTAAGGATTGTTTTTTTTTTTTTTTTGTCTTTTCTTTTTAAATTATTATGTGTAGTTATATTCCTGGGGATGTCATCGTTTATTTCTATTTCATATTTGTTTAATTTTTTTCAATAAATAATTCATCTTAAAAATAAATTGAAAGTTTTGTTTGTTTTTTTTTTTCGTTAAAAATTGAAAAACTGATTAAGTTTAATTCACAAAAAAATGTCTTTTTCTTTTCGCTTCTATTTTTTTGAGAGAAGGACTTCCTTCATTCTTTCCCTCCTTCCAGACTTTTGTTTGAGTAGCAGACAAAAAAAAAATTATATAAATGTATACAATTATAGTTTAATGACAAAATGAAAAATAAATAAAATATACCATGGAGTTTTCGGTAATTACAATTTGTTTTTAAATCATGATTTATAAAAGAAAAAATAATTGCAAAATGACTTAAAATATTAAATAACTAGATAAAAAAGGAGTGTGGGGGGGGGAGTGGGAAACACAAGCAATGAAAATTTTATCCATTAAATTGTTTGGCTCTATTATCTTTTCTCATTGTCACACAAAATAATAGATGTTTCATTGTGGTGTTTCCTTGTTGTTTTACGATAAATATTTGTATTGCGGAAGACAGCATTTCAACGATATGACTTTGTTTTAAAATATGCTTATTCTTCGTTTATTTTTTTAATTTGTTTATACATAATAATAAAAATGAATGTCACTAGGACTTCTTCTTCTTCCTCTAATCATATGGAAAAAAAAAACTTATATAACAATTCTATTAAATAAAAAAAAATAAATTAAAAAAAAAATAAGGCACTTTGAGAATAATAATTTGTAATATCTTGCTAAGTTATTTAAATTTTGTTTGCGGCTATAAACACTTGTTGCATGTTTTATTTTTTGCATATTTGTACAGTGCGTTGTTTTTTTTTTATGATCCGTGCAAAATTTTATATAAATATATATGTATGTTAATATATATATATATTTACTTTTAAATAATCTATGTTTGTGTATTTATAAAATAAAGACAAACAAAATTCAAATATGCTGCAGCATTTTAAGAACTGAACAATTATTCTGTTTTTTTTTTCTCTCTTTTCCATTTTAAATTGGTCACATTTATGTGTATGTATATTTATGTTTTTATCATAGATTTGTGCTCCTGCACATACACAAAACAAATTTTTATACATCATATATAAAATATATTTATTAGCATTTTTTTATTTTGTATTTTTATATCACTTCCAAACAAGTTTGCATTCAAAAACGTTTTTTTTCTCTTTTTTTTCTTTTCAATTTGAATTAAATTTTGTTGTTACTTCTGTTTTATGTTACTTCTTTATGTACATGTATATACTACACAATTAAAATGTGTAGTGGTTATCTTCATTTTATTTTATTTTAGTCGGAAATTTTAATCAAAATTTTTTTTAAAAATAAATTTCATTTAGAAAATAAAATAGTTATATATGTATTAAAAAAAAAAAAACCTTATTATGAACAAAAATAATTTAAAAAATATATATACTTGCTGATATATAAACTAATATGTTCACTTGCGGCATTTTATCGTCAATCTAATTGATTTGGTCAGTTCGTTATATGTTTTATTTTGTAAGCCGAAAGCATAAAATAATATATTATTTAGATAAAGTCCAATGATAATTAATAATATTGTAGATTAAAATGGCTTCAATGCTTTTGATTGCGTTCTTATTGATTGGTGTTGTTATTGATATTGTTGGTAGTTTTTTTTTTGTTTTGTTTTGTTTAACAATTTTTGATCCTTTCTTTTCAAAAATTTCAGATTTTTCTTGAAACACAATTTATAAGGCCAAATTGGAGAAAGCATCTACGGTTGAGCTTAGCCTATTAAAAACTGGAAGTCGGGCTTCCTCGCTGCTACCAGAATTAGAAGCACTTCCCGTATTGCCTGCAACGGTATTTTTGGCGTTCATGTTACCATCGTCACCAATAATAGAAATCGGTGAACTGGACTTGTTTCGAATGTGTATTTGCGAGATCGGCTTAATGTACTGATGATTAGCAGCACCCAATATGAGGGATGGTGGTGGTGTATTAACTGGTGACATTGGGCTATTTGGACTGGCTGGTGGACTATGATTGTATGAGAAAGCCGATGGGAAAACAGAGCTAGCTGGGCTGATTTGATCAACAAATGGGAAACTTCCCATTGAATTTGTTGGGCTTAAAGAGAGCGAGCCGGTTGGTGAAGCACGATCAGAACCAGTTGACATGCTTAGGGGTGGACTTAATGGAAGTGGATGGTTGCCCATGTTATTTTGATTTAAACGTGTAAATGCAGCATTAATACGATTTTGATTTTGTTGCTGTTGTTGTTGTTGTTGTTGCTGCTGCTGTTGTTGTTGTTGAATCATTGCACGTGCTTCGTCGGCATTGTGGACAAAATGGCATCGAGGACCATATGGGCAAAAGCCAACGCTGTGAAATGTGCGGCAATATTCAGTTTTGTACTTTGGGTGTCTTTGCAAGTTTCGCAACTCATGATAACCATGAGCGAACTGGCATTTTTCTCCATATTTACATTCACCGGCTTCTTCGAATGGACGACACAGCTCGGTCTTGTATCTGAAGAATTAAAAAAAAATAAAAATAATAAATTAATTAATACAATCAAATTAGAACAATTAAAATTATATAGGTGATAATTAGCGGCAGTGCGTTTGGCAGCTTTATCTTAAAAGGGGACAAATTGGTAGCCGAAGGCACAATAGCATTTATTGAGGCTAACCGATTCAAGGATCCAAATCGTGAAACGTCAGAAGCAGGGTTCGGTACTTCAAATGTACAAACTAATCTTGGTAGTTAAAATCCGAAAAAAATATCGCAAATGTATCGAAAGTCAGCCACTAATTTATCACCATAAAATTTAGTAACTCAAAAGGTAATATTCAATATTGTCAACGCCTAGGGGTCACAAGTTGAAAGTGAGTGGTCGCAACAAAAGAAATATTTTGGAATGATTTCGAAAATTTATTGAATATAGCTTTAAGGGGGCTTTCATCTGTTTTATTTACATGGATACGTCGGAGCATCAAAATGCGAATACAAAAATTGTCATGGAGGATAAATTCCGGAACAAGAGTAAGAGCGACAAGTAATTACGTATTACAGTGGCGACAGCAAACTCAGATTGATTACCCTGTATGCTGGATTAACGACAAAGAGCGAATAAGTTCGTAAGGTGATCTTGGGCGAACCGCTTAACATTCAGTGTCATCTTTTGCTGACAGAATTTGTCGTGTTGAGACCAAAATAATAACCAAAAAAAACCTGCAGCATTGCAAATATGGTATATATGTACACTAGAGCACAATCTAAATGGAGAAAGAAATTTATAAAAATTAGAATGATATGGGAGGTAAATTTAAAAATGAAGTAAAAGAACATGGATTGCAAATATTGTAAAATAATTTCGAAAAGAAAAGAATAAACTGAAATATTCCGCAGTGTTTCGAAAGGTGTGTACCTACCACATAAATATGGAAACCATGAAATGAAAAGATTGGCGAAAGTTTAAGGGCAAAATTTTGAACAACACTGATTCCAGCGGAAAAATAAAATTGATAACGTTTTTCTTTTTTTTTTAATTAGCGCCCGCTTAAGAGGGTAAGGTTTAAAATGTTTGCAAACAGCGCGGGCGAATGAAAATTAGAGAGGAAAGAAAGAGATGTACCGATATGCGTTGGTTTTAAATGTTTGAATGTTACAACGACTAGGAAATAGAGAGCTCGGCAGGGCATTCGAAACGACCGAAAGTGGGCTTCAAGGTATACTGGTGAGCATTCATAGCGAGACGAGTGTTACGGTTGAACGTTTGAAGAGGTGGAATGCTACTGGTGGAAATAGCGATAGAACAAAGTGATACACGAAACAAACGCTGCAAAAAAATTAAGCAATGGAAGCAGTAGCTAGAACACGAGCAGTGAGCGTAAAGGTATTTCCTCGTCAGTTAACAGATAGCAAGGTTCAAAAGGGGTGTAACGTCATAGCACAAACAAGTGGGTTTGTCTTAATTGATTCAATAACTGCAATTTAGAGGAGATATGAAATTTGCAATAGACATTGTGAAAAGAGTATCTTAATACTCTTATTGTGCGTAAGAAAGAATGAGGAAACAGCCGATTACGGAGGACAAAGTAGGCGAATCATTTAAAAAATGGGAATGCAAAACGAAGCCAAGCCCACAGATGTGTGGAGCAGATATGTATCAAAAGGTGTATATTCTTTTAAAAAAAAAAGTTTACAAATGTTCCGTTTTAAACAAAGGCTGCCAATAAACTCAATTTGTTTACGATTCTGAATTTGCTACCTATAAATTACCAAAGTATTTGAGGGCATAAAACTAAAAGAGAAGAATTTTTAGATTAGGTTTCGAACCTTATTTATTAATCATCGACTTCAAATACTTAAATCAATTTATTGATTATTAAGTTAAGAATGTAGATACTCGTAGATAATCAACATTTTAGTTAATTAATACTCTACATCTGTCATGTCTAGTTTAGTTATTTAAGGAGAATCGTTGAGGAAGAAACTGAAAAATAAAAAATATAAAACTGATTACTAACCTTGATGTGTTAACCTGTGGCAACGGTTCAGATTGTGTCCTTTCCAATTTGCGGTGACAATTTTCTAGCAATGTATTAACAAGTGAGGCAACATTGGCAGCAGTATTCTGTGGATGAGAAACAGCACGAGTAAGTGCTGTATGAATGTAAGCCTTCTGCTCTTGATCTTGTTGTTGTTGTTGCTGTTGATGATGATTTTGTTGTTGCTGTTGTTGTTGTTGTTGTTGCTGCTGCTGCTGTTGTTGTTGTTGTTGAACAGACAATACACTAAGGTGACGTTGTATAATCCCAGCTGAAGATGCAACTGAATTTGCAGAATTTGAGTTTCCATTTGAAATATTTGCAGTCATATTATTATTCAAAGCATTAGAATTAAGAATTGAGACATTAGTCGAAGTCAACTGATTAATTGATAACATAGCGCTGCCACTATTGTTGTTATTGTTGGATTGTGCATTAGTCATCGCATTCATAGCTGGCTGATGTATGTGGATAGACGAGGATTGATTCTGTAAAAATATAAAATTAAAATCAAATTTAGTGAAAATTCGTTTCTATATTTAGTTTGGTCTAAATATTTAATTATACCATTTGTAAAAAAAAAAATAATAAAAATAAAACTTCTTAGAAATGTGTAGAAGCAATGTATAAGTAAGAAAATTTTACACATTTAAAATATAACCGAATTAAAAAAATATATTTTTTCGCAAACGTCAAAGTCGATGAAAGACGAACTTGTTCAGAATGGATATTAAAGTAGCTAGTGATACTCAGAGATTTAACTGGCAGTTTTTAGATCATATTGTAAAAAGGAAACAGTATAGGCCAAACATACAAATCTTTGCCGCCATCCGAAACATGATATCCCCTCTTAAAGGATTTAAAATGCTAAATGAAAGATTATAGAAATCAAGGGTTTTCCAATAGGGACTTGACAACTTTGAATTTAATTTGTGAACGCACTCTTTCGCTAATCATCAAAGTGTCACTGTCAATTTTTTCAGTAAACTCAACATTTTCATCAAGGTAAAGTAACACGAACGAGCAACGTCTGCAAATTATAAAAATTTTCTACCGAAATTCGCAGTCGGTGACTGCAACTTTAAGAGCGTTAACTCCAATTTTCAGTCGTAATTCTCGCCCTAGTAGACAGGTAATAACAAGTTTAGTGCAAAAATTTGAGTCTACATATTCGTTGTGTGATGTTGCCATGTCAGTGAGACAACGGGTTGGTCGAAGTGTCGAAAATATCGCTGCCGTTCAGGCGTCCGTAGCAAACGATCAAAAATTGGGCATCGCTCAGACCACATTATGGCGTATTTTGCGTAAGGATCTTGGTTTACACCCATACAAGATCAAGCTGACTCAAGAATTGAAGCCGATGGACCATTTGAAGCGACGTACGTTCTCCGATTGGGTTCTGGAGAAGATGCGTCAAGATGATGAATTTCATCGCAAAATCATCTTCAGTACGAGCTCATTTTTGGCTCAATGTGTTCGTCAATAAGCAAAATATGAGTTATTGGTCGGGTGAAAACCCACATGTGCTCATGAATCACCAATTCAACCACAAAAATAACTGTTTGGTGCGGGTTGCATCCCGGCGGCGGTTTTGGGCCATAATTTTTCGTCGACGATAGCGATCGTCACGTTACGGTGAATGGTCAGCGTTATCGTGCCATGATCACCGATTATTTTTGGCTCGAATTGGAAGATATGGACTTGGAAGACATGTGGTTTCAACAGGATGATGACACAAGCCACACAGCACACGCTACAATCGATTTATTGAAGAGTAAGTATGGTGAGCGTGTTATCTCAAGAAATGGGCCAGTTGATTGGCCGCCTCGTTCGTGCGATTTAACGCCGCTTGACTATTTTCTGTGGGGCTACGTTAAGTCATTGGTTTATGCCAACACGCCGACGACGTTGGAAGAGCTCAGAGCTAACATTGAACGCGAAATAGCCGAGTGTGTGTGGCCGAGTCGTTGGTCGTTGAAAATTGGATCCAACGAATCGACCGCTGCAAACCTGCCCGCGGTGGCCATATGAACGAAATCGAGTTCCATTCATAAATGTTTTGATTGTACTTCAATTTTTACGTCAATAAAGTTTTTGAAATATCTCAAACGGTTTGCGTTTTATTTAAAAAAAAAAGTTGTCAAGTCCTTATTGGAAAACCCGATACTATCGACGCGGTTTTTTTTCTATTGCTTTTTGTCAAAAATATACCAAAAATGCATATTTTCTCGCATATGTTTTTTGGACTTTCGAAAGAAAAAAAAGAAACAAATTGTTATGCATACTCGTACTATCTTGCATTCCGGTAGTTGGCAATACAAAGTCGAGAAATAACGTGTTCTCATTGTGTAAACGCATGTGTTACCTCACGCTTTGTTATCATTAGTATCGTAAATTGTTTATTACTAGAGTAGAGCAACTTTCTATAAGGTCGCGCATTTGACAAGGTCACACAGTTACGACGACAACTGAAACATTTGAATGATGTTTTTATTATTATATACATAACATACATATTACTATAATTAGGTTTTTTTTTTTTTGTAAGAAGAGTTAGGTAGTTTGCAAATTTTCGAAGCTACTCCGAGTAGTTTGTCTATGTGTATTCTTTTGGCAAAAGAGTTTAACAAATCAATTAAAAATAAATAAATAATATTGGCGGTGTTGGGCCCGCATGAGAATCAATTAATGTTCGATATATGTATATTTGTGTATTCGTTTGTAAATTGAGTTGACCGTATATGCATAACATACATATTTGTACATAGATACATCATTAAAATCTTTAGTTTTGAAAAGAAAAAGAGGAATGAAGTGAGTTTCATTGACGCGATTGAATTTTAACAATTTTGTGTTTCTTTTTGAATCTAACAAGCGATGTAGGTACATATGCGTATATGTACGAGAATTTCGACACATTGTCAGAGTCCGCACCACCAACACAGCCCTCCAGGGTTTCATTGTATGTACATCGTAACTATTACGTAAAGAATGTGGCTTTACGGGAGAGATATAAGATTTAGATAATGATCTGCGTGAGTTAATTTCTTCCAAGAATGTGCGCAAATCAACAGGTGGCAGAAAAAGATATTACAATCAAAAACTAGAGTTTATACCGCGGTATAAGAAATACTAGCATCTCCAAGTTGGTCTTCATCCCTGAAATAGGTTCTTCGTAACTTTAACGGAGATCTTCCAACCGATCAACAAGCAATAATGCCTGAATAGGTATCAAAATTCAAAGTGATATTTTGCTATGGCGCCTAAATACGTTACACCATCGGGTGGTACTACCCGTAATACGAAGAGAGAAATTAAAAATAAAGCAAATCATGTATGTTACATATGAGCTATGTAGTTAAAAAATGCTAAGAGATGACAAGGTTTCAGCTAGGAAGAGATCTTCGAATACCAGTCCTATAGTGCGAGACGTAAAGGAAAACTGAAACTACTCAGTGGTGCATGTTCGAGAAGGCGCAATGAGACTTCCAACGGGTCGAGAAACAGGTAAGTAACTCAAATGAAATCTATGTCCATCGACAAGAAAATAGGTACAAATGCTTGTCTGTACAAAACCAACTATTTTGGTAGGCAGTAAAAAAAAAAAAAAATGGTTTAGTGGTACCAGTTGTGAACCTAGACACATCACCATACGGCGGCTTGTGGAAGTCGACTCTCAACGTGAGATCTTCCTCACTGAGCTGCTTCTCCCGACAAGAATCGAAAATTTCTCGGGCCGGCGCATTAATGTTCCGTCGCTATAGATGTTCTTTTAGTATTTTTCTGACCAGCTCGAAAATACGAATTTTGAGTTTTTTAAGAAGTGTAATTTTTTGTTTAATTTCTACTGATAATGACAAGGAGCACGGGTAGACAAATCCTTAACTACTTCCTACTTTGAGAACGCCATGTTTTTTTTTTTACTAGCGAGAAAAATATTACGAGTATTTAAGAGTCAGGAACTGACGTTCTTACAAGTATTATAGAAAAAATCTGTCAAAATTTTTATCGAATTCAATAACAATCATATGAACTTCCATTCCTTAGTGTAAGCAATACAGTGATACCTATGATTATTTTTGTTAGCGCGTGCATATTATACACTAGAAGTACCGTAATTCATTACATTTCTTCGCATTATAGCTTGTCATTTCAACTTTGAAAAGAATTTGGTCACCCCAATAGCAATATTGCCCCGAAAAATTTCACAAGAGACCTTAAAGAGCAAATAGTAAGTGATTTTAACAAAGGTGAAGAGCAGTGACTACAATTCGCAACAAATTAAATATTCATCACTCCATCATATAAAGAATGATAAGCCGTTTCCGTTCTTCTGGTTGCTTAGAGACCATTCACCGAGAAGGCAGACCACGTAAAACCACTCAACGTGATGACAGAGCCATCATTAGAATAATACCAACAAAGGATCCCTTTAAATCTTGCGATATCATACAGGTCAATCCAAAGACAAGTAACTGAATCTACATTTTCTTCATTTATCAATGCGAAAAAACCATTCATTTCAGAAGAAAATCGAAAAGCCAGGCTAAAATTTGCGAAATCCTGTATTGGCTGGAATGTTGCTAAATCGAGAACATTGCTTTTTCCAGATCAGCCAAAGGATGAGAAACTAAATCCACGGTATACAGAGCAGAGGATGAAGTGTTATGGGATTACTTTTTTGGCCATGCAATCGGGCCAATTCACAAAATTGACGATATAATGGATCGTTTTGTTTACCAAAGATATACTCGAAAACGTGATGCTGCCCCATGCAGAAAAGCAAATGTCATTAAAATGTATCTTTCAACATGGCAACGATCCGAAGCACACTTCTGAGGTTGTAAAAGATTGGCTATCTTTCAATAAAGTTGAGCTCTAGAGTTGGCCTCCTTAGCCCTTTGATCTCAATCTCATAGAGAATCTAAGGGGAAATTGTAGATTGGAGAATTGGCCGCGACAGTTGCCGAAATAAGGAGTTCCCTTTCGTTCAAATTGAAATGGCCTGGAGAAGCATTTCTATGACTATTGTAAACAATTTAATTGATTCTATGTCTCGAAGATGTGCAGCTGTTATTAAAAATAATGTATATTCCACAAAATATTAACAAAAATATTTTTGGAATTTTTAGTTTTTACAATGTGCTTTAGGTTTGTTTGTTAGGTTTAATATTTTTGTTTGTAAGAATTTAGTAAACAAAATTAAGTTTTTGTCTATAAATTAGTACAACTATTTCTATTTGAATAAAACAAAAAGTATTGAAATACCTGCAGTACAAAGTAAGTTACTGAGCAAAAAGTCTATACGCACCATTCAGTGCTTTAGTTTTGTCCGACCTGTACACATGAAATGCAGTTGCAGCAATAATAATAAGTCAGAACTTGAAGACTATAGTCTCTTAATCCTCATAATGCTACAATGTTAGAAAAATCTCCTTAAGAAAGAATAACTTTTAAATTAAGCGAATCAAAATCAATCGAATTTGATCCCATTCCAATGTCATATATTCAATGGACCGCTATTGACATTTACCATGTAAATATCCCTCTTAATATCAATTATGTACTTCACCAAATCCAATGGAAAATAAATAATATATATATGTACATATGTACATCGAAGTTCTGTGTGTACAACTTCCTTGTTAAGTAATAGAAAAACGAATTAAAATTAAAAACCTTCAGATAAGCAATATACGCCCCATAAATGGCTCATTTTTACAATTGACAGTACGAATGGAAAAGTTTAAACATATTTCTCCCCGTCAATATTCAATTAAGAATGTTAACAATGAGGACGTGTAACAAAAATATATATTTAAGGTACCTACTCATGCGTACACATCAGTGAGATTTTTTTTTAAATAAATTATTAAAATTTGGAAATGATGAAACTAAAGTCAATTCAATTAAATTAGGTGCCAAGTGGAAAATAAAACATTAATTCTGTCTGAAAAAAAATAAACGACACAATATCGCATTCATACGATACGTTGTGAGTTGTCTATGAGAGAGTAACAAAAAAAAAGAAAAAAGAAGGAACTGTGATAAGATAACTTGTGGAAATAAAGTAGACGCGTAATCTTATCTTTAAAAAAAATTCAGTTCAAAACAACAACTAAGACACTTATAAAATGTTTCTTTATTTTTGAATATACAAACACACGAAATTATAGAAACTGAGGGGGCAATAGAAATATTAACAATAATGAATAACTTTATCAAAAAATAAAAAAAATAAATAAACGCTATAAGGGGACGGTGATTAAGTGATTACACACTTGTTTTTTTTTTTTTTTTTTTTTTTTTGTTAATGACAAGGCATATTCATGAAAATTAAGTTGAATTTTTGATTAATAATTCATTGTTGTACTCGTAGTTGGGAAAAATAATGAGTAGGTATGTACATTAATGTGTTTTATGTATTTTTTTTTCTTTTGTTCTTCAACCTTTTCTACACTCAATCGGTGTTTTGCGAAAAAAAAGTTTGTTAAATAAAATAAGCCTCGTTTATATTTAACGATATATGGTATTTTATTGATATAATTTTCACGAGATTACATATATGACATGGACTAAGTTCACATTGGCTAATTAGATTAAAATTTGAGGCACCTATCTACATACATACATACGTGTGTATCTATATGGATTCTTTTTATAGAAATTTTAAAATAAATCGCATATGCACTCTAACTAGCTATCAATTGACTGGAATTGAATACTTATTTCAAAATGATTAACTGAGAAAATTACATTTGTACATATACATAGGTACGTACGTAGGTACTCATTTCTAATGAGATCACTTTAAATCAGCTAAAAGCACGATTTGTTGCGGGTATTGTAATTTAGGTGGGTACCTACATATTTACATAAAAGATTATTTCTATAAAAATTCTACACAAATATTGCACATGTGTCTCGTAAATTCTTTTTACTAGTTTTCATCCCATGTGCCTATCTATAATTTTTATATGTACGAGTACCTACGTGTTCAATTAAAACGTTTTCTCGTTATTACCCCGAGTCTGACTGTGAGACTCTGTTTGAAATGTTAACAACATAATACCATTATTGCCGCAACAAATACGTTTCGCATTTAAACATTTTCTTTTTGCGTTTTTTTTTTTTTTTTTGAGTCGAAATTTACATTATTACTTCACACCATTGGTGGAAAAAGTGTCAAGGCTTTGGTAACAAACACACAAAAGAGAAAAAAAAAAAAAACAATAAAAATAGAAAAAAAAATTAGACACACCGTCAATGCTGCGTTAAGAGGAGGAACAAATCTCCACAAACCGATGGCCTACTAAATTCGGAGTACTACCGGATTAAACATACTATTTAAGGTCTATCATATAATGAGTATTGTTGGGTTTTTTTTTTCTCCCTCTTCCCACTCCACAGAGTCAGAAATTTAACATAATAGCCAAAAACCCGACTGATTACATTTTCGATGTTGTAACAGGGGGATTATGCAAGTGTGGCCAGGTCATAATAACATAACATCATGGGGACGACACGCAGCAGCACTGTAAGCCAAAAGCGGCAAAGTCGGCAAAATAATTTACTTTCTTTTTTCTCTCTCTCTCTCTTTCTTTTCGTTTCCCTTTCATTAGAAAAACTGGTTTAAATGTTTTTTTTTCTTGTCGTCTTCTTCAGTTTCTTCGCCATCTCTTCTTCTGCACAGTGATTATCATGGTACTATTTCTGTTTCCTTTCTCTACACGACTGGCTAAGCAAGATCGGTGCTTTAGTCTCGTCGCCATATCTTGTTTTTGGTCTATTGACAATCCCAACCGGAGTTAAAATGGCGAGATGAGGTAATAAGTAAGAAAAAAAGAAGAAGAAAAAGCTTACATAACTCAAGTTAGAGTGTTGAAGTTGGAATGGCCTAGGTTGATGTTAGCCGGACGCATCATCATCATGATCATCATGATGATCTTTCCGATCACTACCTTGTCGTCGTCGTCGTCATCATGTTGGCCAAACTAGCCAAAAGCAGAAAAAAAAGTAAACCGATGCGGATGTGGATTTTGTGGGTTTTTTTCCTATCTAGTATTGTCAATAGCATAAATGGGTGGGGGAGCGCGGACAACAAGCAACAGCCCCAGATTATTTCAATTTTTGCCGAGATTGAACGTTTTTTTTTTCCTTTATTTCCTTTACTGAGTTTAGGATCATTTAATGCAGACACGGATGTGAAAACCACTTTATACATGTAAATCCAAGACTAACCGGCCAGGCTTCGTTGTTGGATTTAAAAAAACTTAAAACAAGTACAATACAGAAAACACAGCAAGAGAGATAGACAGAGAGACGAAAGAGAATGAGAGATATGGAAAAGTAGAATCTTTGTACTCTTGTGTGCTGTTAGTTGGATCAGCAGCGTTAAGCATTCAACACAGCGCGATCACGGATCACGTCGCGCAAAAAATGAAGGAGGAGGAGGCGGAAAAAGTGGAGTTAAGAGAAGGGCAACCGCGACAAACAAGGCTTGGGGGATTACCCGTACCAGAGATTTAAGGGGAAACGAGGGACATTGGTGGTGAGGTGTTGTACCGTGCTGTTGCTTTAAGTTAATAATAATACAAATACTGGTTTCTTAGATCCGTCATTGTTGGCAAGTTTTACAATCACACTTATATTTATTTTTTTTTTTTCTTCTTTTTTTCCATTTCGGCATGCGCGTTTGCTCTTTTATTACATACACTTGTACTCATTTTGTTTGTTTATACGTGCATAATACTCGGACTCACGCTTACGAGTACATAACATACTCATACTCGTATATCGATATCTTATTATTTGCATTTTTGTCGTTTTTTTTTTTATATTAATTTTATTTTTCTCTTCAATCTGTTAACTTTTCTACCAGTAGTGTTATTTTTTTTCATTTTTTTTTCACGAAATCAACGTTTTTACTCGTACTTAGCAAAAATGCAATAACATTTGTCTTGGCGTTGGCACTCAAGGTGGGCTGACCACAATGACGATGATGGTGATGTACACACAACGAAACAGGATGTTGTGATTTTTTTTATATATATTTTTCAATTCGCAGAAACATGTGATGGCGTTTGCATAGGAATTTCTTATGAGTAAATTAATTTAGCGTATTTTATGGTATAATCATTTGTTGCAAACCTCATCATGGGCAATTCGATAAATATAAATGTAAAAGCAAACAGAGACATAGGGTGTTGTTTTGAACAATAATCATACGATTAAGACTGACAATTTTGTAAGCGCATATTTGACTTTACGATTTTTTGTTTGTCTTACGATTACATGATTACAGTAGCGATGGCGAACGCTTTGGGGAGTTTTAAGTGGTTTCAATTTATTAAAATATTCTTGTCTGTCTCTTAATGGTAGGTATTGATGACTTTGTGAAAGTTGTGGAGTCAACAGCTGATAACCGATTCATCTGTGTACAAAACGATAAAGCGAACAACGGAAATATTAGGCCGACGTACAAAGTGAATTATAAGTTCGCTATTTCAATATTGATAGGTTTTCCCTTAGTCTAGTTGACGCCGCTCACATTATTAACACAAGAAGTATAAAAAAAAACATTCATATATGTATGATTAACCGCCGAGGTCTTGCATTTGGAGCGTCTTCGTTAATTTTCCTTCCAAATGTGCCTGCTGTTATGGAGGCTCAATATACCGTATTCCGTGAGTGTTACTGTCTTGGCTGCACATTTTTAATGTATATTTTAGCTTCACTAAACTGCAAAATTGTATATGTCTTTGCTTTTTTTTTTTTACAAGAATAGAAGAAAGTTTCGACCTTTTCTTATCATTTTTAATGCTACGCTTAAATATCATTTTATATAATAATTCTGACAGTGCTCTGCTAAAAACCATCCTTTCGTAAAATAAAAAAATGCTGGTATTGTGTACACCATTACTGGTAATTTTTTATAAGCCAAGATTACTGTCACATGAGTGCATATTGCTACAATATTTCAGTTGAGTGATATGACAGCATTATAAGTAGTAAAGCAAAGTAAAGTCGAGGTACTTAATCGAGAATGGCTTCACACTTAAAACTCGCTACTGGAGGTTGATGATTTCTAGCTACTTCCACATGGGATAATGGACATTACATACTTACTTCAGAACAACCCCTTGTGTTACTGAAAGAAAAGTAGATCATTTCCTGCACGTAGGGAGAATTGTTTCTGCTGACAGGCTCCGAATTAGATATAGACAGATGCAGAATCCCCAAAGTTGTATTAGAAATACTGTTATGTACAAGAATATGAAGTATGAAGTACATGAATACTGTTCCAAATAAATATTGAGTCAATATTGCTCTATGGATTGCACTCGGAGGCTGCGAACCTTCTTTCATAGATGGACTTCTCAGTATGTTACGGATTTCTAGTGAAGTTGCATTTATAACTCAGAACTTTGCACGAGAAAGTTGCAATGATTCGATTGCTACGGCAGCATACCTCAATTCCAAAACATACCATGGAATGAAACTCACTTTACACAAGGTACGAGGAGAGTAGAGAGCCTGACAACTTGAGGAATCCCGATAATATAAGACCCAACACATGTAATACTAGCAGTGCTCAGTGTTCAATTATCTACAAAGCATTACACTCTTTTAATAGCTGTCTACCAAGTGAAATAAAAACCGAAGAAAGACTTGTAGTGTTTAAACACAACCTAGTTTCGTTTATCAGAAACAATTATTAGTGAATGCCCTTTATATAGGTATTATGTACATGCATTTAAGCTTAAGTTAGTTAATTTTATTTTTTGTTTTCACCTTTAAACTTTTTAATATTGTGTAGATATATTAATTAGTTAATTAATATTTAAAAGTTTTATAACAACAGTTATTCGATTCCAAAGAGATGGAACTTGGTTTATGCTCCCCCAGAGCGTAATCTCTTAGTTAGCCAAGGGTAGGTGAGTTGCAAGAAGGAGCTGGGATGATATCGAGTAACTCTAGAAAAATTACTAGGTACCAATCAAAATTGTTAACATCGAAACCAAAAATATGTTAAAAATCTGAAATGAACTTACTAGTACAGAAATTCTTGATAAAGTTAGCTTAAACTTTCTTTGCTCGCTTTGATAATAGCCTAAGGCACGCCGTACAAACTCTGGGTCTGCACTATCGAACGGAACGCATTCTGTTAGATCTGTCATCTTAGTCAGTTTATTTAAATTGACAGTTGTATCGGAAGTTGGATGAAAAATTATTCATCAGATTTTTCTATCTATCGTTTTACATCTCCCTTCGTTCAGAAGTGTTGCTGTTTTCTATTTTTCAAACTATTAATGCAATGACAAGATAATGCATATGTACATAGAGTGGTGGAAAAAATAATAGGTGAGAATGAATCGTCTGGTTAAAATGTCATTTACACCAAAGCTATCAAAAGCGATCTTAACACAGGATGGTGCTTTATAAGCAGCGGCATTTCCAAAACAAATTGTAAAGGATTGGTTCTTAAAAGTTCCATTAGTGAGTCGGGATGAGTTGGTATTGCACCTGAAATTGATTTGCGGGGGAAAAAAATATAGGTGTATTAGTTTTGCGCGTATTTAATCAAGTACAAGATGGGGGCAAAAGTATTGTCACATGAATCTACCATAATTTTTGGAAATTGCGTCAAGTGCCATTGTGCTTTAACATTTATGTTGTAGACAAATAGAGAATTAGTTGACAATGGAGCAATACATACCTAAAGAACGCGCAATTATTGTTACTGCTTATTTGACCAATTTCAGGTCTGTTGTTTTAACTCAGTGTGAATTTCGCCTGTGAAGTTCTACAGACAGACGTTAAACGAGTTTTTTTTGTCGCAAGTTGCTGAATTAGGTCTCGAGCATTGCTGGTTCCAGCAGGACGATTTGAATTGGCCAGCCAAATTGCTGAACTTCTTCCTTTGGGACTTTTTAAAATCTCGCGTTTACCACAACAATCTACAAACCTTGTAAGTCTTGAGAGGAAACATTGAAGAAGAAATCACGTTTTTGGAGCCAAATGTTTTGCGAGCAACAATTCAAAATGCCGAAAAACGAGCACAAATATGCACCAACTCAGAAGGTGACCGATATCATTTTTCCATAAATTTTTCATTTCTAACAAAATGGCAGCCAATTCACATTATGACATTACTTTTGCCACACTTTGTATAACTTCTTAAATACAATAAGTTATTTTTTTTGTGATTACAATATTTTTAACATTTTTCGAAATAATGGATCGTGGCAGGCACTAAATTATCAAACGATGATGAAAAACGTTTTATTTAGATGCTCCGTTCTAAGGGAAAAAAATAAAAATTCATTGCGGCAATGTTGTCCTGCTCAGAAAATATTATAACGAATGTACTAATGCAAAAAAAAAAGTTCAAGGAAACTAGAGGAAGGAAGAAGAAAACTTCAGATACTGTAACCGACAAATAGTGCGAATAGGTAAAAATTACGCTTTCATTACTTTTTCACAAATTAAGAAAACACTATAATCTATCTGTGACAACAAGAACTGTTAGAAACATTTGTGCCAGAAAAAAAGAAAAGCATTTGCAGAAGACCAGCTAAAGGAATCTATCGAAAGGGACATAAAGAGCTTTAAAAATATTCTCTGGAGTGGCGAAGCTATGTACGTAAAACGACCACCGAAGATGAAATGCCGTTGCTTTGGAAGTTCCAACAAGATAACGACTCCAAGCACATATCGAAAAAATAAAAAGCCTGGTTTCAAGTGAAAAAGGTTACAGTTTTCGTTTGACTTGGGTGCCGAAATCTTGTGGAATCATTGCTACGGTGTTACCAGGTGGTATTAAAATCTGCTAAAATACATACAAACAACTATTAGTTTAAAAGTAACTTTTATATAGATTTGTTATATATATTAAATTTTTTGTCTATTCTAGGAATCACACCTATTATTTTCTCTAATCCCAAAAAACTAATTTTAATGTTAAAATAAGAAGAATTGCTTTTTGTTTTCCATAAATTTATTCTTAAATAATGGCATTGAATTTATAAAATTGGATTACAAGTATACAAAAAATTTCAATAAAATTGTGTTAACATTTGGTTTTCATTTATTTTTCGTTCATACCTATTATTTTTTCCACCACTGTATGTATGTACATATACTCGTATATGCTTAATATGTTTATTAAAAAAACAAATAATTCTAAAGCTATAAATGCTTGCTTGGAAAACACTTCAAAACTTGTCTGAATCGTTCAATTCATTCAAAATGATCTTGTTTTACATTAAAATGTACGAGTATGTATGTATTCGTGTATATGTGTAAATATAGCGATACAGTGTATATATTTTATTTAAACTGAATTAATAACAAGCCAGGCGTAATTTCCATTGCATGCCTGGAGTTGAGTTCATACAAGTAAGCTTACAATGCATATTCTTATCTTTCGATTTCATGAAATCTGAACTTTGCTCTGCGATATCATGCAAAAATAGAAATTCTTGTCTCATTTCTTTTTCTTATTACAAGTATCACTCCATACATACATATGCACATACAACTCAATTCCGTGGCATGAATGTGTACTCGTACCTCTAAATAATATGTGGTTTTCAGATGACCAATATATATATGTAAATATTTTCAAAAAGATATTTTAGAATTTAATTCAGATATGAAAATTTCTGAGAAACTGCCGATATGGTATCGCATTTCTATTGTGAATTAGGATACAAAAAAAAAAAACCTAAACTACCCAAATCACTTGCAATGAGATAAACGATACTGTGCCTTGCTTTATCACAAAGCAGATGAGAAGGAACATTGCATTAGAATGGACGATTAAGCTGAATTTTATAACATTTAGAAGAAAGATAATAATAATTTACTTACTTGGGGAAAAATTTGAGACATACACTAAACTTTAAGAACCTATAGTTATCGTCCAATTGTCAAGTTCTGTCTGTCTGGCTTTTCTAGAGATTTCGTTTTCTTTATAAAAATGCTGTGATATTTGGTCTTAAAGCCGGGGCCCCGAAGCATTCATTTATTTCCCCCTTGCTGTCATTGATCCTCAAACAATTGTATGAGTAGATAGATTTAAACAGCATTTCCAGAAGCTGCTTAATAGATTTAATGAACAACAACTGATATCCGGATAATACGCTTGCAGAAACGAGGTTGAATCAGAAAAGGGTCACTTAAATCTGGAGTATACTTCAGTGGGGATCGTGCACTAAATTATCAATCAAGGACTGAAAATGATTACATGACCAATAACTGAATATTAGCTGTATTTGCATCATCTAGAAAAAAGGCAATCCTAAAGTTTAGATATACCCAGGTATATCCTTGTAATAAAAATTATAATTTATAAATATAAATCTTGCGTCCAACTGTGCAAATGGACTAAAGACCAATTCCTTAGATAGATATGTAAATTGTGAATCAATACGTAACTATACCATGTTTTCATCGACCGCATATGGTAGCAGATGTAGGTATGTTGTGTAAAGTACGAAAACACTCATTTTAGAAACTCCTTGTCGGAAATATTCTACACTTGCAGAGGAAGTCATTAGTTCGTTAGAGCCGAATTGTTCTTTGAAGAAAATCTTTCGTCTAATTCCGTTGAGGACTGGACATTCATATAAGATGTATTCAGCAGTTTCATCTTCTTCAAAACAAAGTTGGCATTTCGGAATGTCGACTAGATTCATTTTGTTGAGGTGATAACTTAAACCGTGGTGTCGGGATGGCTCGTTTGCCCTGTCTTAGACTTGAGCTATTCTCCCAATATGAGATATATTTCGAATGCTTAGGAGTACAGCAGAAGGGTTCAGGCAGTTTCTGAGCCCTTTCTGGCCAGTTCGTCGGCTGTTTCATTCCGATCAATGCTCTCATGACCAGGAACGCACCACAGTTTGGTTTGGTTTTGTTCATGGAGCTTAATTTTAGGATGGTTTTGCAGCAGTACATGACTGATTTGGAGTCGATGGTGTGCGAGCTGAGGGTATTTATTGCTGCTTGACTCTCCGTGAATATATGGATGTTTGCGCCTTTGATACCAGAGTTGCAAATATTGTTGGCACACATTTGAATGGCGTAAAGTTCTGCCTGGAATACACTGGAACCTTTGCCCATAGCTATGCTTATATTTAGGTTTCGTTCGTGTATTCCAGCTCCCACTCCCGATCCTATTTTAGAAACATCCGTATACCACTTTATGCCATTATGGCTGGTTGGTGGGTTATTGCTAAACCGTGCTTCTTTACTCGGAATCTCCATGGAGAAACCTTTATTGAAGCATAATGTTTTTTGAAGGCGGTCTATTACCGCGCAGATCATATCAAGTTCCGGTATTACAGAGAGTAGGGTCCTTAGGTCATGTTCGCTAAGACTTAATTCTTTAATTTGTACCCGACTCGATATGCAGCGTAATGCCACTCTGCTTATATATAATCATCCAATTTTGTTTTTAAATTACTTTTTTTACTAAATAAAAAAAAAAGAATTTTTAGTGATAAAGATTTTGATCTTTACAATTGTTTCTGTTAAGTTGAAAAGATGATATCCGAAAAGTTGCTGCCGCCAATTTCCGGTGATAACTGTTCGTATTCCTGTCGAATATTCTCCTTAAGGGTAGCGATTGTCTGAGGCATTTTGGCATAAACCCGCGACTTCAAGTAGCCCCAAAGAAATAAGTCTGGGATGGTTAAATCGGGCGATTTTGCTGACCATGCTAAACCAGGAAACCGCTTTGTGTGCGGTTGCACCGTCTTGTTGAAACCACGTGTTCACCAAGCCCCACTCATCCAATTCCGGCAATAAGAAGTCGTTTATCATGGCCTGTAGCGTTCGCCAGTAACAGTGACCGTATTGCCGATGGTGTCCTCAAAAAAATAAGGCCCAATCACTCCCCCGCGTTTACACCGCACCACATAGTGGCTTTGAGTAGATGTAATGGCTCTTCGTGCATCACACGCGGATTTTCAGTGCCCCGGGAACGAAGATTTTGCTTCTGCGCCTCATCGCTCATGACGATTTTGTTGAGATTGAGGATGACTTTACATTCACACGTGACTGACGGTCAGGAGATATTAACTGATGCACTGTTTGCACTTTGTACGGGAACATGTGTAAGTCTTTCACTAAAATTCGCTGTAGAGTCCGTATGGTGAAGCCCAAATGCGAGGCCCGTCGTCTGCTTGATGTTTCTTCGTTCTCAGCGACATCGGCAGCCACAGCCGCGATATTCTCGACAGAACGACCTTCCGTTGGCGGCCACGACCTGCATGGTCTCCTGTGGTTCCACTCTGTTCGAGTCGAATAGCTAAGCGCCGGAATGCTTGCCCTGTTAGCGCGACACGATTAGGAAATCGACGTTGAAATTTACGCTGCGCTAACACCAACGACCGATTATTGGTAAAAAAACATCGACACAATTATTCCACGCTCTTGCGGAGTATAGCGCTCCATTGCTTGTCTGTTTGTATACTGCAGCTGCCTAGTTCACAAATGTCAAATATGATTGACGTACGACGCCATTTGCCAAAAGTATACCATCTCCCGATAGGGTGATTAATTTTGCACCATCTTGTACATAAGTGTGGGGGGTTAGTACTATTATTGCTTCTATCGTAGCTGTTTGGCACGTCCGGAAGGCTCCGGAAATGCTCAGACATACGAGACGCTGTGCTCTGTTGAGCTTTAAAATGACGGTCTTTTGTGTGACTTTACTCCACCATATTATAGAAGCATATGTTATGATAGGCCTGATCATCATTGTATAATAATCACAAATATGTTTAAGGCTGAGTAGGAAAAGCGTTTTGGGGGAATCCGCCTATATTTAGCTGAAAATTGGCATGGGCAATACATCTTATTTCAGAAGGACTTGTTATACAATGTCAATACAATAGATTCAAGGAAAACAAATTTTTCTGGTCAAGTTATCTCACAGAGAACTTGTGAAATATACATTACATATGTATAAATTTTTCATATCTTTAAATGATTGGGTACTTGACTTGTTGGTGTGGTTGATCGCGTGTACTCGTAGTAGTCCAATTTTGTGACAATCATTTAAAAATTCGTGCAATATATGTATGTAGGTATAACAAAATTGTAATCTATGTATTATAGTGTAGAATTGTCTTCCATTTAAAACTTTAGGAAAACTAATTGCGATCCCATTGAGGCATTTTCTTTTTAATTTAAATTCTAACATTTTAATCACATTCAGAGCAGCAATTTTTGTTTTCAAATCTTATAGGAAAGTGTACTTTGTAATACACAAACAGAAAACCTACTTTATCTGATAATATGTATAGAAGTTCATAGAGCAACACATTGTTGCACGACTGACTCAAAGTTACAAAGTTCACACACTCACCTTTTGCATGTTTTAAATTTTTCTCTTTCAAAACAAGCAACTTCAATTTAAAATAAAATTCAAAGTTTCTTTGACTGTACAAGGGATACTTCTATACTATGGGTTTTTTTCTGTATAAATTACTAGTAATCGAAAAATAAAATAAATAAATGAAAGAAAATGGGGGAAAAAAAAATCAAATGACTAGCAAAAGTTGAAATCGAATGCACTCCGAATATGCAAAAATCGCACATTTTCTGTTAACGTAAATGTAATTGCACTACCCCGTGTATAATCAGAGTCGTCAAATGTATGAAATTTAAATTTCGTCACATTTCCATTGATGGCTGGGTACTGTCAGTACAATATTATGTACAAAGGTGCATATACGAGTACGTATATATTATATATGTATATCAAAAATTTTGTTGCTGCTTAAATCACATTAAAAAGTTAATCGACTATCTATTAAATAAATAACACAGCAGCTTTTTTGGAACGGAAGTTGAATGCATAAAATGATTTGTTTTCCATGCATGGTCTGCTGAATTAAAACAAGTAGGTACGACGAGTACAAGCTTTTTCTCCTCGGGAGGTGAAAGGAAATTCAACTCCTTTAGTAAAAATCGAAGATCATATTATGTAAGAAAAATTACAATTCGTAAAAGTATTTTTTTCATCTTAAAAAAATGTTAACTGTGTTGTGAATTACCCGAAGTAACACAATTTAAATTGCCCCGCCATAGTTACTACAATATTAGATGGAAATGACGACGGACGACGACAACACTGACTCTAGGAAAGTAAAAGGAAAACCACCATTGTAGAAAAACATACTTGCAGGCAGGTTTATTTGAGTACAGTTGGAAACCTGTATTCTTCTTCCCACGCGATTGTGCGCTCCCTTCTCCACCGCCCAAAAATATAATGCTAGCCTATCATTGCAACAACACAAGTACCTAACCTAACAAGACGATTGACTAGCTATAGCTAGTGCGCCGCTGCTGTATTGTTCAATGTTCAACGACGTAAAAGACTCAGTTTCCTAATAACCATTCCATACGAAAGTCAGTAGCAAGTCCCTGAGTAATTTGTCTTTCCACATAATAATTGTTGCTGGTGCTCTTGCTGTTGCTGTTAGTAGGTATGGCATGACTGAATTCGATTTGTGTGGAAATACCTAGTTGCGTTTGTAACAATATTCTGGCAAGTACAATAATTATATGTACATACATATATATGTACCTACCAATTTTGTTGTTGTTTTTCTTTTTCAGTCGATAGAGTACCCTTCAGCATGAAATTATTCATAATAACAATATTATACGTCGTTTCTATTGTTTATTTCATTTTTTTATTTTTTTTTTAAACCAGATATTGTAATTCTATTAACCATTCGAGTGTGCCTTTTTATTTTCCTGTTAAACATTTCGAATACGACTTTTTTATATCCCTGATAGGAATATGCAATCATATTGTAGTACATACATAGATACTTAGGCTCTACAGGTAGGTACTCCAGATCTAGATATTCCTCTCTCTCTCGAGCTGGTGTCTCGATAACTGGTAGAATAAAAATAAAAATCCAAGTAGGTACCTTTGTACAATTCAATGGTGCTATTAGATATTTATCTTTAAAATTATCAACCCGAGAGAATTATAAAAGAACGACAACAGAACAAAAAAAAAAAAAAAATACCAAACCATCCTTCAAAAATACACAGAACATGTTAAAAGGGATTTGAAACGAAAAACAAGCCCGTGTATAAGTATAATCATGATAAACCAAAGGGAACAGGATCTTCTTGAAACATCAGAATTTATTATATATATAAAAAAAAAAACGAGTAAGACGAGACAAGGCAAAATCAAATATAAAGCCAAACCACTACAGATGAGCATTGCCCAAAATACCAAATCAAAATACGAAAATGACGAAGCCGACAACAAAAACTACCTGTATGTCTCGATGTTTCGATTACCTAAGAAGGAGGCTTATCTTAAAAAAAAAAAAACCTAAGAAGAAAAACAGGTAACAAAAAGAATAAAATTCAAAAAGACAGCACAACAAAACACACCATCAAAACCAGGTTTTGAGAATTTTTTTCTTTTTCGAAAAACCTGTTTCTTTTACGAGTATATTTCGATTCATATTTATCTATCTACCAACAGGGCACCACATAACACTCCGAGTATTTTTTTTTTTTTTGAATTTTTTTCTCATTTATCTGGTGTTCAATTTGTTGCTGATGTTCTGTTCTTTTGCTGGTTCCTTCTTGTTTATCATTATTTTTTCTGCGTCGCTCTATGTTGTTATCGTACTTGTATATAGCCAGGTTTGTTCTAATATTTATTATATTTTGTTGCACAATTAATTTGTGTTTTATTTTTTGATAAAAGTCAAATGTGAGGCAAGTTTTGAGCAGTTTCATTCTACTGGTTATTTTTGAATTTTATTATTTTATTTTTAATCTCATCTCAGCGGGAGATGTCTGAAAGGCGAGTCATTCATTTTAAAACCATCGATTACTCATTACTCCTACCGGTATTTTTAAATTAAATTATTCAGCGTTTAGAAAACAATTTAGTAAGCTATAAGATCCTATTTCAGTGCTGAAACGGGGAATGGAAGTTTCTGTAGGTATTTACTTTATATCTAAAACAAACTTAAACAGATAGGCTCACAGTCAGGGCCTAGTATAACTTTGAAAGCACATTGTCTTTCTAAACCTGTAAATAAAGGGCCCCTGTCTACAAAGATAAATGCCTGTATGTACGTATGAATGTGTCTATCTTTAAGTTATGGTAAAATGCCTAAGCTAAGACTTTTGAGATATTGTACGAGAACAGAGGCGATATCTTTCATAAGTATTGTATTAATAGCAATTTCACGAGAAAACATAATTTTCTAAAAATCAATCTCCTAAAACTCGGAAAACTCTAGTACGGCAATAATACAGGGAATTCCCTTAAGTATGATACAAGCAGTTAAAGTCAGCAGGGAAGTCCGGGAACTCGTGAACGACTGCGCTGGAATTTGATCTTATTACTGTGATTTTCTGGTGATGCACTCAATTATTGTTAAAATTGCGACAGAGTAGTAGGGTCAAAAAAAGGATCTTTGAATTCAGAGTGGCGTGTTAAGCAAAAAAAAACGAGCTATATGGTGAATTGGTGAATATTCTTAGGTAATACACCATATAACGGTACAATCCGGTAGTGAAAGCAACTGTTTCTCATTGGGTATTTACGTTCAGAAAAAAACTATAAGATTGACGATGGTTCGAATGAGTTATTGATATAAAATAAGACGTCAAAATTAGAAACCTGCTTTGAAACACCTGCCATAGAAATCGTTCAGATCAAGTATTTCCAGGCGACAATAATGAAAAAAAAAAAATTAAAATTTAAGGAAAAACCAATATAGTTGAAAATTATTCAAACTCGATAATCAACATTTCTTAAGCAATGCTACACAGCTCTTAATTTATTGTGCTGTGCCCCAGAACATCCCGGACAACAACTATTTAGACAAGCAATTCGGAGTAGTTATTTTTCTTATAGCAAAACAATATGCATCTAGTGGTTGCTAATAAATAGAAACAGGATGATATTTTGTCTAATGTTGCAACTGAATTATGAGAGGTCGCATGATTTTAATACATGTAATAATAGGAATAAGCTTGACCCCAACAAAATCTCTTCAGAATATGCTTCCTGTTTCAAATCAGGAAAACGAAAAATGGTGCTGTGAAAACTGGTTCTAATACCATAAATCACCAAATACCTGAAGAGACTGATTAGTTAAGACTCCATAATCATGAACTCTGGTACATCCTAGGTAAATATGTTAGGTAGGTTAGTCCTTTAGCGTTTAAACTTAACTTGTGCATACTACTCGTATGTACTTATGAACAATATTGTATACACGTAGTTAAAACTGCGTAGCTGCGATCAGATTGATCTTATTTTCCCGCTTTTAATTTTTTTTTTTTTACATACATACGTAGGTATAGACATTGTATAACCGAGAAAACATCGTTTAAGAGAACTATATTATTATTACTATAAACCATCCCTAATTTTGCACTGGCTACGGCAGTTAATTTCAAATTCAATCAATCCCAGTGTAATGTACTCCAATCTTGAATTTTGTATATATATTGTAACCTTTAATGTAGTGTATCGTTTACAATATTCGTACATACAAATTGATGTACCTATACTGTTCTACCCATAGTATTTTTTCGTGAGATATTCACGATACGAGTATAGTAAAATTTTTAACCAAAAGTAAAGGAGAAACGGACCTGGGGAGACACTATTGTGATTCTTATAAGAAAAAAAAACGAAGACAGATAACCTAATCATACAAAAGTTCAACAGTTATTGACATTTTGATAATCTTTCAATTTATTTCCAATTGCAAAAAAAAAAAAAGCCAAAGGCAAAAGCAAACGAAACGGTTCTTCAAAAAATAAATACAATAAATAAATCGACCGGCGATTAGGAACTTAACTGCCACATTTACTTTTTCATTTTTTGTTGGCTCTTCTGTGACTTTTCGTTTAATCTGATTGTCGTTTTTAAAGTAGAGGTATTTCGTTTGATAACTAAGGCTTAGTCACATCCTTTTTTTGTAGAAGTTTTAGAAAACCCTTAGACTATAAAAATATATGTAATAATACTACAACATATTAGTCAAAATAGGAACAATAAATCTTTAAGTAATACTTTATAAGTTTTCCATGAGATACGAGTATAAAAAAAAATAATTAAAATGACAACATTACATAGTACCACCTTTCAATAAACTAATCGGATATTGCTGTGGTGATAGATTGATTTTAAAATTAGACAGGTAACCTTATTTTTGAACAACTAGATTAGATTAATTTAATGGATGTGGTGCAAGATAGTTATTTTGTCATTGAACTTATTGCGATTTACCTGATCTACGCAAATTTTAAATTCATTTATGATATGGATTTTGATAATATTAATAAATTCCGCTAAGCTTGCACTAAAAACAACGAATGTATGACGGTCACATCAGAAATTCAAAAAGGTATTTTAAAGCAAATCCGAATTTTGATAAGAATAACTTTGCTTATTACCTTCTATGCATGTAGGACTGGAGGAGAAGACGTCATGTATTTAATGAAACGACCACGAATATTGTTCATTTCCATCGTAGAACTGTTCACAGATGTTGACGTCAGAATGCTATATGTTTACGGTGGAGGCATTCTGGATCGCTAAGAACGAAAAGAGCTCGCAAAGTACCATCGAATGCGAATGTACGAGTATTCTTTCATTTTAACACCATAGTATACCATGAGTTCTTGCCACATATTCAAACCATCAATAAGATGTACTACTTTCGAGTTCTACGCCGGTTGCCTGAAGCAATCCGAAACAATCGCCCATAAACATTTAAATCAGCCCCAGACTCCCATATTTACCTGGCAAGCCGTGTGGCTTTCTCTTATTCTCAAAAGTTAAAGAACCTTAAAGGTGGTCGTTTTTTAAATATAGAATACATTATAAGCGCATCGCTGAAAGAATTGAAATCTATTTCAAGGATCGAGTTCCAGTAGTGTTTTATAGATTGGAAGAAGCGCTGACATAAATGCGGAATATCTAATGGAGACTATTTTGAATGGGATAAAATTGATGTAGACGAATAAATAACATTTTTTCTCAGAAATATACAAAATCACAAACAAAGGTATATGAAAATACTCATTTCTTATCAGAACTATTTCTTTTTAATTTTTCTTCTTTCCCAAGCAAGTCGAATGTTATGCGGTGGACGTTGCATTCCTGAACATCATATGAGTATCACTGAGTTATTTTTTCATGGTATCCATCGAATAATACAGACAAATATCTTCTATCAGTTGCTGGTTAACCGATCAATCTCTGGATATACCTACACGAAGAGAAAAATATGCTAAACTCCAAACATGAGACGAGTATTCCAAATCGAAACTTAATTCAGATTTGTTTCAACCTAAACAAATACATAAATGTATTTAGACTTAGGCAAAAGGTGACGCAAAAAGTTAAATATATCCTTGTGATTTTTGAAAAAGTTTAGTCGTTGTTGTTTTCGTGTTAAAATGTTTAATAATTATGATGTTTTTCGTATTGGCTTATGGTAAATCTTAATAAGCTTTTGATTTTGAACGACTAAAGGCTCCGTCAAACAGAGTGCGTTGTATTCTATTGAAATCGTAGAAACTGTCACATAGAACACGTTTTCAACTACGGTTGTGGTTCTTTTTGTGAAACAATGGAAATGTTAATTGAATTTGTGCGTAAATACTACTATAGTGATAAAAACTACAAGAATTTTTTTTTAAAGGCCGAAATATGGCAAACTATTGGGAAAAATTTGAAGGAAAATGAATGAAATGACATTTTGACATGGAAAGTAAAGTTACTAAAACAAAATGTTGTACAGTGATGACCGCTCTTTGTTTGACGTCTTCTAACGCCGCGGTTATAACGCAACTGAGGTTTTAATAGAATCAGCGAGAAAGCTGAAACATCCTGAAAATGGTCGACCTTTCTGAAATTTTTTATGGATTGCTTTGTACAAAACTTAATTAAACAGTAATGCGGCAACAACCAATAGTTTATCTTTCGATAACAACTGAATACTTTACTATGCGTTGATTCGAGCAGACAAGTTAATATCCAACGAAGATTTCCTTTAATCAAAATTGTATCTGACGATCAAGAAATTTACAATTCAACCACTGAATATATGTATGCGTGTTATTACGGTATTACACATATATCGTAGAAGACAATTGAAGGCCGTTGAAAATGTACAAAACTACCATTATTGTTTCTTCACGTTGTTCAATGGCTGACATCCATCATTATCTGTCTAAATGCATATGTACATACATATGCAGATGTTTTTTTTTTATATTCCAGGTCGGTGTAAAAATTTCTTAAAAAAGTTCTTTTCATTAACTTGTGTGATGGTGCATAAAATGAAACCCTATGTTGGAAGTCCAATCATTTCAACTTGGGCAGGTGCTCAAATGCCACGTATACTCGTATACTCTGAAGATGTAACTGGCGGAATCATTAAAATAAGTTTTACAAAGCGTTTTGTCTCTCATTAATTTCATTTGACCAAAATGACAGTTTTACAGCATCGACTAGCAACCATCAAAAATCACTCTGTACTCATCTTTAACGTGTGCCACAGCAAACATTAGCTCCAAATATTGCGACAAAATGAAAACTTAAGAGCTTAAGTGAAATTTGCTTTAAACGACTTCTTAAAACAACAAAAAACCGAAATAATGAATATACGAATCCGATTGAAATTAATTATGCAATAATTTGTCGAATAATGTCTTCTATATATATAGTAATAACTTCGACTGTTAATAGCAATAATTTATACAAATCCATGCAAAGTCGGCACAATCATGGACTTAAAGTTTTTTTCCAATTTAGCTACATACATACATTCAACATTACAAACACGGAGAAAACAATGTTTTAAGTAGTGCTGAAAAATTGACTCCGTTTCGGGAGTTTTTTTTTCCTTATTTTACAAAACTTATACATTTTAAAATGCGCACCTATGTACATGCGATTTTGGTTGAACTGTCAAAATCCATTCAGTATTCACCACAATGGCGTCAAAATGAATTTTCAATTCAACTTGGTCATGAGTTTAAAGAGTTAGATACATTTCCAAATGCATAAATCAAGATTCTAATGCAAAATCAGGAGCTACAGGTGGTACTTATTACATACAATTTTATATTCACCATTTCACTGATTCGATTTTCAACAATATGATGTTTGGCTGGACTCTGAATAGATCCTTCCGTCACATTCAGATTTGATTTCAAAAACGTGTCTAAAAGCGATAAATTTTGAATAATTGATTCTGTTTTGTGATTCATGTGTGTATGTGTGCTTATTTTAATTTGTTGCTTAATTAAGAAACTATTCAGTATAAATCTGCTATGACTAACAAACAACATAATACAACCACATGTGTTAAGAACAAAAAAAAAATATAAAAAAAACCACACAGATCCATACACATGAGTACTAAACAAAATTATCACGTTAAAAAACAGCACAAGCGGCCGATTTGTACAATAGATTATGTCGTTGTTGGCTGGGGTGATGAGGAGAGGAGGTAGGTAGCAAAAACCACTTGTTAAACCGGAGTTTCAATGTATCAATATTTAAGATTAATTCGAAAATGTATATTTAGTAGTCGGTCATATTTTTCTAGAACCCGGATCAAAAAGCCAATTGACGTAATGACCTCTAGAGGTTGCAATAACAAAACGTCATTTACACATATGTATACATATATGTATGTATGTATATTTGCTTTTATTTTTCATTTCGTATTTTTTTGTATGGCTATCAATTGCATTTATTATCACGCAGAAATTATTGTATGTATGTACATACTTTCCATCGCCTGTTTGTTGGTTTGGTTGCAAGTTTGTGTTTGTTGAAAGGAAGAGGAAGTTTTGAAATTTCCAATTGTACTGCAGGAAACGTTCACCAATATTTATACGAGTATGGTATTTATGTATGCATGCACATATGCATTATACCAAACGCAATCATGGAGTTGTTTGGTTGGTTGGTTGGTAATGGTGCTGCGCAGCAGTGTTATGTGACTAAACTCGCTACTGCACAATGAGTCACAGTGCAACTGGTAGTTTCCTACTCAACAGTCTTACACGCAACACTGATCGTGAGATGGTGAAAGTAAACATTTTCTGCTCATAGACAAACGACATAGGGGGTAGAAAAGGCAAAAAAATAATAATACTAGAAAAAAATAAAATAAAAGGAAAAGCGTTTCAAGTTGCGCATAGATACTTTTCCTTATTAACCAACTTGTACATTGTACACAGTGTTATATATATATATATATATTGAGTGTATACTGTACACTATAAAATTTCTGACAGCGTTTTCCGAGACATTTCTTTGTCTTTGGATGTTTCTTTCTTTTTATTATGTGCGAGTACATATTTTCATTTCCATAAGAAGGAATTTATAACAGAAAAAACAAAAACATACATAACCCAAACCTAAACCAATTTGGTGCTGTATACATTTGATATGTCTCTTACGTAACGTTTAATTGATATACAAACTTGTTGTGGTAGTATCTTTTGGTGCGCGATTACACCACGTTTTGCGAAATATCTTTCTTTTTGCTCTTTCTCTTTCTTTCACTGATCATGTCGATCAGGGTTTCTTGCTTTTCCACTTTCATGATCGTTCGTTTGTTCGTTGGTTCATAACATGACGATGTAATTAAAATCCTTCCTGGGTTGACTGCGTTTTATTTAAACTGGGTACCAGTTGGTACACGCATGCTACTCTTATTCACATCCATATGTACATATGTATCTTATGCAAACGTTGTACATTTACATATTATACATCCATCTACATACATACATACATATGTATTAAGTCCTAAAAGATTAGGTATACCACAAACTTGTTTTTGAATAAATGATCTGCTAAAAAAAAGAATCTTAGCGCTTCAAAGCAAAACAACCTGTCAGTAGGTTCTTTTTTTTTTTTTATCTTGTAGGTATATTAGTACCTACCACTAATATTAGTAAGTACTAAATAAATATGTACGATTAGATTCAAAATGATCATTCTTATGTTTATTATATTAAGTAAGCAAATGACTTACGCAAATATGTATCTAGATGTGTATTTGTGTACGAGTATTATGTAGGTATCCGAACTTAGTTTCGAAGCCAACTTCGAAAAGAAAAAAATGGACAATTTACATAATACACATTTTTAAGGTCTAGGCCGGGTCGATTTTATTAATTTGGTTATCAATATGCTAAACAACGTTACACACGGTAGTTTTTTTTCTTTAATATCTATGTAGGTATCTACCTTCGAAATGTAGATACCTATGACCATTCTTTGGTAGACTGATAATTTCAGTTTTGAATTTCGAATATCCATGGTCAACACATGGAAACGTATGTGTTTTTCTTTTTTTATACATTTCAAAATGAAACGAAGGAATGGAGGTTTTTTTTAAATGGTTTTATGTAGCAAGATGTTTGCATAAAATGCATCAATAGAACGCACTTCTGTTCTGGCTGTTCTGACTCCTCTGGGTGCCGTTCTGGCAACCACATGGGCAACATATGATATCATACCCGGTCGCCTTAATGCCTTTTATTGTGTTTAGTTTAAGTCCACTTGAAAATGATAAACGTTTTTTTGGTGTTTTTTTTTTTAAACATTTATATCTACGGATGTGAATACTTTTCTGCAGATTGTGAGTAAGTCTAAATTGCTTTTTATTTTTGAGGACTTATTGCTCTTTCAGAATTTTATTTTCATTTTTCCATAAATAATAAAAGTAGGAGAATGAAAGGAAAAAAAAAAACTCTATAGGACTTGATAGCGCGCTTATTGTTGATAAAAGACTTCAACTATATCTCGTTTGTAATAAATTAAAAATACACAAGATTATGAATTTAACGCGATAACACGGGTAGTCACAAACAAAGAACATTTACTTGACAAATACATACCTTTTATACATTAATAAAAAAAAAAAAAAGCTCTCTAGTTTCTGCACACTCTGTAATTTGTTTTTATAATATTATTTTCTTCATTTTATAAGTTTCACTTATGCAAGTAAAATGTACATTTGTATAGATATAGCATCTCATGATAACTGGAGAATTAATGAAATACGTACACTAATCGTACAGTGTTTCTTTTTCTTTTTCAAAAGATCTCTCTATGCTATGCCATAAGATCAGTACACTTTGTTGTCGTACTGAAAAACAACCATAGCCTAGCCTAAGCGCTTGTCCAACCTTGTATCTGACAACCCAAGTAATGGTGGAAAATTCCCACTAGAGAGTAATATTTCGCTTTTGTTTTCAAATGAAAACGGTTTTGATCTGCATTTGAGATGCGGGAAAAAGATCTCCTAGATGATCTTTTAAGAACTCCGTCAACACAATTAAGATATTTATTCGTTACATTTAAATTGGTTTACATGTATGTATGTATGTTTTGTACTTTATACAATACGGTGTGCCATAAAGTCTGTTGTCCTCCTTCATGTGCGATACTTTAGATCTTTAAAATCATTTATAATATTGTATTTTCCTACTTTTGTTTGTTTAAAAGTTAAGCTTATCTAACAAGTGAATAATTTGCTCGAAGTACATATAAACATGGGCATGTATGACATGTATATATGTACGTATGTATATGTATTCATCTGTCTGCTGATTTCAAAATTAAACCCAATTTGCAGTCTAACAACAGTGCATTTTCATAACCGACATAATGTAGTATTAAGTGAGATACGAGTAACCTACTTAACAGTTTTTTCCACAAAATCAAAAAAATTAAATAATAAGGCGTTCGAAGGTCTCACTAAAAAACCCACTCGCTAACAAGATATACAAATAAATTGACTTAATTTTTGATTGGTAGATCTACCAATAAGAATAATACCATTCAAAGCGTGCTTCATTTTTGAGATTTGTCAATACTTTGACTGTTCATTATGAAAAGACACTTGGACTAGGAAAACACTTCGATATTATTCAAACATTCTTTTGAAAATCAACCTTTTATTCGTCGTGTTGTCGATGAATTTCTTCCCAATACACTCTGCATGACGGAAACTACATAACCTATAACCACTGTAAGTGAGACTATTGCGGAAGAAGATCCGGAATTGTCAATTCGTCGAACGCAACAGTTTGAACTTTGTCCGCTCACTAAGTGGTCAATTTTGTGAAAAGATATAGGCCTACACTGGTGCAGAAACTGGAGTCCATAAACAGTTTCAAGTCAATCCGTAGTTTTGTCGAAATTGACACAATGGTTTTGTGTAATCCAAAAGGCAGGCAATAGAGGTTCAAAAAAAGTTTGAAGAAGGGGCTAAAAGAACAATAATGGTGTGAATGATCAATATATTTACATTGACGTACTTCACTGAATTATGCTGCTTTACGCACAATGAGCCAAAGCATACCATCAAACAAAGTAGAGGACTAGGTTTAGGTGAAAAATACTTCTGCTATAGACTAACTAATAGAGAACTTTGCCCCAGATATAGAAAAGTGATTGCAGCTTTAAAACACAGAAATAAAAATTATCTTTCGGGCATAGTGAAGACTTCATTGGAGTTAGTTCATGCTTTGTTGTATTCTATGAAGCGCCATTTTGAACCCCTACTAAAAAAATAAAGGTTCCACCACAAAATACTAACTATTTGTCCCATTATGTAAAGTTAACGATTGATTGAAGCAGTTCTAATCGGACAGGACACAATACAAAGCCAAACTTTGCTCTTTGTTTCAACAGTTACTCTTTAACCACTTTCCTTAAAAGATCGAAATTTTAATCTTGAAAGTATTTACACTGAGACAGGAAAGTTGATTTTGGACAAATTCGAGAGGCAATTTCTCTAAATTCCACAAGCCTGGAAGGCAAATGTTTTTTTTTTTTTTTTTTTATCTAGTCAACTTTTCGGGAATAATAAATTCTAGCCTCCATGCGAATACTAGAAACAGTCTTCTTACAACTGAGATTTGAGTGCTTACCATCAAAATGAATGTATACATGTAGAAGCTTTGTATCTCCCATGATCAGTTAAAATATAAAACAATTCTGGGAGGAATATTTATTTACTGACTCCATAAGCAGCGCTGAAAATCTTCCTAACCATTTATCAGCGAATTACTTGAATGCAAAGTATCTATCAAATTGAAAGTGGTGAAGGGTCTTCACGTATTTAGGTCCCTCAGGTATAAAAAGGTATTTTCTTCGAATTCAAAAAGGATCTGAACAACGATCCCATCTCTCTTGATTTATACATCTTTAATATGTATTAGGTGTTACTTATAGCAGTTTCTTAATCATTATTTCACAACATTTATTTAGTTCGGGTGTGTGTATGTGTATACATTGTACATACATATATCACTACTTTTATCATTATAAAAGTTAAGCCCCAGTTGGGTAGAGTTAGTCGTAGTATCCGAGCAACAAGCTCGTAATAATTTGTTTGCGTTCAGTGTACGATTATTTCTGATAAAAACTTGTTTAGTATTTAGGTCAATTTTTTATGCGACTTTACTGATAGATAGTATAAGTGATCACTTGTCTAGATAATAAACTTCAAATAAAAATTGTAAAAGCCTACGGAAAGATTATTGAAATGTTAAAACGATCTACATATGCACATATATATATGCAACGGTAAGTAAGTAATAAGTAAGTTTTAGGCTAAACTAGTAAAATTTATGATGCAGACAAATCACTCGGCAACCTGAAATCGTAACAGGCGAGATTTTTTGGGCTGAAATTTACATGATACACATCACAAAGTGCATATGCTTATATCGCATGTAATCCAGAAATTTTTAGAAAAGAACCCATAGATTCTTTGATGCAACTGCATCGCTCACAGTCCAAGTTCAAATCAGTGAAAATCGATAAAAAACAGGAAAAACAGATTTTAAAGACATCACCTGTTAAAAAGACAATGGTTAACTAAAACCAAAGTCTCAGCTCTTTGCCTACAACACACATAACACACTAGAACTAGATACTATGTAAATTCTGTCTATTATTTAAATTGGATTGAACATTTAAAATGGTCTCCTAGGGTTTAAATTGAGGTCTTCGACCCGTTTTCTGAAAGTAGAAGATGAACATCGCATTCACATCTCCGTGTAAGGTTAATATGTATTCGATTTGGAATCTATGCGTTTTATGTTCCAGGCCGATTTTGTTTGTCTGTCGTTTTAATAATGTGGTTAATAATAATTTATTATGAATCATATAATGAAGCAAGAAATTAGTTAAGTGATCAAAAGATTTTATTCAAATTTGCCTTACTGCATCATTATTTTCTGACGTACATTGGATGCCATGTTGCCCAAACTTTGCTTTATCTCTCAATGACTTGCTTGGTACATAATTAAAACCAAACAAATCGCCCAAACAACCATATTGTGGCGTTATATACTTTTAGAGATGAGCTCTCAACGATTTTTCAAATGAGCTGACTAATGATAGTCTAACCAAAGTGACAACATACGAGTACAAATACGTGTATGTGCTTATTTCACTTGCTTACAAATCATATCAGCTCGTGCAGATTGAATATACGATCGACTGATTGTACTGTGACAAATCTCCTATCGTACTTGTATGCGCTTTTTTAACAAATAATTGTCGCCCAGCAGACGTACGAGTACATACACCTTCTGGCAAAATAATAGCAGCTAATTATTCATAAAAAAGCTATTAGTAATTTATTTCATTCTGTAGGCGATTTTTTTTTTGTAATCGAATAACTTGCGTGTATTTCTAAAAAAAAAAAAACATTTCTTTCCAAACATCACTTTGTACATATAAAATATTTTTAAGCAGTCAACATAATAGCAGTGATCACTGTTTTCAAGTAATTTGCTTCCTGTTTTGTTTTAATGGAGTTTAAAATCGAATAAATAACATTCAATGATATTTTTACAATAAGGCGCATGTTCTTATAGCAGAGGACGTAGTAAGCACTGCTCCACAGAAGAACCACAACTAATTCGTTGTATTATTGAAGAGGGAAAAACTTTGGTGGAAATTCAAGATAATTTAAAAATTTTCGCAAACATGATTAGCCATGCAAAAGAATATGTACGTGGTAAAACCAGAAAACCGAAGCAGGGAAAATGTTTTGTCAATGAATACAGTAAGGTGTTCAAAAGTATCACCCAATATGTAGCTTGTTGGAATTAAAATCCAATGCAAGCGTGGAAACTATACGAAGAGCTTAAAGAAAGAATTTCTATGCTCGAAGTACAACAAAATTCCCGCTTTTAAGGGCAAAACATTGTTAAAGTGATTGAAGTTTTCCTAATTGAATACTAATGGACCGCTTAAAAAATGACGAAATATATTATGGACTAATGAAAGAAACAGCATACTGTATGGCAGCCCTGGATCCCATGTATCATATATCTGCGACACGTCCTCTAAAATACAGAATACATGTCCAACATAACCTGTCAGATCTGCCTTTATGGTATGGGGCTGCTTTTCATACCATGGCCTAGGTCTCATATTTCGAATAAATGGTGTTATAGAGAAATATGCTGCCTTACGTAGGAAATGAAATGCCAATCATTTATGTCTTTCAAAAACTCTCAATCTCAATCCAGTTGATATCTTTAACCAGACATGTATTAAAAAAGTTGCTTCATTCTTAAACCCTCAAAACAACAGCCCACTCTAGAGTAAAGTGGAGATTGGATGGGAAGAGCCGTGCAGAGATGTCAGGCTTTAGTGAATTTTATCAAGAGTCGATGTGAAGCTGTGATACAAAATAAGGGCTTCGCACAAAAACACAACAGTAATCATTTCGTTATGCCATGGATTTCTTTCAACCTTTTATGTACTTGGATATCTAGATATTCTAAATACAACTTTAAAATCACTTGACAGATCTTTGAGTAAGAGATAGTTTTACAACTAAAACGGTTTTTTGGAAGTGAATTTAAATGAATTTTAAAAGATTGGTAGACACTCAAATCATATGCAGACTAGATGGGCCGCCAAGCACCATGTTAAAGTTTCTGGATCCTTCAAGAGTAGAAACTCCAATATGATTTGCAATAGAAAATATTGTGATTGCTCTGCTTATTGGACAAGAGTGTGCAAAGATTCTGTAGAGTTGCTCAGTGAAACATGTTCCAACCTTTTAAAATGCTCATTAATGACAATTAACGGAAAAATGTTATGTGTTAACTGAACTAACTCATAATTATTTGCGAAAAAAGGATCTAATCACTCATAGTTTCCACACCTATTGGTGCATATGCAAATCGTGTGAAATAGCATACACTGCACTCAGACTCGCGGAGAATTCCATTAACCCCCAACTGAGTACGTAACATTATATTCTGGCACTGTGTTGTGTTGTGCGCTGCATGAGTCTTGACTTGATTCTGTTTATTTTCCCGCCAAATATATAATTATGTATGCATTTTTCGTATGGCAAAACGTCGGAGAACAAATAAAAAATTATAAAAAAAAATAACGAATAATAAAAAAACGCGAATTACACGCAATTAATTGCGATGAAAAACGGAAAATATAAAGTAACATAAAAAAGAACGAAATATTATCATAAATAATAATGGAAAAAACGAACATACCTTCAGTAGGAATTCACCACATTCGTGATAAATAGATGCGTTGTTGTGCATAATAGCTGCAGACATTTTTTCAACGAACGATTTAGTCATATAGCTGGCTGAATAATTGCTGAAAATGATCTGATCTCTTGACAATATTGGTACGTTATTGGCTGTTAGCCTGAAGCCGTATTGTTACGATTCTCGCGCGTTTCACTTGTTAGCTTGTAGCTGGATTAAATGATCTGCTACTGCTGCTGGTGATTAAATCAGCTTGAAAGTGTGCACAAAATTTTCGCGTTTTTCTTCTCCCGCTGTGTGGTCTGTTGCCTGTGTTTTGTTCTGTTGTGTTCTCTGTTCTGTTTTGTTCTTCTGTTGCCTGTTGCTGAATGTAGTCGGTTTTTGTTTTCGTTATTTTTGTTTATTAATAGGGTTGTGGCCTCCAGTTATTCACTTTTTTTTTCCTTTTTCCTTTTTTAATTCCTGAACTGACGTCTTTTCAGTGCTTCCTAACAATTCGTACTTTTGAAAATGTATTTTTGAAATGAATGGCAAATACTATCTATGGAATATTTACATTACATTCCAACAAAGGTGCAGCGAAATAAATCCGAAATCAAACTGAATTAAAAAAAAAAAAAACCGTCAGATTGAGAGTCAGGGTCCGTAGGGTGCAGCAAAATCAGTTAGTAAACCCAAAATTCGAAAACGAAAAAAAAAAGAAGAAAAAAACTTTCTAGAGCACAGCTTAGTTAAGCACGAGCGAATGATCGATCGATATTCAGTATGAACGACAACGACAAACGAACGAAACGACTACTGCTCTGGCAACGACGTCGACAATGATGACAACACAACGACGATCCTTTCCTTTACCTTTGTGGCTAGCTCTTGCTATGGATAATTTCGAGATTGTGGCTGCTGCTGCTTGTTGCTCTTTGTGCTTAAAGACGACTACAACGACAATGATGACGACAAAGGCGATGGCGACACAATGACGTTGGTAGTGGTTGTCTGTTGAATTTACTAAGTTTTTTGATTCTTTTCTCGTTCTTGGTTAGCAAAATTCTTTTTTTTTTTTGAAAAATTCACAGTTGGTGGGGAATATCCGGACACAATTTGATTTTCTTCTATTTTTTTGTATTTAAATTAGATATAGATAATTGTATAATTTTTTTTTTTAAATAAATTAGTAAATAAAATATTTATAATTTGAGATCTTTTGTATATATACACATATATTTTTTAAGTTGTGGCTTGGTGTTGAAGTCTAGGGATTTTCTTTTTCTATCACTTGGTTATATTTGGCAGTAAAAAAAACTATTTCGCGTTAACACATTTTTTTTTCTTTTTAATTAAAACAAGGAACTCTTTCCTTGTTTTCTCTTTTATTTTTTAACTTTCGATTTTATTTGGAAATAAGATAAATATACAAAATTTGCACCAATTCTTTTATTTTTCGAACAAAGGAGAATGATTTTCTTGATATTTTGAATTTTTTCTTTTCGAAATTAAATTAAAAAAAAAATAATAAAAAATAAATTAATTGATCACATGGATTTTTATCTGCACTGTGGTAAGTAACCTCGCGTGCACTTCCAGCGCCGCTCGTTTTCTAACTAAATGATCAGTCGGTCGATCGGCTCAAAACTCGTTCGGTGTTGTTGTCTGTTGTCTGTTTCTGCTTCGGTCTCTGTTTCGGTTTCTGTGTTCTTTGTGCTTCGCCTTTGCCTCCTAGTTTCTTTCTGGTTTTTGGATTTGCTTTTGGACTGTATTTCGTTGTCGTGTTGTTTCTCTCTTTTCGTTTTTATGATCATGTAATTACAAAACGTATTGATGTGTGTATAGCAAGTACTCGCGTGGTATGAGTAAGCAGAATGAGGTAGTGTCTGTTTGGCGGTTTGGTGTATGCTTGAGAATGGACCCTTTGCACTCTGTGGTGCTGTGGTGCACTTTATGCAGGCACCAGCACAAATCGCCGCAATTATACTTGGAGGGCTCCTGCACAACAAGCCCGACAAAAAAAAACAACAAAAAGAACACAAACACATTTTGGTGCTAGGACAGGGCAGGTACCCAGAACGGGATTGGTTCGACTCCCATTATAACCGGGAGAGTATCTCGAATTGTTTTGCACATCATCTACAAGACAAGTACAATACACATCCATATTTCAATAGGTATGTAGCCATCATGAAAACGGGGGATGATCCTTTTCTTTAATATTCTTCCAGGGTAAAACATAATACTACATACTCATACTTTACTTTTCCTCCGGTATTTGACAGCAAATCTCAATTTTCTGATTGACGCTAGTGTGGACTGTGGGGGTTGTAAAATCGAAATCTGATTGAGTATGGAAAATTTGTTGATTGAAAATTATATGAGAACGATCTTCGTTGCAGGGGGTGATATAAATGACGCAAGGGTGACTGCCTACCTACAATTGGAAATTTAGAGATGCTGTTGGCATGAGTACCTACTGGAAATTTATTTGTGTGCATCCATTGGTTTTGCTGGATTTATTAATAAATTTAATAAGTATGAGCCCGTATCTGGAGAATGGTTGCGGATTTTTGAGATCATGAACATTTTAGTTCCCACAATTAAGTTTGTGCAACTGGGAAAAAACAAACTACAATATAACCTTCGTCGACTGATTTTCCATTTCAACTGATTGATGTTTTCGACCAGCATCTTTATGATAATTACCTTCGATAACCCATTCGGTTATTCTTTATCTCTCAAACTCTTTCATAAGTTTTAGTTTGTTTTTGCTCTAATGGATACCAACCTTTTATTTGATTATAAAAATTATATAGTGTCCACTGTAACGATTTGTTAGAGAAAGATAACGATACAATAAGTCATGAAGTTTTTTTGTAAATAAAACATATAAATACTCAGATTTTTTCTGGTGTTTTTATTTTTAGAAAAATATGGCTCTTAACAATTATGTGTGGAAAATAACATCATTTAAATGTCCACCACGAGCACGTCTACAGGCTTTGATACGAACATCAACATTTCCAAGGATTCGCTAGACTATACTTTTCAAAAAACCCAAAAGAATGTAATGATGTTAAATCGGTTAATCTAGGTGGCCAGTTTATGTCACCAATACGGGAAATTATTCGACCCGAAATAGCTCAGTGGTTGCACGCTTTGTGTGACTCAAAGCTCCATCTAATTGAAAATAAAGATTGTCTGTCTAAAGATGATTTTACGTGAAAAACCAGCATCATGTTCTTAACAACCAATTGGCGAAAGTTTTGCGCTGATTATGATCTGTTGGCTTCAATTTTTGTGTTAATTGGATTTTGTAAGGATGCAAATACAAATCCTTATTTAAAATACTCCAAACAGTCGATGGATGAATGCCTAATGCATGAGAACGTCGTGATATCAATGTTGAAGGTTCTTCAGCGACACTTTGTGTTACAGCAGCAAAGTTCTCATTAGAGCGTCCACATTTTGGTCTACCAGACCTTTCAGTTTCTACAAATTTTTTCACTAACCTTTGAATTGTTGAATCATTTGGAGGATTATTTACAACAAAATAATCACGAATTTTACGATATATATTTTTTGAAGATCGACCATTTTCATAATAAGTTTGAATAACTTTAATGCGCTGTTCCAGCGTGTAACTATTCATGGTTAAAATTGTACATGTGTCTACTACACAAATGTCAAAGATGACATAAGAAAAGAGGTAGCGTTCAGAAATTATTGATTACTGACATCTAAACGTGACTTTCGAAAGGCTTTTTACATACGAGTACCAACTCACTCTGTATCTGCTTTATAATTACTAGCTCTTATCACCGAAATTACAAGTGAGCGGAGTAACACAACACGACGTATGTGTTGTAGCTGGAATCTGCCATCGGTTGTGGTAACAGATGACGCCATTAAATACGATGTTGCTTCCTTTGAAGGCTACAAATTGCCTGACACCAATAGCAACTATGAAGAGGATCTTCACTGATAGCCTGCACTGATATGGAAACCGAACTTCTGTCGAACAGTGAGAGTGTCCTTTATTCCGAAAATCAGAAAGATGATTCCACACTCGCCAAGAGCTTCAGATCTTTCTGTAGGACTTCCTTCATGTTAACGAGCATGGAGAGAATGGTTCAGCTTCATATGCGCAATGCCGATTTACGAGGGAATTTCCGGTCCAAGATGCAACATTCTTACCAACTGTGCTTCAAAATTTGTAGGTCAAAATTGAGGGCGTACTCAAAAAGATAAAGTGCTGGAGATTTTCATCGATATTGGGTGTGCTTTCGACAACGCAATTTTTGACGGCAAGTGTAACACTGCGTAGAAGAATTTTTAGCTTCATGAACAAGATCAATGGAAAGTCCACCATTGACCAAATATTCACACTACGGCAGATCTTGGAGAAGACCCATGAGCTTCAGATCGATACACAACACCTATTCATCGATTTTAAGGCCGCGTATGACAGCATATATAGAGACGAGCTATACAGAGCAATGACTAGTTTCGGCATCCCTGCCAAACTCGTCCATCTGTGCGGGATGACGATGGAGAATGCACGCTGTTCCATCAAGGTCGGTTAAGATCTCACCGAGACCTTTGATGTCCAGAAAGGATTTAGACAAGGCAATGCGCTGTCATGCGAGTTTTTCAACATCGTACTTGAAAGAACAGTGCAAACTCACGAGCAAACACAAGAGGCACTATCTTTCAAAAGTCCGTCCAACTACTCGCATACGCCGACGATATTGACATAATCGGGAGAAAGCAGCGTGATGTCAGTGGCGCTTTCGCGAGTATTGAGACGGAAGCGGCGAAAATGAGTTTAGCGGTCAACGAGGGCAAGACCAAGTATATGCTGTCAAGCAAAAAGGTGACCCAACACTGACGTCTCGGGCAAAACGTCACTGAGATCAAACGAAGAATAACTCTTGCCAACCGCTGTTTCCTTGGAAGGCAATTGAGTAGCAAAGCCCTCTCTCGGACAACAAAAGTCACCCTTTATAACACCTTAAAAATCCAGGTCCTGCTCTATGGCGCAGAAGCATGGACATTATAAAAAATGGATGAGGGTGTTCTTGGTTGCTTCGAGAGAAAAATTCTTCGGGCGATCTTCGGTCCCGTCTGCATTGACGGTGAATGGAGGAAGAGATACAACAATACGGACTGTACGGCGACATCGACCTAATCAGAAGAGTGAAGATGCAAAGACTGAGATGGCTGGGTCATATAGAGCGTATGGACACCAATGTTCCGGTCCGAAAAGTCTTCGAATCCGCTCCCGAGAACAGCGCAGTAGAGGAAGGCCAAAACTCAGGTGGCGCACGCAAGTGGAAGGGGACCTCAGCCAACTTAGCGTGCGAAACTGGAGGCAGCTAGCTAGGGATCGAGCTGGCTGGAGACGCTTGTTGACTGAGGCCTAGGTCTACCCCGGACTGTAGCGCCACATAAAGAAGAACAAGAGCAATACTAGTGGAAAGGACCCTAATCAATCATACTGACTGCGACCAATATGTAATGTAATATACAGATAATGAAGCTGTACTATCTGTTGGAACATGCCTATTGACTGTTTGCAGGCTGCCCTAGGCGCGATCGACGATAATTGGAAATGAGCTTTCAGCCAATTCTCTTAAAACTGAGTCTGGTCTATTCACGAGAAGGAGAAAACTGACTAGTCTGACTTACCTAGTTATAAAAGGCATCACCATCCCCTTTTCCAATGAAGATAAGTATTTGGCTGCCATTTTGGACAGCAAACTTGTTTGGAAACACCGAAAACCTTAAAAGGCGCTGTGGGCTTTCTGACAATGTAAAGGAACTTTTGGTAAGACACTTGACAATTGAAGCGTTACACATCTTTCTACAGAAGACTGAGAAATTCCAGTAAGAAATCATACAAAAAGTACAATTGATCAGTTCTTTGTCTAAGAAACAGAAAAAAAAGAAAAGAAATGGGTGAAAGCTGGTCAATCACATTTTACTGCTGCTAACGCGAAGTCTGGGAAGAAAGTTATCTTCATCGACTGTCTTCCGATACCTGTCTCTTCAACTGAAGTTGTATCATCAAACACCTTGGAAGATAGCTTAATCCCATCTTCTCTACCTATGGGGATAATTGCATTGTTTCAGCGAGCAATTTCCTCCTCACTAATCTAGATCCTTACCACCTACCCCTATTCATGAAGTTTTCACATGATAAAGGTCTTTCAATTCTATCGTATGAACAGTTATATACCTGTATGTTAGTTTTAATTTTCATATAGCAGACAACTTATTCAGGAAGACTAATTCCAGCTCTCTCTACCCTTTCTGAATAAAAGTAACTTAGAGTAGTGTCATGTAGAGCATTCTTTCCGACTGAGCAAAGATGTCCTCCTTTCCTGTTTTGGTGTTAAAATCACCTAAAATGATCCTAATGTCATATTAAGGACATTGCTGGTAGGTTTTGTCGTGAAAGATTATCTGGTGAAATGGTTTTTTTTCCTATGTCAAGGACTTTGCAGAATCAGTTAAGCTGCATATCCATGTCTGAGTCTATTTCTAAGGACATAATGTATTTCACGTGGTCAAGTTGTTAGCGCGACCTGGAAAATTCGATCCAAAGAAGAACAATGTCAATGGGTTACTCGAGGGGTACTCGTATTAACACAGCTCTGGATTTTTTTTGGAAACTGAAAAGTTGAAAAATATATAAATGAACTGAGATCGAATACGTGTATATCGAAGTAGCTGAAAAAATTGCGAGTAAAGAGTGTTTTTTTTAGAGGTTTGGTTTTTAAACTGGCAACACTATTTCTACAGATTGTCAATTTGACAGTTGAAAGTTCATTTGGGGTTAGTACGTTTTGCTATTTTATGGTGAAATTTATTTTGAAAACCAACCATGGTTCAGTTCGCCAAACTTATCGTGCGCTACGTCCATTTCACGGTCGACATAATCGTCCATCTGAGCAAGTTATTCGGAACACGATGAATCGTTTTCGCAACACTCTAGTGGATAACACGCATCCCCAAAGACGACAAACAGTGCGAGCAGAGTAAGTTATTGCCGTTGTAGATCGCAGTGTTGAGGAGAATCCGACTGAGTCGATTCGCCATCTTGCACAGCAATTGAAGCTATGCCAATCCACTTTGTGGAAGATTTTACGGATAGATGTTGGCTGAAAAGCTTATAAGATCCAGTTTGTGCAAGAGTTCAGTGTATGGGTTGAAAACATGATTCAGCTTGATCCTCATTTTCAACGCAAAGTTTTATTCTCCGATGGATAAATGGATATGTAAACAAGCAAAATTGCCGAATTTGGAGTGGAGAAAACCCAGAAGCCTTTGTCGAGATGCCCTTGCAACTATTCAAACTCACTGTTTGGTGCGCCTTATGGGCTGGTAGAATCATCGGCCCCATGATTCCGATGCCGGCCAAAATTTTACCGTTATAGAAACATGATTTCTGACTTCGTCGTTCCTCAGTTGAATGGCATTGACGTGACAGAGCCATCCACACGGCGCGCGCCACCATCAATTTGTTGTGGGAAACATTTGCTGAGCACAAAATTTCTCGTAATGGACCTGTTAACTGGCCTCCACGATTCTGTGATCTCACACCTCAAGATTACTTTCTTTGGAAGTATGTAAAGTCACTAGTCTATGCCGATAAACCAGAGACGTTGAACGATTTGGAATTCATCATTGCCGTGTTATTGCTGATATACGGCCCCAGTTGCTCGATAAAGTTGTCGAAAATGTGACTTCACGATTGCGATCTATTCGAACTAGCCGTAGCGCGCTTATGCCCGATATCATATTTAATGTCATAAAAGTATAAAATTATCTATATATTAAATAAAGCTAATATCATAGACATTAACATTAGCTTCAAGTGTTTTACTTCAAATTGAATTTATATAGCTCTAAAAAAAACACCCTTTATGTTGATAACGCCTTTGATTTCATTCTTCAAATTTCTTTTTCGAAATATTCTTCTGACTAAACGATGTGGCTTTTTGCATAACTCAATCATGCAATTAAGTTGGACCTTAAGTTGACTTACGTCACAATCAACCGTCAACACCATCCTTATGTCAATTTTCATCGAGTTTAAAACCGAGTCTGGAAAGTGTTTGAGGAAGGCAAATCATACCTATTACATGCTTAATTTTCACATAAAGCTTAAGGAGTCTAAAGACAATAATTTGTAGGTGATATATTGCTGAATGCAGTGAATATTGTAGAATGTTTGTGTGGGTACAAATGATAGAACTTATTCTTTCCAATAGAAATCGCTTTATTCAGTACAGTTACAATTCACTATTTAATTGTTTCCCTCAGTACAATCCAATTTCTCAACCGCTTATACTTTTCTTATCTTTTACTTAAACCAATTAATCACGTCTCCTAATTAACACTTCAAATTACACTTTAGAACTGATTTGCATACCTTGGGGATGCTGGTATTTATACTCGAATGACATACTTCGAGAACAATCCTCGCCATCCAGCGTCCCATACAATTTCCAATTTGCTGGAAAATTCGATTCCACTCTCCAGTCGAGACTTTGTTATTCCAGTATCGAAATCTTCTGGTCTTCGAGTATCGACATTTTCTGATCTGTGAATCTAGATGTCGCTGCTCACATTTAAGTGGTTATCACAATATTTATAATTCTAGACATGTCTGTCGTAAAAGGCGCCTAAAATGCACCCTCCGTATGCCGAGCGCGATGGGCATACAAAAAATGCAATGAAGAAAACAAACGAAAGTAATGCCAAAGGTAGTAATCCAGTTTTACTGGCAAATCCACCCTCTTTAAAGGTAGGATCTATGGTTTCTGGGGAAAGCCATTTATTGGTATCAAATCTCTTCGCGAAAGTATCCGATCCCCGATCACCACCATCCAGGTCGAATATCTCCGGGAAAGGAAGTTCGCCGGTTAATTAAAACTCAGCGAAAGATAATTGCTTCGAAATAGAGAACATCGAACTCCGAGCTAAACTCAACGAAGGGAAGCGACTCTATCACGAGCTTAAAGACGAGGTAGATTCTCTTCGAAAAGAAAATGAGGCTCTCTACAACCTCGTGTATCGATAGAATACAAGGAAACGCCAAACCGTCCAGTACAATACCTCACGAAGAAGAACTTACTCGCGAAACCAATCCGGTTACCAAGAAAAAACCTAGCAAAAAGCGTAAAGCAGGTTCTTCTCCCGAAGTCTTACAACCACGAGATGAAGACAAGTCCACCGTAACAAACAAATCAGAAGTTCTACCGAAACCTCGCCCTCCACCCGCAATAAATTTGGTCGGGATGGCGGACTACGGAATGCTAAGTATAAAATAGTTCCACTCCGGAACAACGTGTGGAAAATTAATGTCGATGATTCCGACGTCAACCGCGTATTGTCTCTAAAACTTAACACCGAGAAAATCCAATGGTATACTTATGAAAATTAGTTCGAAAAACCGCTGCGAGTCTTCGCTAAGGTACTTCACCCGTCGTGCACAAAAGATGACGTAATAGAAGACATGCAAGCACAAGGCTTTAAGGTTCTTAAAGCAGTCAATATCATAAAGAAAGAAAAGCAACAAACGGATTTTTGATTTTGGTGGGGCGAAGGCCCCAATTTATTCGGCTTAATACAAGCTATAACTTAAAAATTAAACTTAAACTTATACTTAAAACTAAGGTTAGTTGGAGTGGTGAAGGAGAATGGATTTGAGGTAGGGAGTGGTCAAGGACCGGAGATTGGTTCGTTCGCACCATTAGGAGATGTGGTGGGTTGCTAGAAAGAAGAGACGAGGGTTACGTAGATTACGAGAGTTAGTGTTGAGGAAAATAGAGTTGTGAAGGGAGTCGATGCATGAAGAATGCATGTTTAAATGAATAAGGTTGAGATAGTTTTGATAGCAGGTGCAGAATAAAAGGATAAAATAAAGAATAAAAGACAGACGAGTGTTTGATGATCCTATCAAGATCATTTATGGTTAATATGTATAAAAAGAAGAGGACCAAGATGGCTGCCTTGTGGAATTCCACAGGTGATCAAAAACGAACACTTTAAAAATGGTTCTCAAGGTAAGAGGATATCCATTTTAACAGTATGGCTTCAAAGCCGAGGCCAGACAATTTGAAGAGTATTAATCGATGAGAGATTGGATCGAAGGCCTTGCTAAAATCGCTTGCAACAACATCGACTTCGTTACCATTCTCTAGGGCAGAGAGGGCAAAGGATACGAATACAATGAGATTTGTGGTGGCTGACCTACCCTTCAGGAAGCCATGTTGTCTAGGGGAAATAAGTTATTTGCATTGGAAGCTTAGAGCTTCATCCAAAATACTTTCGAAAAGTTTGGATATATGGGAGAGTTTAGCAATGGGACGATAGTTGATTATTTCATTTTTGATCCCTTTTTGTGGATCGGGCTTACCATATGAAGGTGGTTTTCCAAGCCTGCTTAAATTCTTCTTGTGAAAGGAATAGACGAAAGAGATTAGAAAGGACAAGGGATAGAGAGCAAGAACATTTTTTAAGAAATATGGCAGAAAGGCCATCTCGGCCGGGTTTGAATTCGTCATTAAGTTGGTGTAACTTAAATTCGATATAAGACGGGTCCAAGATGTAAGAGAGAAGTGGGCCATTGGAGAAGTTCAGAGTCGTTGGTGAAGGATTGTTTAAAAAAGGTGGCAAATAGGTTAGCAATGGTGAGTGGATCGGCTGATGGCTTGTTGTTTACAGAGAGGGAAGGAGGGTAACCATCGGAGTTTTTTTTTCTGTAGTTAACAAATTAGAAAAAGAACTTAGGGTCGTTTTGAAAAGTTCGGTGAAATGAAGATAGTTGGAATAGTCGAAAAAGGATCTGGTACGAAGGAAAAGAGCATGACTTGTTTCTCTTATTTCGTAAGGAACGAAGCTTGCGATTATATTAGGGAGAACTAGTACTAGATGTTTTCAGGCGGGAAAACGGAACGTAAAGGGAAAAAAATTAAATATTTCTCTATAAAAAATGGAAAGGCATCATTTATACTTCGGTTGTGAAACTTAAAGGGGGATCTGCTGAGATAGTCACTGATTTTGTGAACGTTTGCTTTATGAAAATTGTAGGATGAGAAAGTTGTGGGGGGAGTTGACTGGACAGAAGAGTTATGAAAAAACGAGATAAGAAGGGGAGGGTGGTAGTTATCGATTGTTGAGATAGAAAGAGAACAAGGTGAGACTGAGGAGTTAATTGGATCTGTTGTGAAAATAAGTTCTAATTGCCTGCCCATGTAGTTAGATATATCGCTGACTTGGAATAGACTTGAGTCTGTTAAGCGATCTAAGATGAAACATTCCTTAGCTGAGTTGGCATTTGAATGAATGAAAACCGATTGACCATCTGATTAAGTCCACTCAGCTACCTGAGAAAGATTAAAGTCGCCGAAACTAAGGTTATCGTCAATAGAAGGACTTGAAGGGGAGTGTTATTTTTAATGCGACAAAGTCGAGTTTAGAGGATGAAGAAATAGTAGTGGGAGAAGATTCAAGGCTGTTGTGGGTAGGCAGTAGGACGCCTCGACAGGGGGAATAATCATTTGGGCGACTAGGATCGCGAAAAACATTAAAAGTAGAGGGGAATAATTCCTGGTTCTTTATGGCAGGAATCAGGTTTCAGTCAGGGTATAAATATCAAAGGGAAGAGCATGCGTTTGGCGTAGAACAGCACTGGTTTTAGAGCTAAGACCTCTTACATTCTGGGAGCAAAAAGTAAGAGGGATATTATGGAGTGGTGGTTTGAGGAGGGATGGTTTTTATCGTGGTCGGCTCGGCTCGTGGAGACTCGCTTAGAGTGAACGTAGTGGCCGAATGCAGCAGGGTCGTCCGCCACCATAGATAAACTAACGAAAATGTCAAACTCTACTAATACATTTGCAAGCCCTTAACTTTCCACAGACACACTGTAAGTAAATTCCAATACTTGTACATCTCTATAACTTTGTCAAAGTTTGCTAGAATGAGAGCAATTTACAAGTAAAATTCCTAGAATAAGAGCGATTTGCACGAGTGTGTGTAATGTGGATGATGTTTTTTTGATTGAAATGGGCATGGTTTGTATAAAATGGGAGAGAATTTGCCATTGATGACAATTCACACATAGTCACAGATAGGGTCACACAGTTAGTGACGATCAGTAGAAAACCGGTTTTAATTTTCCAATATCTGGAAAGTTTGACATCTAGGTTAGTTTATCTATGTCCGTCACTGATATAAAACTGAGACTGATAGGGTAGGGAGGTCTTCCTGCTAGATGGAAACCATAACACTGGCTTTGGACTTCCCTTCGTAACAGACCGAGCCCGATTTTTCATGTAGATAGGCAAGAAAGATACAAATGTCATATGTCTTTCTTTCTCTAACCCTAGAAAGTGCATAGCGACTTTGTGACCAGGATACCGTAATCAAACGCGGACTTCCTATTTTCAAGTCTAGTTTCGATGAAAAGGAAAAAGTCGATGGTATTTATAAAACCAAATCTATCACCAGCCAGTGGGTGGCCGTGGCTCAAGTGGTAGTGGACTGGCTTGCAAATCGGAAGGTATTCAGTATTCGAATCCCAGCCTCGCCCGAAGACATAAATATTAATTAATAACCGAGGTTAAGAATTTGTCAAACAACTTCAAGAGAGGCGGAAAACTATCGTGAAACCCGTTCACCCAGACCAGACCGAAAGAAAAAAACCGCACAAAAGAACGTTGTCGAATCAAGTTCAATGGGAAAAGAGAGATCATACGCTCAAGTCGCGTCATATGGACATAAATGAAGTTCGGCCACTACAGTCCTCGCGATATTAAAGACCGCATTAGGCATGCCAAGAACATGATAATAGGCCTGAATCCAAGCAAATAATTTCAGCCTCCATAAAGATTAATCATGTAGACTACAACATAGTATCCTGTTATTTCGCTCCAGGATACAGACGACGATCTCGATCTACATTTTGGCTCACTTAGGACAAATTTCATCCACGGTACTGATTTTAACGCAAAACATACACTTTGGGACTCAAGATTCATTTCAACGAAAGGTAGGTTACTGTATAGAGCAAGTACGAAACGTGGTACGGACTATTTTTCGACGGGTAAACCAACACAAACAAATCGCCTAACCTTTTCGACTTTTTCATCGCAAAAGGGGTCCCTAGATACCTCACGAAAGTAGAAGAGTGCTATGATCTCTGCTCAGATCACTCACTAATGATTCTCAAAATCGGCAGGGGCATAGCGAAGATCGAAAGAGCGCCTAGATTGGCAAATGACAAAACAAACTGGGACGGCTTTAGAAGAAATTGCGAAGAAAATACTGCCTTACGTGTGCCGCTCACGACGCCTTTAGAAATAGAAGAAGTTGATAAGTTCTTGGAGCTACGTAGAACAACACTTCTTTTTGAACAAGAGGAGAACGAAACAAAAAACTGATATACCCGATGGAAATCGAAAACCTTTTACGAGAAAGTAGGAAGGCTCGAAAGAGATGGCAAAGATCGCGAGCGTCCCTCGATAAAACCTATTTGAACCACCTTTCAAATAAACTAAAACAAACGCTGCAAGATCTTAAATCTGCTTATCTTGAAGACTTGACTGACGACAACTACTCGCTCTGAAAAGCCGTGAAGTCCACTAAAAGGCGTAGTTAAGCTTCTCTATATTATAAACGCTTCCATGAGATTTTTATACATTCCAACCAAATGGAAAGTCGTTGAAGTCTTAATGGTTCCAAAACCGGGGAAAAGTCTAAATGACAAAAAATCAAATAGACCTATATCGCTCATGCCGATAATTTTAAAAGTCTTCGAGATACCTCCGCTCAAACGGTTGAAACCAATAGCTGAGGAGACACGATGGATCCTGGATCACCAATTTGGCTTAAGGGTCAAACATTCCATAATAGATCAGGTCTACTGAATATCAAACGTAATTGAAAATGCCAAGAAAAAAATATATGTTGCGGCGTTTTTCTCAACGTATCGCAAGCCTTCGACAAGGTATGGCACGAAGGTCAAGAAGTATAACCTACAACAAATTTTACCAGACAAATGCATAGAATATTTAAATCTTACCTGAAAACAGACTGTATCGGATTAGATATGGGACTGAATACTCAGAATTCAAGGAAATTCAAGCCGGTGTTCCACAAGGAAGCGTTCTGCTTCAATCCTATTCCTACTGTATACAAGAGATATACGGCCCTATTCTGCTATACGCCGGGGGTATGTTGTTCGATCCTGCTATCCGTTCGAAGTAAAACACTCACTTGTCAGTAATGCAGGTCGGTATTCCACTATACGCACGAATCGAATGTCCTCATAAAAATGATTAGAATCTCTTGTTTCCGAGTCCAAATTTAAATAAAGTGCTGCACTATCCATATTTGTTTTTCTTTCCACACAAATTACACAGTTGAAATGACACTTAAATTTCCAAACGGGTGACGTTTAAATATTCGAAACTTTGAAATAGAAAACGGTAAGGCAGTTCACCCACCGTATTGCAGAATACCGATTCGAAGTGAAAGTGAATCGAATAGGTGAAGGGAACGTTGGATCCGCACGTATAGCAGAATAGGGGTGATACTCGTACCTCAAAGTTAAGATATTGTGGCAGCCATTTTCGCGGATGATACGGCTATGCACACGAATGATCAAACAGTTGAGTCAATTTCAGCTGAACTACCGCCTTCGCGAACCAATGCAACTTTAACTTACTGAAAATATCTTCAGCGTTGATACTTTATTTATCTGATTCTGATTCTCAATTAAAAAAATGTTCATGTTAACAGACGCCTCTAAAATGGCTAAAAGCGTTGGTGCTGTCTTCTCCAAATAACTCTAAGTTCATCAATTCTTCAGTCTACCCACGTACGAATATTGCAATATACACAGACAGCTAAGCAGGAATTTGATATTTCGTTTTGAAACCATAAGAGTGACGGCAGTAAGACTCCTTCGAATTTCTTATGATTAAAGCCAAACAGCACAGATTTACACTCTGCTGGATTCGAGGAATCTCGGACGCCCCAAAGGACAGCGTTTCTGTTTAATTGGTCGGACTTGTTTCTCTAGGCAGCTTGTTAATATCAAGTCACTAATTTCCTACTCCATGAACAGATTAACCATAAATAGACTCATAGGGACAACTATGGGGCAAACAAAAAAGATAGTTAATCGACCTGATTGTCACTTACAAATACGAGTGTAGTAGGTAGTAGGCAGAGCCTGTCTACGCTTTTGCAGTGCCTCACAATAGACCTACACTTCAAATGTGGACCATTCTATTTGCACCTAACCTAAGAAGTTGTAGAAAAAACTTAAAAGTGAAGGAACCTTTACAAAGCATTAATTCTGTCAGCTCTGATTGAAAGTAGAGCAGTATTTGAATTTTCAGAGCTGAATGTGGTCTTAAAACCCAGAACACGTCATCTGTCATAGGTATGTACCTTCCGTAGATCACATGGAGTGAACTGACACTCTATTTCTTCTAGTAACACATACTATTCTGAAAGGAACAACGAATCTGGGTTTTAAAAAGACCAACCTATCGCACTCCTAGATCCTTTTACTTAACTGATGAGTCTTAAGGAGAAGCTTTACGGGTTGGGATTTGTAAAATACACAAGCCTTAAATGTACTCGTATTTAATCGTTTGCTTTAGCATGTCCAATTTAACCAAAATCAGAAGAAACAAAAAATTACAAGTTTTTTAGCAAGTATTGTGCTAATGTGAAAGATACGAGTACTTTTAAAATCGGTTTACTTTACAAACCATCCTCCGTCTTCGACATTTCTTATTCTGCTAAATACATGCATATATGTATGTGTAATTGACTCGTGTACAGATTGAGGTACAATGCCATCTGTATCACACTCGTATCTTATTCGCAGTTCTTTCATTTGTTTATTAACAAAAAAAAAAAAAAAAGAACACAAAGAAATGCTTTTGCTCAAACATTTCAATTTGTAAGTTGATTCTTTTTGCTTTTGTTTTTTTTTTTTGTTATTTGATTTTTTCGTATTTCATTAAGAAGCCCCATGCGTCAGCAATTTAACTTATCTGAGAATTTCGAATAAAAACTAACGTCAACGGAGTACGTGAAGCACATGGCGAACTGCAGCCGCAAATAAAATCACTGCAGAGTTGGGGACAGCGACTTGCGAATATAAATTTGAATTGATTGATGAATAGCAATACGAGTATATGTATGTATTTGTATGCACATAAATATGTATGTATGGTATAATATATCTGTGTAATGCATTCGCTTTTAAGATGTTTTATTTCAAATTTTCAAACTTAAGAGCCGTTACAAAGTCTAAAAACATCAAAAGATTTTGATATGCATAACTACTGTCGTCTTGAAGTTTTGAAGTCGTAATTATTGTAGTACGCAAGATGCAAGATTTCAAAAAGATGAGATAGCACTCCCTATCAGTACTGAGAGCCAAACGATAACCTCCGGTTCACAGAAATCCAAAATTCAGATCGAAAGGAAATTTTCGGAGAATCATCAAGGCTGACGACCCAAACGAAATTGAAAGATTGGTAGCACTATTCATCAATACAAAAAGCTTCTCTATATTATAAATGCTTCTATGAGACTTTTATATGTTCCAACCCAATGGAAAGTCATCGAAGTCTGTTCTGGTGTTTTTCTCGACGTATCGCAAACCTTCGACAAGGTATGGCACGAAGGTATAAGCTACAACAAATTTTACCAGACAAAATGCATAGAATATTGGAATCTTACCTTGAAAACAGACTGTATCAGGTTAGATATGGGACTGAATACTTAGAATTCAAGGAACGGTCCACACTGTATAAAAGAGATATACTCGTACCTCACAGTCAAGATACTGTGGTAGTTTTGGTGGGGGCGAACGCCCCCATTTATTCGGCTTAATACAAGCTATAACTTACAAACTAAACTTAAACTAAAACTTAAAAACTAAGGTTGGTTAGAGTGGTGAAGGAGAACGGATTTGAGGTAGGGAGTGGTTCGGTGGAAATCAAAGACGGTAGGGTTTGAGTTGATTTGACGTAGCATACGGGAGATTGGTTCGTTCGCGCCATAGGAGGTGCGGTGGGTTGGTAGATAGAAGAGTCGAGGGGTACGTAGATTACGAGGGTTAGTGTTGAGGAAAATGGAGTTGTGAAGGGACGCGCATTCAACGTGACCTGAAAGGAGTAGATGAATGAAGAGAAAGTCTGCAGTATCTCTGCGATCTTCAAGGGTGTTTAAGTTGATAAGGTTGAGACGGTTTTGATAGGGGGGCAGATTAAAAGGATCGTCCCAGGGCATACCTCGGAGAGCAAATCGAAGAAAACGGCGCTGAATGCCTTCAATTCTCGAGATATGAACACGATGATATGGGGACCATACTTGACTGGCGTACTCTAGGAGGGGGCGAACAAATGTAATATAGAGGGACCTGGTCACGTATGGGTTGGTGAATTCTTTGGACCACCGTTTTACAAAACCTAGTGCAGAGTTGGCTTTGAGGATTATCTCATCCATATGTAAACGGAAGTTGAGCTCGCTATCACACAAAATGTCGAGGTCACGAAGAGATTGTACGGAGGAGATAGGTTGGTTATGGAGAAGATAGAGTCGGTGAGGAGATTGGTTCCGCTTATGTGAGAAGGTGATGGATTGGCATTTGGCGATGTTAAGTTCCAAACAATTTTTGAGGCACCAAATCGAAAAACTATCAAGATCTTGTTGAAGGAGGAAAGAGTCTTGGGGAGAGGAAATGGTTTTGAAAAACTTGGTATCGTCGGCGTAAAGGGAGACAGACGAGTGTTTGATGATCATATCGAGATCATTTATGGTTAATATAAAAAGAAGGGGACCGAGATGTCTGCGGAACTCCAGAGGTGGCCAAAATGGAGCGGAGTGGGCTGACCTAAAACGAACCCTGTAAAAACGGTTTTTGAGGTAAGAGGATATCCATTTCAACAATATACATAGGTTCAAAGCCGAGGGCAGACAATTTAAAGATGATTAGCCGATGAGAGATTTTATCGAAGGCTTTGCTAAAATCGGTTGCAAACTACATCGACTTCATTGCCATTCTCTAGGGCACAGAGGGCAAAGGATACGAATTCAACGAGATTTGTGGTGGTTGACCTACCCTTTAGGAAGCCATGTTGTCTAGGAGAAATAAGTGATTTGCATTGGAAGCTTAGAGCTTCATACAAAATACTTTCGAAGAGTTTGGGTATATGGGAGAGTTTAGCGATGGGACGATAGTTGGTTATTTCATTCTTTGATCCTTTCTTGTGGATCGGGGTTATGAAGGAGGTTTTCCAAGCCTGAGGAAATTCTCCTTGTGAAAGGGATAGACGGAAGAGATTAGAAAGGGCAAGGGAAAGACAGGAAGAACATTTTTTAAGAAATATGGCATCGAGGCCATCTGGGCCGGGCGTGAATTCGTCATTGAGTTGGTGTAATTTATGTTCGATATAAGACGGATCAAAAATATGAGAGAGAAGTGGGCCATTGGAGAAGTTCAGTAGGTAACTAAAATAGGATGGATCTGGTACAAAGGAGTCGTTGGTGAAGGATTGTTTAAAAAATGTGGCAAATAGGTTGGCAATGGTGAGTGGATCGGTTGATGACCTGTTGTTGAAAGATAGGGAAGGAGGGTAACCATCGGACTTTCTTTTGTAGTTAACAAATTGGAAAAAGGACTTAGGGTGGTTTATAAGGTTGACTTGCGCATTGTTAAGGTAGCGCTGGTAAAGGGAATCGTAAAGTTCGGTGAAATGAAGATAAGCACCAAGATAGTTGGAATAGTCGGTAAAGTATCTGGTACGCAGGAAAACAGCCCATAACTTATTTCTCTTATTTCGTAAGGAACGAAGCTTGCGATTATACCAGGGAGGACTAGTAGATGATGTTTTAAGGCGGGAAAACGGAACGTAAAGGGAAAAAGAATTAAATATTTCTTTATAAAAAATGGATAAGGCATTATTTATACTTAAGTTGTGATAGTTAAAGAGGGATCTGCTGAGATATTCACTGATTTTGTGAAAGTTTGCTTTATGAAAGTCGTGTGATGAGAGAGTTGTGGGGGGAGTGGACTGGAATGAAGAGTTATGAAAAAATGAAAGTAGAAGGGGGGGATGGTAGTTATCGATTGTTGAGAGAGATAGGGGACAAAGTGAGACAGGGGAGTTAATTGGATCTGTTGTGAAAATAAGGTCTAATTGCCTGCCCATATAATTGGATATACCACTGACTTGGCATAGACTTGAGTCTGTTAAGCGATCTAAGAAGAGACATTCCTTAGCTGAGATGGCATTTGAAGCGATGAAAAACGATTGATCATCTCATGGAGTCCACTGTAGCTGAGGAAGATTAAAGTCGCCAAAAATAAGGATATCATCAATAGGGTCAGACAGGTCAATTAAATGATCAATCGCATCAATAACAAATTGGTAAGATTCGATAGGTTGAGCTGGTAGGATATAGCAACATATAACGTAAAGGGACTTGAGAGGCAGTGATATTTTTATTGCGACAAAGTCGGCTTTAGAGGATGAAGAAATTGTAATGGGGGAAGAGTTAAGGCTGTTGTCCATCGCCAGTAGGACGCCTCGACAGGGGGAATCTTTATTTGTGCGGGTAGGATCGTCGTCGCGGAAAACATTAAAAGTAGGAGGGAACAATTCCTGGTTCTTTATGTCGGGAATCAAATTGGTTTCGGTCAAGGCGTAGATATCAAAGGGAAGAGCATGCGATTTACGTAGGACAGCATTGGTTTTAGAGCGAAGACCTCTTACATTCTGGTAGTAAAATGTAAGAGGGATGTTGTGGGGTGGAGGTGTGAGGAAGGATGGTTTAAGCGCTGGCAAGGGAGGCACGTTATGGACGAACAAATTTATCGTGGTCGGCTAGCCATGTTCGCGGATGATGCGGCTATACTCGCGAAGGGTCAAACAGTTGAGTCAATTCTAGCTGGACTACGACTACTATTCATCAATATGGAATCGCTAAGCCGTTTATGAAAGAAGAAGGGACTGACGAAGGGAATATTGCTCATCGGCCCAAAGAAGATAAAAATATAAAAAACGTATCAGGAATATAAATTCGAATAAATAGAAGTCTATAGGAATAAGGGTAGGAACACAAAAGTTGGTTGAAACATCTAGAGCGGGTAAATCAATATATATTGACAAGCCTTAAGTACCGGTGCACTCAGCAATTTAACATTCGAATTTTCACTTCGTAGCTCTGCTTAGCTTCATAAACTTTTGGGTTGTTTTGTGTTTCTTTATTATAACAATTCATGAATTCAGAGTGGATAAATACTTGAAGGCTAAGATGTAATTGTTTCTCTACATATGCACGTCTATATCTGTAAGTACAGTCCAGTTGCTTTGGCACATTGTGAAATACAGGTAGAAACACTCCCAAACCTTTTGGACGGCACTGATCTAAAACTGGACTCGATACGAGCAAGTGCCGTTATACTTTTAACATCGTGCTCTACACTATGTATATTATCAAACTCCATTACAATACGATTTCTGATCCAATTTAGAATTAAAATAGGATTGTATATCTACATAATCATATAATACTAAAATACTTATTGCAGATGATTGCAATATAAAATATCGCAGGGAGCTTTGCCATCAAAACCTAGGACTTTTTTTTACTTCTCACCCTGATAGGTACACCATTGATGTGCTAATGAGCTAATCACATATACCACATAGTTAGAAAAAAGAATCCTTAAACAACCGAGGGGAAAACGAGAAAGTGAATGAGATCATAGTTAACATTTTCTTTAGAAATTTTCACAGGTCAGTAGACTTCCGCATCGTTATTCTTTTGGAATGAGATCCTTTATCCCTTATCGGATGAAGAATACCAAACGAAAATAAATTGCGTAATGTGGCTCGATCTGTAAATAGGCTGTCAGGGTTAGAGTACTGTTTTTTCGGTCTTACAAAACTATACAGACAAATCAAAACCGAAAGAAGTTCTAGGGAGCTAGGAATGTGTAAAACTGAGGTGGAAAAAAATTGTTGGCCATTCGTTCTGAGGTTTAGAAATTCTGTCTCTTCCTTCAACCCAATGCTTATTGGGCAAAACTTATTATTTCTCCTTCTGCGAATCCATTTGAGTTTTCCAAGGTGATGGGAACGCTGATAAACCATGACCATCCACTAGTGCTTTGGTGGCATGTCTCACCGAAAAGTAAGAGCAAAGTCTGCACCAGAGGAAACCAAGAAGGTTGCACTTGATATTTCAAAGGCATTTGACAGAATTTTACATCATGAATCCATGAATTTCCTGTTCTAACTTACTCGTAGCTGGACCTACAGTTTGGGCTACAGAAGATACGGATGTAGAACCTGAACAACGTTCTCAGCCAGATATGAGGGTAACGCTAACCATCCTACAAGTGTTAAACAAAGCAACGACTTCATTGTCTGGTCTAGTCCAATTCCAAGCTATGTTCCACACAAAAAAGTTACCAATGATCGTCAACCTGTAATCACAACGAATGTCAACAGAGCATCTTCAGAGATATATGTTTTCCATAAACTGTTTCCAAGAAGCTTTCTCATATTTCTAGCAGAATGTACGAATAAAAGCAATGAAATTCTGGAAAAGAAATCAGGAAAGAAGTTCCCATGAACTGATCAGTCGCTCCACCAGAGTAGTTAGGGGCCCCCGATAAAAAGGAAAAAATGCGCGCAGGCATTGCGCTTTTGAATTGTATCTAAATTTTTTGCCTTCATTCCAACACCCCAGCTACCTTTTCGTCGAGTTTCTTTTCTCCTTGGCGTTTGTTTTGTTTTTGCAACAATTTTATTAAGTTGATGAGAGAAAAGTGCCCGAGTGAGAAACAAAGGAAACACTGCTTTCCACAATTTCCACCTAAGAGTCTAGTGTTAGCCATAGCTTGGATCCACAACTTCCATAAAATCTCTCAGTGCAGTTCTCAGTTATTACTGGAAGTGGGAGCGAAGTCCGAGACGGATGAGTACAATGAAATGATTGAGGCCTACTAGTATGCCTGACACGGCTGCACACACTATCAAAGCTTGCTAGTGTTGTAGCTAATAACCCTATATTTGGGTTCGCCATAGCCAAATGAATGTGTGAGTGAATGTGTATGTGAATGTGTGTGTGAGTCTGGTACGAGTTGTGGATATGAAAAAGATTTGGAAGTCACTTTGGTGCATAAATAAACTAACCTAGACTGCAAACTTTCCAGATACGAGTATTGGAAAACCAAAACCGGTTTTCTACTGATCGCCTCTATCCGTGTGACCCGCATGCAAATCTCCCATTCTAGCAACTTTACTTGTAAATTATAGAGATATATAACCTCCCTGAGGTTGCTAGAATGAGAGCAATTTACAAGTGTAAATTAAGGATTTGCAAAAGTATTAGTAGAGTTTGCCATCTAGGTTAGTTCATCTATGCTTTTTTGACTGTTTGTGCGATTAATTTTAATTTTGCGAATTGTGAAAAGCAATTTTTTTTATTTTGAAAATTGAGACACCGGTGGGCCGCCCGTGCGACAAGAAATCTTGAAAAAAGGGGCGAGAACCGCGACCCTTCACAAATAGGGTTTTTCCGTTCGGGAATGTAGAAACAGCGGGACACTCTAGCGAGGTGTGTTCCGCTAACCACAAAAAAAAAAAATCGTCGAGCTCCAATGGAGCCGTTATAGCGTGGTGCAAAATCTTTTTTTTTATTTTTCTTCTCTTTTTCTTTCGTTGAATTTTTTTCGGAGACGATTTTTCTCTTTTTGAATCGGTGTTTGTAACTTGTTTCTTCTTAAATCGTGAAGGTTTCCTGATTCCTTCAAAATCATGTGGTCCAGGTTTAGCTGCCGTCAAAGCACTACCTGGAGGAACCCACAGCTTGGATCGCGGGATCTCAGGAGTTATATTTGGTTCAGGGCATCGCTCAATCGGTGCCGGGAATCAAACGTAACAGGGATACCAAAACCTGGCATGGTAATGCTTTGAAGTCGATGCAGTTGTGGTGTGTATCCATTTATCTATTTGGAACTCCTGGGTTTTTTCCTAAACCTGCTGTAATGGAAAAATTTGATCCACAGCCCACTTATTTCTGCCAGTTATGGCAATATCACCGGTGTTCCTCAGTAGTTGCACACACTTTTCGAAGAATATGCTTTCAGTGTTGGATTGTCAGTTCCGCACAACAGCGCGTCTAAACCTTGTCAAAAATTGGGGTATAATGTTCACATATGACCAGGTGCTCCTGTAACTCTTTCTAGATAGCATTCAAACCTTGACATAAAACTTATTTCTGACGCCAATATTCTGCAGTCAATTGCATAGTTTTGTAAGTTATTGACAGTAAACATCTGAATTAATTGCTTAGTTCCTAGGAAGCAACTCAAAAACAGCGAAACCCACTAATCCCACCAAATTGACAACATAACTTTCTTTTGATGCAGTTCAGCTTTCCAAGTCGTTGTGCTGGTTTATCACACTTAGAGTATGCTTTTTTGTGATTGATGGATCAAAAGGATCATTTCAATTCAAATATTGATTCGTTGTATTAAGAGAATCTTTTCCAATTTAAGAGTTTTAATTTTCAATTGCAATCGTACAGCCATATGACAATCTTATTCAATTATGACAATTTTTCCCACAAGAAAACTGCCTAAAAATGCTATCAAAAGCATTTCGCGGATCAAACACTATAGATAATCCATGATTGCAATACAGGCACATCAGGCTACTTAAATATTATACGGCCCAATAGTATTTTCATCGAAGGTACATGCCGACATATTTGCACCAAAAATCTACCAGGCGGAGTTACAAATAGTATCGCCAATTATAGGGCTATTCCAATAGTTCCAGTAATTGAAAACTATTTGGAAGAAGTCGTTACGAGGCAGCTACAAAAATTTATCAATAAATACTCAATTACTCACGAAAAGTATTTTTTTTTTGTAATACTTAGCGCGCGCTCAAGGGATTTGTGTACCCTTAAAATGTTTGTACAAAGCGCGGGCGAAGGAAATTTAGGAAGGAAGAAAAGAGAGGTACCGATGTACATTGGTCTTAAATGTATGAAAAGTAATATGGTTTAGAAAAAAACAAACGCGCAAGTATCCTGTATTTGAAAATCTTAAAAAAAGTCAACATGTTTTAGTCCTTTTCATGCAAAATCGATGCAAGCCTTAAGGAGAATTGTAGAATCCGTGGGAAATTGGCGGATTCGATGCAAAACTACCTAGCCGTAACAGCCTTCTGGATAAAAATTAAAGATTGTCTTATCGATGGTCTTTACTGGCGATCATCTCTCAAAGAAATGACAGAGCAGTTTAAAATCGACCTATGTTGGGTACCGAGCCGCAGAGATATTCCAGGGAATTGTAGGGCCGACGAACTCGCCAAAATTGGAACCGCTCTACCTATCCTACCTGAAAAAGATATCATTGGTATACCAATCGCTACGTATAAACTAAAACTAAAGCTGGATGCTATTAGAAGAACAAACATGTCTTGCGACTAAACAACTCTGGTAAAAACTGGATCTGAATCGCTCCAAGAGCTTGCTCTTCCTAAATAAGTAACATGTCAGCGTTATCATAGGTTTCATCACTGGACACTGCCTTATAAGCAAGCATGCAAAAGAGTTTTGCGATTTTACAAAGAACGAGAAGGAGAAGACAATTCTCCAGCTACTCTGTGCATGCCCAGTTTTCTCGCAAAGCAGAAAACTCAACTTGGACTCAAATTGGGTTCAAGAGTAGGAGGATCTAATAAATATCCACGTAGCAATAAAATGGGCCCATGGGCCTAAGTGGGTTAGTTTTTCTAACAGCCACTGTAACCTAACTCCTTTTGGAGTACCACAAGCGTCGATACTTGTACCACGCCTATTTATTTTATAAGAGTATTCCATTCTAAAGTGATTTTAAAGTGATAGCTATCAAATGCCAAAATAAAAAACAATCATAGCATGGGCAAAAGAAAGAATCAACAAACATAACGCAACCTATCTACATATTTGTAAAAAATCTTGCTCACCCAATGGTTTATGAAATGCTCAGCCGAGCACTGAGTTTCATAGTCGTTATAGAGGGCAAACATTTAAAACCAACGTACTCATACATCAGTATATTTCTTTCTTTCCTCTCTACATTTTCCTCACGCTAACTTTTAAATGGTGTTCATAATCCTTGAGGGCGCGCAATTTTACATAAAAAACAACTTAAACCTTGGTTGAAAACAACTCAGCAGAAGCTGGCAACTGATAACTGGTTACTCTATGAGCTTTCCAAAGATGTGTATATACGAGTATGTATGTACATAAACTCGTCAGCTCCATTGACTAGCTGAAACACATTGAACAGTTGGACTTCCGAGAGTCCGAGAATTCCATTATTCGGGAATAAGAAGGAGGACGATTTATCAGTTGTCGGTAAACATGGAAGTACCTAGCTTGCTCCGGATTCTGAAGAATGGAAAGATGTAGTTCTAATACTGATGTTTTATGGTTCGTCGGCCTAATCAGTATGTAAGTCCTCTGCTTTAAGTAATTTCAAACTGATCACTAGTATTGTATGTAGTTACTTGGTCAAGCTAATAAATGCCAAGTTTTTCAAAACAAGGACAATTTGGCAATACTCGTACATATGCCTATGCATACATACTCATACATAATTGTTTATTTACGATTATGTTAAGAGCTTTAATTGCTTTTATGACTTTATACAAGTGTTTTATTAACGTCTGATCGTTACAAGTGCAAACATTTTTTTTTTGAGTGAGCCACCCCGGCCACTTACCAATTTACACAAAGAAGAACGCTTTAACCCAGTTGATGAGTGTATTAGAAAGACCCCTTGTGTAATCTATGTATGCACGAGTATGTATTGTATAAATAAACACAATTCCGAAACTCTTCAAGAATCATCATGGTTTGACCATAGGCAATTGACATAATGTATCTCAATTTTTGCTCAGCGTGTTTTTCTGTGTCTATCTATTATCTAAACAAATCCAATTTCTCGCTCCAATTTATGCTCGTTGTGATAGTAGTGCCGATCAGTAGTATGTGCTATATGAGTACGAGTATGAACTCGAGTACGTGTACAGTGTACACTGTACATCCATGACAATATCTACGCGGATGTGATCTTTTGGGGCGACGCGCGATCTTCGTCATCGCCGCATCATTGTAGTCGTTGTCGTTGTCACCGTGCGTCGCCACAGCCGACGCCGAAGTCGAAGCCGCAGTCGCAGCCTTCGTCGTCTTCATCGTTGTCGTAGAAGTCGAATATGAATAGTAATTGAAACTAATTTAAAGTTTATGGATTCGTCAAAAGTTCATATTTGTCTTCGTCTTGAATATGGTGATATACACGTATGTACATACACTTTTTTCCCCTGTCATTTCACCCAGAGTCGAATAGAATGGGCTCGCATGGTAAATCAATACGACGAGAACGAACACTTGACGGTATGTAGACTAGAAAATAGGGATGCTGTTGATGACGATAATTTGTCAAATTTACCAGAAGGTTAGTGTGAGAGACTGTTGAGGAGCGGTAAAGTAGAAGGCTGTTGTTTTCCATCATAAAAAGAAAATATATATATATATGTATATATTGATCTAAATGTTTTTCTGTTCCTAATTTGCTATATTTTCAAGTTCAAGCAACGTGTTATTCATTCCTTCGGCGTTTTAATGCTCGTTTACTTTTTCCTTAACTTCACCACGTATTCGACCGATGTGTACATAAGATATTTTGTGTATTTTTACGCAGCTGAAATGGGCAACACAGTCAACTCATAAAGGTAGCCGCTGTGGCAGAGGTGGTGGTGGTGGCGGCGACGGTGGTGATGTTGTTTTGAAATTGAAAAAAGCAGCAATTTAGCCGGTTTCACGACATTATTTGTCGAATGTCGAGTGTTCTTGTGGTCTTTTGTATGCCATTGGACTTGAATGAATATACGGATACCTACGTAGGTACATATACAAACATGCATATCCATACGAAAGTATTCTGGTGAATAACGTCCCAACAAGGATTAAGGTATCCAAATCGAGAATTCAAGATGAGAACCAGTTTGTGAACTTAGGCTTACAAAACATGCACGGGTTGTTTGGTTATGCTATACGGATACATATGTACATATATGTATGTATAATCGAGTTTATTCTTCGTTGATGGGCAGTAGGAATATTCTTATGTTTATTTACATATACACTTTGTCCATCGTAGCGGTCGTAACCCGAATCTGTTACCATTTATACGTTATAACTTTTCAACTCGGATCCTGAAGAGGTTTTTGTTTACCTACCTAAGTCAACTGCAAAAACTCTCACCGACTTAAGTATTGGTTTTGGAATTACCTAGTCTATTGTAGTTCTAACTTTTGCCATAATTGGACCGATTTCATATATTTACACATAAATATGTAGGCATATGTTCAGATATGTATATGTATGTACATTCATTCATATTAATTATTCTAAAGCGGCCTGGTAAAAAAAACCCACAGATGCTGAGACCAATTCACTCCAACATAATAGAACACATCTCTCCACAAAGATGGTAGGCTGTAAAAAGTTAACACTCGAAAAATTCTTTCCAAACGTCAGTATTTGGAATGTTCGCCATTTTTTCCCGATTATTTTGTGTGTTCACCCAACGAACTTCACTGATAAAATAGCTTGCTCGAGTAAATGTTGACAGATGAGAGCGCAGCCATTGAAACATAGTATCAGCAACACAAAACTCCGCCCACAAACATCGACAAAAATCAAACTCGTTTTGATTTTAGTGAGACCAAATTCTGATTTTAGTGAGACCAAATTCTGATGTTGGTGAGACCAAAAAATTGGTACGCGTACCAGCCGGCAGAGGATCAACATCAGCTAAAACTTGGTTAGTGGTACCATGTTTACTAGTACCATGTTTTAGCGTTTACAGCGCGCTTAATAGTCACACTCTTGGACGTTTTTAGTTTCTTTGTTCTTTAAGTCGTATCTTAGATCAAGTCGCAAGCCAAATCAAATCTGAAATTAAAGGTTCCAATTCTCTCCGTAGCACTTTTAAACATTCAAATTATGTTTTTCTTCCTCATGAACTTGCCAGTAGGTACCTATACCTATCTCAGTCAAACAAAGATTACAAATTTATCCATTTAGAAAAAGGAAATGGCATGTGTAGGGTAAGGGCACTAGTAGTTGGCTACTCTCTAGTGATACGCCACTTCAAGCATTTTCTTCATGTAATATAAATACCGTTAGGAATTTTCTTAATGTGAAGATGCAGATACAAGCAGATATACAGTGGCGAGAAAACTGGATACATAATTGGTCATTTCATAATTTTTAACGAATAAAACATTTTCTTCTAAATCAAATACTGTAAGAGTTTGAAATTCAGTTTTCTTATTATTATTTAAAAAAATATTACATTCTTTCAAAATGTTGTATAACTCCATGTATCTACTTTTGCCCGTTTGTATAAGGTTTTTCAATACTCGACAACTTTGTTTTTAAATAAAACGCAAACCATTTGAGATATTTCAAAAACTTTATTATCGGCTTGAAGTACAATCAAAACATTTATGAATGGAACTCGAATTCGTTCATATGGCCACCGCGGGCACGCTTGCAGCGGTCGATTTGTTGGACCCAATTTTCAACGACTCGGCTACACATTTCAGCCGAAACGGCCGCTATTTCGCGTTCAATGTTGGCTCTGAACTCTTCCAACGTCGTCGGCGTGTTGGCATAAACCAATGACTTAACGTAGCCCCACAGCAAATAGTCAAGCGGCGTTAAATCGCACGAAAGAGGCGGCCAATCGACTGGCCCATTTTTTGAGATAACACGCTCACCATACTTACTCTTCAATAAATCGATTGTAGCGTGTGCTGTGTGGCTTGTGGCATCATCCTGTTGAAACCACATGTCGTCCAAGGCCATATCTTCCAATTCGGGCCAAAAATAATCGGTTATCATGGCGCGATAACGCTGACCATTCGCGGTAACGTGACGATCGTTATCGTCGACGAAAAATTATGGCCCAATAACGCCGCCGGCATGCAAACCGCACCAAACATTTTTTGTGGATGAAGTGGTGATTCATGAAGCACATGTGGATTTTCACCCGATCAATAACGCATATTTTGCTTATTGACGAACCCATTGAGCCAAAAATGAGCTTCGTCATTGAAGATTATTTTGCGATGAAATTCATCACCTTGGTGCATCTTCTCCAAAACCCAATCGGAGAACGTACGTCGCTTCAAATGGTCCATCGGCTTCAATTCTTGAATCAGCTTGTTCTTATATGGGTGTAAACCAAGATCCTTACGCAGAATACGCCATAATGTGGTCTGAGCGATGCCCAACTCTTGAGAACGCTGTGGAATTGACTGATTTGGATCGTTTGCTACGGACGCCTGAACGGCAGCGATATTTTCGACACTTCGACCAACCCGTTGTCTTACTGACACGGCAACATCACACAAAACGAATATGTAGACTCAAATTTTTGCACTAAACTTGTTATTGCCTGTCTACTAGGGCGAGAATTACGACCGAAAATTGGAGTTAGCGCTCTTAAAGTTGCAGTCACCGACTCCGAAATTCAGTAGAAAATTTTTAGAAAGTTGCTCGTTCGTGTACTTTACCATGATGAAAATGTTGAGTTTACTGAATAAATTGACAGTGACAGTTTGATGATTAGTGAAAGAGTGCGTTCACAAATTAAATTCAAAGTTGTCAAGTCCCTATTGGAAAACCCTTTACTTAAGTTTGTCCTTCTTCTAGTTTACCGTTAAATTTAATTTTATGGTGCTTTGTGCAATTTTACGTATTATTGTATTATTGTATTTAGGTACTTGTAATTTTTTGGGATTTTTTTTCATAATTTTGCAAATAAAAGGATTTGGCCAAAAGAAACAAAGAAAAATTACAGTTGATATCGCAAACAGTATTGTTTCGATGAGTGAAAATGGTCACACAGCACGACAAATCGCAAGAGCGCTTAATGTTTGCCACCGCAACGTACTAACGGTCAGAAAACCGAACAATTTAAAGTGTGCACAGAACGCCGGAGGATGGCCACGACTTTTAACAGATGGGGACGCGCGTTTAATGTAGCGGCTGATGAAAAACAAGGACACAAAAACACCCAACAGTGAGTGGACTGCGCGAAGAGCACTTCGAAAGATCGGATTAGCATCGTCAATGAAACAAAAAAAAAACCGACTTGATCAGAAAAAAATATTAAAGCCAGACTTATGTTCTGTAAAGAACATAAGAACTCGACAGCCGAAAACTGGAAGCGAGTTCGTCGGATGAAACCAGAATTGAATCGTTTTCAATCAGATGGAAAGGAGTACTTTTGGCATCGCCTCCACGAAACGATCCAAAAGCACCAAGTTAAGCAGACAGTAAAACATGGTGGAGGAAGTCTTATAGTCTGGGGTTGTTTTACTTGGTGGCATGTTGGTCCATTGGTAAAAATAAATGGAATAATGAGAAAAGAAGAATACCTCAGTATATTAAAATCGAAATTACCCAACTTCATTGAAGACAGTGCGTACCCGACAGAAGAAATAATCTTCCAACAAGACGGGGATCCCAAAAACACTGCCAAAATTGTTCGAAATTGGTTAGACCTTCAAATTTTCAAAACAATGAAATGGCCAGCTTAAAGCCTGAATTTGAATCCAATTGAAAATATGTGGGCTATTGTAAAAAGAAAGTTGGCAGAACACGATAGAGCACCAACCAATATGGAAGAGCTGTGGGTCAGAGTAGGGACCGAATGGGCAAATATTCCTAATGATATCATTGAAAAATAGGTTGAAAGTATGCCAAAGCGAATTAAAAGTGTCATCAAGAATAAAGGTTTATGGACCAAATATTAAAATGAATAAAAATGGACTATTACCAAAACGTGCAAAAGTGGATACATGGAGTTATACAACATTTTGGAAGAATGTAATATTTTTTTAAATAATAATAAGAAAACTGATTTTCAAACTCTTACAGTATTTGATTTAGAAGAAAATGTTTTATTTGTTAAAAATTATGAAATGACCAATTATGTATCCAGTTTTGCTCGCCACTGTACATGTCCTACACATCAACCCTCAAATTTCAGTCGTTCATAAACCTCGACAGACGATAGATGTGTGTCGGCTTCTTTTCCAGTGAAAAAATAAAACAAAAAGTGACAAAAAAACAATTAGAAACGTTTAAGCCAAGTGCTTCGGTGGCGCAATAGAAGTGGTGCCGGCCGAGAAACCAAGGGTCGTAGGTTCGATCCCCGGACAAGGACAGACTTTTTATTTATAAATCCAAAAAATATAACAATAATAATAAATTAATTCAGTGAAACCAGAGGATGAGTGGTGTTGAACGGTCCGCTATCCAAATAGCGGGTCCGGGAGATGACACGATCGAGATATCGATTTAAAATTTTAGTATGTTATTTTTAAAGGCATAACTTATCGAAATATGAATTTTATGAAAAATAAAATTTCACACTAGGTGTGCCCCTTAATGTCCTCAATTATGCTACCCAAATGAGCTTAAGAGCTTCTGGACAGATTTAAGCCTCCACACTCCTAAAAGAAGCAACTGTAAGCCCCAATCGAGTTGAAAAATACAGATCGGCCAACTTTCGGAGGAAGCGCAAGAAGCGCACAACAAAGATTTGAAAAATTTCCGCGAGAACTTCTCAAGAAAATCAAGCCGTGAAAAAACGAGGGAATGAAAGATGTATTTAATTTCTTTTTACTGAGCTCGGAGCACATTATAACATCCAAGTAAAAGTTGCATAAAAAAAATCCAATCTTTTCCCAAAGAAGCACTCAACTTGCTAAAACCCCCAAGTGTCCAGGAATCAAACGCTCTTCCTGAGTCTGATGAGGCTGATGATAATAATGATGACAGTGATGATATCTAAGGATATAATAACAATTTTTGGTTTTGTTTTGTATTTAATGGCATCGTTAGCCGATGGGTGTTTTTTATAGTCTATTAGACATGAGTGCTCTGAATGGTTACATCATCCAACAGAGTCATGAAAAGGCCTCAAAAATGACAAGTATGACATTTCTAAAAGGACTGGCACAAATGTTGTGTAAGCCGAACATGACACTAAGACACTACAACCAAAGACTACAAGTGCAATTAAGGACGAGTATTGGAGCGATTCTCAGGCATCAACCGGCTGAAGCCGCCCCAGCAACAGGCAATAACGAAAACGTTAAATTAGAGAGGAATACATGAAAAATATGCTCTTTTTGTCCACCGAATAAAAGAGCAAAGACTGCTCACTTGTGTGCAAAATGCGCGTAGCCTATTTGCCTAACTTGTTCTGTTCTAAACAAGTATGCAAATCATGCATCGAAATTACCATTTTTAATCAATGTCGAAATTTTTTGAGTTAAAGTTTTTAAGGTTTTGTTTTCAAAATACTAAAGAGTATTATTTTATCTTTAAGAAAAATTTTTTTTAAATTTTCGTTTTTTTTTTGTTTTTTTTATTATGTGTAAAAAAAAATTATAAAATTAAAACATTTGTATTTATGTATTAAATTTGATACTGGCAATGTCACTTAATAAATAAATGTAGTACTTGCAATGCTGTCTCTTTAATCTTGAATTATAAAAGCTCTTCAAGCAAAACAAAGGAAAAGCTCTTCTAGCTAAATATTAAAGCTCTGTGAAAATGTATAAAAGACAAGCTTATGAAATAAATGATCACTCTTGATTTGGCCACTGATCAGTTCGGCAGAGTTCTTCAGCCTCTGATCAACCTTAGAGAGAGTTTTTCCAAGTGTCTTTTGTGCCTTCTTTTTCTTTCTTGTTTACCTGCAGCGAACCTTACCCTCTGCCTGAAACACACTTAGCGAGTAGCGACTTCGATCGATAAGACCATTGCCAGTTGTCTAGCTCGGTAGAGTTTCTCAGCTTCTATACAACTCATTGGCAACATTATTACGTCATGGTCAGCGAGACTACCAGCGTTACAAATGTAAATTTTTAAAATGATATTTTTTTAGAGTAAGTCTCATGACTGAACATTAAAGTGTAAATTTGATGTAAAAATGAAGTTCCTTATTCTATGTTTTTTTAAGCTAAGAATTTAAAAGTTCTTTTTGTGAAGTTAAATAAAAATATTTAAAAAAAAAATGTAAACTTGTTTTTTTTTCATTATTTCCAATGGACCCACCTCTATAGGTACGTAACCAAATTCCACCACTGCAGTTAAGGGTTAACATTAAGAGATACTGTAATCAGGAAAGGGTTACAAAAGGAGGGATAGTGTGAAGGAAGGGATTAGTAAAGAACAAGAAATAGGCTGCTTTTGCATTTTTTATAGAATATGCTCCAAAATAGCATATTTATATTGAATGGCTCCAATTATTTGTTTTGCTGTTGTGGGCAGAGAATTCCATAGTCTGGCGGCAAAGACGAAGAAAAGGCGCGAGGAGTTCAAACAGTTCGAGTATGGAGTTATAAGGCTGTATGTTCTAGGCGAACGAGTGAACTGAAGTTTCTCAAAAATGTATGGTGGCGACTTGTTCTGAATTATTTTGTGCATGAAGATATAGCACTTAACATGCATGAACTGCAGGAGTGTACAACCAAGGATATTTGTATGATAATTGGATATGTGGTCGTGCCGACGTAGCTCATACACATACCTTACCATATCATTGAATGCCACAATAAGTTTATGCTGAGTCGAGTTTGCAGTACATTGCTGATGAGTAATCAATATACAGTCGTTCGCAGATCTCCGCAGAGTGTAAACGTGTTCGGCTTTTCCTAGAGTGGAAAAAAAATACAAATAAAAAATAATAAAAAATAGTGATACAGTAAGTGATACAGTTCTGCTAATAAAGATAATTGGTTACAATTCTGTTATCTGACTCGATAGCCAAGCAGTTAGCGGCGTCGATAAGCAAATGTGGGATTACGGGTTCGATCCCAGATTGGGACTTTGTTTTTTTTTTCTTAAATTGGATAAACAATCAAAAAGTGATACGGAAATCGCGTGATGGATGGTGGAGAGCGCTCCGCTCTTCCCATAACGGTAGTTGCCAAAGGCAACAATAGTGTTGCCGGTGCCGTGGCGAAAGCCATTAAAAGGCGGAAGATGTTTTTCCTACAAAGATAAAAATGGGTGCTGCTTTAGCAGCAGACACAGTACAAACCAGACAACAAATGAAAAAACAATCGTCGATGTACATTTCTGATGAGTATTATAAGGGAGGCAACAACAACTTTGCCTCTCTAGCAGCATCCGAGTCTGAAGATGAGGATGAAGAATTAAAAGTCCTCACGAGCAGCATACAAAAACTGAATGAGAAAGTGCTTGCTATTAAGCAAAGACAAACTGCACACAGGCAGAGGGAGCAACTGGAAGTAGAAAGCTCCCAGAAACAGAAACAACAAAACCAGCAGCAGCAGAAACAGCAACTGCAACAGCAGCAGAAACAGCAACAGCTGCAAAAACAACAACAGCTGAAACCACTGCAGCTGAAAAAACAGCAGCAGCAGCAACAAGAACAACAACAACAACAGCAGCAGCAGAAGAAGAAGAAGGAGAAGGTGCCTCCTATCAACACCTATAAATTAGAGGTAAATGCAACCAAGGACCTTTGTAAGTTGGCCATTGGTAATAATTTTAAAATTATGAGATTGGGGAACGATCGCCATGCCATCCACTGTAATACAGTGGAGGGCTACGCGAAAGTGAAAGAGCTCCTAAAGGAAACGACGACGGAGCACTACTCATACACACCGAAGTGTGAAAAGCGGCAATCGATGCTGCTGAAGGGGTTGGAACCGTCTTCTGATCCTGAGGAGATCCTGGCACTGCTCAAAGAGAAGGAGTGCGAAGGACTCAAATTTGTGGGGGTAAAGCCATTTACCACAGCTAGAGCCAGGCGGGAGAAACGGAGTCTGCCGTTCTTCCTGGTGCAGCTCAGTCCCGAAAGCCGTCTGGATAGTCTAAGGAGTATCAATGTCCTAGACTACCAGGTGGTTCACTGGGAAAAACTAAAAAACAGCGAAGGCGTTATACAATGCGTTCGCTGCCAGAGGTTCGGGCACGCCGGGCTTAACGCAACACATGTCGTAATGGGTACGCACATGGTGGAGCAAACTTTGAAGGTCCTTGCGGTGAATGTTAACTCACTGATTAGGATCGAACGAAGAGCCGCGATGTTTAAATTGCTACAAGACCAAACTCCTGATGTGCTTTTCGCTAGCGAAACCAAGCTAACCGATATGCATAAACTGGAGTACAATAATTATATTGTTAGAAGAAGAAATCGGCCCAGATCCAAACGTGGAGGCGGTGTCGCGATCTTCATTAAAGAAGGTATAAAATTTCACAGAGTGTACAAGGGCGTGTTGCGCAGGTTCCGGGTGTTGGAGGCAGTCGTCGTTTACATCCCGCTCCGTAGTGGAAAGCGGTTGTACTTGGCCTCTGTTTATGCACCTGAGGCTTCTCAATCCACTCTATTCATTACAGAGCTCGACACGCTTTTTCGACTTCTGAGGCTGGAATCGGGGGAGAATTATTTTATAATCGGCGGGGATTTCAACGCTGGACACAGAGATTGGGGAAATAATTTGCCAAATACTAGAGGGAACCTACTACTCGATTGGTGGGGTCAGCACGATGTCATGTACAGACTCGGTCTTAAAGTGACGGATAACCCGTCGTTTCCCAGATGCGGGTCTTATTTGGATCTACTGCTGTACGACGAACGTATACGACTGACAGGTACGAATTTACAAACGCTAAACTGTCTGCGCACATTCGTGTATGACAGTGACCATTGCGGTTTTAGCACCGAAATTACAGTTCCCAACGAAATTGCGGAATTGGAGGAGTTTGTCCAAAGATATTCTTACAACTACAGTAAGACTCGATGGACACGCTTCTCCGCAACCTTGACAAGAGCGCTCTCCTCGAACACGCTCCACCCACCGTCCAATAGGAATTTGTCTAACGAAGAGGTATCGACGGTATCGACGAACGACTAACGGAGACCTGTTCCGCAATCCTACTATACACCGACAGAAAAGTAGACTTCTGACCAGACTTAGAAACTTGTACAGACAGTTAACTGACCGACAAGACCCGGAGATTAGGACACTGAAGTCGTCGATTAAAAATATCCAAACGCTAATAAAAGAAAATTACAGAATTTCTGTAAGTTTGTATTGGAAGAACAAGGTTCGGGCTGTAAACACCAGCAACCCGAATATGTTTCCGCAAATAAATAAACTATTTCGGAGAAAAAATCAAAACGACCTTCAGCGTCTTAAAATAGCCCGGACAACAGACAACGAACGGTTACTGACAATAGCAGGTATTGATCCAAATGAGGCCGCTGATGATGACGACTTCTTTGTGGTCGAGGATCCACAGGAGAAGGTTGAGGCCATTGGGGCGACTTTCCAGGAAGTATACAAGGATACTGATACCACTGGCCCTAATTACGACCTGGACAGTCGCGTCTTTGTGCACGACTTCTGCGTTCGAAATGAAATAGAGAACTGGCGATCCGAGGGCTCTGGTTTCACCCGGTTTAGCGACGAAAATATGGCAAATAACGTCATTGCTAGAGAGGGTGGCCTGCCCCCATTCATTTCGAAGGAAGGACTCCATGAGATCTTCGACACAATCAGAGTTAAGAAATCAGTAGGGACCGATGGTATTCCGAATATCGTGCTTCGACATCTTCCTCTAGAAGCGGTGGACATCTACACCACCCTCTCTAATAATGCAATGAGTAATGCACATTATCCAGCGCATTGGAAAACGGCGGTGGTTCAACCTATCCCCAAAAAGGGAAAGGATATATCCAATCCCGCGAATCTCCGTTCGATAAGTCTCCTTCCGAATATCAGTAAGGTTTTTGAAAAAGTAATCAATAGAGCTCTGTCTAGGTGGGTTGAGGACAAACATGTAGTTCCGGATAATCAATTCGGTTTTAAGGCAGGACATGATATCTCACATGCCGCGTCTAAACTGGTTTCTGATATCCAATGGAACAAAGGCAAGAAACAGTGCACTGGTGCCTGCTTTGTTGACTTGGAGAAGGCCTTCGACACCGTATGGTTAGAGGGTCTTTTCTATAAGCTGGCTAGGCTGGGGATCAGTAAACCACTCTTGTACATTCTTTATAATATGCTAACCAACAGGCAGTTCATCGTGAAAAATGGTGATGTGACTTCTGTTGGAATATTTCAAATTAAAAATGGTCTTCAGCAAGGCGCGGTCAATTCGCCGATCCTGTTCAACATTTATACAAGCGACTTGATAAGTTCACTTCCTCAAACTATTGCGTACGCAGACGATGTGATAGCGTACAGAACAGGCTCAAAAATTGAGGTCATTAATACTCTCTTGCAGCGTGACTTCGATAAGATAAGACGATTTTGCGATGACTGGAAGTTGAAAATCAACTTTCAGAAGTCGGAAACCATTCTCTTTAGGACGCCGTTGTCTGGAGCCTCTAGGGATACCAGAAAAAATTGGCGAAAGTTCTCTATCATTGGACAACGCGGACAGCCTCTTGCCTGTCGAAATGTAGTCAGATACCTTGGAATCTGGCTAGATCAGTTTCTGTATTTTGGCAAAAATGTAGATGCTGCTCTGGCTCGAGCCAAAGGTGCTTTTGCCCTTACAAAGAGACTGTTTTATAGCAACTCGATGTGAGGGTAAAGGTAATCTGCTACATGGCCCTTATTAGGCCCATGCTGGTATTTGGTTGTCCCGTGTGGTTCAATGTACGAGCAAGCTTAATGGAAAAGATTCGGGTGTTTGAGAGGGCTTGTCTTAGGGCTTGTCTTCGCTTGTACAGAACACCAGAATCGGAGTACAAGAAATTTTATCCTAATGAGGTCCTTTATAACAGGGCGAACCTAATACGAGTGGACAACTTCGTAATTAAGCTGACTCGAAGGCACATTGCAAGAGCAATGACCTCGACGAATAACCTGATATCTGGGGCTTACTACCCCAATTACCTTTACCACGAGAGTGTGCGCTCTGACGGCTTCGTTCCACCGGAAGCATTCCTCTACCTTGATCAGATAGGGTTGATCTAGGATAGATCAGCGGTGCCGTTAATCTTCCATGTCGCTCGGACAGCTGGGGACAGGCGACTCAACTACAACAGAGACGTCGCACACGGCAGTGTGGATCGCCTCAGGTTCAGTAGGGCGGTGGGGAATCGCGATAAGAGGGATGTCGTTCGGCAGCACCAGCATTTCTGGTGGTTGAATGATGGGGAAGATGTTTCGTCGTCGTTTCCGTCAATTACGGACCAGCCTCACTAATGAGGCAGAGCTGACCAATCTATTTGCTCAGTAAATAGCAATGGCCAGCTTACATAGGTTTAGGTTAGCATTTAAGAAACATATACATGTATCAGTGTATACAAAGGTGTATACTGATAAATGTATATGATTTTGTATAATGTCTATGTGTTTATGTGTGTATTGTGCATTTAGGTTAGGTAGGCTAAGGTTTATTTTAAGTTAGATACTAAGTTTTTATAAAAAATAAAAAAATGTCCATAAGCTAAGTTTTTGTAAACAAATTTTTTTTCTTAGCCTTAAGTATAGAAAATAAGTATTCCTAAATAAAATGTAAATGAAGTCGAAAGACATAGTTATAAGAATTTAGAGTAGCTTAGTGCCTGTGTGGGGCCAGTAAGTTAGTATAAGTTCGTTAAGTAATTTTAAGCTAGCATTTAAGCATTTTTTGTTAGTATGTAAGAGTTAATGATTAAGTAAATAAAATGCATTTAAAACTAAAAAAACAGTCATCCTCCAAAAATTGTGAAGATAGTCGGCTTACAAATTCTGATTATATTATGATGTCTGGTTTGCCATGGTGCAGCTCTAGTACCTATAATAATAAAAATAATAAAAGTGCTCCGAATGAGACGTTTTCCAGGCGAAAGTTTTGATTCGATTAATATTGCCCAACTATTTCCATGCTCAAGTCGAAGTCGGCCAATTTACTTTTTCAAGCAAATGTTCACAGACAGTACACTTGAACTTATTGTCGATCAAACAAATTTGTATGCTCAACAAAACAAAAGCAAAAATTGGAAGAACATTGTCATAATAGAACTGCAGGCATTTTTAGGAATAATAGTTTTGATGGATGTGCATAACCTTCCGTCTATTGATTTATACTGGTCAACAAACCCGTTCTTTTTTAATGAAGTTATTGCATCAGTCATGCCATGCAAAAGATTTAAAAAAATCTTGTAGAGTTTTCACTTGGCTGACAATTCAATCAGACTCAAATATGGAGAAGCTTTACTTTGATCGCCTATTCAAAATAAGGTCGCTGCTGACAACTTTGAATTACCGTTTCGAAAACGCTGCTATGGCAACTAAGTCCCAATCAATTGATGAGTGCATGGTTCTTTTCAAAGACCTATCCAGTCTCAAGCAGTATATGCCACTCAAGCCAATTAAAAGAGGCTTCAAAGTGTGGGCTAGGTGTGACTCGTAAACTAGATACTTATACCAGTTTGATGAATACACTGGCAAAAAACAGACAATACTCCTGAACTGGGATTAGGAGCTTCAGTTGTACAACAGCTTTGTCACTCACTGAAAGGCAATAATGTTCATTCAGCCTTTGACAATTTATTTTCATCTTTTCAGTTTCTTCAAGACCTAAACGAAAACAAAATTTATGCAACTGCAACGGTGAGGTCAAATCGAAAGGGACTTCCAAAAATCGGAGCACAAAAAAACAAAATGATGAAAATGATGATGATACGAGTATAGGTGGAGGAAGCGGCAAAATGTAGCTTTTATACTCGTACAGTGGATGGATACGAAACAGGTAAATCTGTTATCAACTGCATTTGATCCGAAAACGAAGCTTATGGTAACACGAACGCAGAAACATGGATCCAAAGTTGAAATCCCCTGTCCGTTGGCAGTTCAACAATATACCAAGCGCATGTGTGGCGTAGACCTTTTCGACCAAAGGCGTGCCACCTATAGTGTAGGCCGCCGAAGTAAACGTTGGTGGTTACAAATTTTTTTTTTCTTTCAAAAATTTCTTCAAACACTTCCTAATTAATTCAAAAATAAACATGTATTTTCTTAGGCGGCTCCAACTACAGCTGCCTTATAAAGGGTTAGTATTTATGCATGCAAGTGGTATGAACAGAATGGCTGCCCAGTGCATTATGCTCGCACAGTATGAGAGTTCCTCGATCGGGAATACTGCAACAGGTGGATAGGGCGGTCTGGTAAAATTTCGTGACCAGCCCGTTCACCTGATTTAAATCCACTCGATTTTTTTTACTGGGGAGCAGTAAAAGAAAAAAATTATTCCAAGCCGAGAGAAAATTTAAACGAGCTGCGCCAAAAAATTTCAGAAGCAGTTGAAGACATCAACTCCAGAAGATATGCCCGTCGTATTACCAGATCATTTGTAAGGAGATATAGAGTTTGCATTACCGCTGAAGGCAAACAGTTTGAACGTTTGTTGTAAGATACAAGATCGGTAGATGGCGTTTAGTCGCGGAACAAACAACAGTTGTGTAAAGCGATCTTGAGGGTCAGGTGTGGGGTTGTGATCGCTTATCAGAAGATAGCTAACCACAATAAACGGAATTTAAAGAAAAAGATCGATGTGATGTCCTACACCTGGAAGCCGAAAAATCCACGCTTGCGGATGAACAGCAAAAGGATCCAACATTAGCAAAAATCTTCAAATGGCTAAAAGAAGGAAAGCGACCCAATAAAGAAGACGTTGGGCATGAGGATCCGAATACGAAAAGTTTGTGGGCTATTTTCTCGCATTTGAGGATGTGTGCTGGCGTAGTCAATCGTGTCTGGGAAAAAGACCATGAACAGAAGATGCTTCCGATTATTCCTACAAAGTTGAGACAAGAAATCTTTCATCAGCTTCATAACAGCCCAAGCGGGGGCCACCTAGGAGAACGCAAAACTCTAAGTAAAATTAGTGACAGGTACTTCTGGATTGGTCGAACAGTAGACGCCAAGCTATGGTGCAAGAACTGCACAGTTTGTCAAGCTCGAAGAGGCCCTCCTCAGCGAACCAGAGGCAAGCTTAAACCAAGCCTTCCAGGACACCCGTTCGAGAGGATTGCAGTCGATATCCTTGGTCCACTTCCACGAACCGAAGCCGGAAACCGATATGTAATCGTAGTTATGGACTACTTCACCAAATGGCCAGAATGTTTTGCCGTGCCTAATCAAACTACTGAGGTAATAGTCAAACAACTAATCCATAACATTTTCTGTAGATTCGGAGTACCGCATTTCATCCATTCGGACCAAGGAAGAAATTTTGAATCGGAAGTGTTCCGTAAGACTATGGAGGTCTTGGGCAGTCAAAAGACTCGAACAACACCATTACGCCCTCAATCTGACGGGATGGTAGAACGGTTCAACCGAACGCTCCTTGACTACTTAGCAAAATTTGTCAGCCCTCACCAAACAGACTGGGATCTGTTTTTACAGCCAGCTTTACTCGCTTATCGCGCAGCGGAGCACGAATCAACAGGATTCTCACCAGCTATGTTGAACTTTGGAAGACAACTGAAACTGCCGATCGATGTGCTATTCGGATCGCCTACGGAAATAGGACAGGAAAGCCAAACGTATGCGACGGAGTTAAGAAGACGTCTGCTTAAGGTACACGAGGTAGCGCGAAAAAACTTAAAAATAACATCCGAATCGATGAAGGATAGGTATGACCTAAAAACTAATGCTATCAGCTTTACTGCAGGGGATGGCGCATGGTTTTACAACCCCAAGAGGCGCAAAGGTCTTTGTCCAAAACTACAAAGTGATTGGGATGGCCCGGTCAAGGTAATCAAGCAACTGTCGGATCTTGTCTACAGAATCCAAGTACCTGGTGAAAGAAGACAAAGAGTGGTACACGTGAACCGGCTCGCACCGTACGTTAACTTACCTACAACTCAGTCGGAGCTTTGAGTCTTAAGGAGGGGGTAGTGTTGCGAAATCAGATTTGGAATCTGAAAAACATTTAAAAAAAAGAAAGCAACAAACATTAAAAGAAAACAACTCGTACAAATGCTTACTTCACGTTTTGTTTACGCACCCGATTTTGACAGCTTGATGATGTGTTCTGTTTGTCGAACACGGTATTGCATTCAAGATCAAGTTGTCAGCCATGGAGATAAGAAGAAGAAGAGAGACCACCACATAAAAAGGGAGAAGAAAAATGAACAAAGTCAACGAAGAAAATAGTTGCCGTTTCCTGTGACGTATAATTTCCCCAACCATGCCAATGAGCGGTGGATTTAAAGACGTTACAACGGATGCCCGAAAACTGGAGATCTTAAAACAGAACAAAAACAGCGGGACAAACAGAAAAGAATCGAGACATATAAAACGGATAGAAGACTGGGAAAAAGGAAGTTACGAGTTAGCAGTCGAAGCAACAGGGACATTCAAGACAAATTAAAATTGAACGAACGAAATAAAAACAAAACAATAAAGAAAAGTTTACCTCTCGGGAACCAGAATTTTCGTAGTTTCATTTTAATCTCTGATTAAATTTCTGTTGTTTTCGTTTGGCTATCTTAGGTCTGGGCGAATTTCGTTACACTGAAACGTAGTGTTCTGTGTGCTCTGTGATGGGAAAAAAACGAAATGAAATGACAAGGGTGACATCTCTATCTGTTTCACACACACTAGTCGAAATGGCGTGTTTATCAGTCTCACTAACGGCGTCACTTTCTATCTCGCTCACACTTGGCACTCATTTTAACTTATTAAAAAGAATTAACTATGAATCGGGTTTCTTTAGCAAAATATTTTATTTTTGTCCTCAATTAAGCGTTAGTCTAGCAAGTGTCATACCATTTTGGAATCCAGACTAAATACGCCATCTTTTAAAGTTGCTTGCCAAAATGGCATAGTACATTTTTTTGTCAGTACAGTCAGTTCAAGTTGGCTGATTAATGATTTTCGGATACATGGACGGACAAAAAAGCAATATTTTAGCTAACACATATATAGTTATGTTTCAATTTTGGACCGTAATTTACAGAAGAGTTACTCAGGGTTATGTGACAAGAAAAAAATCAAAGAAAAGTAAAGATTTGCGATCACAGTACTTGAAAGATCGTCACAGGGTGTCAGATTTCTCGATTTTTTTTTAGTCCAAATAATTTTAAAACTACATGACTTAGATTTTTTTTTATAATTTTGTGATAAACGACACCAAACGGGTGGTAGGTCAACCCGTTTCCGGCTTGATGTTGATTTTTGGGACACCCTGTATGTATGAAGTTAAGCTACAAACGTATAATTTAAATAAAAAAATTATTAGTTTCCGTTTGACACTAATTAAAATGATTACAAAATATAAAAACATAAACTGGGGTCTCTGAGACCCCACCAAACTCACCAAAGGTTAAAGAAACCTTCTATGTATTAGACGCTCCACCAGAGAAAACACAGACATAATTGTAAATTTAGTGCTATCATTTAACGTCAATTCAATACCAATTGCTTCAAAAATACGAGTATGTATTGCTTTTGATATTTGGTACTAACTTTTGGATTCAATCTATAAAAATGTCAAACGTTTTAAAAATGATAAGATTTCATGATAATTATGTACCATAATTTACGTGTTTATTATTGTTGAAATAATCGATCAATATGCCATACTGGGCTTCCTTTTGTTTTACTTCTGAATTCAGATTGCCATACCACAAAAACGCAAACCTGCTCTGAACATGCTCAGATTAGGCGCTGAAGCAAGAGGAAGTTGATGCCAATTTTCGGAAAAAAGTCACCGAAGATGCAAACCTATTAATAAGCTAAATTGCCAAGTACAATATATAGGGAAATGAATTTCATTAAGTAATTCAGGAAAAATCATTAAAAATTGTATAAGACATTCGTGCCATGCCAACTAGTTTAGTTTAGTTTAATTGACTATATATTTCATAATAAAATTTTTAGATACTTAGTCTATATGGCTTGGCTTATGGCCATCTACCAGATTGACAATTTAATTACTTTTTACTTTTTTTTTATAATACAAATAATTTGACCGATTTAATGTGTTATTTTTAGAAGTTTTCCTCAATGATGCATTTTCTACAGCGCAGTGCGTTTATTGCGTAGTTATATAATCTATCCCAGCCTCGGTCACCGTTTAAGATGCTCGTCAGTTCATTAATATTGAGTACCTGTGCTCCAAAGAATCTGCAGCGGAATTTTCTGAGGATGGGGCATATTGCAATGAAGTGGAATACATCCACTCGTTCTTAGAGGTTGCAGAGGTTGCACAAAAGTGGGAGTTCTGTGCGGTGCGGCATGTAGTTTAAATTTATCAGCTCACCTCTTACCTGGAAGATAATGCTTATCTTGTCCGTTCCGTAACTCGTCACAAAATAGGTTCTATTGTGAAAATTATAACTCAATTTGAAATAATATGTCCTGTATTGCGATGACTGAGCTTAGTTTACAAATTCTTTGTAAATTCTGTCGCCTGTTTTCTCCAGTAATGTGTGGAACTTATGTTTTAGGTGGTCTAGCTGTTCATCTGGTGTAACAACGCATTTCCCTCTATCTTCGGTATCCTTTCTTCCTTCATCTCCATGACTCTAACGATATAGTTAAGGTGGAGTTTAAGGGTATCCATATATAACGGTGCTACTCTAGTCTCAAGGTGAAGCATGTAATTAGGTGAGCCTGATGAAATAGCGTTAAAAATTTTTCGACGGCTTCAAATGAACGGTATCCCCATACTTGGGCACCGTAAAATAGGATAAATGCTGCAGTAGCTTTTATTGTTGATACAACAACTCCAAACTGAACAAATTGCCCATTTTTGCTTCTGCTAGTTTGGTTTCCAGGTGCTTGTTCATATTTAGATTAGGCGTAATCCAAACACCGAGGTATTTATACTCCCTCACAATTTCAATCTGTTCTTCTTGAAGGGCCCCCGCCCAATTATCAAGGCTTCGCCCTTTAATGATGTTGTCTAATAATGAACGGGGGCAGAGCAAAGTACTGGTCTTATCGTAAACATCTTCAGATGACGCTACCGAAGGTTGCTACGATTCGATCAGTCACAAGTTGCCGGTCATAGGTCTTGTTGGCGGCTGGACCACCGGTAGTTGTGGGAGCGTCATGGTGGCTGTGGTTTAAACCCAAAATCGCGGGAAGGGTTTCGGCCCAATGTAGAGTTGCAATAAGTACTGGGTGCTGCGACCCTAAGAGCAGTAAGAGGTTTTAGGTCGGCCTCGACTCTTACCAAGGGTGGAACTTGTGCCGGCAACACAGTTCCGAATTGGTATTTGAAACTGTGAATTGACGGTGAGCGATGGCAAGGCGTATCCTTGCTCCCATGGATGTATGGGCATCCCGTAAGTTTAACCCCACACGGCAGATACTTACGTTAAACAAAAGAGACGTTCTGTTCTTCTTGAAACTTCCACTTTTCTCTGTGAGAGTATCTGCCTCCTGCCGTCCCTGAATATCATCATCTTTGACTTCGATAAGTTTACCGACAGGTTCCAGGTTTTACAATATTCATCCAGTCTATTGATCATTAGCTGCATTGCGTTCACCGAATCTGCGAGAAAAACTATGTCTCCTGCAAACATAAGAGCTGATATTGTGGCTTGACTTATCTCGTTCCCACCTTTAACGTGATCTGTTATGTCATTTATATATAAAATGAATAACAGTGTACTCAACATGCACCCTTGCTTCACCCCCCATTTCTGTATTGAATTCCTCTGACTTCCATCCCAGACGTATGCTTCGTTGTCTTTGTACATAGTTCTCAATACTTTGACGACCTTTATCGAGATGCCGTATCTGTAGAGCTTGTAAAAAAGCGCTTCGCATGGTACAGAGTCAAAGGCTGTACGAAAATCAACGAAAAATGCATATAGCTTTTTGTGTTTCCTCTTATAAATCTCCGCTATGTTTACTAGTGCGAAAATTTGGTCTATAGTGGAATAATTTTGCCTAAAACCAGCCTGGAATTCGCGTAGGATCTTATCGTTTTCTACCCACTGTGTAGTTCTGTTAAATAGCACACCAGCGAACAACTTGGTGAAAGTATTCAAAAAAGATATACCTTGGTTATTAGCCGGGTTTTTGTAGTCCCCTTTCTTATGTAAAGGGAAAATGATTGAATTTCGAAAACATTCGGGAACATCTGCAGTTTCGAATATTCGTTGATCTCCTGGGTAAGCACTGAAAGGAATTCAGGTGTGCAATTTTTATAAAACTCAAACGAAATACGGTCGCTTCCTGGGGCCTTGTTCTTCTTGGAGTTTTCGATAACAATTTTTACTTCAGCTACACTGATTGGCGCGTCCAGAAATTCATCGATGTACATAGGGGCTGCATATTGAAAAGGTGGTGAACTTTGTGCTGCGTTGAAGTGCTCAAAGTGCTCTTTAGCGGCCTTCCAGAACTCTGCTGATGATCTCGATCTATTTAGTAACTCAATATTCTGTTGATCAAGTTTTTTTGCATGACAAAGGTTTTTAAAGCTTTTGTTTGCTGCTGCGTAAAGAACTTTGAATGAGTTATTACAATTCGTCCTTAATAACATGAGAAAAGCAAAAAGACGCCTCTCTAGCTCGCACGCACTCGTTATCAAACCATTTTTGCTTGATGATTTTCCTGTTGAGTTTAGTTGGTGGGTTCATCGCTTGCCTAACTACCATCGTTAGGTCTTCAATCCGCGGTGTTCTATCAGCTTCTCCCAAATTTGACAGTTCTGCATTAAGGTTTAGTTTATAAAGATCTCGATGTTCGTCTTTCCATCTAAGCTTGGGTAATAATCTGAGTGGGCCTGTGGTTACTGTATTCGAATTGTCGTTAACCTTAAATATGAAAACATTTTCATTTCTACTCGAAAGTCACCAAGATAAGAGCACCAATCTCACGATATAAAACTGTAATTTATGACAGAGCTTGCAGTTCCTCGCAGAAAAGTGTATTCACCACAAGAATCTCCTTTGCAGCTTCCATTTGAGACTCTGCAGCCCTATCCGTTCGAGTACGACTACATTCATTTCTTGATTCAAATTCCGACTGAAACTATTCCAGAACGCAGGAAAAATCGATTTTGTACTTTTACAGCAACAATGTTTCTGGAGTCATTCCATCAGACATGCCGTCCATAAGATCAAAGTAATTCGGAGAGCAGTCATCATAATACTAGAGTGTTCTGTACTAGGGACTATTTTTTTTTAAACAGAAAATGGCTTTAAGAGTGCAGCCCTTACTGTCGTTATCTAGTAAAGTGATTCATCAGCACGTCCGCAGCCAAGCGTGCTAGAGAAGCGCTCAGGCAGCCGAAACAAACCTCTCTTTGATGTCTGATTAAGGAACAATGACGTATTTATAAACCTTTCAGACTTACTTAGACATTCAAGAGTTTACTGCGTATACCACTTTTCCCTAAGAGTTTTGTTTTTTTCAAATCGAAGCCTTCTGCTTGAATACAAATACTTACTACTTTATTTAGCTTCCATAGATGATCAACACATTATAAGTTGTTGTTAAGACTGTGGTCATTGGTAGCCTCCCAAATTCGAAGTCTCAGAGAAGAGATAGCGACAACCTTAGGGGTAAGCAGGTCTCGTCCCGTTTTGTTATCTAACCCGAGCTAAAACCTTTAGTAGTTATAGCACCGGTATTAGCTAAACATCGGGTGAAAGGAGAGTCACCATCAGGGTAGATTTGACCGCATCGACCAATTTTTGTCTACGATCTTTGCTGGTTATAGCGCCAGTTTCATGCGTACAGGAACTGCATTTGAAAAAAAATTATACGGTTACAGTTCCGAAAATTTGGTCGGTTTTAATGAGTGCCAATTCCGCCGATTTGTTTGTTCTTTTCCGCTGCGTCTAAAACTTTTAAGTCTTGTATCTTCGACAACACTTGCCGAATCCTTTAAATGACAGTGTTTCAGAGAGTACCTCTTCTGGAGCCAAGTTTCTTATTTTTCTCAGGACAAGTCGTCAAAGACAACTACTTGATCAACCACCTGTTTATTTTAAGTTAAACTGTAATAGGCTGCTCCTCCGATCTCTCCGTCGCTGCAATCCAATCTGTCGAAAGTACTCGTATTGTAGAAAGAGCCGCAGGAATCATTAAAGTCGAAAGATTTTATTGATAGAATGTTGGTTATGGGCTGCATTATTGTCGCTATTTCCAGTACCGCCTCGAGTACAAGTCAATGTGGTCAACATCATACTTTTTACCAGTTTAACTTCGAGTCAGGACGTCTTTGGTGTCGATATCTTTCCTGGGTTCCTTTGTCTTGATCTTTGACTCTCAAGCCTTCCCGCCACGACAAGGCGATCAAAAAAAATGAAGGAATACCCTCCGTAAACTGAACTGTGCAATCATTATATTTGGCACACAAACAGGTAAGCAAACTCAAGGTATTCCCAAAATGAAGCGTTCCTTTATCATTTCGTTAGCCGGCTAGTGATCATTATTGGAGTTAATATAGTAGGTAAGAGTGTCTGTTGGAAATACCAACCCACTTAGGCCTATTGTCCCATTGTGATGCCACGTGGGTGTATGATCCTCTTACTAATGGAACTAGTTTGAGCTTATGATAAAGCGTAGGAGACTGTTTACGTCTATATTCTTTAGATCGTTTAGGTCATTGTAGAAGAAAGGTCCTAAGTGAAGTTTTTTTCTCTGGGAGAGAGCTGGACATGTATAGAGTAGGTAGAGGATTGTCTCCTCTTCCTCCTCGTCCATGCAGTTTCCACAGAAAGAGTTTGTAAAAGCGCAAAGCCTTCTTGCATGCTTGCCTATGAGGCGCTGAGATGTTTCCTATTTAGAAGGATCATATTCTTAGAGCGATTCCGATCTAGCTTTGGCCAGATCTGTTTAGTCGCTAGACATATTGGTCCAAAAGTCCTCCTAAGGTCGGTTCTTTTATTGGAATCCAGCTTTAGTATTAATCTGCACGTAACAATTGGTATACCTATGCTACCCTTTTACGGTAGAATAGGTAGAGTGTTTCCAATTTTGGCGAGTTCATCGGCACCCAACAAAGGTGAATGTTGAACTGCTCTGCCATCTCCATGAGAGGAGATCGGCATTCAAGGGCGGTTTTAGAATATAATGAGACCGAGTCCAGGGACTTGATGGCGGCCTGACTATCCGAAAATATGCGGATATCACGTTTTTCTTCAGCCAGGACAGAGCTTCTTTAATCACCAAAATTTCCGCTTGGAACACGCTATAGTGATTTGGAAAACGGATTAGATTTAACTTATCTGAGAAAACACTGCCACCAACTCCGTTATCGGTTTTAGATCCATATGTGTAGAGATGGATTGACTTGCCCTCCATAAAAGCATCTTTCTCCCAGAATGATCTAGAGGGGAAGCTTACATGGAAGTTTTTGTCAAACCAAAGTTCAGGTATGGTGTAATCGATGTTCTCTGTGAGGATTCCTAAGGTGTTAGGAATGTTGGTGTGGACAAATGAATTATTTGGTCGCAGCTACTTGCCTGCTGAAGATATCAGAGGGGGTATATGGCAAGGCTCAGCTTATGCATAGACATGCTGTTCTTTGGATTCTGCTTAGTTTAATGCAGTTGACTGCATTTTCCAAAGCCGTCCACCACACAACCACCCCGTAAGTAAGTATCGGTCTTATGACCGAGATGTATAGCCAGTGGGTTAAGCGAGGTTGAAGGCCCCATTTGTTCCCAATGGCTTTTTTGCAAGAGAGTAAAGCTATTGTAGCTTTATTGACTCTTTCTTGAATGTTAGGTTTCCAGTTAAGTTTCCTGTCAAAAATGAGACCCAGATATTTTGCTGTATCGGAAAATACTAAACTGGTACCGTTTATTGAAGGAGGGTCTATAGTTGGAATTTTGTATTTCCTGAAAAAGAGGACAAGATCAGTTTTATGGGGGTTTATTCCCAATTCACAGCGATTTTTCCAGCGTGTTAATCTATTGAGATTTACTTGCATTTACACCGCCTTGCGGCGTACCTCTGCTGATACATCTTTTAGCAGAAGTCTCACCCAGTTTAGAGTTGATTTTCCTGCTTTTTAGCATGAGACTGATCAACTCCCCAAGTGAGTCGTCTACCTGCAGAGTTCACAGCGCAGTCGTGATTGCGGATATGTCGTTGTTAAAGGCCCACTCTTTGTCCAGGAAAGCAACCATTGTGTACTCTTTATATTGTAGGGATCGTTCGATGTGGCTAGTCAAAGAGTGCAGAGCCGTTTCCACCGACTTTTCTTTACAGTAGGCATGTTGAGCCGTTGACAGAAGTCTTGGATCAATTTCAGCTCGTGTATGAATATCAGTCAGTCGTTCTAGAGTTTTCAGAAGGAAAAATGATAGACTTATAGGTCAGAGGTCCTTTGGGAAAACATGAGAACATTTTCCGGCTTTGGGAATGAAAATTACATTGACTTCTCTCTATGAAAGTGGAATGTGGATCAGTTCTACACAGCTCGTCATGATATTCTCTAGCGTAATATCTGAGGACCTTTGTAGCTCGGCAGGCAGTATACCGTCTGCGGATTAGCAGACTTGTATGGTTTGAAGCTATGCAGCGTCCAGAGCAGTTTGTCTCTTGTAATCAGACCATGCATTTTGGTAGAATTTTGCAGTAGTCCTATTTGAGCTAATACTGTCCGTGAGTTGGGAGCTACCTGCAAAGTGGGTGTCCAGTAGCTGGTTGAGTGTTTCATCACTTGAGGTTGTCCAAGAGCCATCGGGTTTTTTCAAACAGCTAGGCATCATAGGATTTGTAGAGAGGATTTTTCTTAGCCGCGATGCCTCAGAGGTTTCTGTGATTTTGTCACAGAATGACCTCCAGGATTGTCGCTTTGCCTTCCTCAGTTCTTTTTTGTATAATTTGAGGGATTCTTTGTATGAGTCCCACTCAGTCACTTTTCTTGTGCGTTTTGCTACGTTGAAAAGTTTTCTACAAGAGTTTCTGAGCAGTCCAAATGCTGATGTTCACCAATATGGCTTTTTCTTGCCTCTAGGTTGAAGACGGCAGAAAGCGGCCATAGCCTGATTGAGAGCCACAGTAAATTCATTGACTTTCATATCAAGCTAATACGTGTCACGCGGGGGACTTGATAGTTTAAAGGATAGCGTTTCTTTTTTTTCTTTTTTTTATAATTTACGCGCGCCTAAGGGGTTAGATACCCTTTTACTGTTGCCAGGGCGCGGGCGGAAAGGTAGAAGGAAGAGAAAGGAAAATTGTTTTGTAGTGGTTTTGAAACTCAGGTGTGTTTGGTTTCGATATTCGCTCTCACTGAGAAGCGATTGCTGGTACCACTACACCACGGCCAGTATTCCTCTGTATTTTGGCCAATCAATTTTCCGGTAGGTCCGGAAAGCTGTTGACTGGGGGGGAGCTTCACTCAGGCTGAATTGGATGTATCTGTGGTCTGAAAAGGAGTGTTCAGACGATACCATCCAGTTCGTTAGCCTTTGAGTGATGCTGTCGGAGACAAGAGTGATATCTAGCACTTCCTGTCGGTTTCTTTCTTTCCAAGGTTAGTACTTAAAATATAGTCAAAAAGTGACTCACCTCTATCATCGATGTCGGTACTGCCCCATACCTTGTGATGTGCTCAGTTTTTGCCTTCCTGCTTCCAGTACCACCCTTTCTAGGTTATCACCAGGGAGAGGATCCACATGGTCGTGACCAAGGTAAGCCGATGCCAGCCAGTAGGAGCCTTTGGCAGACTCTATTCTGGCAACGGTTAAGTCGAGGTCGCTGAGGTTGGGAAGTAAAAATACATTAAGCGTACGTTTCACTAATATACAAGTTCTGATCTTACCTTTGTCTCTTGTATAGAGCGGAGCGTATACGGGTGTCCTAAATCCACGAACCACGCCTTCGACAATCCATGATTCCTGGATTAGGATAATGTCTTCTGCGTATTTTGAAAGACTCAGAATGAGTGCGGCCGAAGACTTTTTTGAGTGGTGGAGATTAATCTGGAGAAACATTATCATTGCTACAGTCTTCCACAGTAGCCTCCACCACGGTGCTGTTGAGGTCCTCCGATTGTGAAGAGCATCCAAGAGCTCATCTTCATCGTACAGGATCACTTTTTCCTTCATCGTAGGTTTCCATTTCCGACAGGGTGTCAGAAGAAGATAGTTTGGAGTCGTAGCTATCCAACTTGCTGCTGCTAGGGGTGGAGGAAGTGATAGGACCATGGCTTGCCACAGTCTTAACACTCCCTAAAGCTTTCTTTTTAGGCTCGTCGCGCTTGCCTTTAGAGGATGGTGCACCATGGTCTGCCACAGTTTTACCTCCTCTCGACAATGCAGGAGCCTTGCCGGTAGTGGGTTCAGTCATCGCTCTACCGCCCGGTATTAAAGGAGTACCGGCCTCGGGTTTTTTTTTTTTTTTTTGAGGTATTGTCCATAATATGGTCCCACGAGTAGCGGAGAAAGAGTGGTGTCCATCTGTACAGAGATCCGCCGTATACAGATAAGGCCAGCTAATCCGGTGTCCGGATACTCCGTTCGCGAATAAGCTATTTTTGGAGATGCTGGGCCCTCAGGCAGGTTGATCTTCGGCACGGGTCGTAGGCACCTTGATCCAGCCCAGGGGAAAAAGGGAGAAGTTGGATGGGAGGTGACCTCTCTCGAGATTCATTGACCCTACTCAGCCTCTACAACTCGACAAGATCCATGCTCGCTAGAAGCTAATATAGTAGGATTGTGCAGAATTGTGGATTGATCGACCTCAGTTTGATAATTTCTCCCGACTGCTTCCTGAGTAGCCGTCTTTTGGAAAACAGTACCTTGGGCGAGTGATAAATCCCTTCGTACTTACTCGTACATTCTCTTATTACTCATTAACACGACATTTCTCCTTTGTTTTGCCTTTGTCTAAGTTCAACAAGTTTTATACAATTTCAAATAGTTATTGATTTTTATGTTGATAGGAATGGGTGACAACGTTGTAAATACAAAAAATCTCAAAACATGTAATTCTAGTTGAACCTGCTAAGCCACTTGGTATTCTTAACTCTCCAGATGTATGTATGTTCGACCCAATTTAATTGCCACTATTAAAAGCCGCACACAGTGCGATTATGCTATGCCTGAACATATACATATGTACTTCACAAAGCTATCAAGGTCTTATCATTATTTTCCTACCAATAAACCTACTGCGAAGTTTAAGCTCCAAAATCAAGATTCTAGTTACAAAAATTCTATTAGAGCATACTCGTATACAGGTATTTTCGATAATTTTTTTTCTTTCATCTTTTTCCCCCAAACTAATGGAAAACACATCGTTCAACTGTCACACCTAAGATACTGTCAAAGTTGCCAAAAACAACGAATATACAATAATAAGAATCTTAATTTACAAACTGAACAAATTCTACCCAACCTGTCTGGCTGCAACAACGTCAAAGAACAAGTCTGCTCGGAGAAGTACGAGTAAGTATATTGGTCCCGTACAAAAAAACAACAAACCGAAACAACATTAGCAACCAGACTTGGTATCTATCGTAAGTAGGTGTATTCACTACATGCCACTCGCCAAGTTACTCTAGAAACCGAGAGCCTATTTGTAAGTCCACGAAATGTGTTTTCTTGATACTCGTAAAGTGAACTTATGTACATACTTGTACCATATGTATGATCACTTCCTTAAATTCAGTCGTTTCAGCCTGCATTTCAATCGTAGCTCAGTTCAGCTCAGCTCAAAACTGTCTAGGAGCTCTGAAACGTAGCGGATGGGAATGGGTTAGGGTTTTATATTGTTGTTATTCTGTTGTTGTTTCTGACTAGAATACGAACGAATAAAATAACAACGAAAAATGTGTGTTTGTATTTTTTTTTTAAGTCTGCTACCTGTAGATATTTATCGTCTTTCCTTCTCGCTTTGGTTTCTTATTGTCGGAGGCTTCGTTTTCAGAGTGACTTTTGGATTACCTTGAAATTACTGGTTATTAAGCAACCACGAGAAGTGAAACCCAATTCCAATCATACATTCATTCATCCATAAATATTAACAGATACGCGTACGAGTATATATCCCATAGGCAATATGGTGTGGCGATACAAGAAGTAACTCTTGGTAGATATTTGTGTGGCTGTGTTATCGCGGCTACAGTATCTTAAGAAGAATGAAAAACTGAAAACGAAAACAAAAACAAAAGAAGAGGACACGAGTAACATACGTCGATTAAACACGTCGTCTACATTTATAAGGCTGCTGCTATAAGGTAATGATGGGATTGACGTGATTTATTATACGGATACAAATTTCCAAAAATCATTCAAACAACATCCCAGCGTCAAATGGCTGATTATACTCGTATGCATACAGTGACGCCAAACGTTTAACGAACATTTTTAGAAATACGAGTATGTATGTATCTAACGATGGCCTCAGCATTACTAAAGATACCTATGTAGGTATGTGCTTATAGTTATTAAAGAATACTTGTACACAGCGGTTGTACAGAATGTGCTTAATGTCAATTACTCTGAAAGTTTTATAATATATCTATGAATATGATTATACCTATACATATATGCATCTACTCGTATACTAACTACATATATAGGGTTTTCCAATAAGGACTTGACAACTTTTTTTTTAAATAAAACGCAAACCATTTGAGATATTTCAAAAACTTTATTATCGGCTTGAAGTACAATCAAAACATTTATGAATGGAACTCGAATTCGTTCATATGGCCACCGCGGGCACGCTTGCAGCGGTCGATTCGTTGGACCCAATTTTCAGCGACTCGGCTACACATTTCGGCCGAAACGGCAGCTATTTCGCGTTCAATGTTGGCTCTGAGCTCTTCCAACGTCGTCGGCGTGTTGGCATAAACCAATGACTTAACGTAGCCCCACAGAAAATAGTCAAGCGGCGTTAAATCGCACGAACGAGGCGGCCAATCGACTGGCCCAATTCTTGAGATAACACGCTCACCATACTTACTCTTCAATAAATCGATTGTAGCGTGTGCTGTGTGGCTTGTGGCATCATCCTGTTGAAACCACATGTCGTCCAAGTCCATATCTTCCAATTCGGGCCATGGCGCGATAACGCTGACCATTCACAGTAACGTAACGATCGTTATCGTCGACGAAAAAATATGGCCCAATAAGGCCGCCGGCATGCAAACTGCACCAAACAGTTATTTTTTGTGGATGAAGTGGTGATTTATGAAGCACATGTGGATTTTCACCCGACCAATAACTCATATTTTGCTTATTGACGAACCCATTGAGCCAAAAATGAGCTTCGTCACTGAAGATGATCTTGCGATGAAATTCATCATCTTGGCGCATCTTCTCCAGAACCCAATCGGAGAACGTACGTCGTTTCAAATGGTCCATCGGCTTCAATTCTTGAATCAGCTTGATCTTGTATGGGTGTAAACCAAGATCCTTACGCAAAATACGCCATAATGTGGTCTGAGCGATGCCCAATTCTTTGGAACGCCATGGAATTGATTGATTTTGATCGTTTGCTACGGACGCCTGAACGGCAGCGATATTTTCGACACTTCGACCAACCCGTTGTCTTACTGACACGGCAACATCACACAAAACGAATATGTAGACTCAAATTTTTGCACTAAACTTGTTATTGTCTGTCTACTAGGGCGAGAATTACGACCGAAAATTGGACTTAACACTCTTAAAGTCACAGTCACCGACAGCGAATTTCGGTAGAAATTTTTTATAATTTGCAGACGCTGCTCGTTCGTGTACTTTACCATGATGAAAATTTTGAGTTTACTGAAAAAATTGACAGTGACATTTTGATGATTAGTGAAAGAGTGCGTTCACAAATTAAATTCAAAGTTGTCAAGTCCCTATTGGAAAACCCTTTATGAACTGATGCGAGACTTTAGTAGTCTAAGCTGGAACTCACTATACCCAAAATGTAAACAAGCAGATATGCTTTTTAGGGCGTATCTTCAACTTCCTGTTTGATTTGCATGTTCCTTTAAAAACATCTGTGGCGTAGAATACGGCTCCATCTTGGCTGAATGTCGACATCTTTGCTCTGATGTCACGACGAGATGCTGCCTACAGTCAGTGGAGACGATACAGGATGGAACATTTTCACCGATCTTATCGTAGACTTCGAAATCAAGTGGTCGGAATGATAAGATTGGCAAAAATGCACTTTTATGAAGAAAAACTTGGTTCTGAGCGAAATCGGTATTGGGAGGAAATCTAAAGTGCTACCTGATAATTTTGATTGCGATGTTCCTCAACAAGAAGTTCACCTCAATGCCACAGTCCTCTGGTATCGCAATCGCCAATAGCTCAATAACTGAAGATGAATCAACTTATTTTAGTAGCACTTTCAACTTTATAAGATTACAAGAGGAAGACATTGGTGAGGCAATTCTATCAATAAAATCGAATGCTATTGGCATATAAAATATGAAGCTATTGCGCTTCATAGCACACATCTTTAGTAGTATATTGACTATCTCCGAGTTTCCTTTCGAATGAAAGAAAACTAAAATTATCACTATTCCTAAAAAAACACAGGTATTGAGACAGATTTCCGACCAATAGCCATACTACCGTTCCTTTCAAAAGTTTTTGAAAAAGCAGTTCTCAAGCAAATACACAATTTCTTGATATCCAACAATCTGTTAAGCACCTGCCAGTCAGATTTTCGACCACAACGAAGTTGCAAGTAACCAGTAACTGATGAAATATGATCTGCAATAGATAGCGATCACATAGCGCTTTTAACTGTGTTAGACTTTTCCAAGGCATTCGATACTGTCAGCCACACAATTTTATGTAAAACGCTGCAAAACTCTAAGACAACAATGCGTTGTCGCAAGAGGTCACTCATCCAGCTTTATGGATGTTTTGACAGGTATGCCACAAGGATCTATACTTGGCCCAATCCTCTTTTCACTTTATATCAATGAGCTTCCTCTAGTTGTAAAATATTCTCTAATTCATCTATACGCTGATGATGTACAACTTTTAATCAGTCGACCCTTCTCTGAAAAAAATAAATCAGTTCATTTATTGAACGAGGACTTGTTTCTTATATCCAGCTGGTCAAAAACAAAAAAACAACCATTACCATCTATCGTAAAGTGTTAGATGTATCAGTCTTAAACTCATTGAAGCTAGAGAAGGAAACGATTGACTATGTCAGCTCCGCCTGAAACCTAGGAATGATTTTCAAAAGGAAAAGTTTATGGAAACTTTCGTCTTCTTCGGGTAACTCAAAGGTTCATTCCTAAAAAAACTAAACTATTACTGGCAAAAACTCTTTTACTTTCCGTCTTGCTGTATGGATGCGAAGTTTTCTATGATTTGGACTATGCGACCAGCCGCAAACTAAATGCTGTATATAACAATATTGCCCGCTTTGTATTCAACTTACGCCGATATGACTATATATCTTTTTTCTCGATACAAGTTTGCGTTACCAGTCTAGAAGATTTATTGAAATTTCGTTCTCTAAGCTACATGCATCAAATCCTTCAAACACAACAACCTGATTACCTTCCTATTAGGCACTTATACCACCTCGATTAAAATATCTTAAAACTCAGCGTCAATTTTTTATTCATGTTGTACGCCTTTGGAACGCCCTGCCAATCGCAATGGAGGAATCAGAAGCACAAGAACTTTTAAACATGTTCTTTTCACTTATTTGGCAAATCATTGAATGTTTAGTAATTAATATATATACATATACATGTTTTCAAATATATGATTTTTTATTTTATTTTTTATTTTATTTATTTCATTATTTCATTTCAAGTTATAAATTTAATACAATATATTACAATTATTATATTTGGTATAGTTAGGGACATTCTATTGACCAAGGCCAAGTGGCGAATGTACCATTATTGTTCAGCAAAAAATTACTTATTTAAACATTGATGGGGAAAATGTATTTAAAAATAAACAAATGCAATAGAAAGCTAAGTGCAACAATTTAAGAATTATATGTAAAAAGCAAAAATTTTAAAATTATTAACTAAATAAGAAATTGATCTACTGTACAATGATCGTAAGCAAAAAGCCAAGTTATGACATTTTTTAAGAACAAAGATTGCCTTCTTTCGCATCTAATACTTTCCGGTAACTTATTAAATAAGCGAGGAGCAATGACGGTGAAAAAACGAGAAAAAAGTGCTTTATTGATTCTAGGTAAGGATACAAAATTCATGGAATTAGCTCGCAAGTTAAGATTGCCATACAGTCTAGCGACGTTATACCCAGAATTCTGGAAAAATATTTTCAAGACTTTATAGTAGTAAAGGTGTCTTAAGGGTAGTATTTTATGTTCCTTGAATAATCTAAAACTGGGGGTTGTACGATTAACTTTGCAGATTAATCTTAAGCAGTGTTTTTGCTTAACTAGCAAGGGTTGTACTTTGTTGAAATGTGTACCGCCCCAACAGGCTATACTATACTGCAGCTTGGATTTAAAAAGACCATTATATACCAATTTTAAAATATCGGATCCGCAATATATACTAAGGTGATAAAGCTGTCTTACTACTAAGTTAAAGTATTGTTTTAAATGCAGGGTATGTTCACTCCAACTAAGCTTTGAGTCTAAAATAACCCCTAAGTATTTGAAACATTCGACACGTTCAATGGCAAAGCAATCTGTCGAGCAACTAACATCGGTATTGTAGGTTGATACACCTTGATTATGAGGACAAACAATTCTTAGATTAAATTTAAAACAATTTGGTGAGTGATATTGTAAAGAAAAGTTATCAGTCAATTTTCCCTTAATTTTACAAATCATGTACTTTGTTTTGTTACTAATTGCTAGTTTATGCTTGTCAAACCACCTACGAAGCAAATCTAAGTCAAAATTAATGTTTGCATTGACATCAAAAAGGTTATAACAAGAGTAAGTTAGAGCTGTGTCATCTGCGAACGCGGTGATTATTCCTTTAAAAGGCTGGATAAATAAGGAGTTAACGTAAATTAAGAACAATATCGGACCCAGCACAGAACCTTGTGGTACGCCTAAATTTATTGTTTTCTGTGAGCTCATACAACCTTTTACTCTGACCATTTGTTTACGGTTCCGCAAATAAGACGAAAGCTATGTATAAATAAAACCTCTAAAACCTAGATATGTCAAAAGCCTTTGAGATATCTATAAATAACGTTGCAGCAATTTTAGAATCATTTACGCTGTTATAAATTTCTCCGCAAAGTTTTAATAAGGCATCTTCAGTTGATCTTCCGCTCCTAAAACCGAATTGATGTTTACTGAAGAATCTAATTTTATCTAAAAAAGACAGTATTCTAGCTTTCATACCTTTTTCAAACACCTTGGAGAAGGTGGACAAAAGTGAAATAGGACGGTAGTTATTCAAAGACTTAGTATTACCTTTTTTATGGAGAGAAATAACTACAGCGGTTTTAAGGGATTCGGGAAAAACGCCCTGTTGAACACTCAAATTGTATATGTGACACAAAACATCACAGATAAAAAAAGAAATAATTTTAAGATCGTGACTTGAAATATTGTCATGTGAAGAAGAGTGTGAGTTCTTTAGGGATTGCATAATTTTGTGTACTCGTATTTCCAGAGGTGTGAAATTTTCGAAGTAAAAACAAGCAGACTGGTGTTTCTCCTGCCTTATTGTTTTATCACAGTGACACGAAAAATTATTTTGTCCCAGGAGACCGCGGAAATCATTGAGTATATTTGAAAAACAGTCATTAAAAACATTAGCCACCTCACTTGGTTCAGTTATATCAACATTACTATCCATATTTAAAACAATTTCGGCATTCGGCATTCGGCTTTTCTCTATTCAAAATTTCATTAACTGTGTCCCACTCTTTCTTAGAATTCCCAATATTTTCAACCAGTTTTCTTCTGAAATAATTATCTCTACAAAGTGTTATTTCTAATTTTAACTCACGACAGATTTTAACATAAAAACTTTTAAGCCTAGGATGTTTGCGAACCCGAATTCTAAGTTCATTTTTTTTTTATTTTCTTCAACAAATAAAACGTCATCCATGGTTTGATGCACTTAGACTTATTTGTGTAAATCAGTTGTTTCTTAAATTTATATAAGGGCTTGCAACAATTTATAAGACTTATGTCCTACTTTGTAAGCAATTTTTAAATAATAAAATACAAATACAAACACAATATTTTTTTTTATTATATTATTAATTCGTAAAAAAAAAATACAACAGAATAAAGAATTCAGAATAAATCTAACAATTGAATTAATAAAGTAGCTGCAATCTATAGTTCAAAGGGAACTAGATGCGAAAGCAGAATGCAAAACAATGTGAAGCAAATTAATAAACACTAAGAATTTGTAATCTAGTGGGGTCTTAATATTTCTATATTATATAACATTTTTTGTGTATAGGTATATTATTAGGCTTGATATTAGCTTTAGGTATATAACAAAGAAAATTTTATAAGATTTATGAAAGTAAAACAGAATAATTTAAATTATAATGGATAATAAACTAGAAATATCCTCATAGCTTTTGTCTAAGAGCCATGATTTTACTTTAAATTGTTGATTCTGGGGTTATAGTTAGAAGAGAATCTATTTAATTGATAGTCCGACCTTACCAAAAATATTTTTTAGACTTTATAACAATACAAATGTTTAACAGGAAGAACTTTAAGACTTCTGAACAGAAGCAGACTATGATCACGACTCTTTTTGTTACAAATAAGACGAATAATATGTTTCTGAGGAACTGGAAGAGGGTTGAGCTTGTTGTTATGAGTGCCACCCCAAGAGGTTAAGCGATATTCTAGCCTAGAATGAACTAATCCATAATAGATACATTTTGGAAGATCTCGAGAGCAGTAGGACTTTAAAAAGTATAGTTGTCTTGTGGCAGCTATAAGATACTATACTTCTTTAGTGAACTAGTATGATCAGACCAATTCATCCTCGGTGGAGAGCGCTCCGCTCTTCCCATAACGGGAGTTGGAAAAGGCAACAATGGTGTGGCCGGTGACGTTGCGAAAGCAATTAAAAGGAGGAGGAGTTTGAGAACCCCTCCTAATCTAACGAAAAAAAGAGTGAATGTGCTAACAGAAGATGATGATCATTATGAAGGGGGCAATAATAACTTTGCTTCCCTAGCGTCATCCGAATCGGAAGATGAGGATGAAATGATTAAAGACATTAGCAGCAGCATTGAAAAGCTGCAAGAAAAAATGCTGGCTGTTAAGCTAATGCAAACTGCACGCATGCAGAGGGAGCAAGCACAGGTAGAAAGCGCCCAACAAAAAAAGCAACAAAAGCAGCAACAACAACTGCATCAACAACAAAAACAGCAGCAGCAGAAACAACCACTGCAGCAGACAAAACTGCAGCAGCAGAAACAACAAAAACAGCAGCCACAGAAACAACAGCAGCAGCAGAAACAACAGCAACAGCAGCAGCAAAAGAAGAAGGAGAAGGTGCCTCCTATCAACACCTTTAAATTAGAGGTAAATGCTACCAAGGACCTGTGTAAGTTGGTCATTGGTAATAATTTCAATATTAAGAGATTGGGGAACGATCGCCATGCCATCCACTGTAATACAGTGGAGGGCTACGCGTAAGTTAAAGAGCTCCTAAAGGAAACGACGACGGAGCACTATTCATTCACACCGAAGTGTGAAAAGCGGCAATCGATGCTGCTGAAGGGGTTGGAACCGTCTTCTGATCCTGTGGAGATCCTGGCACTGCTCAAAGAAAAGGAGTGCGAAGGACTAGCGAAACCAAGCTAACCGATAAGCACAAACTGGAGTACAATAATTATATCGTTAGAAGAGAAAACGGCCCAGATCCAAACGTGGAGGCGGTGTCGCGATCTTCATTAAAGAAGGTATAAAATTTCACAGAGTGTACAAGGGCGTGTTGCGCAGGTTCCAGGTGTTGGAGGCAGTCGTCATTTACATCCCACTCCGCAGTGGAAAGCGGCTGTACTTGGCCTCTGTTTATACACCTGAGGCATCACAATCCACTCTATTCATTACAGAGCTCGACACGCTTTTTCGATTTCTCGGCGGGGATTTAAACGCTAGACACAGAGATTGGGGAAATAATTTGCCAAATACTAGAGGGACCTACTACTCGATTGGTGGGGTCAGCACGATGTAATGTACAGACTCGGTCTTAAAGCGACGGATAACCCGTCGCTTCCCAGAGGCGGGTCTTATTTGGATCTACTGCTGTACGACGAACGTATACGACTGGCAGGTACGAATTTACAAACATTAAACTGTCTGCGCACATTCGTGTATGACAGCGACCATTGCGGTTTTAGCACCGAAATTACGGTTCCCAACGAAATTGCGAAATTGGAGGAGTTTTTCCAAAGATATACTTACAACTACAGTAAGACTCGATGGACACGCTTCTCCGCAACCTAGACTAGAGCACTCTCCTCGAACACGCTCCACCCACCGTCCAATAGGAATTTGTCAAACGAGGAGATCGACAATTACCTAAAACAAATGGACGAGACAATTAAACAAACTATGGACACTACAATACCGCGGTATCGACGTACGACTAACGAAGACCTGTTCCGCAATCCTACTATTGACGCACTGCACCGACAGAAAAGTAGACTTCTGACAAGACTTAAAAACTTGTACAGACAGTTAACTGACCGACAAGACCCGGAGATTAGGACACTGAAGTCGTCGATTAAAAATATCCAAACGCTAATAAAAGAAAATTACAGAATTTCTGTAAGTTTATATTGGAACAACTAGGTTCGGGCTGTAAACACCAGCAACCCGAATATGTTTCCGCAAATCAATAAACTATTTCGGAGAAAAAATCATAACGACCTTCAGTGTCTTAAAATAGCCCGGACAACAGACAACGAACGGTTACTGACAAGAGCAGGTATTGATCCAAATGAGGCCGCTAATGATGACGATTTTTGTGATCGAGGATCCACAGGAGAAGGTTGAGGACATAGGGGCGACTTTCCAGGAAGTATACAAGGCCACTGATACCACTGGCCCTAATTACGACCTGGACAGTCGCGTCTTTTTGCACGACTTCTGCGTTCGAAATGAAATAGAGAACTGGCGATCCGAGGGCTCTGGTTTCACCCGGTTCAACGACGAAAATATGGCCAATAATGTCATTGCCAGAGAGGGTGACCTACCCCCATTCATTTCGAAGGAAGACCTCTATGTGATCTTCGACACAATCAGGGCTAAGAAATCAGTGGGGACCGATGGTATTCCGAATATCGTGCTTCGACATCTTCCTCTAGAAGCGGTGGACATCTACACCACCCTGTTTAATAATGCAATGAATAATGCACATTATTCAGCGCATTGAAAAACGGCAGTGGTTCAACCTATCCCCAAAAAGGGGAAGGATATATCCAATCCGGCGAATCTCCGGTCGATAAGTCTCCTTCCGAATATCAGTAAGGTTTTTGAAAAGGTAATCAATAGAGCTCTGTCTAGGTGGGTTGAGGACAAACATATAGTTCCAGATAATCAATTCGGTTTTAAGGCGGGACATGTTATCTCACATGCCGCGTCTAAACTGGTGTCCGATATCCAATGGAACAAAGGCAAGAAACAGTGCACTGGTGCCTGCCTTGTTGACTTGGAGAAGGCCTTCGACACCGTATGGTTAGAGGGTCTTTTCTATAAGCTGACTAGGCTGGGGATCAGTAAACCCCTCTTGTACATTCTTTATAATATGCTAACTAACAGACAGTTCATCGTGAAGAATGGTGATGTGACTTCTGTTGGAATATTTCAAATTAAAAATGGTCTTCAGCAAGGCGCGGTCAATTCGCCGATTCTGTTTAACATTTATACAAGCGACTTGATAGGTTCACTTCCCCATACTATTGCGTACGCAGACGATTTGGTAGCGTACAGAACAGGTCCCAAAATCGAGGTTATTAATACTCTCTTGCAGAGTGACTTCGATAAGATAAAACGATTTTGCGATGACTGGAAGTTGAAAATCAACTTTCAGAAGTCGCAAACCATTCTCTTTAGGACGCCGTTGTCTGGAGCCTCTAGGGATACCAGAAAAAATTGGCGAAAGTTCTCTATCATTGGACAACACGGACAACCTCTTGCCTGTCGAAATGTAGTCAGATACCATGGAATCGGGCTGGATCAGTTTCTGTATTTTGGAAAAAATGTAGATGCTGCTCTGGACAGAGCTAAAGGTGCTTTTGCCCTTACAAAGAGACTGTTTTATAGCAGCCAACTCGATGCGAGGGTAAAGGTAATCTGCTACATGGCCCTTATCAGGCCCATGCTGGTATTTGGTTGTCCTGTGTGGTTCAATGTACGAGCAAGCTTAATGGAAAAGATTCGGGTGTTTGAGAGGGATTGTCTTAGGGCTTGTCTTCGCTTGTACAGAACACCAGAGTCGGAGTACAAGAAATTTTATCCTAATGAGGTCCTTTACAATAGGGCGAACCTAATACGAGTGGACAATTTCGTAATTAAGCTGACTCGAAGGCACATTGCAAGAGCAATGACCTCGACGAATAACCTGATATCTGGGGCTTACTACCCCAATTACCTTTACCACGAGAGTGTGCGCTCTGACGGCTTCGTTCCACCGGAAGCATTCCTCCACCTTGATCAGATAGGGTTGATCCAGGATAGATCAGCGGTGCCGTTAATCTTCCATGTCGCTCGGACAGCTGGGGACAGGCGACTCAACTACAACAGAGACGTCGCACACGGCAGTGTGGATCGCCTCAGGTTCAGTAGGGCTGTGGGGAATCGCGATAAGAGGGATGTCGTTCGGCAGCACCAGCATTTCTGGTGGTTGAATGATGGGGAAGATGTTTCGTCGTCGTTTCCGTCAATTACGGACCAGCCTCACTAATGAGGCAGAGCTGACCAATTTATTTGCTCAGTAAATAGCGATGTCCAGCTTACATAATTTTAGGTTAGCATTTAAGAAACATATACATATATCAGTGTATACAAAAGTGTATACTGATATATGTATATGAATGTGTATAATGTCTATGTGTGTTTATGTGTGTATTGTACATTTAGGTTAGGTAGGTAAGGTTTATTTTAAGTTAGATACTAAGTTTTTATAAAAAATAAAAAATTATGTCCATATGCTAAGTTTTTCTTAACAAATATTTTTTCTTAGCCTTAAGTATTCAAAATAAATAGTTCTAAGTAAATTGTAAATAAAGTCGAAAGACATAGTGTGGGGCCCCCTGTGTGGGGCCAGTAAGTTAGTATAAGATTGTTAAGTAATTTTAAGCTAGCATTTAAGCATTTTTTGTTAGTATGTAAGAGTTAATGATTAAGTAAATAAAATGCATTTAAAACTAACTAAACTACCAATTCATCCTCCAGTCAAGCAACACATCAAGATACTTAAAAGATGATGTGCTTTCTATACTAAAACATTTAACAGCGCATGTACTCGCTTCAAAAAATGTTTGTGTTCGAATTACAAATATCTTTCCTGTGTTTAAATTTGCTGCAGTTTGCACAATGAAAAGAGAAAGTTCCAATGTTTAACTCCCTTCCATTCGCACTAAAAAAACTAATAACTAACTTATGTTGTTGGAACCAGTGGCCCATGATTTCCAGGTCACGGTTTATGTCAGAAATTAGATTTAACACGGAATTACTTTGGAAAGCACATGCCATGTCGTCAGCAAATGTGTTGACTTTGCTACGATAATTTTGTGAAAATAGCGAATTGATGAAAATTAGGAAGAGTATCAGACCGAGCACTGAACCCTGAGGAACTCCTATAGAAATATATTGACCACTGATTTTAACCCTTTACTCTCTATTAGATAAATAAGAACCGAACCAATTTTGCATTGTACCCCTAAAACCACACTTATTTAGTTTTGCTAAAAGAATTTTGTGATCGACGGTATCAAAGGTTTTGTTATGTCAACAAAAAGAGCCGCAGTCAAATTCCTGTTATTAAAACCATTATATATATTTGTACAGAAATTTTTGGTTTTCACTAAAAAAATTGTTTTTTTTTTTCTAAAAACTTTACCATTCGAAGATCTTCGAAAAAACAGGAAGTAAAGATATTGGCCTATAGTTATTTATTAAAGTTTTATCACTTATTCTTAAATAATGGTATAACTTCGGCTTGTTTTAAGTCATATGGAAAAACACCACTCGAAATACTTTTGTTATAGATATGGCATAAGATGTCACAAATGTTCAAAGCTATTCTTTTTATAAAATTATTTGAAAAGCAGATAGATGTTTTAGAATTGGAATTTGTTAGTAATATAATGATTTTATACAGTTCCGAGGACATTATTGGATCAGCATAAAAACTCTGAGATGATGATACAACATTATCTGAGCAATCACACTCAGGAAGATCATTGCATGTGTCCGAAACCACTTTGCTACCAATAGAAACAAAGTACAATAATTAAATTTTTCAGCTAAATCCTTGGGGTCACGAATGGTAACATCTTCATCATTAATACTATGGACTAGAGTGCTTATAGATATTTTGTTCTGAATTTATTTAACCAATTTCCATTCCTTTCTCGAGACACCTTTAACATCTTGTTGGAATAATAATTAGTTTTACACAGCATAACACTTTTTGAAATATCTTTACATAATTTTTTGTAAGTACTCATATTGATAATTTTAGCGTTATGAGGGGATTTAGTTTTCTTTTTGTAAAGTTTGTTCTTTTCTTTAATTTTAATAAGCAACTGAGCAGTTATCCAAGGTTTTATTCTTTTCATTTTATTCTTACTTTTCTTTACTTTTTTCGAACAAAGGATGACATACTTATTCAAAGTATCCATAAATTTGCTGTAAGCTATGGAAGGATTGTCTTCGTAAATTACGTTTGTCCAACATTCATAAAGCAAAAAATTATGAAGCTTTCTAAAATCAGTGTCAACAGAATATGGACAGGAAGAAGAGATATTTGAATTTTTAGCAGAATTATAATTGAAACTTAAACACGTTATGCAATGATCAGATATTTGCAAATCGAAAACAGAGCTGCAGAGTAAAAGTTTTTCAGAATTTAAAAATCGCACCATGATGTGGTCAATGCAAGTACTTGATGAATTGTTAATACATGATTCTAAGCCATAAGATGCTAATAAAAATAAGTAGTTATCTACAAAAATAGAATCACGTAGGATATCTATATTCAAGTCACCCAATAATATTATGTCATCTGATGACACACTTGATAGCAGATTTTCCAATTCTTCTAGAAACATATTAGAAACAGAATTCTCATTAAATCTATAAATACAGAATATTGTCAACATTTTTTCACAACAATTTCACTTTTAAAACATCACAACTCTGCAAGTTTTCGCAGACAACATCAACGTTTATATCATTTTTTATAAAAGCGGCAACACCTCCAGAAGCATATTTATTATTGCAGCATGGGGTAAATTCATATTCATCAATATCAAAAAATTCTTTTTCTTCATCATAAATCCAAGTTTCAGTTAAGAAAATAAAATCTGGCTTGTTCACAAACAAGTTCAGATGCACAAGAAAGTTGTCAACATTTTTACGGATACTCCTAATATTTTGGTGAGTAACGAAAAAGTTGTTTAAGTATTTCTGAGAGATCAAAGGAATCAACATTTACGCAATCAACAGAGGGAATCTTGTGGATCTTGCATATCAATTTAAATCTAGGAGATAATACAACCACATTAAAGAAAAAATTAGGGCAAAACAATCTACTGGTCTTGTCCTTTTGGACGTTGAAAAACCTTGACAGTTTTTATAGCATGACGGTATTCTTCATAAACTGAAATCCTCCGGATGTCCTTTATATCTTAATAAAGTTATACTCCTGTTTAAAAAATATCACTTCAGGTGTATCCTAGGGATCAGTCTTAGCTCCATTATTATATTTAATTTAATCTATGTATCCGACTTTCCAGAAATTTGGAATCGCGTAATAGCAATCTTAGCAGATGACACTGCTATTAATAGTTCCAACCATGAAATTCAAAATGATTTGCAGCATGCCCTAGACATTATTGTCGATTATTTCAAAATATGGAAATTTTGAAACTAAACGCTGACAAAACCCAGGCCATATTTTTCAGTAGGAAAAGGAAAGCCTATGCTCTTCTATTTGGTCAGCTACAAATTAACAATTATGATATCCCGTGGGTTGATTCTGTCAAATATCTCCGTGTATATTTAGACAAGACATTAACCTTTTGGGACAATATCCCAAATATAATGTACTTGGCAAAATAAGTATAGCTACTAAAATGTTGTACCCTCTTATATGTAGGCGATCAACTCAAAGTAAATTTAACAGGATCATAATCTATAAAGTCATCTTTCAAGTCATCATCCTTTACGCTTGTCCAGTATGGGGAACTCGTGCACAGTCACACATTCGAAACTTTCAAATTTCACAAAATTAAACTTTAGAATAATGGGAAATAGACCCTGGCTTTTCTCGACCCAAGCTGGGACGGCTCCTTGGACAAGACCAATCTGCTTGCTGCACACTTTGCGGCCAGCTCAACACTTTCAGATTGTGCTTTGTCCCCGACCAAACTTGAATGCATCGAATTTTCAATGGGACGAATCCACTTTCGCACTCGTGTAATAGTAAGAGTTTTTAAAGATTTTAACATTCACAAATCCGCTGGTCCAGATGGTATATCCCCCCTTTTTCCTGACGAGGTGTTCTTCCATACTGGCAAAACCACTGCGTAAGCTTATTCATCAATCCTACTCTTTAGGACTCTTTTCTCGAGCAGATGGAAAATAGCATTTGTTCAGCCCGTCTCTAAAAAAAATCTCATCTTCTCTCTCCTCCTACAGACCACTACACTTACGTTCCTTCATTCCAAGGTCATGGAAACGCTGATAAACCGTCAGCTCATGAAATATAGCGAAATACGAAAACTTATTAATGACCGGCCGTACGGTTTTCGTAGCAACAGGTCTACTGATGATCTGATAGCATGTCTCACCGAAAAGTGGAACCATCAATCTGGCGAAAGCAAGATAGTTGCACTTGATATTTCTAAGACATTTGACAGAGTTTGACATCAGGCTCCTTTGTCGAAAATGCGTGTTTTTGGTTTCGACGACTCGCTTCTTCAATGGATTAGAAATTTCGGAACGTTCAATTCAAGTTGTCTTGTATGGTTTCAAGTCTGATATTCACAAAATAAATGCTGGTGTGACCCAGGGCTCCGTTCTGTCTCCGACAATCTTTTTAATTTTCATCAACCATCTCTTGTCTGCTACTTCTAATCCAATATATTCCTTTGCTGACGACAGTACTCTCTGCTTTTCATATTCGTTTCCGAACTCACGTCCCTACTCTTCGGCTGTAGAACGGGAACGGCAGCGTATGTTAAGCTCATTAAATTCTGATATTAACAGCATAACCAATTGGGGAACTATCAACAGAGTGGAATTTAATGCTTCCAAAACACAATGCTGTCTGCTATCGTTAAAGCGAAATTTAAACACCCAGCCACTGTCCATGAATGGCACTTGTATCGTTGAAAGCGAAAAACTTTCCATTCTGGGTATGTGTGTCAATAACAACTTACGTTGGAATGACCACATATTCGATGTCGCCAAAAACACAGCGAAATGTTTAAATTACCTCAAGCGATGTAAGAAATATTTTACCCCCTCTGATCTGGCCTCAATATTTAAAGCGTTTATCCGCCCGAAATTGGAGTACAATGCTCCCAAGTCGGGTGCTCCCAAAATATCTCTGCTCCAGCTAGATTTGATTCAAAACCGTGCGATAAAACTCACAGGTTATACTAATATCACTCAGACAATGCACAGCCTCGAATACCGATTGTCTCACTCTGTTTTATCGCTATTTCCACCACCAGTGTTCCACAGAAATCGCTAGTAGAATTTCGCCCGTTCAAATTTTTAAACGTAACACCCGTCTCGTTATGAATGCTCATCAGTATGCACTCAAGCCCACTTTCGGACGTACTCTAAGATATTGTGATTTGTTCCATAGCCGTACAACGCTTATGGAACGAGGTGTCTAGCTCTTTATTTCCTGGTCATTATAACCTTCAGAAATTTAAAACCAATGTTCATCGGTACCGTTCTTTCTTTCCTCTCTAATTTCCTTTCGCCCGCGCTGTTTGCAAGCATTTTAAGGGTACCTAATGAAATTGTGTTTCAGAGTATTCCTAACTCTAAATTAGAAATTTTATCAAACTGATGCAAAGAATTGCTGAAAAATGTATTAATGTCGTTATACAAGTATGTATATGAAATTGGCAATTTACTGACCATTTATAACGAGATCGCTGTGTCGTGGGGTTGTGAATAGCTATTGAAAGGGTTGGTGTATTTTTTTTAAAAGTTGACTCTGCCTTACATTTCAAAAGCATTGACCTCGACGAAAAATCTGATCTCCGGGGCTTACTACCTCAACGCTTTATTTGTATCACGAGAGTGTGCGCTTTAACGGCTTCATTTCCCCAGAAGCGTTCCTCTATTTAGACAATAAAGGGCTAACCCAGGATAAATTGACGCACTCGAACAGCTACTGATAGGCGACTCAACGACAACGACAAATATATCGCACACGGCAGTGCGAACGTCTCCGGTTCAGTAAAGCGGTATGGAGTCGCGATATTAGGGATATTGCTCGGAACCACAAAGATATTTGGTGGCTTAGTGAAACAGAAGAGACTCCTTCTTCGTTGTCTTCATGTTTGGGCTAGCCCGTCATTGGGCAGGATTCTGAAGCCATGGTCGGTTTACATAGTTGGTAAGTAGATTAAGATAGTTCTTAAGATTATATAAAATAAAAATAAAAACAAATACGAGTATGGAAGAGAATGGAAAACAATTGAAAAAAAAAAAATACATATTTAATTACGAGTACTCGTATGTATCGCTTAAGAGTCTAAGTAGTTTAAGACCTATTTGTAGGCAGTATTACGTTTTACCTATAAAAATAAAAAACGTCCAGCAATTAAGTTTTTGCATTAAGAGTATAATTTCCTAGCTTTACCATGTGAATAAATTAAATAAATAAATTAAGTTGTGTATCTGAAACAATGTTAAATTAATTAAGTTTACTTTAAGTTCTGGTATGTAGAAAACAATTAAGTGATAAAAAAATATGCAAAAAGAGTCTGTCCACAAAGAAAATAAGGCAATACGTGTCATTAGCCAAGAAATCGGAAGATCACAATGCGATCTACGAGTAGGATCAAATTCCCTACAGAAGGATAATAGCGAGCAAAAATCAGCATCCAACACCATGAAAAGCTGTGGCCATGCGAGGAGGACCAATTTCGTTGTCGTTGGTTGTACGCTTAGGATACAGGATAGAGTATAACAAAGGAATTTTGGAAAATGTTAGGGTGTTCGCCAGACAGATAAACAGCGGGGAGGACCCTGTTTCATAGTAGTAGAGAGAGTACATCCCTTTGCGGTTTTCCTCTTTCATTCTTGTAGAGTAGCGACCAAAGGTAGAATTTATGACTCTACTGTTGGGAGTGAAAGGAATCAAATTGTGGACAGAATTATTTATGTCCAGTCGCAACGTTCTCCGATATCAAAGAATGCTACCATTCCACTCGACCTTAGCATTAATATGACTCTTACTCAACCCAATCGAAACTATGAAATGTGTTTGAAGTACTTTGACTCGAAAGTGTTATGTCGAGAACCGTCAATATCCTTCAATTACAGAGTTGAAGATGGCGATTTTGTAGGCTTTTTTAAAGATATTGACGCTCATGCGCTATAAAATTTACTTTCGTCAATTGAAAATCATATATTTTAGCTAATTAATAAAATGAGATGACTAAACTGGTTATAAAAAGGATTGTTTTGTTTTTTTAGCGACACATAACAAATAAATGCAAAGTGCGCTAACCTCTGTGAAACAAGTTTTAAATACTCGCACATTCCTTTCCATTCCTTTGCGACAGTGTGATTGAATTTCTCATTTTTTTTTTCACTCCTCCTTAATTTACAATGAGGAATCGTCTGGAACACAGTATCTATCGTAAGTTTTAGAAATAGGGATGAGCTCATTGCAAAACAGACTGAGTTCTACAGAGATGTTTGGTTAACATTTTCTTTTTCGACGTCGATATTACCTATACCCTCATTCTCTGCTCCAAACACGTTGGACTATCACTTTACTATCGCTTGAACTCAGAGAATCGCATCGTATTCTGACTTTTAATTAAGTCAGACATTATTGATGTTGACGCAAATACCAGTACACTCCCTACTAAGATGTTGCTTCAAATTAAATAGAAAATATAATAACACACTATTTTATTTTTACTACGTTTCTAAAAATAAACTAATAAATTGTTTGTAAGCTGCTAAGATAATAATGAATCAATTACATGTTTCACCAAGCAGTAGAGGGAACTCGTAATAATTAAAACTAATAAAAAAATTTCCATTCAATTGATTTTGATTTGAGTGTACTCGTACTTGATTGATATGCGGGATTTATTACCCATATTAACGAATACAGAGATTTTCAACTCTTACGATTACAGATTACCATTCTTTTTTTTTCACCATCAATTGCGTCACCATCCCAATTGCGATTTCGGGCGCCCGTCATTCGTCAACATCATGCACACGCACCACCAAGACTTAACCAATGTGATAAACCGCTGGTCATTTCTCAGAGGTGCGGCCTCATGGTAACGAACGCGGCCTTTCCACGAGATCCCCCTAACTATCCCTAATCTAACTTACAACTAAGAGGAATATGTTACCTTAGTAACGTACCGACCTAGGAGAGCGAGCCATCCCTTTCTCCTTCTTGAAGCCACCAGAATTCGGTGTACTGTTTCTCGGCATCGATCCGATCCCTGTCCGCAATCGCGGGACTAAAACGAAGGAGCTCCTGAGCATTGGCAACATACCCGTCGTAGGTGAGCCGCTTAACCCTCGCACCGCTGTGGCGGTGGTATATTACCGGGATACCATCCTTACTTTGTATTAACCCTTTAGCATCAATATGGAGAAAAGCCTCTGGCGGAATAAAGCCCGATAGGAGTGAGCTCTCGTGGTACATTTTATTGGGGTGATAACCCCCAAAGATCAGGCCATTATCGTTGGCCATTGCCCTTGCAACGTGTCTTCGAATCACCTTAATCAGGAAATTGTCAATCCTATTCAGATTAGCCCCATCGTAAAGGACTTTGTTGAGATAATATTTTTTGTACTCTGATTCTGGTGTTCTATACAAGCCAAAGCAAGTCCTAAGACACTGCCTTTCAAACACCCGAATCCTTTCCATCTGATACGGTGCTACATTGAACCACACGGGACAACCATACGCGATGACTGGCCTGATTAGGGCCACATAGCATATGACTTTCACCCTGGAGACAAGTTGACTGCTGTGAAACAGCCTTCTTGTCAGGGCTAAAGCCTTCTTGGCTCCAGCAAGACAGGCATCTATATGTTTGTCAAAATACAAATACTTATCGAGCCAAATACCAAGGTATCTCACTACGTTTCTCACCGCTAGTGGCAGTCCGTGCTGTCCAATGATGGCCAAATTTTGCCAGTTATGTCTGGTATCCCTAGAAGCCCATCTCAATGGAGTCCTGAACAAGATTGTTTCCGACTTTTGAAAATTGATTTTCAATTTCCAATCATCGCAATACGCCTTAATATGATCGAAATCACGGTCCAGAAGAGTATTGATGACTTCGATTTTTGGACCTGATCTGTACGCCACTAAATCGTCTGCGTACGCTATGGCATGATTGAGGGAACCTACTAGATCACTTGTGTAAACGTTAAACAGTATCGGAAAAATGACAGCCCCCTGTTGTAAGCCGTTTTTAATGTCAAAGATCTTACTCGAAATAACATTGTTACATTTAACAACGAACTTCTTTCCCATAAACATGTCGTAAATCATATATAGCAGAGGTTTCGGCATACCCATTCTCGTCAACTTATAGAAAAGCCCCATCTAACCATACGGTGTCGAAGGCTTTCTCAAAGTCAACGAGGCAGGCACCCGTACACTGGTTCTTGCATTTATTCCATTGTATGTCGGAGACCAGCTTTGACGCAGCATGAATAGTGTCATGCCTCGCCCTAAAACCAAACTGATTTTCCGGAATTATATTATTTTCCTCAACCCACCTTAACAGCGCTCTATTAACCACTTTCTCGAATACCTTGCTAATATTCGGAAGCAAACTAATTAACCGGAGATTTGCAGGGTTAGTTCTAACTTTATCCCTTTTCGGGGTGGGATGTACCATTGCTGTTTTCCAATGCGTCGGATAATATGCATTATTCAGCGCATTGTTAAACAGCGTAGTAAATATATCCACTGCTTCCAAGGGCAGGTGTCTTAATACGACGTTTGGAATACCGTCTACTCCCGACGACTTTTTGTTCTTCAGAGACTCGAAGATGCATAGGAGTTCATCTATTCGCACGAACAAATGTGAGGTGGATCGTTCATCGGCGATTATAACATTTGCCGCGTTTTCTTCACTGAATACGGTGAAACCGGATCGCCAATTTTGAAGATCATTGCGCAGATAATAGTGATTTACATAGGCCCTGTTGTCAATGTCGTGATTACGGTAAACCGGATTATTCACCGTATACACGGCAGAGATTACCATTCTATGCCTATAAGAGTGTACATATGATATTACATGATAACTACTTTGCAAAAACTTCGTTCGGCTAATCAAGTTCAAGCGAAGAGTTCGAAAATTCCCCCAAATGTGACGACAACGTATTTTGAGCGCATTCAATTGACTTCATTGTTGCCTTTGGGGCTTCACATAAGACACTACATAAATGTTATAGGGCACGCATGTTTACGAGTACGTATCTGTTTGTTTTGTTTACATCCGCTGTGGAATTACGTAAACTTTGAATTTGTTTTCGTCGTAGTGAATATTAAATAATGTACATACTTAACAGTAACGATATAAAAAAATGTAAATTTCGATAAAATACTAATCCATATGAACAAAAACAAAAAATCGGTTTTTTCCTGTAAACCTGTAAATTATTTTCATCATTTTATTCAAGAAACATCTACGAGCTCAAAAATGGAACATATTCGAGGATGAAATAAATGATGGAGCCTATGAAATCTGTTCGGAGTTTAACGTTAAAATCATAGGTACTCTGACAATCAATGTCAAAATTGGTAATAAAAACATCTTTGACGAATAACTATTCTCGCTTCCCAATATAGAGGAGGTAGTATCAGCTATACAAAAACTGAAAAATAGTCAGGCCGTTTTCCAAACTAAAAGATGGTTTCGTCATCTGTCTTTCCCTAACTCAACAAATAAATATTTTGCGCACTGATTGCAAAATAGATAAAGTCAGCTAGGCAGAAGGCTTAAGAGTCAAATAAATCCATGTGAGACGTCGAACTAAGCTGGGTGACCGTGGCTCAAGTGGTAGTGTATTGGCTTCCCAATCGGATGGTTAGGGGTTCAATACCAGCCGTTACTGAAAGACTTTTTTTCAGGCAACTCAAATCTCTTGAGATGAATGGATGCCTAAATACAAAATCAGGTCAATTTACACGAATAATTTAGTCTCCCCATTAAATGTTGGATGCCGCTCATGGAGCGAAATAGCACATTTTCCAAAAAAAACTTAACACATGCTTTGGCATCATAAGTGTAGTCATGCCCACTTGAGTGTTAAGTTATTAAAAAAAAAGAAGATCGAAGCACTTGCAGATTAGCCTTTAAATAGTATGGAGATGACCAAATGGATTTGCATTCTCCAAGTGGTAATAGGAATATCCGCAACAAGTCCGTGGTCTATTCGACCGCAGCCGGGGCACGGATTCCGGAAGCCTAAACCAACATGCTAGATTTTTTAAATTCGAGTCGATGTGCCTCGTTCAGTAGGTTGAGCTGGAAGAACGACGGAGAGAGAGCCGGAGAGGTTCAGCCTGTTACAGTTCAACTCCATGAGTATAGAGCAGTGGTTATCCAAAATTATGTTTTTGACACCCAAGAGGGTATGAATGCTCTTATAATCCCTGCGCATATTTTGAGGTTTTTTTTAGAAAATGTAATAGAGAGAAAAAGAAAGAAGTTTGTGGTCAGTGGTTATTACGTTCCATGAGTGCATTCCACGTTTAATCTAGAGACTAAATTATTAATATATTTTGATTTTGCGCTGTGTTCTCAGCAACTACCCATCTTAAATGATTTTAGTTTAGCTAAACCGATTGATTTGGAAGCCAATACAGCTCCACCTGAGCCAAGGCCACCTTTTAATGATTTGAATTGGGAAGCCTGATCATGACAACAAGCTAAACGACTCTGACCGCAAATACTCGTACTGTTTTGATGTTTTCATGAGTGCGTGAAATAGTCTAAACACTCAGTGAAACTAGCAGGCTGGTTAGAGTCCTCAAAAGTAGCAAATCAGTCACTAATGATCGCACCTTTCGACCGTTTGCTGTAAACCGCAGCCAGCCTGAGACGTGATCGACAATTGGTGCACTGGAAATATGCTTTCAGTCAATTCTCTCAAAACTGAAGTTGCTCTGTTTGTGAGAAGAGGGAAATTGACTGGTTTGACTCTTGTAGTGTTAAATAGTATCACCATCCGTTTTGCTATCGAGGCCAAGTATTTGGGTGTCATCCTGGATAACAAATTGTTGCTGCTATATTCGCCCCTCTCAACCAATTCAAGGTTACCAGCTAGCTGTTGATGCAATCGACTGCATTTTTAATGCTGCTGATCCCAATGACGTTGTTATTTTTTTAGGTGATTTTAATCTACCTAAGCTTCTATGGACTCAGACTGATCAGTGCTACTATACTGCAACAAATCCTACCTCTGATAAAGAGAATCTTTTCATCGACTGCCTAACTGACTCTGGTCTATATCAATTAAGTGGTGTCACCAATAACATCGGCAGACAACTCGACCGAGTCTTCGCCACTGATACAGATAACTGCGTAGTTTTAGAAAGTAAACATCTGCTTTCTAAGTTGGATAGTTACCACCCTCCCCTTTCTCTTACGCTGACATATGACAATGGTCTTAATCCCGTTTCCTATGAATATTCTTACAGTTTTAATTTTCATAGGGCTAACTACGCCAAACTGAACAACCTCCTCAGTATGGTCAATTTTAACTTTCTCTACAATAACCCTAACCTTACGGTAAACGATGCTCTTTCATCCTTTTATGCCGAAATTTTAAAATGTCTCTCCCAATCTGTCATTTTTTACCCAAAAGGAATCCCTCATCGTCACCACCGTGGTATAATAAAGAGCTGCGATCTCTTCGTAACAAGAGAAATAAGCTCTGGTATTCTTACTTAAAATCGCGTTCCGACACCGATTTCTTCTACTACCAGTCTGCCCAAATTAATTTCTCTGTACTTTGCCAAACTCTCTATAACAACTATTTAAACCGAATGGACCACACACTCATTTCCGACCCCAAAAGATTCTTTCAGTTCATCAAAACTAAAAGCAAATCGGATAACTATCCATCATCCCTAAATTTTCTTGATAGGTCCTCGGGCGATTCCCAAATTATTGCAAATCTCTTCGCAATTTTTTTGGCCAAGCGTTCGCAATCCATTCCCAAGAGCCAGACCATTCTTACTTTTCCTACTTAAACAGCTGCCCACAAACAACTTTAGAATCGGTGTCTATAACTTTAGAGCAAGTTAGAGATAAAATAATAAAACTCAAAGATGATTATTCTGCTGGCCCTGATGATCTTCCCCCTATATTTTTAAAGAAATGTCAAATGCATCTAGCCCAACCTCTTACAGCTCTCTTTCAGCTTTCTATCACCCAGGGATTATTTCCATCAACCTGGAAAAGGTCGTTTATTATTCCCCTACATAAAAAAGGTAGAAAAGACGATATTTCCAACTATCGACCGATTGCTAAGTTGTCCTGCATACCTAAGCTTTTTGAGAGCATTATCTATGACATAATGCTTTTCCATTGTAAATCTATTGTTTCCCCAAACCAGCACGGATTTTTCAAAGGCAGATCTACGACCACCAACTTAACGGAATTCGTATCAAGCACTTTATGTGCACTGGAATCTGGAAATGAAGTTGATGTGATTGCCACCGATTTCAGCAAAGCCTTTGATAGAATTTCTCATGATATAATCCTTCTAAAATTAAAGGCTCTTGGTTTCCAGATAAACTTTATAACTTGGGTTCAATCCTATTTAAATGAACGACTTTACTATGTTCTATTTAGGTCCATGGTTTCTGACCCAATTAAAGCCTCCTCTGGTGTCCCCCAAGGCAGCCACCTTGGCCCCTTATTATTTATTCTGACCATTAATGATGTTGCTTGTGTCATTAAAAATTCATACATATCTGTTTACGCAGATGATATGAAAATATTTAGATATATATCATCTTCCTCAGACAGCCTACTTCTGCAGCAAGATCTAGACAGGTTTTGTACTTGGTGTCAGAAGAATTTTCTTGAGCTTAACGTCAATAAGTGTCAGGCTATAACATATACCCGTAAACGCCTCCCTACTCCCTAATCTGCCTGTTCCCTTAGTGAATGAGTTGCGTGATTTAGGTGTTATCTGCGACAAGGAACTCAATTTACATACTTTGGACTTAACATGTTGCATCCGAAATGACCTTCCGTGGCGACAGTCTTCTGACTCTGGTCTTAAGGACTTGTCATCTGATATCGACACCAGAATTCCTGTTGGTGTGAAAGGACGGAAGAAGTGGTATCACTAAAATGATACCCACTTACCTGTGAAGTTTGGTCTGGTGAAAATTATGAATGAAATCTTAGTTTTGTTTGCCAACTATAGAGCGTTAATCTCCTAAAAGTTTTGTCCATGACCATATTTCTCATGATGCGTGAGCCCCGTAAGCTTTTTGTAAACAACCTGAAATGTGTTTTGATTAAAGACCTTGTATGGAAAAATCGAGTAGACATTCGGTACCTATGCCATAAGGTCTTTGGGAAGACTCCAACCCAATACTATAAATAATTATAAGAAGAGTTGTGAAGAACCATGTCTATGCAGCATCCTTTCCCAGCTCGGATAACAGTGAAGAACAGACAATATGCCTTGTGAATAATTTAAGATCATAAGTTTGTGAAAATATCGCAGCTAAACTTTATATGACCAATATTTAGATATTGTACAATATAATAGAACTTACTGAAACAAATCTAATTCCAGACATTAAAAACCATGAGCTGTTTCCTCCAAATTTCAACGTTTTTCGAAAAGATGGATTTGAAAGAGCTGATAATGGCCGAGATGTTTTATTAGCAATCCGGAACTGCTTTCATGCAACCCCTGTCGATATTCCCCACACTGACAACTTAGTATGTGTCAACATTACTCTCCCCAAAACGCTGTCTTTACGTACTTTGTTGCTATATTCACCCATCTAAACCAATTGAGTCTTATCGACCTGTATATATTCACGCAGTGGATTTTTTGATTGATGATGCACAACCTGAAGATTGCATAGTTTTAGTAGGAGATTTCAACCTCCCTCAACTTAAATGGGAGTCTTCCGATGATTCGTCTCATTTAATTCGAACTCTGAAATAGAAATATTGATGGTGGACTGCCTAACCAACTCAAGTCTACATCAGGTTAGTGGAATACCTAATATAATGAACAGACAACTCGACCTTGTCTTCATATCCGATTCAGATAACTGTGTCGTTTATAGGAGTGATCATCTTCTTTTTACCGTAGACCGCCTTCATCCCCCTTGTCAATTATATACTCATATGAAAATGGCAACACTTGTGTTGATTCGGAAAATTCATTTTCATTTAACTTCCGAAGAACCGACTTTAACAAATTTAAAAACCTCATCAGCAATATCAACTTTGACTTTATTGCTGAGACAACTAACATTCATCTTGCCCTATCAACATTCTATTCGTTAATTTTCTCCACCTTTGCCCAATCGGTTCCGTATACCTTCCGAAAGGACTGCATATCAGCTCCTCCCTGGTACAACAAGGAGTTGTGCTCTCTCCGTAATAATAGAAACAAGTTGTGGCACAAATTCTTAGGAACTCAAACTGATTCCGACTACAGTAATTATCGATTGGTATACAATCATTTTTCTGAACTTTGTGAGTCTCTTTACCTTGAGTACCTCAACCGCATGCAATTTAACTTAGTCTCGGATCCTAAACGCTTCTAGCAGTTTGTTAATACCAAAAGAAAATCAGACGGCTACCCATCTACTCTTAAATTTCTTAGTGAATCTTCTGACGACCCAAAAACCATTGCAAATTTTTTTGCCTGCCATTTTAACAAATCCTTTTCTAAGAAAGCAGCTGAACCCGATCCTAGTTACTTAAGCTATATGAGAAACTATCCTGAGACGTCATCCATCTCGCTAAATATAACAACAACTTTGGTATCTGAAAACATTACCAAACTTAAAGATGATTTCTCGTCCGGCCCTGATATCCTTCCGGCTATTGTAATAAAAGAGTGTGTTACCCATCTCGGTCCTCCCCTTGCTGCCCTATTTAACTTATCTGTCTCAAAAGGTACTGGAAGGAATCTTACATCATCCCTCTTCATAAAAAAGTCGGTAATTATAGGCCCATAGCAAAACTCCAAACTTTTTGAAAGCAAAGTCTATCAACAACTGCTTCCGTACTGTAGGCCAACTATCTGCACAAATCAGCACGGCTTCAGGTAAATCAACGACCACTAACCTAACAGAGTTCGTCTCTAGGACGCTTCATGATTTAGAAGACGGTTATGAAGTCGATTCAATTTCCACAGATTTCAGCAAGGCATTCGATAAAATTTCTCACCAACTTATCACCTTTAAACTAAAAAAATTTGGCTTTTCCCCTCATTTTGTGGCATGGACCAAATCCTATTTAGAAGACCGAGAATACAAGGTCATCTTCAGATCTTCAATATTCGAGCCCATTAATGCAACATCTGGTGTCCCTCAGGGTAGTCACCTTGGTCCAATCATCTTTATCCTCACAATTAACGATATAAATCTCATTTTAACGAACTCTAATCTTTTTATTTTCGCTGATGACATGAGAATTTCCAAAGTCATCTCATTGCCTTCTGACTCCCATTGCCTACAAGATGACTTGAATAAGTTTTCGGTATGGTGCAAGCAAAACTTTTTGGAGATCAATGTCAACAAATGCCAAGCGATAACCTATTCCCGTAAACGTCGGGAGGTAGAAACTACGAGTACTTCATCTGCGATGAACCTATTCCTTCCACTACCCAAGTACGGGATCTAGGAATAATTTGTGACAGAGTATTGAATTTCCACTCACATATTGACAGCATTATAAATAAAGCTAACTCTGCACTTGGCTTTATCAAACGCTGGTCAAAAGAATTTTCCAACCCTTACGTTACAAAGTCTCTGTACATTACTTTTGTAAGGCCTCTTCTCGAATATTGCAACCAAGTTTGGTCACCCTATAAACTAACCCACATTCAAAGACTAGAAGCAGTCCAACGCAGGTTTATCCGTTACGCACTTCGTGGTCTACCTTGGGCTGATCCATATGGATTACCCCCATATGAAAATAGGCTAAAACTAATTAGCATGCATACCCTAAAAAAACGTCGTGAAGTCGCTGATGTATCCACTAGTTACTGACTGGAAATATCGACTGCTCGAGAATAACGCAAAAACCCATATCTAGAATGTTGCGTATAACGAACAACTACGCCGTCCACCATTTCTCCTCGTCCCATTAGGTTAAGTATATCTTTGTTAGTTTCTAAGCCTAGCTTCAAGTTTTTGCTTGTTAATAGGCTTAATAAAGTTGTCCGGGGTAGACCCGGGCCAATAATAATGAACGATGAGGGAAGTACAAAGTATATACCCAGTACAACGGCGGGCACAGTATACTTCAACGGGAAGTTATAACTTTGTTGAAGCGGAATAGCTTGCCCTCGGTCTACACTCAAAAAAAGAAAACGATAACTAGTCACTTTCCCCATACCCCACCTAACGTCAAGTCAAATTGACACAATTAAATATACATACTCAGGAATGCTATATGAAAATATACTACATCCTTTCTCGCATATCTTCACGACAAATCCGACTGTGTTTGCTTTGGGGGAAATAAAAAAACAAGCGTCATGGTCTCCATCTAACAGTAAGGCCTCCCTACTGTTATAACTAGTCTCAGGAATTTTTACAACAGGTATGATAGCGGATGACCTCTCTGTTTTCCGAAACTACGTACACTCTAAAAGAGTCTCTCACCTTCAGCGTAACCGAACTGACCATGATTATTTTTTTCGTTCTTGACTTGCCTTTTCTGCCTGTATCTTAACTACATTCCCCTACTCCTCCACGCAACAAACTCCATCTTACATTTTATTATTGTACCAAACCGTACGAGGCTTGCGCTCTAAAACTCACGCTGTTTTGTCCAAATCTCACGGTCTCTCTTTCGCCGTCTTACAGAAACCCATCTTCTTGTAATGTTTTCCGAGATGGCGATCACCCTCTCCATATGGTTAATGATTCTGCTAGCCATTTACATTGGCCTCTTCTCTCATCCCTATCTTTTCTTCCCTGTACATTATGTGTTGCTACATTCTCCCGGCTCAACCCATCGAATCCTATATCCTTGATATTAAAGGAGTTGATCAACTTATTGACCTAAGTGATTCCATCCACTATAAGGATCTTTGGTAACTTTAATCTGCCTCTACTGAAGTGGATTTCATCGGATCACCAATTCTTCTTTACCGCTTCAAACGCTAGTTCATCCAAGGAATGCCTATTTATTGATCGTATAAAAGACTAAGCCTATGCCAACTAAGTGGCGTCTCCAACTCCATCGGTAAGCAACTAGACCATATTTTCATTAGCGATCCTATTTGCTCCACAGTAACGTTTTGTCCCTCAACGCTATCAACTATCGATAACTTTCACCCCTCTCTTCTTCTCTCATTTTTATATAACTCTCCATTCTCGTCCACTCTCGTCCACTTCTACCCCTACTATCTCTTCTTACAACTTCCATAAAGCTAATTTACCCAAAATTAATATCTATCCCAGGAAATCTTCTTTCGATTTTACCAACCTATCTTTAACTGATGCTGTTTCCATTTTTTTTACAGTGAAATATCTAATTCTATTTCTCTTTACGTCCCCTTTTCACGGCATAAAACATCATTTACCTCCTCTCCCTGGTACAGCACAAGACTTCGCTCTTCCTGAAAAAAAAAAAAAAAAAATTATGGACGGTTTTTCATCACACCAATTCTTATTCTAACTACTCTAACTATCTTGGGCTCTCCGCAATATTTTTCAAAAAGTGTGCCTCCAATCTTTCGCACCTACTTTCCTCTCTATTCCATCTATTCCTCACACAAGGGGAATTCCCCCAAATTTAGGAGACCTCCTTCGTAACCCCGGCCCACAAAAAGGGGTTAAAGAATGAAGTAACTAACACCGTCGCATTGCTAAGTTTTCTCACATACCTAAAATGTTCGAATGTATTTTATATGAAGTGCTAAGCTTTCAGTGCAAGTCACTTACATCACGCTAGCCAGCATGGATTTCTGAAAGGTAGATCAACTACTACAAACTTAGTTGAATTCGTATCGTTTGCGCTTTCAGCTATAGAAAGTAGCAATAAAATTGATGTTATTGTTACAGATTTTGCTCAGGCCTTCGATAAATCTCATCAATTGATCCTTTTCAAATTGCCTTTTGTCCACATATTATTAAAATTTATATCTTCTTATCTGGAGAACCATTATTACAGTGTTCGTTTTAGGTCAACTTTCTCAACTCCGTTTTTAGCCACTTTGAGTGTCCCACAAGGCAGTCATGTAGGTTCCTTTCTTTTCATTTTAACTATAAACGATCTTAAGAGGATTATTAAACACTGCCCCCTATCCATTTACGCCGACGATACTATAAGTACTCCAAAACTAATTTTTCACCCGAAGACTCTATTCTCCTTCAAGAAGATCTCGATAGGTTTTCCACTTGGGGTCTAAAAAATTGCTTAGAGTTTGATATCTCCAAATGTCAATCTATGACGTAAGTCCAAGAAATCTTCTTCCCGACTTTATTTTCTGCATGGCCAACCTAGTTCAATCCCTTCGCGATCTTGGAATGTTATACGATAGATTTTTAAACTTCCGTTCGCATATTGATGAGATAATCCTTAAAAGCAGCTCATCACTTGGTTCTATCAAACGATGATCTAAAGTAAATATTTTGCAACTCCTATGTTCTTGTCCAGCCCCTTCTTGAATATGTCAGTCATGTGTGATCCCCTTTTCGGCGAGTTCATATATCCCGAATTGAGAACATTCAACGTCGTTTCCTTCGAGGACTACCCTGTGATGATCTCCGCCCCCATTCCCTTAGTTCCTAATCCTTAATTATTGTTAGTTTTAAGTGCGATTAAGATTGTCTAAGCCAAAAAATTGTGGACCTTGGTCCCCTCCAAAATTAAATTGATTAAAAATTAAAATTCACAAGAAGCTATTCATCGTAGACCAGCTGGAAAGAGTGGACTTTCCCCAAAGCCTATGATCACTATTTGGTCATAAACGAAGTTTGAGTAAAGCGATACAATACGATTTGAAAGGGTCTGGCTAAAACCCGGGTTCAATCAAGAAAAGTAAGTGAGAAAAGTTTCACCCATACAGCTATTCTACAATAATACGAGTACGAGTATGCAACTTTATCAAAACTTCCCGGAATAGCCACCGTGTGGTGTCCCCATTTTTCCGATTTGAGTTCTGTTTTTCTTGTTAAGTTACTAATTCTGCTGTTTACATTCTCTCTAAATCTTAGCGTCATAGCTTGACATTTGCAACTGTTACGTAGCCAAGAGTACATCTAAATATGTGTGTGTTGGCGATTTTTTACAATTTTAGAAATGGATTTAAATTTGCAACAACGAACTTGTATTAAATTTTGCTTAAAAAACGGATTTAATGGTGCGCGAACGTTTGAAATGTTGGAAAAGTGTTTCGGCAACGATTCTCTAAAGAAAACGGTCGTTTAGCAGTGGCACGAGCGGTTCAAAAGTGGTCGTGAGTCAATCGAAGATGATGAACGCAGTGGCAGACCATCGACATCGAAAACCGACGAAAACATTGATGGAGTAAAAGAAATGTTGGTCAATAACCGCAAATTAACCATCAGAGAGATAGCGGAGGACTTGAACATTGCCTATGGATCCGTTCATTTGGGTTTCCGTCGTGTAGCAGCAAAGTTGGTGTCAAAAGACTTCAATTTCATGCAAAAAAGACCGTGTTGACGTCGCAAAAGAGATGGTTTGCGAGGCTGAATCCGATCCCACATTCATCAAAAGGATCAGTGCTGGAGACGAGAAGTGGGTTTATGAGTACGACATGCAATCCAGACATCAGGCAAGTGAATGGCGTTCACCAAATGAGCCGAGACAAAAAAAAACACGTAGTTTTCAGTCAAAAAAGAAGGCAATGTTCACGGTTGTCATGGATTACAACGGTGTAGTGCGTCATGAATTTTTTCCAGAAGGCCAGACAGTAAACAAAGAGTATTATTTGGGCGTTATGAGACGTTTTCATGAAGCAATTCGCCGAAAGACACCAGACTCGTGGATTTTGCACCATGATAACGTACCGTCGCACAGTGCCATCATTATTCGTAATTTTTTTTACGAAAAATGCAACAAATACCATCCAACAGGCACCGAATTCACCTGATTTGGCTCCCTGTGACTTCTTTCTGACCAAACGAGTTAAAAAACCGCTACGGGGAACGCATTTCAGCAGCCGAGAGGAAGTAATGAAAAAATCGCAGGAAGCACGGATGGACATACCGAAAACCGAATATAAAAAATGTTTCGAGGATTGGATCAAGCGCTGGCATAAGTGTGTTGCAGTCGATGGGGATTACTTTGAAGGGGACAATATAGATTTACGAGTAGATGAATAAACTTGTATTTTTAATTTTCTGAATAAATTCCGGGAACCTTTTGACCAAGGTGGTATGTAGAATTTCTTTTCATTTAAGTTCCGTTTAGTACAATTTTTCCCTTCATTCGTGTAAAAGCACCTTATTGTTTCCTCGACCAAACGCTTTTTATATTTTCTCTTTTTTTGCTAAACAGCTCTTCACTTTTCATTTGCTCATAATACTATAAATAGACATCTTGAACACAGTCGTTCATAGACCTCCACAGAGGATAGACGTGTGTCGGCTTCTTTTCACGTGAAACAATAAAAAAAAAAGTGATAAAAAAAACAAATAGAATCGTTTAAGCCAAGTGCTTCGGTGACGCAATAGGTAGTGGTGCCGGCCGAGAAAGCAAGGGTCGTAGCTTCGATCCCCGGAAAAGGACGGACTTTTTTATTATTAAAAATCAAAGAAAATAATTATAACACAAATTAAAACAAGTTCAGTGAAACCAGAAGATGAGTGGTGGTGAACGGACCGCTATCCAAATAGCGGGTCCGGGAGATGGCACGATGTCATCTGATGACCAGACCGTAATTTCGGCCCGTTCGGAAATTACGCCTAAGAGGAGGAGGTAGCTGAAGTCAACTCCAAACCTCGTGAAGCGCCCTTCTCTATCAGCATCTACTGAGAAGCTTCCCGGTTGGAGCAAGGGAAGAGGCGCCAACGACTTCTACAAAAGCAGCAAAACAACAACAACAGCGAAAGAGGACAGCGAATACCCATATGTTTCTGACGGTGGGGAAGGCCACTACATGGGTGGAAACAATAGTTTCTCATTCCTAGCTGGCTCTGAGTCAGATGACGAAGAGGACGAGGTCAAAGCCATTAATAGTAGCATAATGCAGCTACAGCAACAAGTGCTTGCTATAAGAGCGAAGCAAGTGGCAAGGAGGGAGAAGGAGTTACAGCAACAACTTCAGATCCCTCAGAAGCAACTAAACACCAACGCGGAGCTACCACAACAAGAAAAACATAACCAGCCACTAAAACAACAAAAACTACAAAAACCAGTACAAGAACTAACAAAGAAAGATCCAAAACAACAACCCAAAAATGAACAACAAAAACAACAACAGCAACAAAAATCGCAGCAGCAGCAACAACAACAACAAACGAAATCAATAAAGCAACGAGTTCCACCTATAAACACATATAAAATGGAACTAAAGGAAACCATTGAACTATATAAGTCGGCCATTGGCAATATTTTTTTTGTTAAAAGACTTAGTTTAGATAGGCACGCGATCAATTGCAATACAGTGGAGCGCTATCATAAAATTAAAAACCTGTTAAGGGATTCGACGACAGAGTTCTTCTCCTTCACACCGAAAGGTGAAAAGCTGCAGACAATGCTGCTGAGGGGATTAGAACCGTCGACTGATCCGGAGGAGCTCCTTGCACTGCTGAAAGAGAAGGAGTGCGAAGAGCTCAAATTCGTAATGGTTAAGCCATTCGTTATGGGTAGAGCCAAAAGGGAGAAGCGGAAACTACCATTCTTCCTGGTTCAGCTGAGTCCCAACAGCAAACTGGATGGTCTAAGGAGCATCAAAGTCCTAGACTACCAGGTACACTGGGAAAAATTAAAGAGGAGCGAAAACATTTTACAATGTGTTCGCTGCCAAAGGTTCGGGCACGCCGCGTCGAACTGCGAAATGCAGCCTCGATGCGTGAAGTGTGGAAAGAACCATAAATCCGAGGAATGCGCTCTGGGTAAGGACGGAGCGTCTGAAAAAAGCCAGCTCTCTTGTGCGTTATGTAGGAACACGGGACACACCGCAAATTATCGGGGTTGTCCCAAATTCCAATACATCAAAAGAGTAAATCTGGCTCGGCAGCAGAAAGTGGAAATTAAACGTCCACTCGTGCAGGCACAAACACCAGCCGTTACTCCCCACGTTACCTACGCCCAAATGGCGGCAGGTAGGGGAAATACGGTACAACAACCAAAGGTAGCTTCTCAGGCCCCAGCGCCTAGAGCACCGGAACCTGTACCTGACATGCTGGCTATCTTGCTCTCTATTCAGGGGCAGATGGCTCAGCTTCAGCGTCAAATACAGGAACAGGCTAAGCGGGTAGATCAAATATACGCGCTGCTGCCGGGCCTAAGGTACCTCCAGTCGTAATGGGTACGTACATGGCGGAGCAAACCCTGAAGGTCCTTGCTGTGAATGTGAATTCACTGATAAGGCTCGAACGACGAGCCGCACTATTTAAGTTGCTTAACGACCAAGCCCCCGATGTGCTTTTGGTTAGTGAAACTAAGCTTACCAAAAGACACAAAATGAGGCACAGAAGATATAAAATAGTACGGAGAAACCGACCCAACTCCATTCAGGGAGGAGGCGTTGCGATCTTTGTAAGAAAAGGACTGCGTTTCAAAAGAGTATACAGCCGTGTATTACGTAGGTTCCAGGTGCTAGAAGCATGCATCGTGTATATCCCTCTCCGTAGTGGAAAGCGGTTATACATGGTGTCTGTTTATGCACCTAAGGCTACTCAATCCACTTTATTCATTCAGAGCTCGAGACACTTTTTCGATTCCTAAGATTTGAATTGGAGGAGAACTACTTTATTATCGGCGGAGATTTCAACGCCAAACATAGCGATTGGGGAAATAATACTCCAAATACTATCGTCTCGGATTGTCCGTCGTTTCCTAGACACGGGTCTTATTTGGATCTCCTGCTGTTCGACACACGAATACACCTGACATGCACAAACCAACAAACCATAAACTGTCTACGAACTTTCGTGTATGACAGTGACCATTGCGAACTCAGTACCGAAATAACCGTTCCGAACGAAGCTGCGGAATTGGACGAGTTTGTTCAAAGACATGACTACAATTATAGTAGGGTGCGTTGGACACACTTCTCCAGAACACTGACGAGAGCACTCTCCTCGAATTCGCTCTACCCACCGTCCAATAGAAATCTGTCAAACGAGGAGATTGACAGATATCTAAAACTAATGAACGAGACAATTAAACGAACAATGGACAAAACGATACCTCGGTATCAATACACTGACAACGAAGACTTATTTCGCAACGCAACCATTGACGCACTGCACCGACATAAAAGTAGACTGCTGTCAAGACTAAAAACCTTGTACAGACAGTTTAATGACAGACATAACCCGGAGATCATGACACTGAAGTCGTCGATTAAAAACCTCCAAACATTAATAAAAGAAAATTACAGAGCAGCTGTAAGTTTGTATTGGAACAACAAAATTCGGGCTGTAAACACCAGCAACCCGAATATGTTCCCGCAAATAAATAAAATATTTCGGAGGAAAGATCACAACGACCTTTCGTGTCTTAAAATCGCCCGAACGACGGACAACGAGAACATACTCATAGCAGCAGGCATCGATCCAAATGAGGCTGTTGATGATGACAACTTCTTTGTGATCGAGGATCCGCAGGAGCAGGTAGAGGCTATAGGAGCGACTTTCCAGGAAGTATATAAGGCGAATGACATCATTGGCCCGAACTATGACATGGAAAATCGAGTCCTTGTGAACAATTTCTGCCTTCGAAATGAAATAGTGAATTGGCGATTCGAGAGCTCGGGTTTCACCCAATTCAGTGACGAGAATATGGCAAATAATGTCATCATCAATGAAATGGTACTACCACCGTTCATTTCGAAGGCAGAGCTCCAAACGATCTTCGAATCACTTAGAAGTAAGAAATCAGTGGGAACCGATGAAATACCGAACATTGTGCTTCGACATCTCCCACTAGAAGCGGTGGACATTTATACCACCCTGTTTAATAATGCAATGAATAATGCACATTATCCAGCGCATTGGAAAACTGCGGTACATCCCATCCCCAAAAGGGATAAAGACACTTCCAATTCGGCGAATCTCCGCTCGATCAGTCTTCTTCCAAACATCAGTAAGGTGTTGAAGAAGGTGATCAATAGAGTCCTGACTAAGTGGGTTGAGGACAAACATATAGTTCCGGATAATCAGTTCGGTTTCAAGGCGGGGCATGATATCATTCATGCTGCGTCGAAACTGGTTTCTGATATCCAATGGAACAAAGCCAAGAACCAGTGCACTGGTGCCTGCCTGATTGACTTGGAGAAGGCCTTCGATACCGTATGGTTAGAGGGACTCTTTTTCAAGATGGACAGGTTGGGCATTAGTAAATCATTGCTGTATATTCTTTTTGATATGCTCTCCAGTACACAGTTCATCGTGAAGAATGGCGATGTGACTTCTGCTGGAACATTTAACATTAAAAACGGTCTGCAACAAGGTGCGGTAAATTCGCCGATCCTATTCAACATTTACACAAGTGATCTGATAGGTTCACTTCACCATGCCATAGCGTACGCAGACGACATAATCGCGTACATATCAGGTCCAAAGATTGAGGTATTAATATTAAAATAACATTATAATATAAATATAAAAAAACATTAATATACTTTTGCAACGCGACTTCGACAATATTAAGCGATACTGCGATGACTGGAAGTTGAAAATCAACTTTCAGAAGTCGGAAACCATTCTGTTTAGGACGCCTTTGTCTGGGGGCCTCTAGGGATACCAGAAAGAATTGGCGAAAGTTCTCGATAGTGGGGCAGCATGGGCAGCCACTTGCTTGTCGAAATGTAGTCAGATACCTTGGAATCAGGCTAGATCAGTTTCTGTATTTTGGCAAAAATGTAGATGCTGCTCTGGCCAGAGCCAATGATGCTTTTGCCCTTACAAAGAGACTGTTTTATAACAGACAACTCGATGCGAGGGTAAAGGTTATCTGCTACATGGCCCTTATCAGGCCTATGCTTGTGTTTGGTTGTCCCGTGTGGTTCAACGTGAGAGCAAGTTTATTGGAAAAGATTCGGGTGTTTGAGAGGGCTTGTCTTAGGACTTGTCTTCGCTTATACAGAACACCAGAGTGTGAGTACATAAAATTCTATCCTAATGAGGTCTTGTCTTGTACAATAGGGCGAACCTAATAAGAGTGGACAATTTCGTCATTAAGTTGACTCGAATGCACATTGCAAGAGCAATGACCTCATCGAACAACCTGATCTCCGGGGCTTACTACCCTAATTATATGTATCATGAGAGAGTTCGCTTTGACGGATTTGTTTCTCCAGAAGCGTTCCTCTACCTAGATAAGAAAGGTCTGATCCAGGACAGATTGGCGGTGCCGCTAATCTTCCACGTTGCTCGAACAGCTGCGGACAGGCGACTCAACTACGACAGAGTCGTCGCACATGGCAGTGCGGGGCGTCTCCGGTTCAGTAGGTCGGTAGGGAGTCGCGACATGAGGGATGTTGCTCGGCAGCACCAACAATTTTGGTGGCTTATGGGAGGAGAGTAAGTCTCTTCGTCGAATTCCTCTAGTACAATATAGCTTCACTCGGAAGCAAAGTCGGTTAGCCTAATTTTTTAGTCATGGCCGGCTTACATAGACTTAGGTAGGATTAAGGTAGTTATAAGAGAAAAAAAATAATAAAAAAATATGCAAAAAAAATGTATATAAAAACTTAGATGGGTAACAGCTTCTCTCCAAAAGAACGGAAGAATGGGTAACGCATCTAGGGAAAAAAAATAAAAAATTGTATGATATATACAATAAGTTAGTTTAAGTAGGTTAAGTAGATTAAGTAGGTTAAGATTTATTTATATGTATATAGTTTATAAGTTTTAGTTTTTAAGATTTTATAAAAAAAGTCCGTGTACTAAGTTGTTGTATTAAATAAAATTGTTTTCTTAGTTTTAGTTTAAATAAATATAGAAAAAAAAATTTGTAATCGTACTAAACGTCGAAAGACATTGATTAAGTATTATGTTTAATTTAGAGTGCCCGCATGGGGCCAGTAAGTTAAAATAAGATAATTTTAAGTTAATTAAGCTAATTTTTAAGCATTTTTTTTGTATAGCGCATAAGTATTAATGAATTTAAAATAATAAAAATGCATCTAAAATGAAATGAAACGAGACATCTTGAACAATCTTTGTTTCTTTCATGCAGTGCTATTCCGAAACCCAGCGCACCTGCAATGAAATTCTCCATGCTGTTCGTGCTTTGACTTCATAAGGTTGTAGGGTATAGATACAAAAAATATGTTACTTAATAGGGCGATAGTTTGTTATTGATCAGCGTCAAGACTCTCCATACTTTTTTTCGTTCAATAATATGGCGATAGAAAGAAGGACCTAGAAATCTTTGCCGATAAATATTCCACAATTTTGAAGTATCTTTGAGAAGGTTTTTCACTTCGATTTCCACATTTTGTTCGCCTTGTCGTTTTGTACACAGAAAGAGGGACCTACTGTTTTTTCCCCGAAAAAAAAAACATCACTGAAACTCTCATGACCTCCTTTGAGCGGTCCTTTGATAGGGTCCTAAACTTTGTTGTATTTATGTTTAAAGGTGATACCTATTGCTTTATATTTGAATTGATAAATTGATCGCAATTGGACATTTCGTACAATGTATTGTACTTCCTTCTTCTCATAGTACGTTGTCGAAACACGTGTAGTTAATCTTCTAAAATTTTAATGTTCAGCACAATACGCTCAGCGATCGCTTTCGGTTTTCAATTCTAAGTGGCAGTGAACAGAGTAATTCATGATCTGTGCCAGCTCGGCCTATTTATTATAGCTGACAGATAATAGAGCAAGTGTTCATTTATTTATTACAAAAACAAAAATCACCATCAAACATTCGAACAATGAATTGAAATCGTACATACATATGTATCTAAATGCAAGTGTTCACAAATCAGTCAAAGCATTCTTCCACTCTAGTGAGCAATTTGTACAAATATCACGATCTTGCGTATACGATTTGTAAAGCATTTAGTGCTTGTAAATCGTATTTATACGAGTATCTATTGAATGTGTACATCTGAGTATTATACATACTCGTATTGTTTGCTTCTATGCGAAATTGGGTCTTTGATAGACAATAGCAAGAGCATTTCACATTATCACTCCAAATGGTATTCCCATAACAAGTGATTAGGTTTACGAGTTATTATAACCACACCAGGCTGAAGTTGAGCTGAACTGAATTGCTCGGCAAACAAAGAAGTGTCAAAATCACCGATCACAACAATCATCGATTTGGATTCGATCCGTTCGTTTTTGTATGGGTATGTGCAAATGTCTATTACCTCATACTCGTAGATACGAATAGATTGGAGCATACAGAAATGAAACGAAACGCATCTTTAGTAACCGATTGTGCCAAATTAGTGGTCACTGTCCACCAGTGTTGCTTAAAGATTCATGTTGCATATAGGGAGCACCTATTTACGTGACGAATGTTAAGTTGATGGAGCACGCGGTGCGACGCGGCGGTCGCAGTGATATGGAGTAATGATGGTTAACACTTTTCGGCTTGGCCTTGAACAGCTCTAATAAAATGTTAATATATTCCACTGCCTTTGGCTTTGTCTGCATATTGCGTAAACGCAGCTTTTTTCGGTAACCGGTTGTGCCAGTTAAGCCGACTACGACTACGACTACGACAACTACAACGATTCCGGCCACGATGTTGAAGTTGATGTTGATGATGATGATACTGGTAGGTTAACTCATGTTATTCAGGAGGATATCGAAAGATGTTACAATTCAACATTTTATTATGAAATTCATACTCGTATATATGTAATATAATGTAAAAGCGCAATAGTATGTGATCCGTATATCTAAGAGTATTCGTATGTTGGTATGGTAGACACTTTGGATTCGCATAGGACTTCGACTTCTTAATGAAAGATCCGCGTGATGGATCAAAGAAAGAGCTATCACAAGGGAATACTAATCAAGGGTACGAATATATTCGTAGTCATATGCCTAAACTGAAATTGAAACTCACTCCCATTGGCAATGGTCAACACTGGATGGAGTACTAAACTATGGGGTACGTGTGTGTTGCTATTATCCGTTTTGCGTTGATTTCATTGAAATTTAATTCAGTGATAGAATAAATCGACATCAGAGTTCAAAATAACATTATAGAATTTTAAATGTCCCCAAAGCCATTAATATGTATGTAGGCACAGCAAGACAGCCCAGTCGAGTAGCTTGTGTACGAGTATCTCGTTTTTTTTTTTATATATATTTTTTTCCCTTCTTCTATAATTTAAATGCATTAACATTTTGTTTACGATTTTCTTAGTACCGGTTGTCCGTTTCTGAATACAAATTTCTTTTTAAAGAAACATTTCTTGGTTTCGAGCTTCAAAGTACGATTCTATATGCACAAGGCACATAAATCTGATATTTTACCAGTACCTATACCAGTAGATAGAACGTCAAACGAACTCTGGCTTTCAATATTGTGAGAGTATGTGAATGGTGGTTGGCTGCTGGTTCTTGACTCTTGATTCTTGGTTCTTGACTGGTGACTATTGGATTGAATGTTGACCGTAGCTTGGCTGTGTTGGGGTTTTTTTTTTATTTTAAGAACCACACTGATTACTCTTCTCAATCGATCTGACTGACTGACTAGCTCACAGCTTGTAATGTGGTATAAAATGTTTGGAGGAAAAGTAAATGCCATTATTCTTTATTCTGTGAATGTTCTGGCGATTTATGTCTACATGTGTACAAGTACCTATGATACATACAAACAGGCTCGCTTACAATTGAATGTTAAAATGAAACGATGAAAATAAAAGCGAAAGTCTGTTGAGGACGAATGTACCCATCTGGAATAACGTTTGATGTGTTACTTTTGGGTGTGTGCTACTGAGATAGACAGGATTTACAAAAAGGTGACACCTTGAGTCTAAACTTAAAATGAAATTGAAAAATAAGGCATAAGTCACAATAGAAATTACTATTGGGACGTGTCATGTCAAAGGGCACGTGAATAACCAATCTTCAACTTCATCTACAGATTTGGGTGGTTAACATCAGAGCCTAAGTATTTCAACTTTATTTAATAATGTAACGGTAGTGTAGACCGAAACTTAGTGCATCTGATTCGTAGCTCATGAGGAATTAGAGCAGTTTCTTTAAAGATAGTTGCAATTTTTTTCCAAAAAATTTACGGGAGCACTCTCTTTGAACTCGCTCTACCCACTGTACGACAGGATGCTATCAAGCGTAGAGATTGACAGACACCTTAAACAGATGAACGGGACCATAAAACTAACGTATCAACGGTATCAACATACGAGTACCTACAAAAAGAACACATTCCGCGATGCAATTATTTATGCCCGGGATGGATACAAGATTAGAGTGCTGAATGGTGAACATTTTAATAATGCTTTAAATAATGATCATCTTATAGTACGTTTCCACCGACCCGAAATTCATCATTTCGGACTAATTCAACATTTAAGACGAAATGTTCCATACAATGTTCCAGTTGAATTTCAGTGAAATGCTGCATTTCGTCTCTGCATTTAGAAGGTTGTCAAATCCAACAAACCTTTTTAATTATTCAGCGCTTACAAAAACAAATTTGAAAGAAGTCAGCTATTCCAATATTTACAATCATTAACGACCTCAACCAAATGGACCAACAAAAAAAATATAAGAAAAGGAGGAAGGATGAGGAAGAAAATATTGTTGGGCTCCGGGGGAACAAAAAATAAGGGCATATACATAAAGAGGTGTCCCTCTTGTTTAAAAATAAAGGGGTGGAGTTTTCACCAGAGGAAATTAAAACAAAAAATACGAATCTGTAGCTCACAGTAGCTGTCATATAAATGTTTTGCGTTCAATGTAAACGGTGAAATGAAATTCCGAAATTTCATTTCGAAATGTTGAATTTCGGATCGGTATAAACGTACTATTAGATCGCATTGGAAGACAGCGGTTGGGTAACCAATTCACAAAAGGGATAAAAACGCATTCAATCCGGGCGATATGTTTCCTTCCGAATATAGGCAAGGCATTCGACAAGGTGGTCGATAGGGTCCTTTAATTGTTTGCCAGGGCTGACAACAGTTAATCCATAGCTGGTTCGTCACATGTTTTATTTAATGTGTCCGTATAGGGTTGTGAAACGTATGACGGTGTAGGCCAGTATTCTGCTACTACCCTGGCACGCACATGCCATTTCAGCCAGCACGTGTACGGATTTACTCATACTTTTACCGTGGACCGCCATTGGGAGGTAGGGCAAGCTACAAATTTGATTGTTATAGGACAGTCAACAGTTTTTCGTTATTGCATTGCAGTTCAATGTTGAAAAGGACATAATCAAGGCAAACGTCTCATATGATTTTTTTAGCATCGTTCTTGAAAGATCTCTGCGAAGTTCATAGTTTAACTCAAGAGCCACAATTTTTCAAAACATATAGACGACATTGACATAATGGGAAGAAAACAGTGAGTGTTCGTGACTATTGAAGCAGAATCGTCAAAGATGGGTTTAGCGGTCAACGAGGGAATAACAAAGTATGTGCTGTAAACAAAGAGGGATACACAACATCGACGCCTAGGACAAAACGTCACGATATGCAGCTACAACTTTGAGGTAGTAAATAACTCGACTCCGTTATCAACTCCGACAACGACATCATCGCGAAAATCGTTACTTCCTTGAGCTTATAATCACTATAGTCCTGCTTAACGGCGCGGAAGCTTGGACACTGACAAAAGCGGATGAAAATGGTCTGGGAAACTTTAAGAGAAAAGTTCTTCGGAAAATTTTCGGTCCCATTTGCATTAATGGAGAATGGAGGAGACGTTTCACCAGGGGATTGTACGAGTGACGGCTTCGTAACCTGTAGCGCATCGAAATCAGCGTCCCGGCCTGGTAAGTGTTTGACTCCAACCCAGAGGGAGTAGTTGTTTAAAGACGACGGTAGCTGTAGACGCGTGTTAGCTGACGCCCTGGTCCACCCCAACTGTAGCGCTATCTAAGTAAGTAAGTGAGGTCGATATAGCCCTGACTAAGTTTGTTGACAAAAAATATAATCAATTCAATGATATCGCACAAGCCGTGTCTAAACTGCTATCTGATATACAAAAGGGAAGACAATGCGCGGGAGCTTGTTTGATTGACTTAAAGAGGAGCCTTTCGACACCGTATGGTTAGAGGAATTCATTTTCAAGCTGAATAGACAGGGCCTTAGAGTACATTTTTCTTGATATGCTCATCCCCTTCCCCTTCTCCTCCTTCCAAACCTCTCCGCTGGGCTGGCTCAAGGTGTCATACGACCCGTGCCGAGGATCACCCTGGCTGAGGGCCCAGTATCTCGAAAACTAGCTCAATCGCGAACGGAGTATCTGGACACCTGGCGACCTCCGGATTAGCTAGCCTTATCTGTATACAGCGGATCTCTGTACAGATGGATCTCAATTTCTCTGCTACTCGTGGGATACCTAATGGACAAAATCTGTAAATAATACCAGGCGATAATACGGTGACTGCACCGCCGGTAGTCGGTGTCGGCTCCTCCAATGTCGAGGTTGGCAGGTCTCGGTCTTCCTGCTCCTACAAAAACTCCTCCCTCAAAAGAGGAATCAAAGACTCAGCCGCGTCAGCAATCCCCCTAAAAGGCGCTCTACTTCAGACGCCGAAATGCTGTACGCAGAAATAAAATCCTCGAATCCCTTCCGGAGGTTGAGAAAACGGCGAACAACAACAACCCTGCTCCCAAAATGCTGAAAGGTTCCTCCAAGCACCAGAGATCGTTGGAGGAAACCGTGCCGTTTTCCAAAAGGCCTACAATTAGAATCGTCGAAACCCCAGACTGGAGCCAGACTGGAGACTGATTGGGATTAAGCCACATAAAACTAATCCTGTCCTTTTTTCCAATCGTAGACCCTCAGCCAATCAACGGTGACAGTTTAGTATTTTCAGATACAGCGAAATATCTGGGTTTTAGTTTTGAAAGAAAGATAACATGGAAACCTAATATTCAAGAAAGAGTAAACATAGCTACAGTAGCTTTTTTTCTCTTGCAAAAAAGCCATGGGGCCTTCACCCTAGCATTACCCACTGGCTGTATGTTTCGGTTTTAAGACCGATACTCAGCTACGGGGTGGTTGTCTGGTGAACGAACTTAGACAATGCAGTCAACTGCAGCAAACTAAGCAGAGTCCAAAGAACACCATGCCTGTGCATAAGTGGAGCCCTACTCTCTACTCCCTCCGTGGCACTGGATATTCTGTTTCACTTGGCATCTTTAGCAGGCAAGTAACTACAACGACAGCTATTCGCCTTAAAGCGACTAATAATTTATTTGGCCACGCTAATATTCTTTATATACTAGGAATCCTCCCAGAGAACATCGATTACACTATACCCCAACATTGGTTTGACAAAGATTTTCATGTAAGCATCCCCTTCTGGGAGGAAAATGCTTTCATGGATGACAAGTCAATGGATGGTTGGTGGCAGTGTTTTCTCAGATAAGCTTAATCTAAGTCTCTCCTGTTCCTGGCGGAAATTTTGGCGATTATAGATGACCTGTCCTGGCTGAAGAAAAACGTGATACCTGCAAGGGATATCCGCATCTTTTTGGATATTCAGGCCACAGTCAAATCCTTGGACTCAGTCTCATAAAATTCTAAAACAGCCCATCTCTTAGGAGATGGCAGGGAATAAAGATATTCCAGCTAATTGTAGGGCCGACGAACTCGTCAAAATTGGAACTACTCTACCTATCCTACCGGAAAAAGGTAACATCGGAATACCAATCGCTACGGGCAAACTATTAATAAAGCTGTACGCTAACAAAAGAACAAACCTTAGATGGACTGTTGGATAAATACGTCGATTGACCACACAAATCTAGCCAAAGCTGGATCTGAATAGCTCTAAGAGTTTGATCTTTTAAAATAGGAAACATCTCAGCGCTATCATAGGTGTCTTATAGAGGAGAATGCAAGAACTAATAATTACTAATAATCTTTACAGAAGCTGCATGGACGAGGAGGATAAGAAGACAATCTTCTCCATTTCTCTTAACAAGATGGAACCTCCACTACAATGACTTGATCGATCTAAACAATATAGATGTCAATAGTCTCCTGCGCTTCATCAGAATCTCAAAATGGATCACAATGGGCTAATAGGCCTAAGTGGGTTTTTCCACCTAACCTAACCTAATATGTTTACCAAAACACAGTTCATTGCGAAGAATGGCGATGTGACTTCGTCTGGAATACCACACTGATCAAAAAGTTTCCCGAAATCTATTCAGAAAATTAAAGATACAAGTTTATTCATCTAAATCTATATTGTCCCCTTCAAAGTAATCGCCATCGACTGCAACACACTTATGCCAGCGCTTGATCCAATCCTCGAAACATTTTTTATATTCGGTTTTCGGTATGTCCATCAGTGCTTCCTGCGATTTTTCCATTACTTCCTCTCGGCTGCTGAAACGCGTTCCCCGTAGTGGTTTTTTAATTCGATTGAACAGAACGAAGTCACAGTCACACATTTTTAGTCAAAAAATTACGAATAATGATGACACTGTGCGACGGTGCGTTATCATGGTGCAAAATCCACCAAAATTCTGGTCCCTTTCGGCGAATCGCTTTACGCAAACGTATCATAGCACCCAAATAATACTCTTTGTTTACTGTCTGGGCTTCTGGCAAAAATTCATGATGCACTACACCTTTGTAATCCATGAAAACCGTGAGCATTGCCTTCTTTTTTGACTTAAAACGATGTGGTTTTTATGGTCTCTGCTCTTTTGGTGAGTGCCATACACTTGCGTGATGTCTGGATTGCGTGTCGTACTCATAAACCCACGTCTCGTCTCTCATTTGACTTACGACCACTTTTGAACAGCTTGTGCCACTGGTAAACGACCGTTTTCTTTAGAGAATCGTTGCCGAAACACTTTTCCAACATTTTCAACGTTCGCGCACCATTAAAAAATCGCAAATAAACACAAAGAGATAGATGTACTCTTGGCTACGTAACTTTTGCAAATGTCAAGCTATAATGCTAAGATTTAGAGAAAATGTCAACAACAGATTTACCAACTTAACAAAAAAAAAAGAACTCAAATCGGAACAATGGGAGCGCCCGCCACACGGTGGTATTTGACATTAAAAACGATCTGAAACAATGTCAATTCGCCGATCTCATTTCATATCTACATAAGCGATTTTGTGAGTTCACTTTACCATGTCAAAGCATTGATAGTACATAGATCAGGTCCAAAGATCGAGATCATTCATATCTCTGACAACCTGACTTCGATAAGATTAAGTAATATTGCTATGACTGGAAATTAAGGCTCATCATTCAGATATCGAAAAATATTATTTTTAGTATACTCGTACCTTTGTCTGGGAACTCTACCAGAAAGATTTGGCGAAAATTTCCGACCGTAAGACAACACGGGCAACCATTTATTGGTTAAAATGTAGCCAGATACCTACAGATCTAGCTAGATCAATATATCTGGCCCATTAGATGGGAGTGTGTAGGTAATTCTTATTCGCGCTATGCTCAATGTGAGAGCAAGTTTATTGGAAACGATTCGGGTGTCAGAAAGTGCTTATCTAAGGGTGTGGACTGAACACCAGAGTCGAAGTATGGATTCTATCCTTGTGAGGTCTTGTACAACCTAAGAAGTGTCGACTATTTCGTCATTTATGTAGATGACTCAAAGCCACATTGTTAGATCAATGATTCCAATTCCAACGAACAATCTGATCTCCGGGACTTACTACCCCAATGACGTACATCATGAGAGTGTGCGCTTTAACGGCTTCGTCCCCTCTATTTTAATATTAAAAAATCTTTCACATTGCTCAAACAGCTGCGAACGGGCAACCCAATTGCGTCAGAGAATTCGCACATAGCGTCCGCGGTGCAGTGATATGAGGAATATTGCTCGGCAGCTCCAGGAATTTTTGTATCCTAATGAAGTAGAAATACGAGTACTAAGTTTTTATATGATTATATTATAATTATGTTCTCTGCATAGAGAAGGTAGCAATGGCTGGTTGACTTTCTTAACAGCCGAGCTAGAGAAATTTTTAAAGGTTCACTGAGCTCTGACAGGAGGTTTAAGAGTGAGATCGCAAGTTTTAGAACATGGGCACCATAGGACCACACCACAAACGAACTATGCGTAATCATTTCTATTATTAAATAATCAATTTGAAATCTCTGCTAATAATATATATATAAGTATGTATGTACGTATGTTTGTACGAGTATGTATCCTTACCTAATACAAAACAAAAAGAAATAAATAAATGATCGTTTTTATTTTGACGTAGCTCCGTCTTAATCATATGCACATATATGTACATATTTGTAGACGAGGGATTCGGCATAACCTTTTTCACAACATGTAATCTATTCGAATAAGTTTTGCATTTTATAACAAGGAGGTCAGCTCTTACAGCTAAAGATGTTGTCCAAAAGAAATGCGAAATACTCATCTGTATGTAAGTAATGAGAAAATATTCAAAATTATTCATTAATCTTTCGAAAATGTCTTGTCCATCCGATAATCCATAGCCGACGACGATGTTTTGTCATTTACAACCTTAACAAATGCTGGGAGTGGCTTAAAAATTCGTTAAAAAATTGATTAACATACATTTTGAATGATTTCGAACGACTGCAATCGAATTAAATGGAAATAGTCATTTGATAAGCTATTCTCCGTAAATCCGGAATTTGTTACTTAATAACAGTCGCCCAGTTTTTTTTTTGTTTTTTTTTTCTGCTACAATATTCACCCTCGCGTTATGGCTGATGTTTAGACACGAGTATAAAGCTGGTGTCACATATTAAAACTACAAAAAAAGTTGAATAAAATAAAACAAGGCTATTAACTTTGAATAATAGAATGAGTGAATGAGTGGCCGGAGTCTGAGTTGTTGCCGCTCCGGAAAATCAAATTATTAATGCCAGGCAGCCGACTGGTCGCCCCTGGACTATTATTGTTGTTTTCATGTTTTTACACAGCTTCATTTGTTGCGATTTATTATGAAGATACGAATGAAATGCAATCGAATCGTTGAAAATGTTATAGCAATAATGCTTAAAAGTCAACACTTTGTTTATCGTTGTCTCTGGCTACATATTCGTAGACAAGTGCAAGTCAAGTAAATGCATTCGACATTAAAATACTCGTATATGTAATGTGCTGGATCAGTGGCGCTTTTTAAGTATTTATTTTCTAAGAGCTCAGTTAGTTTGTAATGGACTTTGGATCAACGGCGATGACTTATTGTCTACTTGACGTTAAAGGCGACTAAATAGCGAAGACCATATTCAGGTGCCTTAACACCAAACATTAGCCTGGGGCCCATTTTCTTATGGAACTACCCAAAGTCTGATCTGGTTCTCATCGCTGGAATACAAGCACAATTGTATCACGTTAACCTAAAATCAACAGAGTATGCTTTCATGACAGCAAGTCAGCACAGACTTTTGCTGACACAATTTTTCATGAAGGAACCAGGAAACAAGCGCCAAAGAGTTGATAAACTGTCACAACTTGATCAGGGAAAGGGGCCAGCTCTGGATGCTAAATTTGAGAGGATTACTTCAAAATGTTATTAACATAAAGAAAGAAAAACTAACTACAATGCAGTAGCGCAAAAATGTTGCTTTTGGTGTTTCATTAGGCCTGTTCCACATCAATGAAGAAACGTGATGGTGAAACGAAGAAACAAACTGGTGAGGAGTAAAAGATTAATCTTCAATTAAGCGTGGACAAAGTTCAGCGGAAATAACGAAACGAAAAGGTCCGTTGTGACTACTAACGTCAAGATTCGACGAAAGCAGTAACTAGAGCACGTGTGATAGTAGTTGTCTAATAAAACGATGATAAATGATCGGCTGCCCAAACAGTGGAGGGAAACTACCTTGCTCCACTGTATAAAGGCAAAAGTGACACGTGAAACTGTAACAATTACTTCTATCATTTATCAGGCTTTCTGAGAGGTAGGTCGACATATTATGCGATTCAAAGTTTACAGATAATGATCGAAATGTATCGTCACGCTTCAAAAGATCTGTGTATAGTTTTCATCGACTTGGAAAAAGCATTGGGTAGAGTTCCTAGAGATCTTATGTGGACGGCGGCAAGATCCCAAAATGTACGCGAGACGTACGAGTATATAACAATGATACGCGATAAGTTTTGTGACGTTAAATCGAAAGTTAAACGAAATTACGGCAGAATTTGAGGTTAAAGTCGGAGTACAGCGAGGCAGTGTACGAGGTCCGGTACTTTTAAATAGAACATTTTGTACGATATGAACGAGTTTCGCTTATGATAGGGCTTCAGGTATCATATAATAATTGGATCTAAGCATTAGCGGATTATTCCTAAACTTTGCCATCCATTTAGAAGGGATTATCGAGTGGAAGTTTCAACAACTTAAATATTAAATATAAAGGCTGTGTGGTAAATCATCAGCGAAAACTACGTAGTATTTTGTGACAGTAAAATCTTAAAGGGGATTGCTGTTTAAGCAATATAGTGGTGGATCCCGCTTAAACAGACAGTCTCAGCAGAGCAGACCAGTCAATACACACCAACTATTTGGAAATTCGCAATGCCCCGATTGTTGTCAATGAATGCGTCATCGACACCGCGGTAAATATTGTAAATTGGCAAAGAAGACATTGACCTCTGCTACAGAAAGAAAATAAGAGTGAACCGCAAATCTTCTGATTCTGAAGTACTAGTACTGAAGACAACGCGAACATGTACGAAGGAAAACATAATTAAATCTGTTTATGCAAATTAAAAGCTAATACCATCATACCTTCGGCTAAAGGGAATATATATATTAATGACTGGCTATCTGGTGACTTAAAACATATTCTTAAAGAAACTAAAACAGCAAAAAAGGAACTTAATTATGAATTTCTCTGGGTACGACGTGGGAAAATAATGATGAGACGATCAAATGGATCTGAGGTCAAATACATCAAGACTCTTGAAGATCTAAAACATTTATAAATACGTACTCGTATATAAATCTTTGTTATAATGTTGTGTAACGTAAATGACCTTTATGATCCAAGTAGTGCTCATGATTATAATGAAACTTATGTTAGTACTAGTTTATGTAATTCAGTCAGTGACTTCACAATTGTACATCAAAATATTAGAAGCATGCGAATGAATTTTGATAACTTTTGTGCTCACTTACATAATTGCTTTTCGACCATGCCTCAAATGATTGTTTTAACCGAAATCTGGGTATTTGATAACGAAGTTTCTAACTTTTCTATTCCGGGTTACAGTGTTTATCCAAATTGTAATGAAATTGTCCCCAGTCATATTTTTCTTAAAGATTTAGAAAATATATTGTGCTCTGTCAACTGTAGGAATGTTTGCCTGATAGGCGACATAAATATTAATATATTTAACCTACCTAAAGAATGTGATGAATATATGCTCCTCTTATCCTCACTAGGTTTTCAAGCGCTTATAAATTTACCTACAAGAGTAGATGAAAAATCAAAATCGTGCATCGACCATGTATTTCTTAAGTCCAATGCCTTAACCAATGTACAACCTTATATTTTGGAACTCAATATTACTGACCACTACTCTACTGGTGTTATATTTAAAAATGTCTTTAGAAATGACTGTTGTGGGAATAGGTCTATTCACACTGCAGATATTGGTGCGACAAAAGTGTCTCAAATAAATTATTCCCAATTAATCCATTGTCTGCATTTAGAAAGTTGGGATTGTGTTATAGATCGGAAAATCCCTCCAACGCCTTTTCATTTTTAGTGGAAAAACTTACGCAATTCATTAATGAATGCAAAATCACCACAATTAAGAAAAGATTTAAAAAAATCAAACCCTGGATTACTGACAGGATTTGCTTTAAGATTGAAGAAAAGAATAAATTCTATGCAAAAAATAAGAATAAAATGAATGAACCTATAATTAAACATAAATACAAAGATTTGCAATCTAATGTGCGTAATCTCATATACATTATGACTAGGGAATTCAGGGTAGACGTAGCCAATATACGCGGGCTAAAAAGTAATCACTTTTCTGCGTACGTCCACGTCTGTAAGTACAGACCAGCTGTTTTGGCACTTAGTGAAACACAGGTAGATCCCCGCCCACACCTCTCAGATCATTCTGATCTGAAGCTACCTGGCTACGAACTAGTGCCATTATTCTTCTCTCACCGCGGTCTCGCCATTTATGTGAGTAGTGATGTAGCTTACCAAACTCCACCACAATGTGATCCATGTTCCAACCCGGAATTCAACTTCATGTGGTTAAAATTCCATCTCCATAATCAAATTATCCACTACTGCTTTATTTACAGAAGCCCCAAACTGGAGAACAATTCGACTTTTAACGAGTTTGATGCGCTGTCTGACTCCATTCAAAGAATTGTATCCCTGTATACTCATACTGAAATCCTTATTACGGGCGACTTCAATATTCAAAATTCTGGGTGGCTTCGACATTCTAGACAGACAACACCCGAAGGACGTTGTGTTGAGATCTTCGCTGCGGAAAACAACCTAACGCAGCTTGTAAATGAGCCCACGCGAATACCAGACGTTGATAGTCATACCGCCAACACCCTAGACTTGTTTTTAACTTCTCACCCTGATAAGTACACCATTGATGTGCTCTCCCTTCTAGGCTCGTCGAACCATTGTGTCATATCAGCTAATTTCTGGTACACCGACCACACAGTTAGAGAAAAAATTCCTAAAAGAACCGTATGGCAATACGAGAAAGCCAATTGGAGCGGTCTTAACAGCTTCTTTAGGAATTTTAACTGGTCGTTATGCTTCCTCGATAACAACGTGGATGCCGCTGCTGATATGATTACAGACACCATTCTCTTTGGAATGAGATCCTTTATTCCTCATCGGATGAAGAGTGTCAAACCAAAAGAACTGTAAAGAGGCCGTCACGGTTAGAGAAATGTTTTTTCGGTCCTACAAGACCAACCCGACAGAGGAAAACCGACAAAAGTTCAAACGAGCCAGAAATGACTGCAACGCCTTTCTTAAGCGTGTGAAATTCCTATACGACCAAAAACTGAGGCATAAAATACTGCAATGTCCCAAAGGCAGTAAAAATTTTTGGTCGTTCGTCAAAAACATTAGAAATTCCGCCTCATCCTCCATCCCAACGCTCATTTACAATGACATTCCAGCTGTCAGCTCTTTGGATAAGGCCAATCTGCTTGCTGCACACTTTGCGGCCAGCTCAACACTCCCAGATTGTGCTTTGTCTCCGCCTACACTTGAGTGCGTCGAATCTTCAATGGGACGAATCTACTTTCGCACTCGTGTAGTAGCAAGAGTACTTAAAGATCTCAACATACATAAATCCGCTGGTCCAGATGGTATATCTCCCCTTCTTCTGAAGAGGTGTTCTTCCTCGCTGGCAAAACCACTGCGTAAGCTTTTTCATCAATCCTACACTTTAGGACTCTTCCCGAGCAGATGGAAAACAGCATTTGTCCAGCCCCTCCCCAAAAAAGGCGAATCATCTTCTCTCTCCTCCTACAGACCCATTGCACTTACGTCCCTTCTTTCCAAGGTCATGGAAACACTGATAAATCGTCAGCTCATGAAATATCTAGAAACACGAAAACTTCTCAATGACCGGCAGTACGGTTTTCGTAGCAACAGGTCCACTGGTGATTTGATGGCATGTCTCACCGAAAAGTGGAACCAAAGCGTACATCAATCTGGCGAAAGCAAGATAGTTGCACTTGATATTTCTAAGGCATTTGACAGAGTTTGGGATCAGGCTCTTTTGTCGAAAATGCGTGCATTTGGGATCGACGACTCTCTTCTTCAATGGATTAGAAATTACCTTTCGGAACGTTCAATTCAAGTTGTCTTGGACGGTTTCAAGTCTGATATTCACAAAATAAATGCTGGTGTGCCCCAGGGCTCTGTTCTGTCACCGACACTCTTTTTAATTTTCATTAGCGATCTCTTGTCTGCTACTTCTAATCCAATATATTCTTTTGCTGATGACAGTACTCTCTGCTTTTCATATTCGTTCCCGGACTCACGGCCCTGCTCTTCGGCTGTAGAGTGAGAACGGCAGCTTATGCTAAGCTCATTAAATTCCGATATCAACAGCATAACCAATTGGGGAACTATCAACAGAGTGGGATTTAATGCTTCCAAAACACAATGCTGTCTGCTATCGTTAAAGTGAAATTTAAACACCCAGCCATTATCCATGAATGGCACTTGCTTCATCGAAACCGAAAAACTTTCCATTCTCGGTATGTGTGTCCATGACAACTTACGTTGGAATGACCACATATTTGATGTCGCCAAAAATGCTGCGAAATGTCTAGATTTCAAGCGATGTAAGAAATATTTTACCCCCTCTGATCTGGCCTCAATATATAAGGCATTCATCCGCCCAAAATTGGAGTACAACTCCCACATCTGGTCGGGTGCTCCTAAAACATCTCTGCACCTGCTAGATAGGATTCAAAACCGTGCGATAAAACTTATTGACGATACTAATATCAGTCAATCAATGGACACCCTCGAACAGCGACGAAATGTCTCGTGTCTCACTTTGTTTATCGCTATTTCCACCACCAGTGCTCCACTGAAATCGCCAGTAGCATTCCGCCCATTCAAACTTTCAACCGTAACATCCGTCTCGCTATGAATGCTCATCAGTATACCCTCAAGCCCATTTTCGGACGTACTCTAAAATATCGTGATTCATTTCTAAGCCGTACAACTCGCTTATGGAATGCCCTGCCGATCTCTGTATTTCCTGGTCGTTATAACTTGCAAACATTTAAAAACAATGTACATCGGTACCTCTCTTTTCTTCCTCCCTAAATTTCCTTTGCCCGCGCTGTGTACAATCACCTTAAGGGTACTCAAACCCCTTGAGCGCGCGCTCATTATAAAAAAAAAAAAAACAAGCAAAAACTTGAATATTATACCAATAAATTTGCGAAAAATCGGCATAATCCAAAAGAGCAATGGCGTATTGTTAATGACTTACTTGGCAGAAACACAAAAGAGCCAGAGTTAAAATTTCTCAAATTCGGCAATATAATCGTCAATGACAACCTAAATATGGCCAACAGTCTAAACGATTTTTTCAAAAATGTTGCTGAAAAATGTAAACCAGGTGTATCTATTGAACTCAATAGCGGCAATATAAAATTATTAACTGACAAATCGAGTCAACTTTCCTTCTATTATGGGCCCATTAGCAATCTAGAGCTTCTCAATATTATCAACTGTTTAAAATCTACGAACTCAAGTGGAGTAGATGGTATTAGTAATATGATTATTAAGAAGGTTGGCAAATACATAATAAATCCGTTGAGGCATATTATTAATGAAAGCTTCCAGTGCGGTATATTCCCGAATTGCCTTAAAACCGCTTTAATTATACCGGTCTTTAAAAAAGGCGATAAAAGTAATCCTAATAACTACAGGCCAATAAGCTTACTCTCCGTGTTTTCTAAGATCTTCGAAAAGGTCATAGTAACTAAAATGCTTAGTTTTCTTGAAAAGACTAGGTTCTTTAATAAGTCTCAATTTGGTTTTGTGAAAGGCAAGTGTACTGAAGATGCAATTGTTGTATTTTTGAAGCGAATTTATAATGCCTTAGACATTGACCAAAAAACAGCTGGACTATTTCTTGGCCTTACAAAAGCATTTGATCTTGTAAATCATAACTTATTAACACAGAAACTCGGTAAGGCAGGTTTTAGAGGTAATATTTCTGAATGGTTTAAGTCATATTTACTTAATCGAAAACAGACGGTTATGGTAAATGGATTTGTAAGCAAGGAAGAAACATGTCCGAATACTGGGGTCCCACAGGGGTCAGTACTCGGACCAATCCTTTTCCTTGTTTATATTAATTCTATATTTAGCCTACCTGTTTACGGTCATATAATTGGCTATGCTGATGACATAGCACTCTCATATGCAGACATTTCTCTAGCTACCATTCGAGATCAAATTATCTATGACCTAGATGTGCTCAGAACCTGGCTCAATTACCATCAGCTTGTCCTTAGCACAAAGTCTAAGGCGATGTTATTTTTCCTATCCAACTTGAATGAAGTAATTGAAGGTATTATTTTTCATGACATTTCTTGTGACAAGATTAATTGCACTAACAATTGCTTTATGCTTGATTTTGTGAAGGAGTATAAGTATCTAGGAATTATAATTGACAGCAGATTAAACTGGAGGCCACATATCATGTCTCTAAAAATAATGTTATACATATCCTTGAACAAAATCTTTCACCGACGCAAGCTTATCCCGCATATTTTGCTCTTAACTATTTGTTATGCCTTGGTTCAATCTCGACTTGAGTACGGTCTCACATGCTGGGGTTGTGCTTACAAAAGTAACCTTAGTCCTATTATTACAGTACAGAAAAAAATAATGAGAGTATTGCTATGCAAAAACTACTATGAATCCTCGCTGCCACTTTTTCAAGAAACAAAAATACTACCGCTACGTTATCTTTTTATCTATAAAGCGCTTAAGGTTTTCTTTATCAGAAGTGGTAACACTCACATTACAAGATATAGAATATATACGTTGCGAAATACAAATACAGTTGATGTTCCTAGAGTTTGCAAAGAGCACATTCGACGTTTCTTAACTTCTATAGCACCATATATTTTTAATAAACTGCCGTCTGATATACGCAATCTTTTACCATATGGAAAGCAATTCTTAAAACAATTAAAAGTATGGCTGCTTTCAAGAACTGAAGTGGAGTCTCTTCTTTAAGTAGTATCTTAGCGCTCTACTCATTTACACTTTAGGAGTATTGCTTCTATATTTTCGTTTTCACTTTACTTTTAATCTCGCTATCTCTTTTTACGGTCTCGTCTTGCTTGTCCTTTTCATTCGGTGCATTCTCGCTGTTTATTTCGTCCTTCTCCACCACCACTATTCGGCTTTAATACTCGTAGTTATACTTTTAATTTTTTCATTAGTCACACGCTTGCAATTGGTTGTATTACACCACAAAGTGTGTTTTTATTTCATCATACATCACATATTTTAATAGAACCCAGACTTCGTTTAAGTTGTATTTTAATTATTACATTAATTAATTTATATTTTACTTACTTATCAACTAATTGATGTTCTTATAACTTATTATAATATTATATAGTTATTATCTTGAAATAAAATTGTAATTGAAATTGAAAAAAAAAGCCGTTAAACGACGAAAACGAAAGTGTCGCGAATGTCAACGCATGTGATAACCAACGTGGAAGATTTGGTAGATTTGCTAGATTTACAAGATTTCGCAGGCTTCCCACGCTTCAGAATCCAAAAGGCAGTATTGAAGTTAAGGTTGGCAAGAGTGGGTACACTTTGTGTATTTTCATCTATATGGAGGATGTATTTCTTCGGGGGTATTCTTTGTACCCTTAACGGTGGTATAGGTGATTTAATATAGGCGCTGGCATCTTTGCGTGTATTCTTAGACCTCAGTTATCTTTAGGTGAACATTTTGTAGCGTGACCAGATAACAATGATAGTTTATCCAATTGTTATGTTTCAGCAGCTGTAAAAGTTTCCTGTCAAAATATTCAGCAACGTTTGCCAAACGTGCGGAAATTATTAAAAAATACTATTGAAATTCTGGCTCAGTTCTAAATACGCAACATGAATTTCGTCGTGTGGTCGTGGCTTTAGTGTGCGATGTGCAATTCGTTGCACGGTGGAAAAGAAGAAAATATTGCAGCCGTACCACCGTAGTGGCCAGTATCGAAGAAGACACAGAAATGCTGCGCCGATCAGCTGAATTGGGCATCGCCAAAAAGTCAACTCGGCTTATTTTGCGGTTCGATTTGGGCCTACATTCGTATAAGATTGTATTGACACAAGAATTAAGAGTTCTCTAATTGGTCGCTGTAAATGTTGGCCGGTGATCCGAACTTTCGCCAAAAAATCATCTTCTCGGACGAGGCCCATTTTTGGCTCAGCGGCTATGTCAACACAATCCGCAAGTGTTCGGCCAGGTATCAATGCATCCACAAAGATTGACTGTTTGCGGATCATATTTCTTTCGAAATGAGGAAGGAGGGAGACACCGTTACCGTCAATTGTCTCAGGTATAGAGCGATATTAACCGACTTTCTGTGGTCAGAGCTCGACAACATCGATATATCCGAGCTATGGTTCCAACAAGATGGCACTACATTCTATAAAAGCGACGCAACGCTCGATATATCCGAGCTATGGTTCCAACAAGATGGCACTACATTCTATAAAAGCGACGCAACGCTCGAAGTTATGAACGAGAAATTTGACGACTGGGTCATCTCACGGCGATTTGACAACACTCTATTATTTTCTCTGGGGCTACGCCAAGTTTACGCTACCAACCCAACCACTTGGGAAGAGTTCGAGGCCAACTTTCAACACGCTGTTGCTGAAAAAACGCCGCAACGACGGCTTAAAGCACTGCCAGCGAAGCCGCGGCGGCCATTTGAATGATGTGCTATACCACACATAATGGCATGAACCTAGCTTCAAAATAAAAATCAATTTTATATCTCATAACCTTGTTGTTTTAGTTAATTTTTTTCCCTATCGTAGGGTGGCCAGACCTTTACAATTTTCACCAATTTGTCTATAACTATTATTAAACCAATCTACAACATATTTCCTACTTTCTTATGTCTGACCTGGTTGTCAATAATGTTGTACCTAAGCCATCATTTGTTAGAATTGAGACGGCAAGTAATCGAACGCTTTTCAACAAATACGCTGAGAAGATTACCGGCTGCGCGGAACTATACCGAATTCAGAATCAGGTAAGGCATCGCGACCATATTCAAGAGAAGGCATTCGAGAAAAATCGTCTGGGCATGCCTTAAGGAAGAGAAGGTTGATGAAGCTTTTAGAACCTGTCATGTCCATCCAGGAAAAACTCCTGCAGATCGACCGTTCTATGGCGGAATACAGATTTGCAGTGATTACGAAAGGAGTCCCTAAACTTATAAACAGGTTTCTTAAGACCAATTTCTTTTTATAAAGACTTTGTGAGAAGATCGAAATACTTGGTGAAACCAGCAAGATAATCTTCAAAATCTCTCATGCTTGAGACTCACTTCCCAGGTAAGCTGATCAGAACCGGCTCACAATCAACTCCTATCACAAGTAGTACACAGATAAGTAGTATAGGTACAAATCGCCAAAACTGGCATCAGTCTTCAACTATGGTGACGAATGAGGCGTTAAGTCGCCCAGACCGATGGCATCTATACAGGCATGCTACAAAAGGTTGATGTAGCTTTATTGATAGACTTGCACTGGAATATATACCGAACCCCTGACGAACAGTAAGGGTAGCCTTTATACCCAAAATTGGAAAGCTGACTATCCACCACAAGCTCGCCGGGAGATTCAGTCCTAACTTTTCTGATTTTGGTTGGAATGAACAGTATGGTTGAGCAAAAAACTTCTTTGTAATTGCGTCTCCTGTCTAATATGCAACACGTCTGTTTACGCGTTTACGCTGAAAATCCCACCATACTGCACATCAAAATGTGGTGGCCGGCATTGAAGCCACACTCCACAAAAAGGATTACGCAATCGGCAGTTTCACCTACTTTATCTACATATAACGAAACTTTTGACGACGTGTGAATTTGATATTTGATATCGCTTGATTTGTAAATTAAAATAAGATATAAAGCTTCTCAGAACCTGAACCTCCATTAGGATTAGTTTTCCGATGTCTTTAACAGGTCAGCCATTGTCCTGCTCCTAAGTAGGAGAGACTGTAAACGGCCTTAGGGAGGGCACTACACTTTTGCTAAGCACTTAAGAGGGCTAAAATAAGATTGGCTTTTAAATGTAAATACATCAAGAATAGATTTTTTAAATTAAAGCTTCACAGAAAGGTTTGAATTAAAAGATTCTTGTCGAATGATCATGATTGATTAAAAACCTGTCAAAGTTTGTTAATTTTAGTAACAACTTAAGAAGGGTTGTCTCTTGTAGGCAATCTCAGATATAAATTGCACCTCAACAGGCATTTTCTTAGTTAGTCTTGCTAAAATAAACATTAAGTCGGTTCGGTAACAGAGCGCCTTTTTCATTAGCATAGGTGGAGCTGCGTCTTATACCATATATATTTTTGATTTTTTTAATTTTGGTGGGGGCTAACGCCCCATTTATTATGCTTAATACAAGCTTAAAAACTAAGCCTTAAACTAATACTAGGGCTTAAAGCTAAGGATGGTGAAGGAGATCGAATTTGAGGGAAAGTGTGCTGCGATTAAAATCGAAAACGGAAAGGTTGGAGTTTACCTTACGCAGCATACGGGAGATTGGTTCGTTAGAGCCATATGTGGTGCGGTGGATAGGTAGATAAATGAGACGGATGGAACGTAGATTACGAGGGTTAGTGTTAAAGAAAATGGAGTTGCAAAGAGGCATGCAATCGACGGAGCCTGAGAGGAGTCGGTGAATGAACAAAATGTCTGCTGCGTCCCTTCGTTCCTCAAGGGTATTCAGGTTAATGAGTTTGAGACGGTCTCGATAGGGAGGTAAGATTAGAGGATCGTTCCAAGGTAGACCGCGAAGAGCAAATCGAAGAAAACCACGCTGGATCCTCTCAATACGAGATACATGAACTCGTTGAAAGGGACACCACGCTTGGCTAGCGTACTCGAGAAGGGGGCGAACGTAAGTGATGTATAATGATCTAGTCACGTACGGGTTGCAGAATTCTTTGGACCATCTTTTAACGAAGCCGAGTGATGAGTTTGCTTTAGAAATTATCTCATCAATATGCGAGCGGAAATTAAGCTGCCTGTCGCATAATATACCAAGGTCGCGGATAGATTCAACAAGGGGTATAGGTTGGCCGTCGAGATGGTAAATTCGTTGAGGAGACTTCTTGCACTTACGTGAGGAAGTAATCGATTGACATTTGGAGACATTGAGTTCTAAGCAGTTCTTGATGCACCAGGTGGAAAAACTATTTAGATCTATTTGAAGGAAGGTTGAGTCTTGTTGTGAGGAAATGGGTTTAAAAAATTTGGTATCGTCAGCATAGAGAGAAAGTGTTGAGTGTTGAATGAGCCTTTGAAGGTCGTTAATAGTTAGGATGAAGAGGAGTGGACCTAGGTGACTACCTTGAGGAACACCTGAAGTGGCCAAGAAAGGGGCCGATAGGACAGATCTGAAACGAACATTATAAAAACGATTATCCAGGTAAGAAGATATCCATTTAAGCAAAATGGGTTCAAAGCCCAGGACGGACAATTTGAACAGGATTAGTTTATGAGATATCTTGTCAAAAGCTTTACTGAAATCAGTTGTTATAACGTCAACTTCTTTACCATTTTCTAAGGCTGAGAGAACAGAGGACACGAATTCTACGAGGTTAGTGGTAGTTGATCTACCCTTCAGAAAGCCGTGTTGATTGGGGGAAATAAAAGATTTACACTGGAAGCTTAAGACTTCATGCAAAATACTTTCGAGGAGTTTGGGTATATGGGAAAGTTTAGCTATAGGGCGGTAATTAGTGACTTCGCTCTTTAATCCCTTTTTGTGTATGGGTGTTATGAAAGAGGACTTCCATATCTGTGGAAATTCACCTTGAGAGAGCGATAATCGGAAGAGATTAGCAAGGGGGCGTGAAAGAGTTGAGGAACACTTTTTAAGAAATATGGATGGAAGGCCATCTGGGCCGGGTAAGTATTCATCATTAAGTTGTTGTATTTTTTTTTTCTATTACTGTACGAGTATGATCAAAGCTATGAGAAATAGTGGGGCCAATAGGGAAGTTAAGTAGGTATTTGAAATAAGAGGGATCCGGTACGAAGGAATTATCGGCAAAAGATTGCTTAAAAAAAGTAGTAAAAAAGTTAGCTATGGTATGCGGATCAGTTGATGATATATTTTCATATGAGAGGGATGGAGGAAAACCGTCGGATTTTTTTTTGTAATTAACGAATTGGTAGAAAGACTTAGGATCATTTATAAGCCTTGATTGCGCACTATCAAGCTATCGCTGATAGAGAAACTTATAGAGCTGGGCGAATTGAAGGTATAACCCGAGATAGTTTGAATAGTCAACAAAAGAGTTGGACCGGAGGAAAACTGTCCATAATTTCTTTCTTTTGTTACGTAAAGAGCGAAGTTTACGATTATACCACGGGGGGCTCGTAGAATAGGTCCTATTACGCGAAAAGGGGACATAGAGAGAAATAGAATTAAGTAATTCTTTGTAGAAAATAGAGAGAGCACTTTTTAGGGGCATATTGGCGAAATCAAAAGAACACTTACTAAGATATGCGTTAATTTTGCGGAAATTCGCTTTATGAAAGTCGTAAGAAGTGGTAGCTGCAGATGGGGTGGGGCGGAAAGGAGAGTGGTGGAAAAGAGAAAGAAGAAGTGGTGGGTGAAAGTTATCAATGGTCGATAGTGAAAGGGGACAGAGCGAGACAGAGGAGTTTATGGGGTCAGTGGTGAAAATGAGGTCTAATTGCCTTCCCATATAGTTGGAGACTCCACTAACTTGGCATAAGCTAGAGTCTGTGAGCTCATCCAAGAAGAGACATTCTTTACTCGAGATAGGGTAAGCGATAAAAAAAGATTTATCATCTGATTGAGTCCAGTGCAGCTGAGGTAGATTGAAATCGCCAAATACGATGATATCATCGAGAGGATCAGATAAGTTAATTATTTGATCAATTGCATCGATAGCGAGTTGGTAGCATTCGATTGGTTGGGCCGGTAGGATGTAAAAACACATAATATACAGGGACCTGCAGGGGAGTGTTACCTTTATTGAAACGTAGTCAAGTTTAGAGGAAGTAGAAACAGCGATTGGTGAAGAGTTTAGGTCATTACGGACGGCCAATAGGACACCTCGACACGGAGCATCATCATTTGGACGGGTAAGATCGTCGTCTCGGAAAACATTGAAACTAGGGGGGAATAATTCCTGATTCTTTATATCGGGAATTAGATTAGTTTCGGTCAGAGCGTAGACCTCAAATGGGAGAGCGTGAGATTGGCGCAAGACGGCACGGGTCTTAGATCGCAGTCCTCTTACGTTTTGATAGTAAAAGGTAAGAGGAAGGTTATTACGAGAGGGCGTAGGAGTGGATGGTCGAAACACTGGCAATGGTAGCACGTTAGGGACGAAAAAATTTGTCATTGTCAGCTCTGCTTCGTTGGAGGTGTGAGATCCTTTTTGAGTGCACATAGTTACCGAAAGCAGCAAGGTCGTCTGAGACTTTTTGCGGTGACATATTAAAAATCTCGTGGAACTTGATTCCTCAGACTTGTAAGGTCAGTAGGGAGACCTTCCTGCTGTATTGAGACCATGACGCTTGTTTTAGTTTTCCCCTCATAACAAACTGCACTAGAAATGCATAACGACATTCTGTTGAGCCAAAAGTTTGTTGGGTTATTTTAACTGTGGGTGGCAGATGGGGGTCAAAAATGGGGTAGGTGGACGAAGATTTTGAAGGCGATGCAGGGGTGATTGAAGGGGCATAATAGATCACGTTTTGTTACACACGCTGACATTCATAACATTTTCATTTCCGTCGCAGTAATTTTTCATTCCATTATTATCCGTGCACTTTGAATTGCGTAGTATGTCGAACTACTTTCCACACAACCGCATTGGCTGCCATGGAGATTAATAATATTGCACTGCGGGACTGTCTACATTTCTTTCGTATGCCTATGTATTTCAGAGTAAACGACATTAGCCTATTGCTTGTGGCCTTTTTATAGGTGGTGAAGGTACCTCCTCTAATTTCAGATACAATACCCCTACTGCTATCCAACGTGTTCCACCTACTGCTTTCATCGCCCCTTTTTTGCAACGTTCGTAGTCTGACTCAAAACGTTTTTATTTATGTGGAGCCGGCCTTTTGAAACACCGATCAAAGTTTCGCACTACCCTTACAATTTTCATTGAAGTTGTTAGCATGCCTTGCGCGCTTAGTTTTTCGCTGGGTTTATACGTATGTAGTACAATATTTTTTGATAGTTTATTTTTTCGACTGATGCCGGTTTTCGTTGGATATTCTCCAATTTTTCCAAAAGCAATTCTTTCGGCTAAAGTCCACCCTGACTTGCTAGAGGTTCACTCAAGATCACTTTAAAATATTTTACTCTCGTTTCGCGATATTCCAGATGGTTGTTTATTGGGGTCGTATTAAGTGTCGCACTTGCCTAATAAATAGCTTATCTATTTAGTATAATATTAGCTTGTATCTCCTTCCGCTTTGTTTCTTGTTGTCAACCTGACGATTAAATCTCCACAGACGAAAAACATTTAATCTCTTGATGTTCTACTGAAAAGCTCATTGATGTTATACCAAAATACAAACGGTGGCAACTGGTCAAGCTGAAGCTCTCGAGCAACTTCTTGGCCATTATGCGGGAAAACCCAGGACCACCTCCTATCACAAGCGACGCTGGCTGGCACCAAGGTCATGTCAAGCTCAGCGCTTGCTCCAACCAGAGATCTCTCGATCTCTTCACCAAGGCCATCGATGGTTTAGGAGAGATTTGGCCAGGTGCAAAACTCGAGGTCGTGTCTAAGGAAGACATTCCTAGCAGACCTCGAACTCGTACCTGGATTCCAGCCGAACCCTCCTCTCCAGAAAGTATTCTGGAAATCATCCGGCTCAGTAACCCGACTCTTCCGACTCATGACTGGAAAGTCGCGAAACTGGAGGAACTAAGGGGTTCTTATAGATGCGCGTTAATTGTGATCAATAAGGAATTCCTTAATCCTCTGGCGCAGACGAAAGGCATGATTCGGTTCGGGTTCGAGTCCATTCATTTAAGGGTGTACAAAAAGGATGAGCTGGATGCTGATAAGCAACCTCCTCCTCCTTTAATACCTGACATCACAACCTTGGATCTTGGAGCGTCGATATCCTTTCCAGAATTGGATAGCGACGACTCCAATCTGTTCGAGGTGACTACCAAGCCGTCGGTCTCCTCTTCTGACACACTGTCGGAAATGGAAACCGATGACGAAGCAATTAGAGGTTCTACACGATCAGAGATAGAAGATGAGCTCTTGGGCACATCTTCAGAATCGGAGGGCCTCAACAACACCGTGGTGGAGGCGAGTCTGGAAGACTGTAGCAATGATACGGTTTCTCCAGATTAATCTCCACCACTCAAAAAAGGCTTCGGCCGCACTCATTCTGCGTCTTTCCAAAAACACAGAAGACATAATCCTAATCCAGGAACCATGGATTGCAGAAGGCGTGGTTCGTGGACTTAGGACACCCACATACGCTCCGCTCTATAAAGAGACAAAGGTAAGATTATGTATAATGTATTTCTACTTCCCAACCTCAGTGATCCCGACCTAACCGTTGCCAGACTAGAGACTGCCAAAGGCTCTTACTGGCTGGCATCGGCTTAACTTGGCCACGACCAAGTGGGCCCTCTCCCTGGTGATAACCTAGAAAGGGTGGTACTGGAAGCGGGAAGGCAAAAAACTGGTATTGCAATATTGGCAATGAGCCCACTTTTATAACAAAAAACCGACAAGAAGTGTTAGATATTACTCTTGTCTCCGACAGCATCACAGCTAACAGCTAACAAACTGGATGGTATCGTCTGAACACTCCTTTTCAGACCACAGATACATCCAATTCAGTCTGAGTGATGCTCCCCCCCGCCAACCAGCTTTACGGAACTACCGGAAAACTAATTGGACAAAATACAGAGGAATACTGTCGAAAACGATATCCTCTGATATCCTCAGCTCTTGGACAACCTCAAGTGATGAATCACTCAACCTGCTTCTGGACACCCACTTTTCAGGTAGCTCTCAACTCGCGGCCAGTAGCAGCCCAAACAGGCCTACTGCAACCGTGACCAAAATTCATGGTCTGATTACGAGAGACAAACTGCTCTGGGCGCTGCATAGCTTCAAACCATACAAGTCTGCTGGTCCGGACGGTATTATACTTGCCGAGCTACAGAGATCCTCAGATATTATTCTGCCTGTGTGAGAAAATATTATGAGGAGCTGTGTAGAACTTATCCACATTCCACTGTTATGCAGAGAAGTCAATGTAGTATTCATTCCCAAAGCTGGAAAATGTTCTCATGTAGTCCCAAAGGACCTCAGACCTATAAGTCTATCATCATTCCTTCTGAAAACTTTAGAACGACTGATCGATATCCATATTCGAGCTAAAGTTGATCCAAGACTTCTGTCTACGGCTCAACATGCCTACTGTAAAGGAAAGTCGGTGGAAACGGCTTTGCACTCTCTGACTAGCCACATCGAACGATCCCTACAATATAAGGTGTACACAATGGTTGCTTTCCTAGACATAGAGGGCGCTTTTAACAACGTCAACACATCCGCAATCACGACTGCGCTGTCAACTCTGCAGGTAGACGGCTCACTTGGGGAGCTGATTAGTCTAATGCTAAAAAGCAGGATAATCAACTCCAAACTGGGTGATACTTCTGCTAAAAGATATGTCAGTAGGGGTACGCCGCAAGGCGGTGTCCTCTCTCCCCTTCTCTGGAACTTAGTAGTTAACGAACTACTGATATACCTGGAGAGAAAGAGTCAATAGAGCTACAATAGCTTTATTCTCTTGCAAAAAAGCCATTGGGAACAAATGGGGCCTTCAACCTCGCATAACCCACTGGCTATACATCTCGGTCATAAGACCGATACTTACTTACGGGGTGGTTGTCTGATGGACGGCCTTGGAGAATGCAGTCAACCGCATTAAACTAAACAGAGTCCAAAGAACAGCATGTCTATGCACAAGCGGAGCCTTGCGGTCTACCCCCTCTGCGGCATTAGATATTCTGCTTCACTTGACACCCCTCGACATTTTTAGCAAGCAAGTAGCTGCGTCTGCAGCTATTCGCCTTAAAGCGACTAAACAGTGGACAAATAATTCATCTGGCCACGCCAATATTCTTAATACATTAGGAATCCTCACAGAGAACACCGATTACACCATACCTGAACTTTGGTTTGACAAAAACATCCATGTAAGCTTCCCCTCTAGATCATTCTGGGAGGAGGATGCTTTCATGGAGGACAAGTCAATCCATCTCTACACAGATGGATCTAAAACCGATAGCGGAGTTGGTGGCAGTGTTTTCTCAGATAAGCTAAATCTAATCCGTTTTCCAAATCACTATAGCGTGTTCCAAGCGGAAGTTTTGGTGATTAAAGAAGCTCTGTCCTGGCTGAAGAAAAACGTGATATCCGCATATTTTCGGATAGTCAGGCCGCCATCAAGTCCCTGGACTCGGTCTCATTATATTCTAAAACCGCCCTTGAATGCCGATCATCTCTCATGGAGATGGCAGAGCAGTTCAACATTCACCTTTGTTGGGTGGCGGGCCACAGAGACATTCCAGGGAACTGCAGAGCCGATGAACTCGCCAAAATTGGAACCACTCTACCGGACAAAGGTAGTATAGGTATACCAATCGCTACGTGCAAACTAACACTAAAGCTAGATGCCAATAAAAGAACAGACCTTAGGTGGACTGCTGGATAAACATATCTAGCGACCAAACAGATCTGGCCAAAGCTGGATTTGAGTCGATCTAAGTGTCCTTTTAGATCCTTTTAGATAGAAAACATCTCAGCGCCATAATAGGTGTCATTACCGGACACTGCCTCATAGGCAAGCACGCAAGAAGGCTTGGCGCTTTTACTAACGATTTCTGTAGAAGCTGCATGGACAGGGAAGAGGAGGAGACAATCCCCTACCTACTCTGCACATGCCCAGCTCTCTCTCAGAGAAGGAAGCTGCATCTAGGAGCTTTTTTCTACAACGACCTAAACGATGTAGAGAAAATAGACTTTAACAGTCTCCTACGCTTTATTATAAGCTCAAACTGGTTCCAGTAGTAAGAAGATCATAGATCCACGTGGCATCAAATGGGCCAATAGGCCTAAGTGGGTTGGTATTTCCAACAGCCACTCTTACCTAACCTAACCTAACCTAACCTATACCAAAATACTACTTGGGGTTTGCAGGAGCTAACAATACCACATTCCAAGTTTCGTGTTCAATTATCCGTTTTATGGCTTTAAAGTCGGTCGCTGACTTTTGATATGCTTATAATCTTATCTAAGAGTTGGCAACTTCGTTTTTATTCTCTTCCGTTTCGTATTAAATATGTATTTTGAAAGCTTTCGTTTGCACCTTCAAGTGGCGGTCTCTCTTTCCGATACATAATTTATTTAGTGAAAGCATAATATTGCAGGCTTTTGAAACCGTCGAATCCTTTTCCTATGCAAGCTAATATTGCAAGAGCATACGCAACCAGTAGTATAATAATAATACTGACCTACGTACGACGTAGGTACGACATAGGGCTCATAAGCCTATACGGAAAAGACTAAAAAATATGTCGAACTTGGCCGACCCTGGCAAACGATTAAAGGTCTTCGGATCTGCAAGCGGAATGTTCGAACCCTTAACAGCCCGCGTGCAGCCGAAGATCTAGCGGAGATCTTTGACTTCTACAAAACAGACATAACCGCCATCCAAGAAGTGCGATGCGATGGACCCGACAAAAAGAGGACGAAAAACTGTGATATCTACTATGCAGAATGTTACAGACACAGTCAAAGCGTATATTCGGATGCGGATTCGTGGTAAGAGAGAGACTTAGGGAACAAGTTTTGAGCTTCACGCATATAAGCGAACGCCTGACGACGATCCACATAATAAAGGATAAATTCGCCAACATATGCCTAATAAACGTCCACGCCCCAACAGAGGAGAAAGATAACCAAAGACTGGTTTTACGAGCTCCTCGAAAAAACCTACGAGCAATACCCTAACTATGACATGAAAGTCGTCCTTCACGATTTTAATGTCAAACTAGACATGGAGGACATCTTCAGTAGTGGGGAAGTACAGCCTCCACGCCATCACCTCTGGAAATGGACACAGTCTTATGGATATTGTGCTGGTACGTAATGTGATGGTAGCTAGCACACAGGTTCCACGCTTAATATCCATAAACGGATTTGGTTGTCTCCTGAGTAACAAACCGTCAACCAAATGGATCATATTGCGATCGACACAAGGCACTCCTCCAATATTTTGGATGTCCTAACTTTCCGGGCAGCTAACATCGACTCGGACCATTACCTTGTTGTGTCCAAAGTATGGTTGGGGATATCCCAAGATAAGCTAATACTGTGAGAAAGTTTGACGTTGGACGGCTACAATCGCAACAGATCGCCAAATTCTTTTCAATCAAGTTTCCCTTAATCTTTTAAAAGGTGGCGCTATATAGAAGGATTAGAACTGCTCACGAGCTCTACCAGCAGAAGAGGAGGGATGAACACCGGCTTCTCAGGGAGAAAAAGAAGCAGCACGAGAGGAAATTTAGAAATGCTACTTCAGAAAAGCTACTTCGGAAGTTTTTTTTAAAAGGTAAAAAAAAACATGCCACGGATACAAACCCCGAACCGAAGTCTGTAGAGACGGATATGGGAACATAGTAAGTAGTAAAGTCGCAGTCAATACTGAGGTTTTGGAAAAAGCATTTCTGTAGACTGCATAACGAACCAAATACCGCTGTCAGGCAGAATGAACCTTCCAATAAGGACGATATAGACCAACAAATCTGTCACCGACTGCCGAGCTCTTCAAAGTGGCAGGCGAAGACTTGGTGATAAGGAGCATACACCAAATTATCTGTAAAACGTGGTCGGAGAAAAGTATGCCCGATAAATCGGATCGGACAACGCATTGTTTGTCCGATCCAAGAAAGGAGACCTTTTTGAACTGCCCCAACTACAGAGGCATCAGTCTTCTTAGCATCGCCTACAATCTGCAGAATCGTGTGACCGCCTGAAGCCATTTGTCAACAATCTGATTGGTCCATATCAGTGTGGCTCCAGGCCAGGAAAGTCCACAATCGACCAAATATTCACACTACGGCATGACCTCCAAATCGATACACACCACATACTCATCGATTTTAAGGCCACGTATGACAGCATTGTTTTGGCATCCCTGCCTTGAAAGAATACTGTAAAACTCACACGCCAACACAAGAGGTACAATCTTTCAAAAGTCCGTCCGGGTTTAACGGCCTATGAGGGCAAGAACAAATATATGCTGCCAACAAGAAAGGACACCCAACTCCGACATCTCGGATAGATACAGTTTCTACCTATCGACAACAGAGCCGAAATCAATCGAGGAATAACTCTTAATAATCGCCGCTTAAGAGTTTGAGTACCCTTAAGGTGATTGTACACAGCGCGGGTAAAGGAAATTTAGGGAGGAAGAAATGAGAGGTACCGATGTACATTGTTTTTAAATGTTTGCAAGTTATAACGACCAGGAAATACAGAGATCGGCAGGGCATTCCATAAGCGAGTTGTACGGCTTAAGAACGAATCACGATATTTTAGAGTACGTCCGAAAATGGGCTTGAGGGTATACTGATGAGCATTCATAGCGAGACGGGTGTTACGGTTGAAAGTTTGAATGGGCGGAATGCTACTGGCGATTTCAGTGGAGCACTGGTGGTGGAAATAGCGATAAAACAAAGTGAGACACGGGACATTTTGTCGGTGTTCGAGGGTGTCCATTGATTGACTGATATTAGTATCGTCAATAAGTTTTATCGCACGGTTTTGAATCCTATCTAGCAGGTGCAGAGATGTTTTAGGAGCACCTGTCCAGATGTGGGAGTTGTACTCCAATTTTGGGCGGATGAATGCCTTATATATTGAGGCCAGATCAGAGGGTTAAAATATTTCTTACATCGCTTGAAATCTAGACATTTCGCAGCATTTTTGGCGACATCAAATATGTGGTCATTCCAACGTAAGTTGTCATGGACACACATACCGAGAATGGAAAGTTTTTCGGTTTCGACGAAGCAAGTGCCATTCATGGATAATGGCTGGGTGTTTAAATTTCGCTTTAACGATAGCAGACAGCATTGTGTTTTGGAAGCATTAAAACCCACTCTGTTGATAGTTCCCCAATTGGTTATGCTGTTGATATCGGAATTTAATGAGCTTAGCATAAGCTGCCGTTCTCACTCTACAGCCGAAGAGCAGGGCCGTGAGTCCGGGAACGAATATGAAAAGCAGAGAGTACTGTCATCAGCAAAGGAATATATTGGATTAGAAGTAGCAGTCAAGAGATCATTAATGAAAATTAAAAAGAGTGTCGGAGACAGAACAGAGCCTTGGGGCACACCAGCATTTATTTTGTGGATATCAGACTTGAAACCGTCCAAGACAACTTGAATTGAACGTTCCAAAAGGTAATTTCTAATCCATTGATGAAGAGAGTCGTATACGAGTATTATTTGCTTGCTTGGTTGGTTTATTTGATTACAACTGTTGAATCTAAACTGCTGGTGACCAGATTACAAGGCTTCATTAGACACACGCCAATTCGCAGTGGAAAAAAATGTATAGCGAGGGCATAAAACCAAAGATACCTTTTCGATTTGTTTATAGATCAATTAAAATCCACTAAATTTGTTTGTTAGTTTGACTTTATCTTCGTGTAATGTGGTAAAAGTTGGCATCGTATCCAATTGATTCAATTGATTGGTGCCAACTGGGACTGTGGCACTTATCCACCAATCGTACAGGTGTCTGGTTACGAAGTCGGTTACGTATTTCTGAGCTTCCTCAACAGCTAGCAAGTTGTTGGTCTCACAGTTTTTTGATTTCGTTCGCTGGGTGTTGTACGGTTTGGGTAGGCACTGAGCGACGTCAACCAGTGCTATAACTGTGACTACACATCAATTGTGAACACTTTAAGTCTTTGTTAAACTTGTAAACGCGAATATTGTGCAGGGTAACATAGCAACACCATAATGGGGATATGGAAAAACCACTTCCTCAGACTATTTAACGGCAATGACAACCAATCTCCTCTGTCAGGCAGAAAGAACCATTCAGCTTCTACGCTGAAAGCTATGATTTCTACGCAACTGACCAAAAGTAAATATGCTAATATCTAAACTCAAGCATAAGAGGGCTGTTGGACCGTACGGACCGCATAATTTATAGCAGAGCTAAGATGGACAAAGTCCTTTACTACCTCGAAATCATAGCGGTCGACTGTGATGTTCAGTCCAATTCGTCGATGTTGTGTGTCTCTTCTTCACATATACAATACTTGGTTTGGCCCTCATTTATCGCAGCATTCGTTTCAATACTAGCGAATGCACCGATGAAACCCCCGCTGAGTTCTGCCAATTATGTCAACATCATCGGCGTACGCTGGTCGTTGTACATAGTTTTGAAAGATTGTGCCTACAGTGTTCGCTTCTGAGTTCCATACAATTATTTCAAGTTGATGTCAAAGAAGTCACATGGCCGCGAATCACTTTGTCTAAATGCTTTTTTGACATCAAAGGTCTCGGTTAAGTCATTATCGACCTTGACGGACAAGTTAACGTTCTCAATCGTCTTTCTGTATAAACGGACGAGTTTGGAAGGAATGCCAAAACTAAACATGACTCTATATAGCTTGTCTCTATAAATGCTGCCATATGCGACCTTAAAATCGGTGTAAAGTTGGTGGGTATCGATTTGGGCTTCTAGATCAAGATCTGCGGAGTGTGAATATTTGCTCGATTGTGAACTTTCCTGATCTGAAACCGTACTAATAGAGGCCAATCAGGTTGTTGGTTTCAGAAGGGGTCATCAGGCATGCACTCTTCTGACAAGATCTGAGAAATGAGTTGGTGTATGAAATGACAAAGTCATTTCCAACAGTTTTGAATACCTCGGTCGGTAAGCCGTCAAGTTCAGCGGCTTTGTTGGATTCCGGTTTATCCTTACCTCATTTTGATGAGGTGGAGGCAAGTTTAGCTATCATCGTCTACGTTGGATGGTCTATTCTGCTTGATGCCTTGACACATGGTAAATCCGCATTCGCATCTTGCAACAAAATGGTGATCCGAGTTTATGTTGCCCGGAACGTTCGGAAGTCCAGAATACTGAAGGCATGCCTTACGTTGATCGCAATGTGATCAGATTGATTTAGCATTTCATGATCCGGAGACCGTCATGTCCCCTTGTGCTTGCTGTAGTGATATTTCGTCCAGCCACAAAGTCAATAAGCTCAAGTCCAAGTTCCAAAACGTGATGTCGTGTAGGCTATGTTTAGCAACTATCCTACCAAAGACGGCGGCCTTATCTATACTGGAGTTAAAATTTGCTTATAGCACCTCATCAAAAATCAAACAACGAGTTACTTACTAGGATTGGTGACGGCGAATGAATGTATCTTTGGCCGTTTTGAACGCAAGCTAACTCGGAAAATGTCTGGTCCCGTCTTCATCTTTGTAGAAGGAGCTGTACAGCGACATTAGCCTGGTCAGAAAAGTGTGCATCAGTCGCCTGAGATGGCTAGTACATATAGAATGAATAAACGAATTTGAACGCTGCGGCCCGAACAGTCTTCGATTCCTGCCTGAAAGGACAACGCAAAAGTGGAAGATCTCGCTTTAAATGGTGAACAAAGTGACGAAAAAGTGAAAACGACTTCAAGTGCATAACTGAAGGCAGTTCGTCAAAGACAGGTTTATTAGTTCAGTCGCATCTCCACTCCGGTCTTAAATTCGATATTACAGTGGTGTACCATAAGCGACATCATGCCGGGTGCTTACAAAATATGCGGGGTTTAGGATAGTATAGTCTTTTAAGAAGTTTTCCTTTCCACATGATCAAACCATCGGAGTATAGATCGCTATATTCAGAGAAGTAAATTATCAATATTGACCACGCATACTTTTGTGTTTCTCACTCTATAAACAGACGTTATAGATAGACATAATATTCAACAACAGACCAAAATATTCAAGCAACATATTGTAGTACATACCTTCGAACAGTAAGAAGAAGCGCCGCATAACTAGACTAAGGTGTCACAGTCCAGCACGTCTTGGGACCCAGACAACTTCGGGTGTCATTTCCCAAGAGTATTACACCGAAAATTATTATTTTTTTATTTTGTAAGAATAGGATACATTACGAGTACACCATGTGAACGAGTATCAAGATTTAGTGATAAGTAATTTGTATATGAAATAAAGACTGATTCAAGTTAGAACCGTCACCGACAAATTTTCTATTCCGTGAGACCCCTCAGCGGTAAAGCTCACAAATAAAAATAGTCATAACCGTGATACCCCAAACTATAGGTAAGGTTCGCTCTTACTAACACTAACAACATCACTGTCACATCAGCAATACAACGAACAAATCTAGTTCCCGCAGTTTGTATCCGCGATCGTATTTATTTGATTAATTCTAAGTTCTAATGACCATGTCTGAGGGTTAAGACAAATAGTGAACAAAAGGTTGACAATGATCGGGCTGTATTCAATTTAATCTGGCTTATCATGCCTACTCCTATATGTCATATATATGTGGCCTTGCGAGTCATAGGCCCTACACTACATCAACGTAGCATCGTGTGCAATTTGTCTTCGATTGTTCTGCGGCGGATAACATGTAGTAAGGGAGGCGACCGTAGGATTACCTACCTCATCGGGTCAATGGAAAATTCTTTCACTACCTGGTAGTAAATTGTGAAACATTTACAGAACTGCTGGTCGGACAAAGGTTTTCCGGGCCGTTTGCCCAAAAAAGGGTTAATTCCGGTACCGTTTTTTGATGTTGAGTTATACCATGGAGTCAATGAAAAGTTGAAAAGTACTTTAATAGAGATTTTCTTGTAGATCTCAGAATAGTTGGTCGGATAAACAAAATCCGGGCCCTTCTCCTTGTCCAACCGCTTTCAAGAACTGTATTTTTGATGTTAACCTACCTCATCAGGTCAATAGATGAATGGGGTATGAAATTAAAGCTTAGACTGTCCTCTTTACGATTCCAGTGGTCGGACAAACATTACCTGGGCCAAATCATATGTCCGACCACTTTTATCAAAAAAACTTATACGTCACTATGTTGATTTTTTGAAGCTGAAAATCGGTTTTTTGATGTTAAAACACTATGAAAGTAGTACTAAATCATAGCCTTGAGTTTCTACTATACAAAATATATAAGTTGGGTGTAAAAAAGCCCCTCAAAATAGTATGCCTGACCATTTGCTTGCTTTTTTTCACAGAAAAATCAAGTTTTCTGTAACACAAATTCTTACCGACAAACCAACCGAATTAAAAAAAAACTTTTAATAATACTCTAAACTGTGCTTTAACATTTCTTTTAAAATCTTGATAATTAACCTCAAAAAAAAACTTACAACAGGCAAAAATCACTGCTATTGATGAATGAAAATGGGTTAAGATAAATTAAGCTGAACTAAACTCTTTTAACATATTTGCTGATAAGCAAATCTATTTATCGTGAGAGATCTTATGACAAGGCCAGTTCGGTGGAAAGTCAAAGTGGCTTGTACTTTTGAGCCCAGTCTAAAAAGAAATTGTGTGTGTGCAATTGTGTAGTTGTAATTCCACTAAAACTCAGAAGATGATTCTATTAAAATTCAATCATTGTGCCAGGATATAATATATATTATATCAAAAGGAAGAATCAAGCCAGCCAAACATCTTATGTTAGGGCTTTCAATGAAATCCCTGATAAGTAGTAAAAAGGTTCTTACGATCCTAAATAAATATGGTTAGTTTAGTTTTATATGCATTTTATTTTCTTAACACTAACTCTTACATTCTAACAAAAAATGCTTAAATGCTAGCTTAAAATTACTTAACAATCTTATTACTGGCCCCACACAGGCGCTCTAAGCTACTCTAAATTCTTATAACTATGTCTTTCGACTTCATTTACATTTTATTTAGGAATACTTATTTTCTATACTTAAGGCTAAGAAAGAAATTTATTCACAAAAATTTAGCATATGGACATTTTTTTATTTTTTATAAAAACTTAGTATCTAACTTAAAATAAACCTTAGCCTACCTAACCTAAATGCACAATACACACATAAACACATAGACATTATACACAATCATATACATATATCAGTATACACCTTTGTATACACTGACATATGTATATGTTTCTTAAATGCTAACCTAAACCTATGTAAGCTGGCCATCGCCATTTACTGAGGAAATAAATTGGTCAGCTCTGCCTCATTAGTGAGACTGGTCCCTAATTGACGGAAACGACGACGAAACATCTTCTCCATCATTCAACCACCAGAAATGCTGGTGCTGCCGAACGACATCTTCTTATCGCGATTCCCCACCGCCCTACTGAACCTGAGACGATCCACACTGCCGTGTGCGACGTCTCTGTTGTAGTTGAGTCGCCTGTCACTAGCTGTCCGAGCAGAGGCGATATCGTAACCAATGAGGTCCTACCGAGGTGCGATTATTGCTAGTTGATGATATATGTTATGAGCTTGCAAAGAAACGAATTGAAAAAGACAAAAAATCGTTAGTTGAAATTATAAATGCTTTTAAACAAAACATCGATCCTTTCGAATCAAAAGTTGAGAAAAAATATCTCCTTAACATAACAACGGGGAGGGCTGCTTCTCAACAAACAACTGACTTTCTTTTAAATGCTAATAAGCTAGGTCACAAACAAAAAATAACATTCATGCTCCATAAATTCTGACCGTTTTGAAAAGCCTTTAAAACGAAATAATATTTTAAATTTCTCATCGGAATGCTGAAAAAAATATCAGAAAAGCAAGGTTGGTGAGAAGCAGGCCTTAATAAAAATGGAGCGAGATACCTTTGGAAGACTTTTAGCCATAGCTTTAGAAAAAAAAATTTACATGGAAGAATGTTTGTCTCATCCACTATCGCCTGCTCCTGCAGCTCTTTGCCACTACACTGGTGAAATGCAAAAAACAGACAAATCTGTTTTGGCAAAAAAACTCAAGTCTCGAATTCCTTTATCTGAACCAATCGATAATGATATAGATTTTATAGATGGGTTCTATTTTCTCCATCTCTTGGGACCTTTAGTGCCCCAAACTTTTAATAAGATTTCGGAAATGATTTTGAAAAGAATATGCTCAACGGAAGCTTCGGAAGTGCACTTAGTTTTTGTTATTTACATCCATCCATAAAAGATGCTGAACATTGCGTTCGTAATGAACAAGAGGTCATCAACTACACAATTCTTGGGCCATTACAAAAAAGAACTGAAGACTTCATTAAATGTCTAACAAATCCAAAATTTAAGGAAGCCTTAGTTAGATTTCTTGGAGTCCATTGGCAGGATAGATCTCTAGTTCCAGTTCTTGGAAATAAGAAAGTGTTTTTGACAATAGATGACAAGTGTTTCTCGTATGTTGTTCAAAACGAGATAATATATAAGTGTGAAGAGATTGAGTATAGGTGTAGTCATGAAGAAGCTGACACAAGATTAATTTATCATATCAGCAAATCAAAACCTAATTCAAAAATTATGGTAAAAGCATCTGACACCGATGTATTGATTATTTTACTAGGAAATATGTACAAATTAAAAGATTTAGTTATTTGGTTAGCAGGTGGAACTTCCAAAAGAAAAGATCTAAATTGCATTAATTGTACGCAACTGGCATCTACACTGGGAATGAATTTGTGTGCTGCTTTACCAGCATTTCACGCCCTTACAGGTTGCGACTACACGGCATTTGGTCAGGCATACTATCTTGAGGGGCTTTTTTACACCCAACTTATATACTTTGTATAGTAGAAACTCAAGGCTATGATTTAGTACTACTTTCATAGTGTTTTAACATCAAAAAACCGATTTTCAGCTTCAAAAAATCAACATAGTGACGTATAAGTTTTTTTGATAAAAGTGGTCGGACATATGATTTGGCCCAGGTAATGTTTGTCCGACCACTGGAATCGTAAAGAGGACAGTCTAAGCTTTAATTTCATACCCCATTCATCTATTGACCTGATGAGGTAGGTTAACATCAAAAATACAGTTCTTGAAAGCGGTTGGACAAGGAGAAGGGCCCGGATTTTGTTTGTCCGACTAACTATTCTGAGATCTACAAGAAAATCTCTATTAAAGTACTTTTCAACTTTTCATTGACTCCATGGTATAACTCAACATCAAAAAACGGTACCGGAAGCAACCCTTTTTTGGGCAAACGGCCCGGAAAACCTTTGTCCGACCAGCAGTTCTGTAAATGTTTCACAATTTACTACCAGGTAGTGAAAGAATTTTCCATTCACCCGATGAGGTAGGTAATCCTACGGTCGCCTCCCGGATTAATGGGTTTCCGGAAAGGCGTTTGCTCTATCTTCTTTGACGTCTTCCAACGATATCTTCCGTTCTGCTGGCGAGAACATTTTCTCCCAAGAATATTACCAACCAATTAACTTTCGAAAAGTTTTCAGGTCCAGGTTTCAATTCAATTTCAATTCAATTTCAATTTATTGCTATAAATAGGTTGTACATTAAGACAATGTCTCTTATAGTACTAAGTGATAATAGTTAGTTACAAAATGATAAGTGATAATTATAATGATAATAATAAAAAATAGAAAAAATAAAAATAAAATGGAAAAAGAAAGATAAAATAAAAAGGGAGAGGAAATAAAATAGTTAAGAAATTGGAGAAAGACTGAGGTAGAGTTGATAGTAAATAGATAAGTTAAGAAGAAAAGTACACATACAAGGCAGTTTTGAAGCTAGCAGTATTTGACAAGCACTTTATATGAGACGGTAAGTTATTCCATAGTCTAATAGCATAAATGAAAAATAATCGCGAGGAATTGAGGTATTTGCAACGCTGAGTGCTAATGTTGAAAGTTCTTCTGGAAAGGGAAAATTCCAGTTTGGAGTAAAGGTAAGGGGGTTGCGTTGTGTTTATAATTTGATGTAAAAATATGCAATTTCTGAAATCAAGGTACTTTCTCAATGTACAGCCAAGAAACCGGCATGAGAATTCCGAGATTCTATCATATCGTTGCCTTGCATAAACATACCGAACAGCATCATTATAAGCAACCTGGAGCTTGCGAAAAGATAGTGAGTCAAGGTCACTGTAGACAGTTGCAGCATATGAAATAATGGGCATTATGAGGGTGAGCACAAGTCTTCGGCGAGTATTCAAGGGCGTATAGTTGGCAGAAATCCAAAGTTTACGCAGGCATCCGTACACGCGACCAACAACGACGTTAACGTGGTTATATCCGGAAAGCTTTCGGTTTATGGTGAAACCAAGACTTGTAGCCACCTCAACTAACCTAATCTTACTACCGGCTAAGCAAACATCAGGAACTAGACTTAGCTCAAAAGACTTGTTTTATATTGGAAGTTCTTGACATTTTTTTGGGTTCAAAGCTAGTCCATTTTTAGTTGCCCATTCAACAATGGAAGCAAGATCCTCATTTAGTAGTGACACTAGCTCACCTATTTTATTAACCGGATGAGATAGGTAAAGTTGTACATCGTCTGCATAGAAATGAATAAGCGCGTGCTTACAAATTGATGCTAAGTCATTTAAGTACATGCAGAACAAAATTGGGCCCAATATTGATCCCTGCGGAACCCCTTGAGAAACTGACCGGAGACCTGAGCGATTGTTACCAACAACGACTACTTGTGACCTTCCACATAAAAAGTTTCGAATGAGCCTTACAGCTCTTTCACTAAAACCATAGTAATGGTGCAGTTTCCAACAAAGAATGGAATGATTTACTCTGTCAAAAGCCTTAGAGAAATCAAGCAGGCAAAGCAGCGTCACAAATCCTTTGTCAAAATCTTGCCTGATATCATCCAATATTTTTACCATGGCGGAAGAACAGCTATGGTTCTTCCTAAAGCCCGATTGGAATGGGCTCAATAGGGAATTTTCAGCCAAGTGTTTCTGAATTTGTGACTCTATTGCCTTTTCAAAGACCTTAGACAGGCATGGTAAGATACTGACAGGTCTGTAGTCAGAAGAATCGGTAGCAGTAGTATTTTTAGGAACAGGTACAACCTTAGCACATTTCCATATCAGAGGAGTAGTAGATGTTGCTATACAGGAATTGATTATATGTGTTAGATGGCCTATAACGTGCGGCAAAATAAGTTTTATGAAACGAAGTGGCAAGCCGTCTTCACCAATAGCATTTGATTTTAAACTTTTAATAATACAAAGGACATCAACCTCCGTAACTACTTCAAAATCAATTTCCTGTTCAAGGCCTCTGCTGGAGACAACGTCATACTCGAAACAATCGGCAGCAACATCATTTGAAACAAAATAGTCGTTCATTTCATCTAAATCAATAGTACAGCTCCTGTCACTACTTACACCAATGCCAACTTGTCGAAGATTTCTCCACAGTACCTTGGAGGTTGCTTCCAAAGGGCGCAAAGGTTATAGGGGCGCGATTGCATTGATTTGCAAACACCACATCTGATTCACTCGCACAAATTAGTTAGACTATGTCATATACAAAGCAATCGATCTGGAATGATAACCACGCAGCCAAGACTAGAAAATGCTAGACCAATCGCATTTGTAACTCCTGCCTGTATTATTTTTCGAGGACCACCGTAACTAACACTTGGTCACATACCAGTATGCTAAAAGAGCCAGTCCATACACGTATGAATGCATGACATGTACCTACTCTATCAACGTAAAATGAAAAGAAGAGGTGTCAAATCGCACCCTTGGGGCTAACATTGAAAGATGTTGATATCATCTGCGTGTATGTTTATTTTAAACAAGTTTAAGTCCTAATTTCCAAGACCGTAATTTTACTAAACAATCGAGATCTACATTATTGTGACAAGCAAATTGTCAAAAACTTTGAAAATATTTAATGTGCGCCGTTGATTCTAATTAACCGATCAATCAGTAGGGGATACCACTACTAAATACAATATTTACATAATAATTATCACGATTTTGTAAGCTGTCACGAGTTTCGTCATACATTTTTCTACATTTCTCTTATTTGCCAGAGATGATTTCTTAGCGACTGCTGGTGTCGAAATCTCCTTATTACATACAATACAGAGTAGATCTGTCACTCCCGTCAGGGACAAGGACAACTTGTTTTCATTTTTATTGAAATATTGAAAAATCCCAATCAGAATAGCAGAATACTCGTAATTATTCGGACTTAATGATGTTTTTGCCCGAGCTTATTTAATTTCTTTTTGATGGATTTTTGGTGATTCCTGCTTCGCATGGGGTAAACCTAAAGCATGTTTTCCCAATGAGATGATGTCACAAATTAAAGCTCTATTGTCTCGTAGTAAAAACGGTATGGCAACAATCCGAGTGGGGGTGAGAAAAATCCCAGATTATGGTGGAAAAAATTCCCACACTTAATTTATTAAAATCGAATAATCGTTGTCGTAACCAATAATGTTGTTTTCCATGCATCAATACGAGATCGAGCAACAAATCCAAGTGCTATTTAATAAGCAATTCTTGATTGTCTTGATGGGAAACAACGTACCATCGGTTAGTGAGGACTGTAGTAGAATCAAAATGATGATAGGCGGATTGCCATTGCAGGCGTTTCGCGTATTTATCTTGTTGTTGCTTTAGCGTTAGCGCTATCGTTACTTTGCTACAGTATAAATATACATACTCGTATATACTCGTCGTAAGTCTTTGACTTTGCTGGGTTCTTGGGGCTTGTATCTTTTTATCTGTTTATTTACAAATGCTCAAGTTAAATGAGCAATAGAGTGTTGCAGTATGTATCGGATGATGGTTGTGTGCTCGCAGACAGCCGCTGACATCGAAGGCCTAACCTAACCGCCTTGTGCTATGCATTCTTGCTCGGGCTGCGGCTGGGCTGTCGCTGTTGCTATTCACGGCTCGTCTACATGCTGTTTGTTGTTCTGTCTTTCTGTGTGGTGTGCCGGTTGGCGTGCGGTGTGTGGCGAACGCAGTAGCAGAGGCATGGGAATGAAAGAAAGCTTGACCATGAGTTGGATAGTTTTATTATTATTATTAATGTTTATTGTGGAGAAGCCGGCAAGACACATAGGCAACGGCCAACGAGTCAGAAGCAAGAAGAAGAAGAAAAAAACACGGCTACGTAAAAAAAAAAAACTATAATACAACTCATCATCATTGTGCCTCTGCGCGATTGAACGTTGTGAACTTTCGTTTTCTTTTACTCGTACACTACTACTCCAGCTTCAGGTCTCCGAGTGAAATAGCTCCAGCTCCAGCTGCTGGAGCCACCAACCAACGACGAAGTGGTGCAGATCAAAAACTGGAAAACGAAGATGAAAATGAGTCTGGTCTCTTGTATCTGGTGCTATTGCCACTTTGCCTCTCCCTCTGCAGTTGCTGTAATAGTTATAAAAGTCGCTTCAAATCGGTATACTCGTATCATAATACCTACTTGTGTTTTGTAATTTTTGTGGTTACATAGCATGAGAGTATAACGTCATACAGGCAAAAATATACTCGCATGTGTACAATACAAAAACTTGTGTACAATATACGAGTACGAGTCGAGTATGTATGCACGAGCGTGCATTGTTATAATCCAAAGTGTGTACGTAACGCTTGGAGACATACTCGTATGTATGTATATATCTACTTGTTTTTACTGACCAACCAACAATGGTCATTATTGAAGGGTTAACTTTGTCTAGAGTCTGGCAATTGTTGCTTAAGACAAAGATTCGTGGTGACTCAATGGGTGGGGACCCTCTTTTCGGAAAGATAATAAAATAAATTGAGTTGTGAAACTGAAGTTTATCTATCAACAAAAATTAACAAGTGGAGACTGAAGATGTCTTGAAATTGGTAATTGCTGCTGGTAAGTGGTGTATTTAAAGTAAACCCTGAGTTATTGATACGAGTAGTTATACTATTGTACATCCGTGTTAATGGTTGGAAGCAGTTGTTAACTGGCCCAAGTGGCGTTTCAAGTCGAATGTGGAGGGGGAAGGTAGGATTTTTTTTCTTTTGTTTTCTCATTTATATAAAATTTTAATTTGGGGCATTTACATGTTTGTTTTGGACGACGCAAGCTACCAGTGATATAATTTGGAAATATTTCATCAAAAGCAAACTGAGCGGAGGGGAATGTAAAAGGTATGACGTGATTGGATGATCTTTCTGAAAACTTTCCAAAGGCTTTTGTGGACCCAAATGCTCGAAGGCAAATATGGTATCAAATGTAGTTTTTTTTTTTCAGATGTGTGTAAACGCACCTACCGGCCTATAGAATATCTGATATCTAGGACGTCACCTACACGGAATATGAAAGTAAACTTGCACACACTTAGTAAAGCAGATAATTCGATTCGGTAACTTGCTACAGCCGGTCCAATGCTGTAGTTGAGAATGGAGAAGCATGCTGAATCTAAACTGGTTGAAAGCACGACTGGTGAACTTCAGTGCATACGTATGACCCAGACAAAGCACAATACGAACGTTTTGGAGGAGGAACTACCAAGGTGAAGTCAACGGCAGAGATAGCAGTTAAGTGCAGTGATAACCTTATTTTAGCTACTTCGAGACTGGAAATTCAGGTCATGCCAAGATTTTACGCTATCTATTCAGGTTTCCAAAATAGCAATGCTCATAATCCCATAGTGGGCTTCTGGCCTAATGATCGGGATAACTTCCCAACCACATAAAACGCTATATTATACACTCATAGCTTGAGAAGCGACAAATACTTCCCAGCAAACGAAATACTGACCACGCCATTCAGCTATGTATGTCCACGTGCATTATACGTACTTAGCAAATTATATGCCGCGGATACCCTATGCATAGACAAGATGAATTCTGCTGTCATAGACGAAGTGTGATATGGATGTGGTAAAAAGAAGGATAAACAACTGGGACAGATATGCAACACCCCTTCATCATCAGAGAAGGACTTCGATAAGAAGTCTTGAGCTTCATACATCTAAGGCGTCACTTTATTACAAGCTTTGTCAAAGCTTCAATAAATTTGCCAATACCTATACATATATGTATGTATATGTGCACTTAAACATGCTATGACGACCTTACCAAAAATTGGTTCCACGAATGTATAACCACGTCTTAGGCACGAAGTTAAGGTCGGCTTTGGAGATGTCATGGTTGCAAAACATAATTAAGACTACACCCAGCTCTGAAAATAGATGCGGAGTGGGGTAGGTGAGGCGAAAAGTCAAATTAGCTAACACACGTATCACTCTCCTCAATATTCCTAAAACAACTGACAGGCCCATGATGGATAACATTGTTAGCAATCTATCAAAGACACGGCATACTATGAAACCATCGCAATGAAACCCGTGGTTTGATAAATAGTTGTGGGCAAATGAAACGGGAGTAAATTCATCTTCTCAGACAGAACAAGCAAGAAGTACAGAAGTAATGGAGTGATGTCACTGCGGAAATAATGCTCGGGAGTTCTATCAGAAAGTGAAAAGAACTTGCTGAGGTTACAAATCCCAAATAAAAGCACACAGAAATACAGTTGGTGCTGAAAATTTGGAAGGATTATATCTATTAACCGTTGAAGTATCTAACGCCTATAATTACATCTAGGGCTACGTATTTCCACGTATCTGCATTAATACTGCGCTGTTGGTGGGGTTGGTTACATTTTCAGACTTTGGAAGCACTCTACCTGCCGCTCTGTTATTATTATCACCTTCTCAGTGAAGTCGAGAGTTTGATGAAATTACTTTTCCTTTCAGTGATCCAATTATTTAAATTCCGGCCTATTCGTTGTATCTCGGCTGGAACTCTATATAATTTTAGAACGGATTTTCCGACGTGTTGAATGTGGGAATACCAGCAGATTGACTCAGCCTAAATATTGTCCACTATCAGTTTCCTTATGTGGAGACTTGTGTACCTCTTTTAACTCCCGCTCATATTCAAAACATTTTCATTTTTCCTTTATTTATACATTTGTACACTTCTACCGCGAGCATCGAACTTGTCGAGTTGTAGAGGCTGAGTAGGGTCAATGAATCTCGAGAAGAAATTCTCCAGACGAGTCCTGAAACCAAAGGATGCTCCCCTCCCCCCCTCCCCAACTCCCAAAGCACTCCATCATTCCCCTGGGCTGGATCAAGGTGTTATACGACCCGTGCTGAAGATCAATCTGGCTGAGGGCCCAGTATCTCCAAAAATAGCTCAGTCGCGAACGGAGTATCCGGATACCTGGCGACCTCCGGATTAGCTAGCCTTATCTGTATAGAGCGGATCTCTGTACAGATGGACACCCCTTTCTTCGCTACTCGTGGGACCATTAATGGAAAATAACCAAAAAACAAAAACCGAGGCCGGTACTCCTTCAATACCGGGCGGTGGAACGGTGACTACACCGACTACCGGCAAGGCTCCTGCATTGCCGAGAGGAGGCAAAACTGTGGCAGGCCATGGTGCGCCATCCTCTAAAGGCAAAAGGAACAAGCCAAATAATAAGAATTCAGGAAGTGTTAAGACTGTGGCTGGCCATGGTCCTATCACCTCCTCCACCCCTAACAGCAGCAAGATTGTGGCAGGCCACGGACTTGTCGCGGCTACCAAAACTTCTTCAGGGAGTGTTAAGACTGTGGCAAGCCATGGTCCTATCACTTCCTCCACCCCTAGCAGCAGCAAGTTTGTGGCAGGCCACGGACTTGTCGCTGCTACCAAAACTCCTTCAGGGAGTGTTAAGACTGTGGCAAGCCATGGTCCTATCACTTCCCCCGCCCCCAGCAGCAGCAAGTTTGTGGCAGGCCACGGACTTGTTGCTGCTACCAAAACTCCTCCCTCCAAGGAGGAATCTGGAGCTCAGCCGCATCGGCAAGCTCCATCTAAGGCGCTCTACATAAGACGCCGAAATGCTTCACGCATCATCAAAACCTTCGGATCCATTCCGGAGGTTGAGAGAAGTGCGGAAATAAAGAGCAAGGTTGAGTGGGCTAAAAACATCCTAAAAGACGGATTTCTCACTGCTTCCACTGCTCCCAAAACGTCAAAAGACTCCTCTAAGCGCCAGAGATCGTTGGGGGAAACCGTACCGGTTTCCAAGAGGTCCAAAACACACAGTTCTACAACCCCTGGGTCATCCAACAGCAGATCTCTGAGGTCTTACAATGAAGTCCTAAAGGACGCATTGGTGATCGCGGTGATCGACAGGAGCGATACCGACGGTTCCATTACACCGGAACGGTGGCAACTGGTCAAGCTGAATCTCTCGAGCAACTTCTTGGCCATCATGCGGGAAACCCAGGACCACCTCCTATCACAAGCGACGCTGGCTGGCACCAAGGCCATGTCAAGCTCATCGCTTGCTCCAACCAGAGATCTCTCGATCTCTTCACCAAGGCCATCGATGGTTTAGGAGAGATTTGGCCAGGTGCAGAACTCGAGGTCGTATCTAAGGAAGACATTCCTAGTAGACCTCGAACTCGTACCTGGATTCCAGTCGAACCCTCCTCCCCAAAAAGTATTCTGGAAATCATCCGGCTCAGCAACCCGACTCTTCCGACTCATGACTGGAAAGTCGCGAAACTGGAGGAACTAAGGGGTTCTTATAGATGCGCGTTAATTGTGATCAATAAGGAATCCCTTAATCCTCTGGCGCAGACGAAAGGCATGATTCGGTTCGGATTCGAGTCCATTCATTTAAGGGTGTACAAAAAGGATGAGCTGGATGCTGATAAGCAATCTCCTCCTCCTTTAATACCTGACATCACAACCTTGGATCTTGGAGCGTCGATATCCTTTCCAGAATTGGATAGCGACGACTCCAATCTGTCCGAGGTGACTACCAAGCCGTCGGTCTCCTCTTCTGACACACTGTCGGAAATGGAAACCGATGACGAAGCAACTAGAGGTTCTACACGATCAGAGATAGAAGATGAGCTCTTGGGCACATCTTCAGAATCGGAGGACCTCAACAACACCGTGGTGGAGGCGACTCTGGAAGACTGTAGCAATGATACGGTTGCTCCAGATTAATCTCCACAACTAAAAAAGGCTTCGGCCGCACTCATTCTGCGTCTTTCCAAAAACGCAGAAGACATAATCCTAATCCAGGAACCATGGATTGCAGAAGGCGTGGTTCGTGGACTTAGGACACCCACATACGCTCCGCTCTATACAAGAGACAAAGGTAAGATTAGAAATTGTATATTAGTGAAACGTAGCCTTAATGTATTTCTACTTCCCAACCTCAGTGACCCCGACCTAACCGTTGCCAGACTAGAGACCGCCAAAGGCTCCTACTGGCTGGCATCGGCTTACTTTGGCCACGACCAAGTGGGCCCTCTCCCTGGTGATAACCTAGAAAGGGTGGTACTGGAAGCTGGAAGGCAAAAAACTGGCCTCATAATCGGATGCGATGCTAACGCACATCACACGGTATGGGGCAGTACCGACATCAATGATAGAGGTGAGTCACTTTTAGACTATATTTTAAGTACTAACCTCTTAATTTGCAATATTGGCAATGAGCCCACTTTTATAACAAAAAACCGACAAGAAGTGTTAGATATTACTCTTGTCTCCGACAGCATCACCCAAAGGCTAACAAACTGGATGGTATCGTCTGAACACTCCTTTTCAGACAATAGATACATCCAATTCAGTCTGAGTGATGCTCCCCCCCGCCAACCAGCTTTACGGAACTACCGGAAAACTAATTGGACAAAATACAGAGGAATACTGTCGAAAACGATATCCTCTGATATCCTCAGCTCTTGGACAACCTCAAGTGATGAATCACTCAACCTGCTTCTGGACACCCACTTTTCAGGTAGCTCCCAACTCGCGGCCAGTAGCAGCCCAAACAGGCCTACTGCAACCGTGACCAAAATTCATGGTCTGATTACGAGAGACAAACTGCTTTGGGCGCTGCATGGCTTCAAACCATACAAGTCTGCTGGTCCGGACGGTATTATACCTGCCGAGCTACAGAGGTCCTCAGATATTATTCTACCAGTGTTGGAAAATATTATGAGGAGCTGTGTAGAACTTATCCACTATTCCACTGTTATGGAGAGAAGTCAATGTAGTATTCATTCCCAAAGCTGGAAAATGTTCTCATGTAGTCCCAAAGGACCTCAGACCTATAAGTCTATCATCATTCCTTCTGAAAACTTCAGAACGACTGATTGATATCCATATTCGAGCTAAAGTTGATCCAAGACTTCTGTCTACGGCTCAACATGCCTACTGTAAAGGAAAGTCGGTGGAAACGGCTTTGCACTCTCTGACTAGCCACATCGAACGATCCCTACAATATAAGGAGTACACAATGGTTGCTTTCCTAGACATAGAGGGCGCCTTTAACAACGTCAACACATCCGCAATCACGACAGCGCTGTCAACTCTGCAGGTAGACGGCTCACTTGGGGAGCTGATTAGTCTAATGCTAAAAAGCAGGATAATCAACTCCAAACTGGGTGAGACTTCTGCTAAAAGATATGTCAGTAGGGGTACGCCGCAAGGCGGTGTCCTCTCTCCCCTTCTCAGGAACTTAGTAGTTAGCGAACTACTGATATACCTAGAAGCGGGTGGTAGCAGAGTGATTGCCTATGCGGATGACGTTGCCATAGCCGTCTCAGGAAATCTTCTAAATACCATTAAAGAACTCCTCCAAGTAAATCTCAACAGATTAACCCGCTGGGCAGATCGCTGTGGATTGGGAATAAACCCCCATAAAACTGATCTTGTCCTCTTTTCTAGGAAATACAAAATTCCAATTATAGACCCTCCTTCAATAAACGGTACCAGTTTAATTTTCTCCGATACAGCAAAATATCTGGGTCTCATTTTTGACAGGAAACTAAACTGGAAACCTAACATTCAAGAAAGAGTCAATAAATCTACAATAGCTTTACTCTCTTGCAAAAAAGGCATTGTCGATAAATGGGGCCTTCAACCTCGCATAACCCACTGGCTATACATCTCGGTCATAAGACCGATACTTACTTACGGGGTGGTTGTCTGGTGCACGGCCTTGGAGAATGCAGTCAACCGCATTAAACTACGCAGAGTCCAAAGAACAGCATGTCTATGCACAAGCGGAGCCTTGCGGTCTACCCCCTCTGCGGCATTAGATATTCTGCTTCGCTTGACACCCCTCGACATTTTTAGCAAGCAAGTAGCTGCGACGGCAGCTATTCGCCTTAAAGCGACTAAACAGTGGACAAATAATTCATCTGGCCACGCCAATATTCTTAATACATTAGGAGTCCTCACAGAGAACACCATACCTGAACTTTGGTTTGACAAAAACTTCCATGTAAGCTTCCCCTCTAGATCATTCTGGGTGGAGGATGCTTTCATGGAGGACAAGTCAATCCATCTCTACACAGATGGATTTAAAACCGATAGCGGATTTGGTGGGGGTGTTTTCTCAGATAAGCTAAATCTAAGCCTCTCTTCCCGTCTTCCAAATTACTGTAGCGTGCTCCAGGCGGAAATTTTGAGGATTAAAGAAGCTCTGTCCTGGCTGAAGAAAAACGTGATATCCGCATATTTTCGGATAGTCAGGCCGCCATCAAGTCCCTGGACTCGGTCTCATTATATTCTAAAACCGCCCTTGAATGCCGATCATCTCTCATGGAGATTGTAGAGCAGTTCAACATTCACCTTTGTTGGGTGCCGGGCCACAGAGACATTCCAGGGAACTGCAGAGCCGATGAACTCGCCAAAATTGGAACCACTCTACCTATCCTACCGGACAAAGGTAGTATAGGTATACCAATCGCTACGTGCAAACTAACACTAAAGCTAGATGCCAATAAAAGAACAGACCTTAGGTGGACTGCTGGACAAACATGTCTAGCGACCAAACAGATCTGGCCAAGGCTGGATCTGAGTCGATCTAAGTGTCTGATCCTTTTAGATAGGAAACATCTCAGCACCATAATAGGTGTCATTACTGGACACTGCCTCAAGGCAAGCACGCAAGAAGGCTTGGCGCTTTTACTAACGATTTCTGTAGAAGCTGCATGGACGAGGAACAGGAGGAGACAATCCCCCACCTACTCTGCACATGCCCAGCTCTCTCTCAGAGAAGGAAGCTTCATCTAGGAGCTTTCTTCTACAATGGGGAAAGATTCGAAAAACCTTTGTCCAGCAATTCAGTGCCGTCAGTGCGAGTAACGTGTGCCATGCACGGCGAAAGGTAAGTATAAAAAATGATCGGAAGAGGATGAAATTTTTTAGGAATTCTTAGTAGGTATGTAATTTCATTTCGTCAAAGTACTACTTATTTTTTGTATTCCAAAACAATTCTAGCGAGACCCAACTGCGAACTGAGCAAATTCTTCTTTGGCCTTCGGTCATCTGGAGAGAATTTTCAAGCAGAAGAGAAGAAAGACAAAGCTGACGATTTCTTTGAATTCATCGTAGATTCAGATGGATTACGAAGCTTTGTTCCGCTGATGGAATCTATCCTCACATCTTCGAATGCTGACATTTTTCAAGAGATATCAAAAACTAAAGAAGAAGGTGCTCAAGTTTGCAAAGCGACTATAAACCAAAGTAGTGCCCAGTGGCTCATTGAAAGGAGAAAACGAATCACTGGAAGCATCTCATACTAACTTATACACTTACTCCTACAACAAAGCTCCAAATTGCCCAAAAAAATTGTCGTCTATTTACGACAGCAATTTCATAGGCACGGAGGTGACTCGATATGGGAAATATGCTGAAAGGCTGACTAGAGAACTGTATGCCAAAGGATTCTTGCTATTTGAAGCGAGCTTGATAATTTCTGTTAATCTTCCATTTCGCTCTAAGTCCGGACGGTGTGGCATATAATGGCGACGAATGGAGATTAGTAGAAATTAAGTCTTCAACTAAAGGGAAACAAGTGCCAGCAAAGGAATTGCTCCACACTTTGGATTACCTTAAAGTGGAAGACGGTAAGTATGCACTAAAAAAAATACTTACTATGGTCAAATTCAAATCAGTTTAGCAGTGTTAAATACACTTAAAATAAAGTTGTTCTTGACTTTTTCCTAAATAATATTCTTATTCACTCACCTCAAGAATTTATCATCGCTTATTATCGGAGACCTTAAGTTGGATAAAGCACTCAATACCACCATTATATCGTCCATATAAGGTAACATGGCGACACCAACTTTGTCGGATAACATTTTTAGCCTCGCTATCCGTCTTTCGACGTGTACTCCAGCTGCAGCAATTCTGGTGTTCCTTTCAACATCTTGTTTTGTGAACTTCCCAAAATTGAACCCGGGCCTTATCATCTCGATTCCAGCTTTGGGGAGCTCGTCACCAATCAAGAAACCTTTGTCGACCATTACTGCATCTCTCGGCTGAAATTAGTCGATTAAATCTGTCAGATTTGCCAGTTGCAACCTTGTTCAAAAAATTAATTGCACCAGGAGGCGATACCTCAATCATCACTTTTAGCGTATGCGAGCCTTTGTAGTGCGAATAAGTGCACGTTCTACATTTCAGACATCTGAAGGTTACAGTTCTCATCTCTGTACAATCAAGAACAGTTTGCACATTTGAGAACTGTTCGAAGCAAGCGGGAAGGCTCCTCATGTTCTGCTCTCTTGTATGCCAGTATACAAAGCATTTAGTGACTTTGGCTAAAAGCTGGATACTATCAGCAAAGTATAAATTAGCAGTCTTATCAGTAATTTGAAATGAGACTGACAGCTGAGCAAAGTAACAATTTGTTTTGAGCTTATGCAAAGTAAGAAGAATTCTGTCCTTCATCGACATATGTATATACCTTTTCATTTTTTCTTATTTTCAGACATGCTTTAACCAATTGGGGTGGCCGTGGTGTAGTGGTAGTAGCAAACGCTTCTCACTCGGAGGGTCCAGGTTCGAATCCTGCCCATGGCAAAATCAGGTTTTCATTGTATAATTGGAACTCAGACAAAAAAATTCTGCGTGTGAAGGCATAACACTGACACGTAGATTTGGCTGTTATAAGAGTTTCAAGCAATGAAAAAAATACTGGGAATTATATCTCGAATCACTCTGAGTGAAGAAAATCTCTCCGTCCTATTCGGACTCCCACCCCTGGAGAGCAAACATAGAAACCAAACACACCTGAGTTTCAAACCACTACAAAAAAAAAACAATTTTCCTTTCTCCTCCTTCTATCTTTCCGCCCGCGCCCTGGCAACAGTAAAAGGGTATCAACCCCTTAGGCGCGCGTAAATTATAAAAAAAAAAAAAAAAAAAAAAAAATATGTTAAGCGCATTCATGTCTGGTAGTCCAGTCATTGTAGCATTTGTAGTTGGCGTTGTAATATTGAGTCAAATTTTTTTCAACTTTAATTAATTGTTCCTGTATCATGGACATTTCTTCTGAAGGTATTTATGGTTTACTTCGTAATTTTTCTCTTTTTCATAAAAAAACATGCCATAGAAAAACAATTGTTTTGAATTTATCAGCTTTAATTTAAATCATCAGTAAAAAAAAGGCATGAGTACCAGTTTATCAGGACTTAAAATTATATGCATCTTTTAGAGAATTTAATCCTCTTTCCGAAAATTCAAACTGAATTTTGCGCACGACTTTGCAAATATTTTTATTTTTTAATTTTCAGATTCACTTTGTGTGATTTCGCGAACAGAATTTTTTGAGCAATGGATAAAATATCCCAAAAAAGTGAGGAATGAAAAAATTTACAGCTACATAGTTTTGAAGCACAATCTTCTTGTTTCACAGTATTAGGTTGTGGTCGGAAAAGATTTTTTATAAGTGGGGTAAAGCAGGCCGTCGAGTTGAGCGATTTTTTTGTATGTATGAAGAATGGCTGAATGGAGATGATATTATTTTATTAACGCGTGATTCCAAAGATCTTTATCTTGCCGATGATCAAGCTACCAAACACCTCAATATTTTGGTCGTCGTCCAAAATCATTTAATGATTGTTGCCAAAAAACTAAAATACAAAGGGTACAAACGATACTCAATAATTTTACCTTTGTTTGCTGCTGAACATTCTCAAAGGCTTGCGAGAAAGAAAGATGCTGCAAACATAATAAAAGGATTGAGTGATGACCTAGATGGCGCTAAACAAATAAAAAATGCTCAGTTGTTAACTTCAAAAGAGAAATGCCTTTCCGGTGATGAGGCACTAGGCCTTTATCTTGATGCAAAATTGACCACCAATAGTTACAAACTATTGAGGAATGTAGCTCTTGGTGTAGGCCACGAACTGGTTCCTTCATTTTAATGTTTGACGAAAGCCAAGAAAAAATGCTTTCCACCTGAAGAACGTATTCAAGTTGATGAGGTTTCTGCTAGTTTTACACTACAGTCCTTGCTAGATATAACTACCCAGCGGATTTTAGAAGCATTGCATTTTTCAGGGACAGACAAAACAGAATCAGCAACGTTGATAAGTAAATGGGGATTTGATGGAAGTTCAGGGCATAGCCAGTACAAGCAGAAATTCGACGACAAAACTGCTAGTGACGAATACCTATTTTTAGTTTGTTTCGTGTCTTTGAAATTAGTTTTGGATGATAATTTTATTACCACGCTTTGGGTAAACGTCAAACCGTCATCTACGCGTTATTGTCGTGCAATTAAATTTATTTAAAAAAAAGAGACTTCGGCTTTAGTGCATCAAGAAGCAGAAAATATAAAAAGTCAAATCGAAAAACTAAACCCAACTGAATCTTCAAACCTTCTCGTCAAACATGTCCTTCTCTCAACAATGGTTGATGGAAAAATATGCAACATATTATCGGGTACAAAGGGGAATCAGAATTGTTATATTTGTGGTGGTAAGACCAGTCAAATGAATTCGCCAATTACTTGTGGCAATGTAGAGACACAAAATTTTGTTTATGGATTGTCTCCACTTCACGCACTTATAAAAACTTTCGAATGTTTATTACACATTTCTTACAGATTGCCTCTAAAAGCATGTCAAGTCCGAAGAGAGAATCAAACCGTTTTCCAGGAAAGGAAAAATGTTATCCAACGAAAATTCAAATTTGAATTAGGTTTGAACATAGACTTGGTAAAACTTGGGTTTAGTACGACTAATGATGGGAACACTGCCAGAAAATTTTTTGAAGATTATGAAAAAACTGCCGAAATAACTAACCTTGATAGAGAGCTAATATATAAATTCCATATCTTACTTACTGCACTTACGTCTGGGTATGAAATTAATACAGACGAATTTAAAAAGTTTTCGGAGAACATAACAGCATCGTATCTCAGTCTATATCCGTGGTATTACATGCTCGTTACAGTACACAAAATTTTATTTCATAGTCTTTTATAGTCTTTATTCATATATATAGCCCATTTTTTCGAGCACTCGCAACAGGAGTTGAATTTGAAACACTTTTAGTTGGTTTTGACTTTTTTCCACCTAATCCCATATAATCGAAACACTGTGCGACGCGAGGAATGGATTCACGTTAACTTGAATACCTTTATCCACAGTTCGCAAGACTTGAACACTATTCGCAGCTTAATCTGGCTCTTCATTTGATTACTTGGACATTGCCAAAAGTCTTTCTTCAGCCGTATTTGAATAAATAAACAAACTTGAAAACTCGATAAACAAATATAGTTATGGATTTACCGTCTGTTTAATGTATTGATGGAACGGAATAAAAGCCGCTTTTCTCTGTCAATCATTATTTTCTTCATCGGAATTGAACTTTTGGGCAGATTTTGTGCGGGAAATGCACCTTTCGCTATCATTGTTTTGCATCTAACACCTTCTCGTTGAGCTGGTATGAATATTTCGTTTTCTTTAAAATGACGACTGCAGATAAAGAAATATTTCGGAAAGGGTTTTCCCATTCGAAGCGATATTGACCACTTCTTCAACAAATTTTTTTCTGTCCGAACGTTCTTTGGTATGTAGTGCATGGTGATTCCATTTCCTTTGTAGGAATTGCACTGAGGCATTCCACAATGCGGGAGATCCCTTTTTTTCCTGATTTCGGGTTCCATTATCTGAAGACAAAAACACTATTCACTAAGGAACAAATCAATCTATTGCCTGAAACTCACCTTAGCAGTAATAAGTACTGATTATTTTTTACCTTGTTTTGATTGTATTTTATTTAAATTTTACACTTCTTCGCTTTTATTTTCCTTCTTTTTAATTTATTGAAACCAAAAATAGTTTTTTAAACAATAAAACACATACAAATGCTTATGGCTATCAAAATGTAATGACTATAAATCGTTTGTTCTACTGGACACCAGGTTTATGCCTCCAGTTGTCAATTCTCCAGCATTTACATTGCGTCATTTGCCGTTACTATAGGGTTTTCCAATAAGGACTTGACAACTATTTTTTTTAAATAAAACGCAAACCATTTGAGAATTTTAAAAACTTTATTATCGGCTTAAAGTACAATCAAAACATTTATGAATGGAACTCGACTTCGTTCATATGGCCACCGCGGGCACGTTAGCAGTGGTCGATTCGTTGAACCCAATTTTCAACGACTCGGCCACACATTTCGGCCGAAACGGCCGCTATTTCTATGTTCAATGTTGGTTCTGAGCTCTTCCAAAGTCGTCGGCGTGTTGGCATAAACCAATCACTTAACGTAGCCCCACAGAAAATAGTCAAGCGGCGTTAAATCGCACGAATGAGGCGGCCAATCGACTCGCCCATTTCTTGAGATAACACGCTCACCATACTTACTCTTCAATAAATCGATTGTAGCGTGTGCTATGTGGCTTGTGGCATCATCCTGTTGAAACCACATGTCGTCCAAGTCCATATCTTCCAATTCTGGCCAAAAATAATCAGTGATCATGGCGCGATAACGCTGAACATTCACAGCAACCTAACGATCGTTATCGTCGACGAAAAAATATGGCCCAATAACGCCGCCGACATGCAAACCGCACCAAACAGTTATTTTTTGTGGATGAAGTGGTGATTCATGAAGCACATGTGGATTTTCACCCGACCAATAACGCATATTTTGCTTATTGACGAATCCATTGAGCCAAAAATTAGCTTCCTCACTGAAGATGATTTTGCGATGAATCCAATCGGAGAGCGTATCGCTTCAAATGGTTCATCGGCTTCAATTCTTGAGTCAGCTCGATCTTGTATGGGTGTAAACCAAGATCCTTACGCAAAATACGCCATAATGTGGTATGAGCGATGCCCAATTCCTGAGAACGCCGTGGAATTGACTGATTTGGATCGTTTGTTACGGACGGCAGCGATATTTTCAACACTTCGACCAACCCGTTGTCTCACACAACGAATATGTAGGCTCAAATTTTTGCACTAAACTTGTTATTGCCTGTCTACTAGGGCGAGAATTACGATTGAAAATTGGAGTTGACGCTCTTAAAGTTGCAGTCACCGACTCCGAAGTTCGGTAGAAAATTTTTATAATTTGCAGACGTTGCTCGTTCGTGTACTTTACCATGATGAAAATGTTGAGTTTACTGAAAAAATTGACAGTGACAGTTTGATGATTAGTGAAAGAGTGAGTTCACAAATTAAATTCAAAGTTGTCAAGTCCCTATTGGAAAACCCTTTATTTTACCTCCCACAAATTCGCATTGACTTTCATGGAGTTAACTAAGATTGCGTAGTCTACTGTTTCAAATTCTTTGATGTATTTTCATGGTAAGCAACATTAGTTTCACCGATCGGTCGGTAGTTGCTGCAATTTCTCGTGTAGCCTTTGCCTTTAGACACTAATACAAGGAAGCTGCACTGTTGAGGTATTCGATTGTCTCTCATTGTCGGTTGTGTCGATACCTCTTATAACTCCCAATACAATCCCTCTAGTCTAACTCAAACTGCACTTTATCGGTATCGCTATTTTCGTTGCACTTAATCAAAGTTTGGCAGTTCATATGGTGTCGGCCTATTTACGAGTACCATCCTTGTATTTTTCTTCACAGTTGTTCAATATACCTTGCGTTCTGTATACCCTGAGTTCTTCGTCTTAGTTTATGGCAGTTTGGAGTTCTTTCCGTGAATATAGCGCACAGCGCTGGCCTCTTTCCTTGTTCAGTTTATAATCGTTAACTAGATTAGTGCCCGTTCTCTGGTTTTTTCACAAAAAATTCTTTCAGCAAAAGTCCATGACTTGCTTCGCTTAAGAATCTTTGGTATTATTTTAGCATAGTTCCTAATCTAACAGTATGTATCTGAGTTAGGGGTCCTCCGGTTAGGCCATGGGATTTGCTTGAACTTGAACCAAAAGTGATTCAAAACACAATTAACCGACATCTAGACTGGATGCGCAAAAACTAAGAACCCATTCATTACTTTTAGAAATATTGAACGGGCTTTTAAATCTGGGTATCTGTGTTCTTACTATAATTGAAATATTTGGTTCTATAATAGTAGAACAAGGAAGCAAATATAAGCTCAGTCGTTCATAGACCTCCGTGAGGAATAAACGTGTGTTGCGACTTTTGCCAGAGTGAAAAATATAGTAATTTAATAATAAAGATAATTGGTTGCAGTTTTGCTACTCGTAATTCAGGCGGTAGTCAAGCGGTTAGCGGCGTCAACCGTGATATTGTGAGACGCGGGTTCGATCCCAGTCTAAGTTTGCGACTTTTTTTTTTTTTGTTTTTCTTAAATTCTGTGAATAGACTACACAGTGTTATCAGAAAAAACCAATCACGTGATGGATGGTGGAGAGCGTTCCGCTCTTCCCATAACGGGTGTTACAAAAGGCAACAATAATGTTGCCGGTGCCGTGGCGAAAGCCATTATAAGGAGAAGGAGGGTGAAAAACACTCCTAATTTAACAAAAATAAAAATAAGTGCTGCTTTAGCAGCCGAAACAACAAAGACAACAGAACAAAACAAAAAACAAATATATGATGCGCTGATGTACATCGGTGTTGAGGTCCAGTATGAGGGGGGCAACAACAACTTTGCCTCTCTAGCGGCATCTGAGTCGGAAGACGAGGATGATATGATAAAAGACATTAGCAGCAGCATACAAAAGCTGCAAGAAAAAATGCTTGCTGTTAAGCAAAAGCAAACTGCACGCAGGCAGAGGGAGCAATTAGAGGTCGAAAGCGCCCAAAAAAAACAACAAGAGCAGAAACAACAACTGCATCAGACAAAACAGCAGCAGCAGAAACAACAGCAGCAGCAGAAACAGCAACAGCTGAAAACACAGCATCTGAAAAAACAGCAGCAGCAGCAACAACAGCAGCAGAAGAAGAAGAAGGAGAAGGCGTCCTATTAACACCTATAAATTAGAGGTGAGTGCTACCAAGGACCTGTGTAGGCAGGTCATTGGTAATAATTTTAGCGATTGGGGAACGATCGCCATGCCATCCACTGTAATACAGTGGAGGGCTACGCGAAAGTGAAAGAGTTCCTAAAGGAAACGACGACGGAGCACTACTCATTCACACCGAAGTGTGAAAAGCGGCAATCGATGCTGCTGAAGGGGTTGGAACCGTCTTCTGATCCTGAGGAGATCCTGGCACTGCTCAAAGAGAAGGAGTGCGAAGGACTCAAGTTTGTGGGGGTAAAGCCGTTTACCACAGCTAGAGCCAGGCGGGAGAAACGGAGTCTGCCGTTCTTCCTGGTGCAGCTCAGTCCCGAAAGCCGTCTGGATAGTCTAAGGAGTATCAATGTCCTAGACTACCAGGTGGTTCACTGGGAAAAACTAAAAAGGAGCGAAGGCGTTATACAATACGTTCGCTGCCAGAGGTTTGGGCACGCCGCGTCGAACTGCCAAATGCAGCCTCGATGCGTGAAGTGCGCTAAGAACCACAGTTCCGAGGAGTGTGCTCTGGGTGTTGACGGAGCATCCGATAGTCGCAGCCCTCGTGCGTGTTATGTGGAAACGTGGGACACACCACAAACTATCGGGGTTGTCCCAAGTTCGCTGACATTAAGAAAGCAAAACTGGCTCGGCAGCAGAAGGTGGAGGTCAAACATTCACCTGTTAGGTTTCAAACACCAGCCGTCAGCGCCAATGCCGAGAACAACGGAAGCTGCACCTAACATGCTGGCCATCTTGCTCGTAATCCAAGGACAGATGGATCAGCTGCAACAGCAGGTACAAGAACAGGCCAAGCGGGTGGACCAGATCTACACGCTGCTGCCGGGACTAGCGCAACACATGTCGTAATGGGTACGCACATGGTGGAGCAAACTTTGAAGGTCCTTGCGGTGAATGTTAATTCACTGATTAGGATCGAACGAAGAGCCGCGATGTTTAAATTGCTACAAGACCAAACTCCTGATGTGCTTTTCGCTAGCGAAACCTTGCTAACCGATAAGCATAAACTGGAGTACAATAATTATATTATTAGAAGAAGAAACCGGCCCAGATTCAAACGTGGAGGCGGTGTCACGATCTTCATTAAAGAAGGTATAAAATTTCACAGACTGTACAAGGGCGTGTTGCGCAGCTTCCAGGTGTTGGAGGCAGTCGTCATTTACATCCCGCCCCGCAGTGGAAAGCGGCTGTACTTGGCCTCACAATCCACTCTATTCATTACAGTGCTCGACACGCTTTTTCGACTTCTGAGGGTGGAATCGGGGAAGATTTATTTTATAATCGGCGGGGATTTCAACGCTAGACACAGAGATTGGGGAAATAATTTGCCAAATACTAGAGGGACCCTACTACTCGATTGGTGGGGTCAGCACAATGTCATGTACAGACTCGGTCTTAAAGCGACGGATAACCCGTCGTTTCCCAGAGGCGGGTCTTATTTGGATCTACTGCTGTACGACGAACGTATACGACTGACAGGTACGAATTTACAAACATTAAACTGTCTGCGCACATTCGTGTATGACAGCGACCATTGCGGTTTTAGCACCGAAATTACAGTTCCCAACGAAATTGGGGAATTGGAGGAGTTTGTCCAAAGATATTCTTACAACTACAGTAAGACCCGATGGACACGCTTCTCCGCAACCTTGACAAGAGCGCTCTCCTCGAACACGCTCCACCCACCGTCCAATAGGAATTTCTCAAACGAGGAGGTATCGACGGTATCGACGAACGACTAACGAAGACCTGTTCCGCAATCCTACTATTGACGCACTGCACCGACAGAAAAGTAGACTTCTGACAAGACTCAAAAACTTGTACAGATAGTTAACTGACCGACAAGACCCGGAGATTAGGACACTGAAGTCGTCGATTAAAAATATTCAAACGCTAATAAAAGAGAATTACAGAATTTCTGTAAGTTTGTATTGGAAGAACAAGGTTCGGGCTGTAAACACCAGCAACCCGAATATGTTTCCGCAAATCAATAAACTATTTCGGAGAAAAAATCATAACGACCTTCAGTGTCTTAAAATAGCCCGGACAACAGACAACGAACGGTTACTGACAAGAGCAGGTATTGATCCAAATGAGGCCGCTGATGATAACGGCTTTTTTGTGATCGAGGATCCACAGGAGAAGGTTGAGGCCATAGGGGCGACTTTCTAGGAAGTATACAAGGCCATTGATAACATTGGCCCTAATTACGACCTGGACAATCGCGTCTTGGTGCACGACTTCTGCATTCGAAATGAAATAGGGAACTGGCGATCCGAGGGCTCTGGTTTCACCCGGTTTAGCGACGAAAATATGGCAAATAACGTCATTGCTAGAGAGGGTGGCCTACCCCCATTCATTTCGAAGGAAGGACTCCATGAGATCTTCGATACAATCAGAGTTAAGAAATCAGTAGGGACCGATGGTATTCCGAATATCGTGCTTCGACATCTTCCTCTAGAAGCGGTGGACATCTACACCACCCTGTTTAATAATGCAATGAATAATGCACATTATCCAGCGCATTGGAAAACGGCGGTGGTTCAACCTATCCCCAAAAAGGCAAAGGATATATCCAATCCGGCGAATCTCCGATCGATAAGTCTCCTTCCGAATATCAGTAAGGTTTTTGAAAAGGTAATCAATAGAGCTCTGGCTAGGTGGATTGAGGACAAACATATAGTTCCGGATAATCAATTCGGCTTTAAGGCGGGACATGATATCTCACATGCCGCGTCTAAACTGGTGTCCGATATCCAATGGAATAAAGGCAAAAAACAATGTACTGGTGCCTGCCTTGTTGACTTGGAGAAGGCCTTCGACACCGTATGGTTAGAGGGTCTTTTCTATAAGCTGGCTAGACTGGGGATCAGTAAACCACTCTTGTACATTCTTTATAATATGTTAACCAACAGACAGTTCATCGTGAAGAATGGTGATGTGACTTCTGTTGGAATATTTCAAATTCAAAATGGTCTTCAGCAAGGCGCGGTCAATTCGCCGATACTGTTCAACATTTATACAAGCGACTTGATAAGTTCACTTCCCCATACTATTGCGTAAGCAGACGATGTGACAGCGTACAGAACAGGTTCAAAAATCGAGGTCATTAATACTCTCTTGCAGCGTGACTTCGATAAGATAAGACGATTTTGCGATGACTGGAAGTTGAAAATCAACTTTCAGAATTCGGAAACCATTCTCTTTAGGACGCCGTTGTCTAGAGCCTCTAGGGATACCAGAAAAAATTGGAGAAAGTTCTCGATCATTGGACAACGCGGACAGCCTCTTGCCTGTCGAAATGTAGTCAGATACCTTGGAATCTGGCTAGATCAGTTTCTGTATTTTGGCAAAAATGTAGATGCTGCTCTGGCCATAGCCAAAGGTGCTTTTGCCCTTACAAAGGGACTGTTTTATAGCAGCCAACTCGATGCGAGGGTAAAGGTAATCTGCTACATGGCCCTTATCAGGCCCATGCTGGTATTTGGTTGTCCCGTGTGGTTCAATGTACGAGCAAGCTTAATGGAAAAGATTCGGGTGTTTGAGAGGGCTTGTCTTCGCTTGTACAGAACACCAGAGTCGGAGTACAAGAAATTTTATCCTAATGAGGTCCTTTACAACAGGGCGAACCTAATACGAGTGGACAACTTCGTAATTAAGCTGACTCGAAGGCACATTGCAAGAGCAATGACCTCGACGAATAACCTGATATCTGGGGCTTACTACCCCAATTACCTTTACCACGAGAGTGAGCGCTCTGACGGCTTCGTTCCACCGGAAGCATTCCTCTACCTTGATTAGATAGGGTTGATCCAGGATAGATCAGCGGTCCCGTTAATCTTCCACGTTGCTCAGTCAGCTGGGGACAGGCGACTCAACTACAACAGAGACGTCGCACACGGCAGTGTGGATCGTCTCAGGTTCAGTAGGGCGGTGGGGAATCGCGATAAGAAGATGTCGTTCGGCAGCACCAGCATTTCTGGTGGTTGAATGATGGAGAAGATGTTTCGTCGTCGTTTCCGTCAATTAGGGACCAGTCTCACTAATGAGGCAGAGCTGACCAATTTATTTCCTCAGTAAATGGCGATGGCCAGCTTACATAGGTTTAGGTTAGCATTTAAGAAACATATACATATATCAGTGTATACAAAGGTGTATACTGATATATGTATATGATTTTGTATAATGTCTATGTGTGTTTATGTGTGTATTGTGCATTTAGGTTAGGTAGGCTAAGGTTTATTTTAAGTTAGATACTAAGTTTTTATAAAAAATAAAAAAATGTCCATATGCTAAGTTTTTGTAAATAAATTTCTTTCTTAGCCTTAAGTATAGAAAATAAGTATTCCTAAATAAAATGTAAATGAAGTCGAAAGACATAGTTATAAGAATTTAGAGTAGCTTAGAGCGCCTGTGTGGGGCCAGTAATAAGATTGTTAAAACTAAATTAACTAACTCGAATATAAGCTTCAGCACACATACAAGAATGAAGCAAGGTAGCTGAATGGTGATTAGGGGTCTCACTTACAAAAGACTTGCCTCATTGTTCTGAATAAAAGCAGCTGATTAAATTGATCTATGTCTACTTACATATGTGCTTACTTAATGTGAACTTGGACCTCAACTAATATGCTTCCCCAGTTAGTGCGGTCTCTTGCTAACTGCTCCCAGTTCTGCACTCCAAGTTGATTGAGGTCCCCGTCCACTTGCGCGCCTAAATTAAGAGGAGATCTTTTTCTACTGCGTTCCTTACTATTCCTCCGGTTTGAAATCGAAGACTTTTCGGACTGGAGCGTTATTTTCCATTCGTTCTATATGTCCCAGCCATCTTAGGCGATTAACGTTTACTCTTCTGACAAAGTCCATGGCACTGTTTAGCTTCTAGAGCTCGCTCTTAAATCTTCTCTTCCAAACCCTCCTACAAAGCCATCCACATTCTGCACCAGAAAGCAGGTCTGGTATGATGAGGGTTTTATATAGATTCAGTACGAGTATCTTTTCGTCTATGTTGATAAACCGAAAATGTTATGCTGTCCTCTGCAGACGAAAATATGTCTCTTAAATTGATTTATGGTATATGCCAGACAACATTCTAAAATTTACGGCAATTCCAACAAAGTAATGCTTGAGGAGAACTAAGTAACTAAGAACTAATTTACTGACATAAATTCGATGAAAAATTCGAAAACAGTGTAGGACCTAAAAATACTTACAAACTATTAAGTTAACTATTTTGCGTAATAGCATTGAAAAAGTGTCAGAAATTAATAGATATCGCTGTTGCAAAGCTCAATAATAAGGATATTCTACAAGTGGGTTCCAGCAGAGACTTAAATTGTTGATAGCATCCAACGTTTGTGCTCCTTTTTCCCGAACTACTATTTCATCGAAACGAAAGGAAAGACCTATTTTATTTTCCACTTGAATTGTTTATTCAAATGATGAAAATTCATATTTTAAATTTAAAAATTAATCTACGAGTATTTATGTTATGTGGATTGGAAAACAAGCGAACTGCTTGTTTATCGAATAGGTAACCAAATCTGGCATTTTGGTCCACTACGAAGTCAGTGAACCTTAATTTATTCACGGTCTCGGCAGCAGTTGACGTCTATTTGCTGCATTTAAACTAATGAAGACTGGGGTAACTGGAAAACTTAAAGGATAACATCCAAAAGTTCAATCATATGTGTTTTCTCTTCTACAGATACGAAAGCAACTTATGGATCTTCAAAATTTCTATTCTAGAGATGCTTTTATAAGCAATAAAATATTCTTGAATACAATTTAACACAAATGAGTAGAATTGGAACAACTATCTTCCACCATTTATTTAACTAGAGAACCTAGTAATTAATGACCCCAATAAGAGCCAACAATCATGTCAGTTGCAGCCACAACGCTTTCTGATGAATCAAATCAATTGAAATCGCATAAAATAAAATTTACTTTTATTATCAATTTAAAATACAATACAACATCCGAGTAGATACATGCATGTGTCTGTACGTATGTATGTATGTATTCAAGGAGAAAACAAAAATCAGTGTGTTTAAAAAAAAAAAAAAACAGAAGAGAAAAGTATTCCTCACACGAGAATTGTTTATATTCCTATAGGATCACTCTATTCTTAGACTATCAAGTCCAACGGACATACTCAAGGAATTGCCTACGAAATGCTAAACTGTATATGTTACAGGCGAGTGTAGTTTTATGTTTGCACTGTAAATGGCCAACACAAGTCGGCAATGAATATTTTGTTTACTTTCCAAGGAATGCTCTTCACAGATTGGGATATCATGAACCGAGAATACGGACACGTGAACAACCAACAGAAGACCCAAAAAGGTTCTAAAAAGATTAACACGATTGCACACATATGCTATGCATTGGTGCAGTTTCTCTTACTGCAACAACTTATGTTCTTCAAGAACATATTTTGAAAAGAAATACATACATACGAGGTATATCGTATATGGTATTCTTCTCTTGTTTGGAGGAATTCAAATCTATAATCGAATACGAGGGTATCTTTCAGCAGTCTACGAATGTAACGTAAACTCTATTTTTATAGAATTGCTAATCAATTTATTTAATCAATCTGTTTCTGTTCGCTGCATTAGTTAACATCAAATTCGAAACGGAGGACAGGAATCCGTCGTTCTGAGTAATTGACAGTCAACAAATATCTGAATGTCCAGAAATTAGCATTTAATTTGCACTGCTGTTTACCATAGTGCTATAGTGTGTACGTACCTACTACGTATTTGTACAGTCGAGTATGTACATATTTGTATGGTAATATATCATATTTTAGAGAAGGATTTTACCAACAGTAATTTGTCGAGTTTACTCATATAGTACATACTCGTACATATACATAGTACAAATTGGCAAGCTCAATTTTATATTGAATTTCGCCAAAAAATTATAGACTTTCCTTTAAAAAAAAGGTGGGCGAAGCAAGGCCTATTCTCTTTGCTTCAGAAACGTGGCAGAAGTTGTTGCTTTAGAAGAGTGTCAAAGGGTGCAAATTAAACCCTGATCTCTGGCGTAGTAATCGGCGAATTAACCACTACCGAACGAAGGAGAAAATCAGTTTTCTTATGCTTATAGTTGCACATTTCGACAAAATTGTGATTATATCTTCTCGTCAAAGTCCACTTAAAGTAAATAGAGCAAATGGCCGTGGTGTAGTGGTAGTAACAAACGCTTCTCACTCGGAGGGTCCAGGTTCGAATCCTGCCCATGGCAAAATCAGTTTGTCATTGTATAATTGGAACTCAGACAAAAAAATTCTGCGTGTGAAGGCATTACACTGACACGTAGATTTGGCTGTTATAAAAAAAAAGTTTCAAGCAATGAAAAAAATACTGGGAATTATATCTCGAATCACTCTGAGTGAAGAAAAAACTCTCCGTCCTATTCGGACTCCCACCCCTGGAGAGCAAACATAGAAACCAAACACACCTGAGTTTCAAACCACTACAACAACAATTTTCCTTTCTCCTCCTTCTTTCTTTCCGCCCGCGCCCTGGCAACAGTAAAAGGGTATCAACCCCTTAGGCGCGCGTAAATTATAAAAAAAAAAAAAAAAACTTATTTCAATAAAATCGTTGTCTGGTTATGTGAATGTTAAAGGAAAAAAACAGAGTTAATAAGGGTTTGCCAACGCTCTTAGGACATAATCCTATTAAGCACTTGCCTTGTACAGTCCGTTCCAATTCAGTTTGCCAACGGTCGATTGCACAGAGAGAGGATTTAAGAGAACAAAAATGGTACGATTGAGTAAATGTTTTTGCCTGAAGTTTACAATGCCTAACCCAACTTTACATGGTTATGAACTAAAATGCTGTTGCATAAATTACTTCAATATTTTTTTATTATGGGGTCGATAAATTTCAACGCACTTCATATGTAATGCTACATATTATGTAGGGTGGGATTGTCAAAAAATTCAGGGCATAGTTGTATTTGTGGAATTTATATACACTAGGTTCAGGCACGTAAGATCGTTGGTAACATGTATAACAAAAAATTGGAGGAAGCTATGAGTTTATGTTTGGATAATCCCATAACGTGCGCAAACTCGCAGACTGAGGAGTTCACTGGAACTTCGGCCCGATCAATACGAACGATTTTCAAGGAATACGAAGAGAAAGGTGTTACCAAATCACCAAATAAAAAGGTACCACGCAAAAAATGGAAAACTGCATTAGACGACTTTGACATCACATCTATTCGGCGAATAGATGATTACCTTAAAAATATTGAGACAACGGGTCCAGGAAGATTTGGAGCTTAACTTAAGCATTATGTCGCTACACAGGATTCTAAGAAGAAATGGGTTTTCCTATATAAAAACGGAGAACAACCGTAAATTTATGTGCGAAAAAAATGAAGCTAAACTTTTACGAGTGAAATATTTGAGAAAGGTGCGGGATTTATTTGGACGAGAGCTATATTCACAGTTCACACACAAGACCAAGGGCATGGACTGATAGTTCCAGTCTTGGATTAAGGGCGCCAATTTCAAAGGGTCAGATGTTGATAATGGCGCATGCAGGTGGCGAGAAAGGCTTCGTAAATAATGCCTTGCTTTTATTTAAATCTGGAACTAGAACAGCAGAATATCACGATGAGATGAGTTTTGAAAATTTCACCAAATGAATGACAGATCATGTTTTGAATAACATAGAAGAATCTTCAGTTAATGTAATCTACAACGCATTATATCACAAAAAATGGGAAGACAAACAAATCAGTTCTGGTTCCGGAAAATTTGAGATGTTAGAATGGCTTGCCCATTACAATATACTACATAGTTCACATATGCTCAAACTCGAACTTTATGAGCTTATAAAGGAAAATCAAACTATACACAATCCAAAGCATAAGATTGACGCTATAATTCACGGCGCGGGACACGAAGTACTACGATTTCCACCTTATCATCCAGATCTCAACCCTATTGAAAATATTTGGGCAACTGTCAAGACAAGAGTGGGAAACCGAAACACAAGATTTAAATTATCGGATGTTCAGAACTCAGATGAAGAAGAATTTTTAAAAATTACCGTTGAAGATTGGCGCAAAGTTTGTGGAAAAGTTATAAGGACAGAGGAAGAATACTTTTCTCATGATCTGATGTGGGATACAATATCGGATGCAATAGTTATCAGTCCAGGAGATGATTAATCAACCGATTATGAAACTGACAGTTCTTCAAAAGACCTAATCCTGCCATAAGTTCTCTTACAAATATAAAACGCTATAAAACAATAAATAAACATATTGCATTCAAAATTGTTTCATTTATTAGACCACAATATTGATTATTAAAAAAAAATTTATAGTATTGGTTAAGACCTTCACAACACCCTCTAGCACATCTTCTTGGTAAACATTTGCACCAGTTATTACGCCTTTTTCGCAGAAATGGAGCTTTGCCAGCAATAATGATCTACGAAAGTATAATGAGCAAATAATCAAAAACCGTAAAGCTACATAGAAACACAATCAATCCATGCGAGACCTCTTGTTTCATTTATCCAATCGTCATCTTACGCAAAACCCATACAGTACCAACAGACATACTCGTACAGAACTGTTTTTTTTATATTATATCACAATATAATTTTCTCCAAGTAAATTTGGCATATAAGGATCTCATTTTTTTGGAAAAGTGGATATACACAATGATTATACCTCAGGTAGAAAATGGCCGTCCCATCAGTGCGCTCTCAACTTTGAACTGAAGGAACTCATGCCCCATTTACAATGCTCCGAGATCCGATACGTTGTTCGAAAAAGAGAGCGCTTGAACTGTCAAAAATATTTCCGTAACATGTAATTCAATGTGTTCATTTACAATAATGCGAGTCTCGCAGCAAGCATCGCAGTCAATTTCGAAAATCTTGAAAACTCTCGCATCTCGCAATGCATGACAGCTAAATTGTTGCTGTTTTTATTTTGAGCTTGTTATTTGTGAGTGGTGTTTTGACATATCATTGTAAACAGACGTCCGATGTCTGAACGTCCTCGAATGGTGGTCAGAATTTCCGCATACAAATCAGAGAAACTAGAGTAATCATCTGAAACGATAACAGTTGAAGAGGAACCTAGGTTTTTATTATAACAATGAGCTCAAGGTTGCTTAGTTTTGTTTCACGATTTCGGGCAATATGGCACGTAAATATGTACATACATAAGTGTTTTTCAAGTCCGTTGGGGAAAAAGAATGTAACTTAGAAAATTAAGTATAGGGTGACTAGATAGCGATGATGCTGTTTCCAATTGTTATGTTTCAGCAGCTGTCAAAGTTATCAATGACACCCAGCTGTCAAAATATTCAGTAAGGTTTGCCACGTGTGGAAATATTTAAAAAATATTATCGAAATTTCGGCTCAGTTGTAAATACGCAGATTTAGATTTAGATTGTAGTGGGAGGTGGTATAAGGAATCCCAGATCACTGCGGGAACAAATGGGCCTATTGTGATATCCTCCATTTAGAGCTCATCCATGATGCCGCAATTAGTTAGGAAGGCGACTACGTCTTTAGGTGAGCTGGCAGCTACGAGTATATCCATCGCTTCAGGGTAGAATTTACCTAAGGAATGTTGACGTGTTTTGAATAAACCATTGTAGTCACATAGTATGTGTTCTGCTGTTTCCACATCCTCGTTACACCGTCTGCATGTATTGTCTTGTGGTATGCCCATGGTCATCGGATATTTTTTCACACGGCAGTGTCCTGTGAGAAAACCTGTGGTCATTCGAATCTGACTTCTAATTAGTTGTAGTAGCTGTTTGATTTTCTTGTGGCAATAGCTTGGCATAAAGTTGTTGGCCTGTTTGTTTCCTTCGGTTTCTCTCCAGAAATGAAGCTTCTTTTCCTCTAGCCAGGTTTTAATACTTCCCTTTGCTGTATTGATAGCCCACAGAATGGTCTTGGCATCATGAATTGAGATGCGGATCCTTTCCTGGCTAGTTCGTCTGCTTTCTCATGTCCGCTGTGTCCTGGTACCCAAATTAGATGAACTTTATTTGTGGTGGCCAGTATTTGTACGAGTTGATGGTAGTCTCAGACCTGTTTTAATTCTATTCAAAGGAAAAGAGAATATAAATGTTTTTGCTTGTTATATGTCTGTTTAGATTCTCTAAAGTGCGTATTGCTTGGATCTGGCAATATGAATGGCTTAGTGCGAGAACCGTATACTCCGGCTCCAACTACTTAATTTGTTTTGGATCCGTCTATGTACCATAGATGTGAGTCCTTGGCAAATGTTGGTTTTTCCTGTTCCCAGTTAAGACGATCTGGAAGTGTAACCTTAAAGTTGTGCCGGAAATTATATCTGGGTAGACATTTGTCTATTAGGTAATACACCAAGTAGTTAGTTTTTTTTGAATTCATGAAGAATTTCAGCATGAACTATGTAGTTTGGAATTGGATTCATCTTCTGTGATGAGCATGTAGGCATTTACCATTGTTTCTTTCATGTGGGATGTTTAGAATAACTTCAAGCATAAATGTGTGGTGTGGTTTTCATTACACCAGTTGCGCAGACACAGGCTAGTCTCTGTAGTTTGTTGAGTTTGGCCTGTGTTGACCTGTGCCTTGCTTTGTGCCACCAAACGGCGGCACATGATAGGTCTTGCTATTGCCGTGTACGTCCATAGTATCATTTTGGGATTAAGTCCCCAATTTTTTCCAGTTAGACTTTTACTGGTCCATAGTGAGGTCCTGGCCTTGTCAATAGTCTTAGAAAGATGAGTGTTTGACGTAAGTTTTTCATCCAGTGTGATTCCTAGATATTTGACTTCCGTTGAGAACTCTATTGTTTCACCGAAGAGAGTGGCATTTCTGAGTCTTTCTCACCTTCTTCTCTTAGTGAATCTAACAATGGTGCTTTTCTTGGGATTGGCTTTGAGGCCAACTTTTATGCACCAATCAGCAACTAGGTTGAAAGCCCTCTGGAGACGATTCGAAATTGTATCCACGAATTTACCTCTGATTAGCATCTACTGCATGTCCTTGGACATAAAGGCTGATGTAAATACGCAACATGAATTTCGTCGTAAGGTTGGTCGCCATCATGGCTTCAGTGAGCAGACAATTCGTCGCAACGTGGAAAAGTTTGAGCGTGAGTACATTCTTTTTGATCAGCTGAATTGGGCATCGCCAGAGAGTCAACCCGTATTATTTTGCTGTTGAATTTGGGCCTACATCCGTATAAGGTTATGCTCATGCAAGAATTAAAGCCTGACGACCATAGAAAATGCTGTAAGTTCACTATTTTTGCCCAAAAAATCATCTTCTCAGATGAGGCAAATGTTTGACTCAGCGTCTATGTCAACAAGCAAAACTTCCATTATAGGAGCAAACACAATGCACAAGTGTTCGGTCAAGCATCAATGCATCCAAAAAGATTTACTGTTTGGTGCGGTTTATGCCACCATGCCGCATCATCGGACCCCATCTCTTTCGAAACGAAGAAGGAGACACCGTTACCGTCCATGGTCTTAGGTATAGAGCGATGTTAACCGATTTTCGGAGCTCGGCAACATCGATATATCCGAGCTGTGGTTCCAACAAGACGCCGCTACATGCCATACGCGATGCAACACTCGAAGTTGTGAAGGAGAAATTGGCGGCCGGTTCATCTCACGGCGAGTGTTCATCAATTGACCGACGCGATCATGCAATTTGACACCACTCGGTTACATGTATATCTCACACCGTTGTTGTTTTATTTAATTTTGTTTCCTATCGTTCATATCTGCTCAGCCTTTATAATGCGGTGATTACTACAGAGACCAAAAGCACTTTCAATTTAGGGGAAGATTTTCAGAAATTAAAGCTCAAACATTCGTCATATAAGTAAATACTATATAATAATCCGCAACAAGCTTTAATTCGATAACATCTTCCCAATACGCGGTTTACACAACCACTGCATAAAAAAGCGATACTATCAGGGAATATTTCTACGAGCGTTATTCTAAACATGATATTACATTAAAAACCCTGTAGATGTTAGTATGTAGAGTCGTAAGGCAAACTATAAAAAACACCACGTTCGAAAACGGACTTGGACTTATTGAATTTGATAGAAGCCTGAATATCACTATCTCAATATATCAAATGGTCAATCAAATTAATTATATTGCCATCGAAACAAAATCCCCCTCCAGGATTATGTATATTTACATGTTCGAACAATTCGAGTGACCAAATTGAATTTGGTCTCATCCGGACTTCGCTGTCATGGATATCTTTAACATTATCCTTGAGAAAGTTGTGTGAAATTTGACATTTCCAAAAACCTATGCAACTGCATGGATACGCTGACGACATTGATATTATTGATATCATCAGGAGTAATTGTTAGAAGATTGCAGAGCTTCATAAAAAAGCATTCTATCATTCACCCAAGTCAGTACGGTTATCAAAAAAACAATGAGAGTCTGAACAAAGGCCACCATGTCTTAGTTTTATTCATGGATTTTAGCAAAGCATTCGGTTTGCAGAGTACCTGCGCAACAGATTGCAAAGCGTTATGATAAAAAACGTATTTAGCGAAAATAAGAATATGAAATACGGTGTCCCTCAAGGTTCAAAGCTTGTTCCAATCCTCTTTATATTATATGCAAACGAACTACTTCGGGTTTTCAAACAGAGCGTTGCTTTTGCTTTTGCGGACGATACGGCAATTGTTGTTCGACACAGATGCCTAGAATCTGCCTTGAGAATGACGCAGGAAGAGTTTAGTGCTGCTGTGAGATGGTGCCACGAAAACGGTTTGGTGATCAACGCTGAAAAAACAAAGATGATCCATATTCGAGGGCCTAGTTTCAAAACTACACCAAACAGAATCTACTACGAAAACGATGCATGCCTTAGTACGCCCAGAAAAACTATAGACGTAGTAGATAGCTATAAGTATCTTGGAGTCATCATTGACTGTCACTTTCTCTAGGACAAGCATGTTGAAAATCTGCGTATGGACCTGAAGAAAGCATTGTTTGCAGTAGCTCATCTTCGACACCATGCTACTGTGCCTGTTCTGAAACAAGTCTACTATGCCTTAGTGGAGTCAAAGCTGCGGTATGGTATACTTGCTGGGGAAACGCTGCGAAAACACACATTCAGAAGTTACAGAGGCTGCAATTCTGTACTGAAGCAAATTAACGTCAACACTCAACGGGGTCAAGAAAGGAATTTCGACCAAATTTTCAAGATGACACTGGTTTTGGAGTATTTCGATGATAGACGTTTCATTCGCCCACTTGATCATGCGGTAAATACACGAGGTCGTGCCCATGGTATGCTGCAAGTACCCAGATCCTACAACAACTATGGTAGACGATAACTGTTGAACAGCGTTCCAACAACTTTAAATGAACTACCTCGAGAAATCGTCAACATTCAAAACGTAACAATGAGAACAAAAAGCATTAAAAACTATTTTTTAAACTCAAATAACACTTAGTTACAAAAATTAAAAATTCTTAAAGAAAATTTCATTTCAAATTAAATAAATTAAAACCTAGAAAAAAAAAATTATAATTTAAAATTAGCTTAAATAATTATCCTTATGTATCTAGAGCAGCTTACCTAGACTTTTTTAATATATTAGAAATACAATCTTCTGCAGACAAGCCACGGCTTCGCAGAAATATTTAAATATTGTTAAATCGCTTATGAAAAATAAAAAGCTCTTTGAATTGAAAAAAAAAAAAATTTGACAGTACGTCAGAATGGACAGATATAACTTTGAGGTAGTAATTAACTTTGTCCTCGTCGCGCCCGGTATAGCACCTTGACAATTCGCCAGAAGTCAGTCATTGTTTCTTGTCTTGTCTTGTCAAAGAACACTTAGAAGGCCCTCATTATTTGAGTCCTACTTTGTGGTACAGAAGAAGGTTAGAAGGTACAATATATAAGCAACATCAATGATAGAGCGGGTGCTAGAAAAAAGGGCAAATATGACACTTACTTACTTAGATGGCGTTATAGTCCGAAGGGAACCTGGGTCTCAACAAATAAACCTTTCCAGTTATTTCCTGTTAGAACAAGAAAAGCAATAATATGGTATCAACATATGAGTGTATTTCTTAGGGATGTGATATACGAGTATGTTTTAAAAAATTGTATGTTAAAAAGCTTTTTTTATTCGCCCATATTCCCGTTGGCGTTCTTGTTTTAAAACGAAATAAAAACGACATTTTGCCATCACCGTTGTCGTTATCGACGTATATCGAAAACATATCGGTATTCTGTAATTTAAAACGAAAATAGAAACGTCAAAGAAACGTTTGTTTTCTGTCGTCGTCATAGTTAGCAACGAAACAAAAGCGAGAAGAACAAAAAAAAATTAAAAATGAAAATAACAACGTTCCGGCAATTTGAAATTTTGATTTCAGAAATGGAGATGAATCCGGAATATGCTAAGGGTTTTAGGAAAGGCATAAAACCAGTAAATTTTGATGCTTTTTGGAATCAATTAGCAGGCAAAATAAATGCAATTGGACTTCCAGTTCGTGACGGAGACGGTTGGCACAAAATAAGTAAAACTGAAAAAGCAAAAGTTATAAAATACAATTTTAATAAATAGGTAATTAAAATTAAAGGTATGGAAGGATTTAAAATTTAAAATAAAAAAGAAGTTGGTGACCAACAAAACTGAAGCCAGAGCAACGGGAGGGGGCGCCTTTAAGCAGATTCCACTGTCATCTATGGAAGAAGCTGTAGCAAATTTATTGGAATTTGATAAGCAAATTAATCCAATAGGAGATGTGGTAGGATTCAGTGAAGAAATTAACGAGCTGACAACCATGGAAGATGAGGCGAAAGCGTTTACTTCTGTCAATACTAGCAATGACGAAGTACCCACCGTTTCAACAAGGCCACAGTCGTCCACTAATAATAAAAATGCTGAAAAGGAAAGGACCACATTACTGCGGAAGCAAACCGAATTGCAACAAGAGAAATGCAATCATTTAGAGTCCATGAAGGGATATTTAAAAGACATTTCTCGTTACCAGAGAAAGAGATTGGAAATTGAGGAAGAGCGCCTTAAAATTTTTAAAAGAAAATCAAGCAAAGAAGAAGAACTTTTGATCCTCAATCTTGAAATAAAAAAGAAAAAACTAGAATTATTAGAAAAACAATTAAATTAGCTTTTTATGTTATTTTTTATTTATTTTTGTTACATTAATACTAAATCAATTTGAAATTTATAACGAAAAAGTATTTTTTATTGTATCTCTTATTCTGGCAGCATCCGTTTTTCATTTTTGTCATCATTTTCATTATTTATGTTATAATTTTCAGCTTCTTCGGAAGGCATTTGAGCATCATTGTCGGGAAAAGAAGCATTATAGTGTATGCAAATATTATGAAGAGCAGCACATGGGAACCATAATGCAATTCACGTGCTCCAAGTAAGCATCGAAAACGCGATTTAAGCATCCCAATTACTCGCTCTATTATATTTCGTGCTTCTGCATGTATGGAATTGTAACGGCTTTCTTCACTGTTTTATTCCTGTTGATGACGTTACCGGATAAGGGCTCCCAAGTACGTTGCTGACCCGCTTAATGAAAAATGTAAGTGAATTTTTGAAAAATAAAAAGAATGTGATCTCAGCTGCTGCATCGAATATGCCAACCATGTTCATGAGGAAATAAATTGAGATGCGTCAACACTCTGAAGTGAAATTCAATGACATATTTGCTTCAGCGAAAGAAATGGTAGACAAAATGGGTATTCATTTAGAAGCCCTGAGGAGCGTTGGACAACTTATCAATGCAATTAAAGACTAGATTTCTTGACAATCGTGAACTGCTTTCAAAAACTCAAAACATTCTGTCGGAAAAATGTTCTGAGCTGGATATAGAAGAAATACGTAGTACTGTTAGCATATTTGCAAAAAAATAGCCAAATGACATCAAAGGATCTACTGACGATTTTGTAGCCGAAATGACGATGTGGCGCAGGTAGCAATTTATTTCTTACGTTTTGTTGATATCTGTTAAAACGTTAAATTATCTATGGTTGCAGACATTGCTTAGATATTTCGATGGATAAACTGTCAAAAACATTTATTGACGCTCTCAGCTGTTGTGATTCTACATTGTATCAAACAATACTCGTACATCGCAGATGTGGCTTCAAGCGAGCGGTCTTTGTCTTGTCTTCAAAGATTAAATACGTACCTGCGTGAGGAGCGATTAAATGGGTTGATGTTACTTAACATATATAGGGATATTGAGGTGAATTACGAAGAGGTCATTGATATAATTCGAAAGTACCAAGTGGCATGGATATAACTTCTGATTAAAAAGTACCCGGAATTCTTCAATAAAACGAAAATGTTTCAATTATTCACTGATATTAATGTTATTCCCTTCAAAGTAATCTCCATTGCAAGCAATATATATATTCCAACTCCTTTTTCAATCTTCAAAACAATTTTTATAGGCCGATTTTTGAATCACGTTCAACTCCTTCTGCGAATTCTCCTTTATGGCCAAAATCGTCTCAAAACGCTTTCCGCGATTTGGTAACTTGAGTCGTGAGAATAGGAAAATGTCATAAGGAGCCATGTCAGGTGAATACGGAGCTTGTGAACGGAAGGAATAGCGAGGAATATATTGGATTAGAAGTAGCAGACAAGAGATCATTAATGAAAATTAAAAAGAGTGTCGGAGACAGAACAGAGCCCTGGGGCACACCAGCATTTATTTTATGAATATCAGACTTGAAACCGTCAAAGGCAACTTGATTTGAACGTTCCGAAAGGTAATTTCTAATCCATTGAAGAGAGTCGTCGATCCCAAATGCACGCATTTTCGACAAAAGAGCCTGATGCCAAACTCTGTCAAATGCCCTAGAAATATCAAGTGCAACTATCTTGCTTTCGCCAGATTGATGTACGCTTTGGTTCCACTTTTCGGTGAGACATGCCATCAAATCACCGGTGGACCTGTTGTTACGAAAACCATATTGCCGATCATTGAAAAGTTTTCATGTTTCGAGATATTTCATGAGCTGACGATTTATCAGCGTTTTCATGACCTTGGAGAGAAGGGACGTAAGTGCACTGGGTTTGTAAGGACGGGCTGGACAAATGCTGTTTTTCATCTGCTCGGGAAGAGTCCTAAAGAGTAGGATTGATGACAAAGCTTACGCAGTGGTTTTGCAAGCGAGGAAGAACACCTCTTCAGAAGAAGGGGAGGTATACCATCTGGACCAGCGGATTTATGTATGTTGAGATCTTTAAGTACTCTTGCTACTACACGAGTGCGAAAGTAGATTCATCCCATTGAAGATTCGACGCACTCAAGTGTAGGCGGAGACAAAGCACAATCTAGAAGTGTTGAGCTGGCCGCAAAGTGTGCATCAAGCAGCTTGTCCATATCCAAAGAGCTGACAGCTAGAATGTCATTGTAAATGAGCGTTGGGATGGAGAATGAGGCGAAATTTCTAATGTTTTTGACGAACGACCAAAAATTTTTACTGCCTTTAGGACATTGCAGAATTTTTTGCCTCAGTTTTTGGTCGTATTGGAATTTCACACGGTTAAGAAAAGCGTTGCAGTCATTTCTGGCTCGTTTGAACTTTTTTCGGTTTTCCTCTGTCGGGTTGGTCTTTTAGGACCGAAAAAACATTTCTCTAACCCTGACGGCCTCTTTACAGCTCGAGTCGTACCATGCCTTTTCTTTTGGTTTGATACTCTTCATCCGATGAGGAATGAAGGATCTCATTCCAAAGAGAATGGTGTCTGTAATCATATCAGCAGCGGCATCCACGTCGTTATCGAGGAAGCATAACGACCAGTTAAAATTCCTAAAGAAGCTGTTAAGACCACTCCAGTTGGCTTTCTCGTATTGCCATACGATGCTTTTAGGAAGAGCTGATCTGTATGGTGTCATTAAAAATGGTTGCAATGGATACCCAGCATCACCTAAAAATTTAAATGATAAACTGATTTCTGTATATTTGAAACTTCATACCAAGAATCCACGAATTACTTTCACCAGCTTCATAATCTTCTTGTAAAGACCTTTTAGCTCGGCTTGTATTCCAAATTAATGAATCATGACCAGAGCCTGGATGTCTTGCATCTACGTATCTTATACGCATTAGTATATATATTAGATGCTTGTATCTTAATTCATCGTTAAAACTTACAATCATGGCATTTATGCTGAAGAAGCCTTTTCTGTTGTAGTACAAATGTTGAGAACTTTTGCTGGGACCAATTATTTTAATATGGGTTCCGTCTACACAACCTATGATTCCAGGAAAACGAGTTCGTTCATAAAAAAATCGTTTGCATTCCATTTTTTCTTCTGCAGTCATTTGAAATTTTACCCACTCAATGCATATTGTACTACTCATCGCCTCCAAGACTTCTGATAAAATTTTACTAACGGTGGGTTGAGCCAACGACAAATTGAAGTCATTACCCACGCTTAGTTGATATGATTCTTGAGCAAAAAACCGTAGAACAGTTGCAAGTTTTATTGTTGGTGTAATTGCAGACTTGCGCATGTTGCATTTTAGTTTTGGGGAGATTTGTTCCAGAACGTATTTAAATGCAGTTTTATTCAGTCTAAAAGTGTTCACAAATCTAAAAATTATACGTACATATGAATAAATGTATGAAAATATTTTATCAAAATTAAGTTTCTTACACTGAATCTGGAATGGCAAACACATTAACATTTTGTCGCAACATTTTCCGATGTAAAGTAATGTCCTTTGTTTCATCATCTTCACTTGAACTTGAAAAATAAAATTCCGTACTAGCCATTTTATGTCTCTTTTAAATAAAATAACAAAAATATTTCAAAAATGCTAAACTAACAACACAAAATATAGCACCGTTACCTAGATTTCGTTAACTGTCATTATATTTTTCGATAACTTTTCGATAACTTTTCGTCTTCGTTTCAATATACGAGTACTTCAGGAATACCAATTTAGGAACGAAACGACATAGAAACGACAACGATATAGAAACGACTTTAAAAACGACAACGACAACGAGAATAGGGGCGATTAAAGTAATCTCTTAATATCATAATGTATAGGGTGTTTTTTTGCGGTGTCAGACTTTTCAATAGGGATTAAATGTCAAATTAGTTATCAGGCTTCATTTATTTTTATTATATTTTCCCATTTCATCATGGAAAGATTGACGCCACAACAATGATTTCAAATCTTTGAAATCTATTTCCAAAATCGATGCTATGTTCGCGAAATTTATAGAGAACCTCGTGAAATTTTAAGTAGATATTATCGGCTATTTATGGAATTAATGAAAAATTTCGCACCCAATTCACACAATTGAATACTCCAACAAGAACAGTGCATTCGGAAGAAAATATCACGTCTGTGGAAGGTTGTGTTTTTTCTTATGAGATCATCTTTATTTATTTATTAAAAAGTAATATATTTATAAATGAGTTTCTGCCAAGCCAAAAGCTTTTTATATCAACACATTTCGATTTGAGCTTAATTTTAGTACATTATTAAATTAAATAATTTGTTTTTATTGTAGTTCCAAAGGAAGTGGCTATCGATGATAATTCCAAGGATATTTATCAGTGTCTACAAGATCAATCGTATCAATTGCGGAATTGGGACAAGCTTAATTTCTCATGTACAATGGATGCTGCGTAGATTTAAAACTTGTCTTCGAAGCATTGGCACCCAATCCGTTATTGTGGCAGCATTTCACTCCAGCCTCAAATTCCTCTTGAATTATGGTTGTTGCCATCTCTAGGGACCTGTGACGTACAACAAGTTCCTTATCATCAGTAAAAGCAAAGGGAGTGCTCTTCGTTATTACGCGCAGGATAGGGAGTATCATATAAAGTATCATTGGACCTAACTTTGATCCCTGTGGGACCCCATACTGGATTTTTTATTCCATGCACCTTATGAATATTTGTAGTATTTACGACAATTGAATTAACCTTCACATGAACAGTATCTACCCGGGTAGATATTTGAATTTTCTTTTCCCAATATTTCATCTGAAATAAACGTCTCATCAGCAAAATTTAATGCACCAATCGAATTACCTAGAATACACTCCATAGCACTTCGTATAGCAAATACACCTGTTGCGGCTGCACAAGAAGTGTTCTGGCCCCCTGAGACTGATGAATGAACGTACCCCTTTTATTCGTTTGGTGACGTTTATTCTCTATAGTAATTCAACATATATACATACATTATAATTCATGGGGTTTACATATATTTCATAGGTACTTACGATTTTTGGCAGACTCGTGGCGGCACCGTGGGCTCAGAACAAAGAAAGACAGAAATTTCGAAAAACGATTCAAATGTCGATTTAAAATGGCGTAACCTCGCTCGATGTGACAGCTTGGTTAGGTTTGTTTCATTTACCGTTTTATGAGCCACACGCTGCTGCCAGGGCTATTACAATTTTAAGGAAATCTGTGCAATATTTTCTCAACACCCCGCCCCCCATGAGGCGTCCCATTCCTCGACCGAAGCCTCACCAACATTCAAAACTGCTAACTTGACAGCTGGTCTTCGCAGAACTCCGGCAGATGTTTATATTTCAGCTGAACGGATCTGGTTGTCGCCGCCTGCTAACACCTTCGTGATTCTCCCTCTTGCCCAATTACTCCTCGGAAATACGACTTCACATACGAGCACTAGGTCTCCTTCTTTAAGAGGGGGAACTCGCTCGGACCACTTGCACCGTTTCGTGAGTACTGGTAGGTACTCTTGCATCCATCTCCTCCAGAATCGGTCCTTGAGTTGTTGGCTCACGCGCCATTGCTTCCTAATGCATTAGGCTCTCTCGTTCACCGGTCCTGGAGTTTGAGTTGAGTTCACACCGCCCACCAGGAAACGATTAGGCGTCAAGGGTTCTTCTTCCTCGGGTGACACTGGGAGGTGGGTACGTGAACGGCTGTTGACGATATTTTCTTCTTCGATGAGCGCGCTCTGTAAGGTCTCTAACCTCAGAGCCACCTCGCTGAGCGAACAGCTTAGAAATCTCTTCACTAAACGCACCAATCGCTCCCAGCAGCCTCCTGCGTGTGGGTTCAGCGGGCAATTGAAAACCCACTCGATGCCTTTCGCACACAGCTCCGTTTTTATGGCATCGTTGTCGAAAATCTCTACAGTTGCCAATTCATCCTTCGCGCCAATAAAATTGGTCCCGTTGTCGCTCCTCATCACCTTTGGGACTCCTCTCCGGTTCACGAAGTTTCTCATGCACAGTATACAAGCGTCTGTCTATAAATCGGCTGCTACTTCTAGATGAATCGCTTTGATGGTCATGCAGGTGAAGAGGGCAACACACCGTTTTTCCCTCTAACGTTTGACTGTGACTTATACAGGGCCGAAATAATCAAACCCCGTGTAAGTAAAGGGTCTTACGAAAGGCGTGACACGGTCTTTCGGTAACTGTCCCATCAGCGGCGGCATCGGCTGTGCATCTCGTACACGACAGTATGGGCACTCAGTCTTGACCTTTCGAACGGCGGAACGCAGATGTGGCACCCAGAATCGCTGTCGTACTTTGTTTGTGATGACGTCATCATTTTGGTGACGCAGTATCAGACGTGGTGTTTCAGAGACTTCGTTATCGGATGGTTTTTTGGCATGATGACTGGACGTCTTGAGGCAAGGGTTATAGTTGTTGCCGCATCTATGCTAGATTTTGCCTCAGTAGGTTGATCTCTCTCGCGAAGATATCCGCCTGTGCTTAGAGGCACAAGAGTCGTTTATCTTCGTCAACCTCCTTAGCCGAGAGTTCTCCTCGTTCGTCTGATCGTCGCCGACAAAGTTTTACAACCCAGGCTGCCATCTTCTTCATCTGCGAAAACTTTGAGATTCTAAATATATCAAACATAGGGTTACTCACAGCGCCGTTGCGTAAGACAAACCTCGGGCGAGTTTCTTCCTGGCATACGTGACCGTTGATGTCATCCGATTGCGAAGGCCACTCCTCTTCAGGAAGTATAAGGAACGACGGACCATTCAGCCGGATGACACCCAGCACCATTGGCCTGTATGACAGAGGACTTCGGTGACCCGAAACGCCACGAATCGCTTATACGTTCCAATCCAATTGATAACCGTCTTCGAGTCGCTCCAGAAGACAAGGTTGTCCACGTGTAGTTCGTGCCATTTTACGATCGAATTAGCGAGCCTGACACCGAGGACTGCTGCTGACAATTCGAGGTGTGGAATCGACATCAGTTTCTGTGGGGCTCATTTCGTCTGCCCACATATGAAAGACACAGACACTCCATCGGCTGCCCCCAGGGCTGTTACAATTTTAAGGAAATTTGTGCAATATTTTCTCAACAACACCCGTTACTCTAGGATTTTTTTGCGTCTCCGAATTTGTTTCACAGCTGCTGTATCCAACAAAACAAAGCCACCGGCCATCTGTATGTCTTCCTTTTCGTTGAGTACTGGCTCAACATTTTGCCCATGGTGTCTACTCCGCCTTTAGTACGATTGTAGTAGTGGATTATATTCGGTTTCTGTTTTGGTCCGGAAAGGGATTTACCACGATGAAATGTTGAGAGTAAGATCCGAGCTGCCCTTGTAACATCCGAATCATACTGAATGAACCTGGAAATGGCTTTGAAGCTCCTAACCGACATTGTTGCCTTATAAAGCGGAAAAGCGTTACTTTTCCGCAGTTCATTCACTGTTTCATAATCGGATCTATGGCAGCCCATGACTAGTGAAATACCTAAATAACCCGCAAATTCTTCTTGATTTATTAGTTCCCATTTCAGTGGGGCTTTTTCGGGATTTTGAGCATCCCATCACTTGTTGTATTCACTTCTAGCTTTTCTGTTCGTGTGCCTGCAAATGATGACTTGAGTTGCATTACTCATGATACAAAAAAATGTATCTACATCTGTTAGGTTTTTGGTAGCTGGATTTGGTCTCACATATAAACTGTCTCGAAAAATGTTATGTGCCGCTTCCCGATGCAGATTTAGTAGAGTCTTGTGCCACTTGGTTCCATCCATCCCAACCCAGAAATTACCTGAAACTTCACTAGCATCTTCTTCTTCAGGATGATGTGCTTCGATATTCTCGCCTTCAACTTCACCTCCCAATCTCTGTTCTTCAGCCGCCTCAGAACCTCAGAACAGCTCTACTTTCAGATTATTTCGTTCAGCATCACTATTAGCGGTTGTCTCTGCAGGGAAAAAGTTTTCATCGGACTCACCATCTGCAACAACTTCATCCAAATCCGATATCAGCAAAATTATTACTCAGAGTAATATAAGTCATTAATTAATTAATATTAATCAAACCTAGAAACAGCTGACGATGAAAGGTATTCGAAATCATTTCCTATACACGTATTCTGCACTTTTGAATAAAATTGAACAAAACACCAACTCAATGTTAAAATTTCTCAACATTGCGCGGTTTCAACTTTGCGAGAATTTCAAATGCCCACTCAGATTCGATTTGCACGACTTCGCTTTGAGCGAAATACCGTAATTTTGTGGTGGACAACTATGGAGTGCCATGAGTTATTGTCAAATTCAAATGCACTCAACACCTCAAAGTAAACAAATTTGAAAGCTTTAAATGAAAACGAAGAATATTAAAAAGAAAAAGAAAAATTTTTTCCAGCGCGTTGGAAAACTGCGGTGGTACATCGCATCCCCGAAAGGGATAAAGACACTTCCAATCCGGTGAATCTCCGCTCGATCAGGCTTCTTCCAAACATCAGAAAGGTTTTCGAGAAGGTGATCAATAGAGTCCTGACTAAGTGGGTTGAGGACAAACATATAGTTCCGGATAATCAGTTCGGTTTCAAGACGGGGCGTCATATCATTCATGCTGCGTCTAAGCTGGTTTCTGATATCCAATGGAACAAATGCCATAACCAGTGCACTGGTGCCTGCCTGATTGACTTGATGAAGACCTTCGGTACCGTATGGTTAGAAGGACTCTTTTTGAAGCTGGACAGGTTGGGCATTAGTAAACCACTGCTGTATATTCTTTTTGATATGCTCTCCAGTAGACAGTTCATCGTGAAGAATGGCAATGTGACTTCTGCTGGAACATTTAACATTAAAAACGGTCTGCAACAAGGTGCAGTGAATTCGCCGATCCTATTCAACATTTACACAAGTGATCTGATAGGTTCACTTCATCATGCCATAGCCTACGCAGAGGACTTAATCGCGTACAGATCAGGTCCAAAGATTGAGGTTATTAATATACTCTTGCAACGTGACTTCGATAAAATTAAGCGATATTGCGATGACTGGAAGTTGAAAATCAACTTTCAGAAGTCGGAAACCATTTTGTTTAGGACGCCTTTGTCTGGGGCCTCTAGGGATACCAGAAAGAATTGGCGAAACTTCTCGATAGTGGGGCAGCATGGGCAGCCACTTGACTGTTGAAATGTAGTCAGATACCTTGGGATCTGGCTAGATTAATATCTGTATTTTAAGAAACATATAAATGTTGCTCTGGCCAGAGCCAAAGGTGCTTTTGCCCTTACAAAGAGACTGTTTTATAACAGCCAACTCGATGCGAGTGTAAAGGTTATCTGCTACATGGCCCTTAACAGGCCCATCCTTGCGTTTGGATGTCCCGTGTGGTTCAACGTTTATTGGAAAAGATTCGGGTGTTTGAGAGGGCTTGTACAATAGGGCGAACCTAATAAGATTGGACAATTTCGTCATTAAGTTGACTCGAAGGCACATTGCAACAGCAATGACCTCATCGAACAACCTGATCTCCGGGGCTTATTACCCTAACTATATGTATCATGAGACAGTTCGTTTTGACGGCTTTATTCCTCCAGAAGCGTTCCTCTACTTAGATATGAAAGGTCTGATCCAGGACAGATTAGCGGTGCCGCTAATCTTCCACGTCGCTCGAACAGCCGCGGACATGCGACTCAACTGCGACAGAGACGTCTCACATGGCAGTGCGGAGCGTCTCCGGTTCAGTAGGTCGGTAGGGAGTCGCGACATGAGGGATGTTGCTCGGCAGCACCAGCAATTCTGGTGGCTTGATGAAGCTGAGGATGCTTCGTCGTCGAACTCCTCCAGTGCTAGGTAGCGGGGGTCAGCCTAATTTTTTTTAGCCATGGCCGGCTTACATAATTTTAGGTAGGTTTAAGTTTGAGGAGAAAAAAATATATAAAAACAGGGTGGCGTTTTTATCCGTCTCAATCACGGCGTCACTGTCTATTTCGCTCACACTTGGCACTCATTTTAACTTATTAAAAAGAATTAGCTATGAACCAGGTTTCTTTAACAAAATATTTTATTTGTCCCCAATTAAGCGTTAGAATAGCAAGTGTCAAACCATTTTGGAATCCAAACTAAATACGCCATCTTTTAAAGTTACTTGCCAAAATGGCATAGTACATTTTTTTGTCAGTACAGTTAGTCCAAGTTGGGTGATTAATGATTTTCAGATACATGGATGGACAAAAAAGGAATATTTTAGTAAAACCGATATAATTATGTTTCAATTTTGGACCGTAATTTACAGAAGAGTTACTCATGGTTACGTGACAAAAAAAATCGAATAAAAGTAAAGGTTTGCGGTCACAGGTTGTCAGATTTCTCAATTTCTTTTTGAGTGGCAATAATTTTAAAAGTACATGACTTAGATTTTTTTTTTATAATTTTGTGATAACCGACACCACTTGACCTATCACCCGTTTCCGGCTTGATGTTGAGTTTTGGGACACCCTGTATATATATATATATACATATATTTATATATTAAATATATATATATTATGCATATATATACATATAGATTTAAGTAGGTTAAGTTGATTAAGATTTATTTTTATGTAGTATGTAGCCTTTTAGTTTTAAGTTTTACTATAATAAAATTAAAAGAGTCCATGTACTAAGTTTTTAAACATGTTTTCTTAGTTTAAGCTGTAGTTAAGTCACTGCAGAATAAGAATAAAATCCGTCATAAACGTCGAAAGACATAACTTTTAAGTATTATGTTTAACTTAGAGTGCCCGCATGGGGCCAGTACTGGTGTTGTGCACATTCAGCGGACACTGTAAAAATATCGTTTGAAAAAATATTTATTTTTGTTTCCTCGACATTTAATTTTTTCTTTCCCAGTACACCAGTACATATTTCATTGATGAATCGCCATGATTTACAAGGATCAGATCTGGCTCCAATGATTTGTTTTTTTTTTTTTTTTGTAAAAAAGTGGCTTTTCTGTTGCTATTTGTTTATTGGTTTTATTATCATTTGTTCAGTCTATTGTTTTTCCATTTTCGATAAAGTTCGTCCCTTCGTTTTTACAACGTGCTATCCAATTAATGTTTTTTCGTTTAACTTTTAATTTATTTTCCTATATCGATTGTTCATAATATTCTTTTGCAGTTCACAAACTACTCGTAATTTGTGATATATGATGTTAGCATCGATTTCTACTCGTATTAACTCTTTCCGTCTCACTGGTTTAAAATTTGAACCACATATTTCTTGCCGTTGCGGCTAAGTGGGACAAATTTTAAACCATGTAGAAAATATTTTCTGCAACTGGTTCAAAGGTTTAAAATTTGTACCACATGAAAGAAAAACATTGTGTGACTTGCAAGAGAGAAGGGAGAATTTTTTGTTTCAACTGTTTTTACGGTAAAGTGAGTAAAGGTGCTTTTGTGAAGTTGACACTGGAATTTCATTTCTTAATTTATATTATATAATTTAATTTATAATTTATAAAGTGTTTAGTGTGTTTATAATACAATTTGTTATTATTATTTGTATAAGAATTGTCTCGAAAACCCGTAAATATAGAAGAAAAACAAGTGGTACGTTTTTTGACCCACTGCGACGGAAGCCTTTTTTCACTTTTCTGCTTTTGCACTTTTCCACTTTTTTACTCATTTTAGTCAGGTCGGATTATAATGAGCCAGATCTTAACTTGGTTGGCATGAGTTTTGACGAATTTTTGAGAGAACTGGAAACAGACGATGATGCAGCTTCACTTCCTTCAGGATCTGATTCTGATATTTGTTCAATGATTTCACTTGAGTCAGGTTCCAATTTACAGCCTGAGGGTCAGGAACCTCAGTTGATATTATCTTTTGATTCGGAGGACGATATTCCTCGTTCGGAAATCCAGCAACAATTTCCAAGACCTCGTAACTGAAGTCAAGTCATTCAGAATGGTCATGAGCAAATTTTACCGGAGTTTACACTTGATTATGGGGCTACTGATTTCGTCAAAGATATTGAAAGTCCAACACCAATAGATCTTTTAAAGTTATTGTTTGACGACCAACTTTTTGAGCATTGGATTTTCCAAACAAATGTATACGCTGAGCTAAAGCACATAAAAACATGCAAACCATTTGAGAAACCGAAATGAAAACATTCGTTGGTTTGAACTTGCTTATGGGAATCAAGAAGCTTCCTAGCTATAAAGATTATTGGTCTTCTTCACCAGATTTGGCACTGGGACTGCTCAGAAACGCCTGCAGAAAACTTTTCAACGCACCAAAAAGCACAAGAAAAGTGACCGACTGGGACTCATATAAAGAATCCCTCAAATTATACAAAAAAGAACTGAGGAAGGCAAAGCGACAATCCTGGAGGTCATTCTGCGTCAAAATCACAGAAACCTCTGAGGCATCGCGGCTAAGAAAAATCCTCTCTACAAATCCTATGATGCATAGCTGTTTGAAAAAACCCGATGGCTCTTGGACAACATCAAGTGATGAATCACTCAACCTGCTTCTGGACACCCACTTTCCAGGTAGCTCCCAACTCGCGGCCAGTAGCAGCCCAAACAGGCCTACTGCAACCGAGACCAAATGTGCATGGTCTAATTACGAGAGACAAACTGCTCTGGGCGCTGCATAGCTTCAAATCATACAAGTCTGCTGGTCCGGACGGTATAATACCTGCCGAGCTACAGAGGTCCTCAGATATTATTCTGCCTGTGTCAGAAAATATTATGACGAGCTGTGTAGAACTTATAAACATCCCACTGTTATGGAGAGAAGTCAATATAGTATTCATTCCCAAAGCCGGAAAATATTCTCGTGTTGACCTCAGACCTATAAATCTATCATCATTCCTTCTGAAAACTTTAGAACGACTGATCGATATCCATATTTGAGCTAAAGTTGATCCAAGACTTCTGTCTACGGCTCAACATGCCTACTGTAAAGGAAAGTCGGTGGAAACGGCTTTGCACTCTCTGACTAGCCACATCGAACGATCCCTACAATATAAGGAGTACACAATGGTTGCTTTCCTAGACATAGAGGGCGCCTTTAACAACGTCAACACATCCGAAATCGCGACTGCGCTGTCAACTCTGCAGGTAGACGGCTCACTTGGGGAGCTGATTAATCTAATGCTAATAAGCAAGATAATCAACTCCAAACTGGGTGAGACTTCTGCTAAAAGATATGTCAGTAGGGGTACGCCGCAAGGCGGTGTCCTCTCTCCCCTTCTCTGGAACTTAGTAGTTAACAAACTACTGATATATCTGGAAGCGGGTGGTAACAGAGTGATTGCCTATGCGGATGACGTTGCCATAGCCGTCTCAGGAAAGCATCTAAATACCATTAAAGAACTCCTCTAAGTAAATCTCAATAGATTAACCCGCTGGGCAGATCGCTGTGGATTGGGAATAAACCCCCATAAAACTGATCTTGTCCTCTTTTCTAGGAAATATAAAATTCCAATCATAGACCCTCCTTCAATAAACGGTACTAGTTTAGTTTTCTCCGATACAGAAAAAAATCTGGTTCTTATTTTTGACAGGAAACTAAACTGGAAACCTAACATTCAAGAAAGAGTCAATAAAGCTACAATAGCTTTACTCTCTTGTAAAAAAGCCATTGGGAACAAATGGGGCCTTCAACCTCTCTTAACCCACTGGCTTTACATCTCGGTCATAAGACCGATACTTACTTACGGGGTGGTTGTGGAAAATGCAGTCAACTGCATTAAACTAAGCAGAGTTCAAAAAACAGCATGTCTACGCACAAGCGGAGCCTTGCAGCCTATACCCTCTGCGGCATTAGATATTCTGTTTCACTTGACACCCCTCGACATTTTTAGCAAGCAAGTAGTTTCGACGGCAGCTATTGGCCTTAAAGCGACTAAACAGTGGACAAATAATTCATTTGGCCACGTCAACATTCTTGATACATTAGGAATCCTCACAGAGAACATCGATTACACCATACCTGAACTTTGGTTTGACAAAAGCTTCCATGTAAACTTCCTCTCTAGATCATTCTGGGAGGAGGATGCTTTCATGGAGGACAAGTCAATCCATCTCTACACAGATGGATCTAAAACCGATAGCGGATTTGGTGGCGGTGTTTTCTCAGATAAGCTAAATCTAAGCCTCTCTTTCCGCCTTCCAAATCACTGTAGCGTGTTCCAGGCGGAAATTTTGGCGATTAAAGAAGCTCTGTCCTGGCTGAAGAGAAACGTGATATCTGCAAAGGATATCCGCATATTTTCGGATAGTCAGGCCGCCATCAAGTCCCTGGACTCGGTCTCATTATATTCTAAAACCACCCTTGAATGCCGATCATCTCTTATGGAGATGGCAGAGCAGTTCAACATTCACCTTTGTTGGGTGCCGGGCCACAGAGACATTCCAGGGAACTGCAGAGCCGATGAACTCGCCAAAATTGGAACCACTCTACCTATCCTACCGGACAAAGGTAGTATAGGTATACCAATCGCTACGTGCAAACTAACACTAAAGCTAGATGCCAATAAAAGAACAGACCTTAGGTGGACTGCTGGACAAACATGTCTAGCGACCAAACAGATCTGGCCAAGGCTGGATCTGAGTCGATCTAAGTGTCTGATCCTTTTAGAGAGGAAACATCTCAGCGCCATAATAGGTGTCATTACTGGACACTGCCTCATAGGCAAGCACGCAAGAAGGCTTGGCGCTTTTACTAACGATTTCTGTAGAAGCTGCATGGACGAGGAAGAGGAGGAGACAATCCCCCACCTACTCTGCACATGCCCAGCTCTCTCTCAGAGAAGGAAGTTTCATCTAGGAGCTTTCTCCTACAACGACCTAAACGATCTAGAAAAAAATAGACGTTAACAATCTCCTACGCTTTATTATAAGCTCAAACTGGTTCCAGTAGTAAGAAGATCATAGATCCACGTGGCATCACAATGGGCCAATAGGCCTAAGTGGGTTGGTATCTCCAACAGCCACTCTTACCTAACCTAACCTTCACCAGATTTACACGATTCCTATATCAGTTCCTGTATGAAATAAGCACGGTTTAGTTGGTTGCTGGGAAATTTACATCTAAATTATGGGTGTTTTGAACCAAAACGAGGCGCTCTCAATTACGATAGACTTTATAAAATTAAATCTATGGTCAAAATGCTCTCAATAAATGCAAATCCTACTCGTGAAGTAGCCATAGATGAGTCTATGATAAAATTCAAGGGTCGGAGCTATATGAAACAGTACGAGTATATGCCAAAGAAACAGACAAAAAGGGGGTATAAGGTGTGGATGCTTGCAGATAAAATGGGATACTGTCACGAGCTTGATATTTACACCGGAATGTCAGCATCTGTAACTGCTGAAACCTATCTTGGAGCTAAAATTGTAAGGGGCTTGATGTCCGATTTCAAACACAAAAATCATGTGGTGTATTTTGACAATTATTTTACTTGTGTGGAAGACTTGAGCAAAGACGGAACCTATGCCTGTGGAACGGTAAATGCCACGAGAAAATATCTTAAGCGGTTCCCACCAGATAATCAGATGAAAAAATGAGAAAGATAAGCTGTCTGTACATACGAGTATTCTCTCCAATTTTCACAACGAAAAAAAAATCTAGTGCGGTTTCACGTAAGAATAAGGGTGGGACTGTATCAAAAGTATTATGTCCAACTGCAGTTGTGGACTACAATAAACATGTGAACTACGTAGACAAGTTCGACCAGAACTCGTCAGTTTATAAATTGGGCAGCAAAAGCATGAAATGGTGGCACCGGATATTTTTCTTTTCTCTAGATGTAACAGTCGTAAATTCCTTTTGTTGTACAAAATGGTCAATCTTCCGCATATGGATATGAAGACATTCAGGTGCTCAGATATAAATGGTTTATTGGCGAAAAATCTAGTTGAAAATAAACAGCCGTTGGAAAGATCATCACCCGTTATTGCGAAAAGAGCTTTTAAGCCTTTCGTTCCCTATGAAGTTCGTACATTGTTTGCCGCTCATCAGCCGGAACGCAGCAGGACAAATTGGACTTGTTTCATTTGTAAAGTTCTTCCCTGTTTGGGAAAAAATTAATCATGTTACCAAGATCCCCCTTGCGGTGCACTCCTGGTTCAAAATTTAACCCACCTGTTTTAGTACCATATTTAAGAAAATAGATGTAAAAATTATGGAAATAATTATTTTTTTTTAGTTTTTTGTCTATATCAATAAATTGGAGTACTTTTTTTAAAAATCGAAATTTTTGTTTTTTTGACGACGCATGGGTCGATTTTCTTAACAGTTAAGACTTCCTCCCACTCTGCTTCCATTATGAGTTTATTTACCTTTGAATTGCATAGATACGAGTATATACTGGGTGAGTTTTTTAACTTGAGACATCCAAATTACTCGAAAAATACGCGATATATCGAAAAATGTTTCAGACAAAAGTCACAAGGTTCTGAAGGGGACATAAGATGGTGACCACGAGTTTGACCTTGAGCCCCATTTTCAAAGTCAAACGAAGGTCACTTTTGATTTTTCAAATGATAATTTCTGATTTTAATTGCTCAGTCGTATTGCTCGTAGGCTTGTCATTTGTTTTTACATACTGCATTTAGCATAACCCAGAAACAACGACGTGGACGTAACAGTATTTTGTTTCCTTCGGGGTGATTAATTAGAGTGGGTCCCCTTGACTGTTGAATCATTGAGTTCTTCCCATTTTGACGTTTATTTCCCGAGATTATTTCAACAAATGCTCGAAAATGTAACGATTCACTTCAATACACTTGTCTATCCGCGCTCTAAATGAACCAACAGAACTGAGAAGTATTTCTAGCGTAATCTTCCGGCAAGCTTCAGTTATTCGTCTTTTAATGTCCTCACGTGTTGTTGGCTTTTTTCTGTAAACCTCACTTTTTAAGTAGCCCCACAAGAAGAAATCAAGTGATGTAAGATCAGGTGATCTAGCAGGCCATTGCCTCGGACCCCCTCGTCCGATCCATCGTTGATGGTAAACATTGTTTAATATGCCCCGGGCTACTTGGGAATAATGGGCTGGACAACCATCATTTTGAAACCACATTGTTTGTCGCAACTCCAATGGCACTTCTTCTAGTAATACTGGAAGATGGTCCCGCAAGAAGTTTGCATACTTTTTGCCATTCAAGTTGCCTTCAGTAAAATATGGACCTATTAATTTATCCCCAATAATTCCCGCTGAAGTGCCCATTGACAAAAGGAAACCCCCGGTTGCGAAAATCCTCACTAGAAAGTTCTTGATGCATTGAAACATGATAAGGATGGTATTTATGCCGATGTAATATCTTACAGACAGTCGTTTGAGAAATTCCTGATTCACGACTTATTTGGCGAGTGCTAATGTGAGGATCGTGTGCAACGGCAGCTAACACAGCTATTTCATTGTCCTCAACAGCCACCCTATCTGACCGATTCCTTTTCTTTGGTTGCACACCAATAAAAGGAAGCGCGCAATCTTATCTGGTCTGGGAAACGTTGGGCGTAAAGAGCAACAGCGCCATCGATGTCCCTTCACCTTTCTCCATAAATCAATATCATTTCAATTTTCTCTTAAATTGAAATAGACTGCATTATTAATCTGGAAAACGTTACTAATAATAATCAGTTCCTCAAAACAAATATCGAACTTCTAAATGAAGTACAGTTCCGTTCAAGTAGAAAAAAAGGGCAGAGTGCACATCATACACTCTCAGATAAGTTTAGGAAAATTTGTCTCTATCTGAAATTTCTTTGAATTTTAACTTCACTCGAGGCAATAATGACTTCCTCAAAACAAATCTCGACCTTCTAACACCCTAACAATGTTGGAAACCGATTAATGATTTAGGCGTGCCAGTGCAGTGGTATATAGCACTGAATGAATAAGACCTTTGAGACAAAGTCGTGTGCCCCATTGAGGAATACGACTGAGCGATGAAAATCAGGAATTATCATTTAAAAAATCAAAAGTGATCAAAATGGGTCTCAATGTCAAACTCGTTTCAGTTTTTTTTTTCAGTTTTAAAGCATTTTATTTCCTTAATCATTAACTCTTACATAGTAACAAAAAATGCTTAAATGCTAGCTTAAAATTACTTAACAATCTTATTACTGGCCCCACACAGGCACTCTAAGCTACTCTAAATTCTTATAACTATGTCTTTCGACTTCATTTACATTTTATTTAGGAATACTTATTTTCTATACTTAAGGCTAAGAAAGAAATTTATTTACAACAATTTAGCATATAGACATTTTTTTATTTTTTATAAAAACTTAGTATCTAACTTAAAATAAACCTTAGCCTACCTAACCTAAATGCACAATACACACATAAACACATAGACATTATACACAATCATATACATATATCAGTATACATCTTTGTATACACAGATATATGTATATGTTTCTTAAATGCTAACCTAAACCTATGTAAGCTGGCCATCGCTATTTACTGAGCAAATAAATTGGTCAGCTCTGCCTCATTAGTGAGGCTGGTCCGTAATTGACGGAAACGATGACGAAACATTTTCTCCATCATTCAACCACCAGAAATGCTGGTGCTGCCGAACAACATCCCTCTTATCGCGATTCCCCACCGCCCTACTGAACCTGAGATGGTCCACACTGCCGTGTGCGACGTCTCTGTTGTAGTTGAGTCGCCTGTCACTAGCTGTCCGAGCGACATGGAAGATTAACGGCACCGCTGATCTATCCTGGATCAACCCTATCTGATCTAGGTAGAGGAATGCTTCCGGTGGAACGAAGCCGTCAGAGCGCACACTCTCGTGGTAAAGGTAATTGGGGTAGTAAGCCCCAGATATCAGGTTTTTCGTCGACGTCATTGCTCTTGCAATGTGCCTTCGAGTCAGCTTAATTACGAAGTTGTCCACTCGTATTGGGTTCGCCCTGTTGTAAAGGACCTCATTAGGATAAAATTTCTTGTACTCCGACTCTGGTGTTCTGTACAAGCGAAGACAAGCCCTAAGGCAAGCCCTCTCAAACACCCGAATCTTTTCCATTAAGCTTGCTCGTACATTGAACCACACGGGACAACCAAATACCAGCACGGGCCTGATAAGGGCCATGTAGCAGATTACCTTTACCCTCGCATCGAGTTGGCTGCTAAGGGCAAAAGCACCTTTAGCTCTGGCCAGAGCAGCATCTACATTTTTGCCAAAATACAGAAACTGATCTAGCCAGATTCCAAGGTATCTGACTACATTTCGACAGGCAAGAGGCTGTCCGTGTTGTCCAATAATCGAGAACTTTCTCCAATTTTTTCTGGTATCCCTAGAGGCTCTAGACAACGGCGTCCTAAAGAGAATGGTTTCCGACTTCTGAAAGTTGATTTTCAACTTCCAGTCATCGCAAAATCGTCTTATCTTATCGAAGTTACGTTGCAAGAGAGTATTAATGACCTCGATTTTAGGACCTGTTCTGTACGCTATCAAATCGTCTGCTTACGCAATAGTATGGGGAAGTGAACTTATCAAGTCGCTTGTATAAATGTTGAACAGGATCGGCGAATTGACCGCGCCTTGCTGAAGACCATTTTTAATTTGAAATATTCCAACAGAAGTCACATCACCATTTTTCACGATGAACTGTCTGTTGGTTAGCATATTATAAAGAATGTACAAGTAAAGGGTCAGTAAACCAACCCCCAGCCTACCCAGTTTATAGAAAAGACCCTCTAACCATAGAGTGTCGAAGGCCTTCTCCAAGTCAAAAAGGCAGGCACCAGTACATTGTTTTTTGCCTTTATTCCATTGGATATCGGACACCAGTTTAGACGCGGCATGTGAGATATCATGTCCCGCCTTAAAACCGAATTGATTATCCGGAATTATATGTTTGTCCTCAACCCACCTAGACAGAGCTCTATTGATTACTTTTTCAAAAACCTTACTGATATTCGGAAGGAGACTTATCGACCGGAGATTCGCCGGATTGGATATATCCTTTCCCTTTTTGGGGACAGGTTGAACCACCGCCGTTTTCCAATGCGCTGGATAATGTGCATTATTCATTGCATTGTTAAACAGGGTGGTGTAAATGTCCACCGCTTCTAGAGGAAGATGTCGAAGCACGATATTCGGAATACCATCGGTCCCCACTGATTTCTTAACTCTGATTGTGTCGAAGATCTCATGGAGTCCTTCCTTCGAAATGAACGGGGGTAGGTAACCCTCTCTAGCAATGACGTTATTTGCCATATTTTCGTCGCTAAACCGGGTGAAACCAGAGCCCTCGGATCGCCAGTTCCCTATTTCATTTCAAATGCAGAAGTCGTGCACCAAGACGCGATTGTCCAGGTCGTAATTAGGGCCAATGGTAACAATGGCCCTGTATACGAGTACTTCCTGGAAAGTCGCCCCTATGGCCTCAACCTTCTCCTGTGGATCCTCGATCACAAAAAAGTCATAATCATCAGCGGCCTCATTTGGATCAATACCTGCTATTGTCAGTAACCGTTCGTTGTCTGTTGTCCGGGCTATTTTAAGACGCTGAAGGTCGTTTTGATTTTTTCTCCGAAATAGTTTATTTATTTGCGGAAACATATTCGGGTTGCTGGTGTTTACAGCCCGAACCTTGTTGTTCCAATACAAACTTACAGAAATTCTGTAATTTTCTTTTATTAGCGTTTGAATATTTTTAATCGACGACTTCAGTGTCCTAATCTCCGGGTCTTGTCGGTCAGTTAACTGTCTGTACAAGTTTTTAAGTCTTGTCAGAAGTCTACTTTTCTGTCGGTGCAGTGCGTCGATAGTAGGATTGCGGAACAGGTCTTCGTTAGTCGTACGTCGATACCGCGGTATTGTAGTGTCCATAGTTTGTTTAATTGTCTCGTCCATTTGTTTTAGGTAATTGTGGATCTCCTCGTTTGACAAATTCCTATTGGACGGTGGGTGGGGCGTGCTCTAGTCAAGGTTGCGGAGAAGCGTGTCCATCCAGTCTTACTGTAGTTCTAAATATATCTTTGGACAAACTCCTCCAATTCCGCAATTTCGTTGGGAACCGTAATTTCGGTGCTAAAACCGCAATGGCCGCTCTCATACACGAATGTGCGCAGACAGTTTAATGTTTGTAAATTCGTACCTGTCAGTCGTATACGTTCGTCGTACATCAGTAGATCCAAATAAGACCCGCCTCTGGGAAACGACGGGTTATCCGTCGCTTTAAGACCGAGTCTGTACATGACATCGTGCTGACCCCACCAATCGAGTAGTAGGTTCCCTCTAGTATTTGGCAAATTATTTCCCCAATCCCTGTGTCTAGCGTTGAAATCCCCGCCGATTATAAAATAATTCTCCCCCGATTCCAGCCTCAGAAGTCGAAAAAGCGTGTCGAGCTCTGTAATGAATAGGGTGGATTGTGAAGCCTCAGGTGCATAAACAGAGGCCAAGTACAGCCGCTTTCCACTGCGGAGCGGGATGTAAACGACGACTGCCTCCAACACCTGGAACCTGCGCAACACTCCCTTGTACACTCTGTGAAATTTTATACCTTCTTTAATGAAGATCGCGACACCGCCTCCACGTTTGGATCTGGCCCGGTTTCTTCTTCTAACGATATAATTATTGTACTCCAGTTTGTGCTTATCGGTTAGCTTGGTTTCGCTAGCGAAAAGCACATCAAGAGTTTGGTCTTGTAGCAATTTAAACATCGCGGCTCTTCGTTCGATCCTAATCAGTGAGTTTACATTCACCGCAAGGACCTTCAAAGTTTGCTCCACCATGTGCGTACCCATTACGGCATGTGTTGCGTTAGGCCCGGCAGCAGTGCGTAGATCTGGTCCACCCGCTTGGCCTGTTCTTGAACCTGCTTTTGCAGCTGAGCCATCTGCCCTTGGATTGCGAGCAAGATGGCCAGCATGTTAGGTGCAGCTTCCGTTGTTCTCGGCGTTGGCGCCGGAGAAGCAACAGTCGCTTGCTGTACCGTAGCCCCCCTACCAGACGCCATTTGGGCGTAGGAAATTTGAGACGTGACGGCTGGTGTTTGAAACCTGACAGGTGAACGTTTGACTTCCACCTTCTGCTGCCGAGCCAGTTTTGCTTTCTTAATGTCAGCGAACTTAGGACAACCCCGATAGTTTGCGGTGTGTCCCACGTTTCCACATAACACGCACGAGAGCTGCGACCTATCGGATGCTCCGTCAACACCCAGAGCACACTCCTCGGAACTGTGGTTCTTTGCGCACTTCACGCATCGAGGCTGCATTTGGCAGTTCGACGCGGCGTGCCCGAACCTCTGGCAGCGAACGCATTGTATAATGCCTTCGCTCCTTTTTAGTTTTTCCCAGTGAACCACCTGGTAGTCTAGAACATTGATACTCCTTAGACTATCCAGACGGCTTTCGGATCTGTGCTGCACCAGGAAGAACGGCAGACTCCGTTTCTCCCGCCTGGCTCTAGCTGTGGTAAATGGCTTTACCCCTACAAACTTTAGTCCTTCGCACTCCTTCTCTTTGAGCAGTGCCAGGATTTCCTCAGGATCAGAAGACGGTTCCAACCCACACTGCTGGATTTGTTGTGAGCTCGCTGCTTCTACTTGCTCCCTCTGCCTGCGTGCAGTTTGTCTTGGCTTAACAGCAAGCATTTTTTCTTTCAGCTGTTCTATGCTGCAGCTAATATCTTTAATCATCTCATCCTCGTCTTCCGACTCAGATGCAGCTAGAGAGGCAAAGTTGTTGTTGCCCCCCTCATACTGGACTTCATCGGACATGAACATCAACTTTTGTTTTTTGATTTTTTCTGTTTCAGCTGCTAAAGCAGCACTTATTTTTATTTTTGATAAACTCGGAGTGGTTTTCAATCTGCTCCTCCTTTTGATGGCTTTCGCCACGGCACCGGCAACACTATTGTTGCCTTTTGCAACTCCCGTTATGGGAAGAGCGGAACGCTCGTAGTCAACACTTTAATTTATTTCTTATCACTTATTGTCTTTTTAAATAGAAATAAAAGAAGAAAAGAAAAAAAAAACGTGCGCGGAGGGGCTGGGAAGCGAACCAGCAACCCCGAGATTTGTCGTCCGCGTTGTTGCCACTTAGGCTACCGAACACTTGATAAATTGTTAATTAAAAGTATATTTCTTTGTTTTTTTTTTTTGGTTTTTCTTCCACACTTGTAAAGCCGTCACGAAGTACGCCTGATCTCTTCGGAGGTCTATGAACGACTGAATGTCAAACTCGTGGTCACCATCTTGTGTCCCCTTCAGAACCTTGTGACTTTTGTCTGAAACACTTTTCGCGATATTTCGTACTTTTCGAGTAATTTTGATGTCTTAAGTTTTATGGCGCCCTCTGACGGGAAAAGAACGAATTTTTGAAAAAAATGTTTCATGTACAAGAATTGTCATTTTCCAGGCAGATTACGAATCTGTCAAAAAAAATAGGGGTTCCCATTAAAAAAATCAAAAGTGACCTTCGTTTGACCTTAAAAATGGGGCTCAAGATCAAACTCGTGGTCACCATCTTATGTCCCCTTCAGAACCTTGTGACTTTTGTCTGAAACATTTTTCGCGATATCGCGTATTTTTCGAGTACTTTGGATGTCTCAAGTTAAAAAACTCACCCAGTAGAGTTAGTTATTTTGTTTCAAGTGTTATTGAATCGCCTGTGTACGAGTAGTAACGAATTGGGTTGTAGTCGGTGATGTCACTTTTCAAGATATGGTCGATCACAGACTTGGTTCCTTTTTCGAGATGCACTCAAGTATATTGTGTTATGAGATTCATAAGTCTCAGTGTTGCTAACATCTCCAAATAACCCATAGCATATCGCGAAATTTTATCACAAATTTTATTAATATTTACTATACATCTCCTAAGATAATTACGAGTAAGTCATTGCTTTCATCGGACTTAGGGGGAACAGTTTGTCTCGACTGCGTAGGAACTCATCATTATGTGCCTGACCCACTGATGAATCTCATGTCATAGACTGAACCCTTGAAGCCACTTTCCGGCTATAAAAAGATATATTTCGAACAACTCGCACAGGAGCTCCATTGGCCTTGGCATCGGCTGTGTTTTGTCTGTAGTCTTATGGACACGTAATATAAGAAAACGATAAAATAACCCTGGATTCGGAATCGGATTCGTGAAAAAAAATTAAATAAATTTTTACGAGGGGATTCAAAATCAATAAAGGATATGGTGCTGGGTTCCTTGTGGAGGATAGCAACTCTTCATAACCCAAACGTGGATCTGTCTTCGTCATGGCAATGCACAACATTTTGAAAGAAGTCAAGAAGAAAGAAGCCAAGCTGCGCTTAAGGCTTTGCGGATACATTTAACCAGTTCCCAAGCTTTCTGGAATTAAAGGCTCCAAATGGAAAGACGGTAAATTACATCCCTGGAGTCCTCGCAGCAGGTTGCCGATACTAACCACTGATGTGGATAAAGTTAATGGAAGCTGTTTGTCAGTTTGTATTTGTTAATTTTGAAATGAAACCTATATTCGGTTTTTCAGTTACAAAAAAAAAGGTCTCCTCGTAGATTAGTTCTTAATTTTTTGCGCAATTAACCCAGATTTCTTTCGGCTTCTCTGATAAATGTCTGTTTATAAAAATCTAGTTGTCTATATATAGCAACAATATCCAATTGGTGCTAGAGCTAAAGCCGTCTGACCATTTATTGTATCGGCTGGAAGATGAACCAGTTTTTAGCCAGATAATGATGAGTGATGAGGCGCATTTCTGGTTAAACACATTTCTGTCCACCAGATTTCATTGGATACGCTGGTGCCATCATCGGTCCTTATTTTATGAAAAATGAGGCTGGAGCACAAGTTACTGTGAATAGACATCGATGCAATACTATGATCAACGACTAATTGGTCCCAGATTTGTGTGAATTTCTTGTGTTTTATTTAAACAAAAAAAGTTTGAATCCCTTAAACCTGTTTATGCTCCATTTTAAAGTCAAAATTGAGTTCTATAACAGTGTTTTATCTTAAAAATGTTGGAAGTCAATGCCTTGCGACTGAAAGCGGTTTAGATTTTAAATATTTGTTGTCTCTGTTAAAAACGGCGCACACATTTTAACCGAATTTTATTTGTTTGTGTCTACAATATTTAATCAAGTTGTTCTCTCCTCGAAAAGTATTTCTTAACAAAATCTTTATTTACAAAAAATACTCGTATATAGCTTGTGGGCTAAGCATACGAGTATATATAGATATATTTATTTTTTGCAATATGTTATTAAACTTTAACTAATAAAAAATATAGAAAAATAAAAAGAGAACATGTGGCTAGGCCTTTTCCGTTTGCAGTTATTATATCACTTAATGACAAACGCTGAGGCACGTATATAAATCCACAGTCCACGCTAGAGGAGTCATCGAACCTTAGTTTAATTGAAAAGACAAATTAAAGTATAAAGTAAAAACAAACACATTCTGCTGTGCATTGCACTTGCGTACACAAGTCGCGCTGTGCAGCGCAACACAACGTCTAGCATGTGTTAAAGTCTTTGGATTTTCCAATCTAGTAATATTGCTTTCGTTATGGGTTTTCATTAATTTCAAAATTGTTTTCCCAAGTTTTGCGCTGCCATTGCCACTTGGCATAGATACGAGTACTAATTTCTTTCTCTTGTTGACTACGAGTACATAGTCGATGTTTTTTGCTGTTGCGCATTAAACTAGTTGAACGAATCTTGATTTGATAACATCTATGATGCAATAAATGTTTAAGATGTCAGTGAAGAGTAAAATTTCATTTCTGAAATTTTATGAAGCATTTATTTCCGGTATTTTGTCGGAACCAGAAACAAATCCTTTGTCCAAATAAGATAAACATCGTTCAAGGATCGGAAATAAAATTTAACGGATATCCCTAGTAAGTAAAAAGGGCAAATGCATTTAACACACAATTACGACCCCTTTTACATACGTCCGTTTAAAAATGTGTATTCGCATGACGTGTGAAACAAATAAAATTAAAATCAAGAAAGTGAACAAATTCAACAATAGAACTAAAATACTTGCATAGTATTATAATTGCAATGGATACAACTACATCCGTAGAGATACGTACATAGCCATATGTATGTATGTTGAGAGTTATCGAATACCCACATGTGAATTGCAAACATTCACCAACTACAAACGTGACATTCTACTGGACGGTATGTGTTGAATTGTTTTATTGTTGATGCGAATATTCGTGCTATTGTAAAATTAATAAACAAACTATATAAATTCAAAATGGCACATGTGTGTGGATGTTAATTACTTGATTTCCATGTAAAAAGAAAAATTTACAAACAATTGAGCAGAGTAACAGTGGGTATGTAAAAAATTCAAACAGCTTCGCTTTTATTCTTTATTCTTTTATTAATAATACGAGTTGTTTACGAGTTTACGATATTAATGGAGAATGGTGTTAGGAAGGGTGACTCTTGACTCAGCGCCAATATTATAAAGCCCTAGTCGCATTAATATAGCTTCTTGGCTCCTTTTTACAGTAAAGTACAAACGTCTTAGGCTCCTTGTTAATAAGCTGCCTGGTCCATATGATTGTCGTTTTAAGTACATCGTAGGTATGTATGCTGGTCACACTGCCTCATAAATTTGAAATGACTCAGGATTTTTAATTCGATATTCATTATGCCAATATTTAGGCCATATATGGCAGAGTCTACAGAGATGTGTTAATGATATGTCAAATCTTGGCATCGCTACTACGATAGATTACCCGCTTATGCAGATTGACGAGAATGCCGGTATTCCGGCAAGGTTGGTACGAACTACAATACACCGATAATTTTTAAATCAAAAAAACTTAAACATCATACTTGAATGAATTGTTCGAAACCGAAGCACAATGTGTTTTTTTATATATGTATATGATATTTAGCGAGAGTTTAGGAGATTATAACCAGAGATTATAATAAGCAATGAGAGAAATATACTCGTAGTACCGATTTACGTTAGTTTTGAATGCATGCGGATTATATTGACTGGGAAGTAAAGAGTTCAGCAGGATCTTTCATAAGCGAGTTATACGACTTAAGAAAGAAATAATGATATTTCCGAGTACATTGAAAAGTGGAGTTCAGGGTCAACTGATGAGCATTAATAGCGAGTTAATTGATACGGTTGAAGGTTTGAAAAGACGAACTGCTACAGGTGCACTGGTGGTGAAAATAGTGATATAACAAGGTCATAACTCATATGTGAGCATCCAAACGTAGGTTGCATTGACACACATACCGATACTGGAAAGCTCTTTTCGGTTTGGACGATGCAAGTAGTATACATACTCGTATGTATATTTAAATTTTGCTTTGTCGATACGAGACAGCATTCTGTTTTGAAAGACTTAAGTCATACTCGTTTGGTGGTTCCCCAATTTGTGCTGATTTTAATACATATTGTGTTTTGATGAGATTAACAATACGCACCCATAAGGCGTATAGTATATTGGATTATAAGAAACAGATAAGAGATTATCAACGGAAATTAAGAACAGAGCCATGGGCCACATCTCCATTTATTGTCTGGATATCATACTCAAAATCATAAAAAAAAAAAAAACGTGAACTGAAAACTGAAAGGTAATTTCTAATCTATTGAAGGATTCGTTGATCTCAAATGTACGCATTTCTGACAAAAGAGCTTAACACAAAACTCTGTCAAATGCAGCTGAAATATCAAGTGCAACTATTGTATGTATCTCACTTTCTACAGATTGGTGTACAATTTGGTTACATTATCAGTGTAACATGCCATCAAATCACCAGTGGACTTGTCATTGAGAAATTTTTCATAAGCTGACTTTTGAAAGAAGGTACGTATTCTTATGTAATATACAATGAGTCAGTAGTGGGAGAGAGAGAAGAAGATTCGACTTTTTTAGCTACAGTCTTGGGGGTCTGATTTTCATCTAATCGATCTCCATAGATCTAAAGAGTTGGATTTATGATAAGCTTAAGGTTTACCGACATTTTTCAGATAAAATAGTAAAAAAACAGAAAAGCGAAAAAAAAAACTTTCCGGACCTACCGGAAAACTGATTGGCCAAAATACAGAGGAATACTGTATGAAACGCTATCCTCTAAACTATCAATTCCCCGGCGTGACACCAATGAGCTTGAGTCAAGGAATTTACTCTAGCTCTCAATCAGGCTATGGCCGCTTCCTGCCGTCTTATTCAACCTAGAGGCAAGAAAAAGCCATATTGGTGGACATCAGCACTTGGACTGCTTAGACACACATTCTGCGATGAAATCACAGAAACCTCTGACGCATCGCGGCTAAAAAAAATCCTCTCTACAAATCCTATGATGCCTAGCTGTTTGAAAAAAACCCGATGGCTCTTGGACAACCTCAAGTGATGAATCACTCAACCTACTTCTGGACACCCACTTTCCAGGTAGCTCCCAACTCGCGGCCAGTAGCAGCCCAAACAGGCCTACTGCAACCGGGACCAAAATGCATGGTCTAATTACGAGAGACAAACTGCTCTGGGCGCTGCATAGCTTCAAACCATACAAGTCTGCTGGTCCGGACGGTATAATACTTGCCGAGCTACAGAGGTCCTCAGATATTATTCTGCCTGTGTCAGAAAATATTATGACGAGCGACTATTCTCGTGTTGTCCCAAAGGACACCAGACCTATGAGTCTATCATCTTTCCTTCTGGAAACTCTAGAACGACTGATTGATATCCATATTCGAGCTAAAGTTGGTCCAAGACTTCTGTCAACGACTCAACATGCCTACTGTAAAGGAAAGTCGGTGGAAACGGCTTTGCACTCTCTGACTAGCCACATCGAACGATCCCTACAATATAAAGAGTACACAATGGTTGCTTTCCTAGACATAGAGGGCGCCTTTAACAACGTCAACACATCCGCAATCACGACTGCGCTGTCAACTCTGCAGGTAGACGGCTCACTTGGGGAGCTGATTAATCTAATGCTAATAAGCAGGATAATCAACTCCAAACTGGGTGAGACTTCTGCTAAAAGATATGTCAGTAGGGGTACGCCGCAAGGCGGTGTCCTCTCTCCCCTTCTCTGGAACTTAGTAGTTAACAAACTACTGATATACCTGGAAGCGGGTGGTAGCAGAGTGATTGCCTATGCGTGTATGGAAAGCATCTAAATATCATTAAAGAACTCCTCCAAGTAAATCTCAACTGATTAACCCGCTGGGCAGATCGCTGTGGATTGGGAATAAACCCCTATACAACTGATCTTGTCCTCTTTTCCAGGAAATACAAAATTCCAATTATAGACCCTCCTTTAATAAATGGTACCAGTTTAGTTTTTTCCGATATAGCAAAATATCTGGGTCTCATTTTTGACAGGAAACTAAACTGGAAACCTAACATTCAAGAAAGAGTCAATAAAGCTACTATAGCTTTATTCTCTTGCAAAAAAGCCATTGTCAATAAATGGGGCCTTCAACCTCGCTTAACCAACTGGCTATACATCTCGGTCATAAGACCGATACTTACTTACGGGGTGGTTGTCTGGTGGACGGCCTTGGAAAATGCAGTCAACCGCATTAAACTAAGCAGAGTCCAAAGAGCAGCATGTCTATGCACAAGCGGAGCCTTGCGGTCTACCCCCTCTGCGGCATTAGATATTCTGCTTCACTTGACACCCCTCGACATTTTTAGCAAGCAAGTAGCTGCGACTGCAGCTATTCGCCTTAAAGCGACTAAACAGTGGACAAATAATTCATTTGGCCACGCCAACATTCTTAATACATTAGGAATCCTCACAGAGAACACCGATTACACCATACCTGAACTTTGGTTTGACAAAAACTTCCATGTAAGCTTCCCCTCTAGATCATTCTGGGAGGAGGATGATGGAAATTTTGGCGATTAAAGAAGCTCTGTCCTGGCTGAAGAAAAACGTGATATCCGCATATTTTGGGATAGTCAGGTCGCCATCAAGTCCCTGGACTCGGTCTCATTATATTCTAAAACCGCCCTTGAATGCCGATCATCTCTCATGGAGATGGCAGAGCAGTTCAACATTCACCTTTATTGGGTGCCGGGCCATAGAGACATTCCAGCGAACTGCAGGGTCAATGAACTCGCCAAAATGCATAGGTATAGGTATACCAATCGCTACGTGCAAACTAACATTATAGCTGGATGCCAATAAAAAACAGACCTTAGGTGGACTGCTGGGCTAACATGTCTAGCGACCAAACAGACCTGGCCAAAGCTGGATCTGAATCGCTCTAAGTGTCATCAGTCGACACTGCCTCATAGGCAAGCTCGCAAGAAGCCTTGGTGCTTTTACAAATGATTTCTGTAGAAGCTGCATGGATGAGGAAGAGGAGGAGACAATCCTCCGCCAACTCTGTACATGTCCTGCTCTCTCCCAGAGAAGAAAGCTTCATCTAGGAGCTTTCTTCTACAACGACCTAAATGACCTAGAAAACATAGATGTTAACAGTCTCCTACGCTTTATTTTAAGTTCAAACTGGTGCCAATATGGGCCAATAGGCCTAAGTTGGTTGGCATTTCCAACAGACACTCTTACCTAGCCCAACCTAACCTACTCGCAAACTGGGTACGAAAACAAAGTGTCTATGGGACTTCAAAGGAACTTCAAATTTTGAATACAAATCGTGGAGATATTTAGTAAGTAAAACATATTTTCTACAGATTTTTAATATCTCTAAAGGACCGTGTTGTGAAAGTAGAAGTTGTGGGAGAGAGTGGCCAGAGGAAAGAATCTTCCCAGAAAACCATTGAAAATTTAGTAAATGATGTAAAGCAACACATTCAACGTTTTCCTCATTTTGAAAGCCATTGTACAAGGAATCACAATCCAGAATTAAATATAAGAAAAGTGTATAATTTACATGTGACTCAATGTGCATTGGACCAGAGACCCTAAGTAAATGAGTGGATTTACAGGAATATTTTTAAAACACATTTCAAAGGTTAAAAGTAAAAAAAATGTCTGTTTTTTTTCCAATTTTCTTTATTGTGATATGTTTTAAAGGATCGTACATGAAGTCCAACGTTGCATTTCTCGCATGAAGTTGGTGACTTTAAATGGCATAACCTGTAGTGCGTTCGGTTTTCTTGCTCTATCACGTAATGATCTATGTGGTCGAATCTGGAGTCCACATTTTCCAATACAGATGAACTGGAAGGACCTATTTTCTTAGGCTGGCGGTTAGTCTCTAGAAATGATAGAGCAGTCCTTCGTCGAAAGGGAAGTAGACAGATATTACCGAAAATTATTGAAGGTTACATCGAGAAGATACGATATGAGCGGATTATACCACTTTTTTCATCTAATAGATGTCCGGTATAACGATATGTTTTGATCAGTATGGTCCACCCCACCCATACATTTGTTATAATGGCCACCAATTTCAATTTCTTTTCGAATCTCGAAAAACGTTTCACGAATTTCATTCAGTGGAACACTTTCTGAGTTTGAGGCCATGCTAATCAAATTGTTGTCGTCCCATTTACAAATCAAAATTCCTTTTTCTTCGCAGGAGACAGTTTAATATTCGGTTGCTCCGTATTGTTCCTGGAAAAAAATGTGGATAACAACTGAGTACGTGTTACAACAATCTCTTTTTACCTGTTGCATTGATGTCTCTTTCTTTCAACTGTGACAGCAGATCCAGTGATGTAAAAAAATTGTCGAAGTATACATGGTAAGACATTTGCAAAGCACGACTGCAACACAACGCAAAAATTTTAGCACTATTCGCGCACCAAGGCCCATGTCTTTGTAATTTTGGCTTGTATCTGCTCTTTGGTACGGATCCAGCCATAAGGCATACCCAGACGCTGTTTCTCCAAACCACAGTGGCGGCCATACTATGGAACCATGGATTCATCAATACAATACTTTTTTCCCACTGGAGCAAATTCTAAAATTTTTGTTATTCAAGTAGTCGAATAATGGCCGAATTTTGCTGAAGTTATCACTTTGGCTTCGATAATGGTTCTCGCAAAAGTGAAGGTTGGACATTATAGCATTGAAGCGATCTCTTGAAAGGCTGGAAGATACTAGTTCACATCCAGCATCTTTTGTGGCTTCCCAATACATACTTTTTTGAGGAACACGCAAGAGTATTCCGAAAAAAGACTTAATTTCATGTAATGAAACATTCAAATGTACGTTCTTTTGCATGGCGTAGTTATTGGTGAGACATACTGCCATTTCGTAGAATCCATCATCGAAAAATTGTTCAAATATCTCTATTATGGCTTGATTACTGAACACACTACTAAATATCGTCTCACCGGCCGCACCCTGCAAATCTTGTTTCGTCCAAGTTAGTTTCTTTTTTGGATCCATTTTTCTTTTCTTGGGAACCATGGCAGACAATGGAATGTCGTCGTCAAAATCAAAACCATCATCATATGCGTGGTAATTTCGATATGCCTACTTACACTTCATTCACTTCTCCTGAATCTTCATCCGTCAATTCTCCACATGCATTATTTGGGCGGTAGCAAGGCTATTGTGGCCGGTGCTGAATTCGATTCTTCTTCTTCCAATACAGCTAGGTTTTCATCCAAATTTATGTTTCTAAAAAACAAAGCAGACATGGACTCTGATTTCCTACTGTCCCATATATGGGGCACCAATAAGAAAACTTTCATTTTGCAAAACCCATGAAGAATTTCATTGAATTGTCCAAATCCTATTTATAACATTTCATTCATTTCATTTCTTTATTGAGGCTTTTGAAAAACTTAATTTTTTTTTTTTTTTTTTTTAAACAATATCATTGTTAATAGTTATGTAGCCGACTTATATAGTATGTCCGGCAAATCAATTAAAAAGGAGCTTTTATATTATTACTTTACTCACTTTTGATATGATAAATATGTACATACTCGTAGAATTTCGTATAGCAAAAAGTTAGTTTGTATGCTTGCTCCCGGCATACTATCCTTTTATAATTAAAACATAAATAAATACTTAAAAACTATAACCTTAATTGAATTAAATAAGGAGATAATCCGAGCGTACTAACACAGAAGAAAACTTAACGCTTTCTAATTTAACCTCTCAGGTTTAGGCGTGAGGCTCTCTCATAGAAGGGGACGATTAAGCCTCTGTTTACATCAGGTGCAATTATTGGAAGAGATGTGTCGCTTAGCATACTGAACGGTGATAAATAATAGTTGTTTTCCAACGAATCTGATAAGTTAGAATCAAACAAGGATCTAATCAGTGCATTCGGATGATTTTCAGTACGTTGTAGTTTATTTTTTGTGAGATTAACTAAGTATGAAAGAAGTGGCTTTACTTTACAGGACTCATAAATTATTTTATTTGAGAAATATTTTTTGTTGGCCCTTCTAAACTTGCCACAGCAAAATCTCAAAACTTTTCTTTCAAATTTCTCTAGTTCATTTGCCATCGTCGGAGAAATAGTAAACCACGAGCAGAAGCCGTATGCCAAAATTGGACGAATTAATGTTTTATACATTAGTATTTTTGTGTTCTTGGACATTGCTTTAGAATGCAGTACTGGTTTCAGTGCAGATGTTACAGCTTTTGCTTTAGATAGTGTCTTTTTGGCATGCTTGTTGAATAAAAATCGATTATGGAAGTGAATTCCTAGGTACTTCATCTCGGTGCAAAGTGGAATTGCTTGGTTATTGATTTTTAATGAAAGATTTTTGCTCTCTTTGACCGCCAGTCGATGGCCTTTACCGCTTGCATTCCTGAAGCATATGAAATTGCATTTTTCTGAGTTGATATTCAATCCCCATTTTTGAAAGTAAGTGACAAGCATTGGAAGTTTTTCTTCTATTTTGAGAAGTGCTTTTTGAGGTCTTACATCGCTAGCTGTTACCAGCGTGTCATCTGCATATAGAATTTCTTCTGGTTCATCATTCACAGAATTTTGAAATGGGAAATCATACAAGTATACATTGAATAAAATCGGTCCCAAAATAGAGCCTTGGGGAATTCCGGACGATATTAAGAAAAAATCTGGTTTTTCAGATTTTACAAATACCGAAGAAAACCGATTTTCAAGAAAATTTACAACGATCCGAATTAACCACTCGGGAAAGTTAAGAATTATCAATTTGTATATCAGAATCAAATGCCTTTTCAAGGTCAATGTTTTACAAATAGTACATTTCTTAGATCTTAAGTTATGAACAATTGTATTTCCTAGAAGAAGCGTGGCGTGTTCTGTAGAATGCTCTTTTTGAAATCCGAATTGATTATTTGGTATTATATGGTTATCTTCGCAGAATGTGTTGATCGGTTCGCCTAAGACTTCTTCGAAGAGCTTACCCAAGTTTGAGAGTAATGATATGGGCCTAAAACTTTTTATTTCTCTCGTGGATATATTTTTTGAAATTGGTAACAATTTAGCTGTTTTCCAAACTGAGGGAAAATAACCATTATTAATGCAGTGATTAAATAAAGACGCAAGTATATTATCGAGGGAGCGGCAGCTTTTTCGTAAAATAAAATTTGATATACCGTCAATACCAAACGATTTTTTATTTTTGAGATTTAATCTAATGATTTGTACCTTCTGAGGATTTGTAAAGGGTGTAATAACTGGGTTATATGAAGGGATGGCAGCTGAAAACGTGGTGATGGGTGCTCTGAAATGTTCTGACGAACGAAATTGTTGTACCTCAAGGCAGACTTCATGTGTAAAATTACGATCAAAACTTGGCACCTTTTCCTTATACAGGGCTGAAAAGAAATCTTGAAAGGCAGTAATCTTAGACTGGGTGTCAACTAAATCAAGACCGTTATGGGTAAGGGTATCTTTTGAAATATCGGTACCAAATAATTTCCTTCCAGTTATTTTGTCTATTTCTTTGAATGCATGGGGGGAAGGCCGTATGTCCTTTAGTCTGTTCTTAAAAGCGTTGTTCAGATCGTTGTTAACTCTTTGGTTTATTAATTTGCTTAGGCATTGGATTCTAGATGAGAGCTGACGATACTCCGAATTAACTTTGTTGAGATGCCTATGAAAAATTCTTTTTAATCGTCTTAGCCAGATGCTTCTTGTTTTAATTAGTTTGAAAGTTAAGTCCGAAATTTCTTTATATTTATGAGATCTAGGTTCACACATGACTGAGTTAGATTCTACAACTTCTGTGATTTTTGAATTAAGTTCGACAATAAAGTCATCTATTTCGAGATTTGTAATGTTTCTGTCAGAGGGAACATTTAATAGAGAGATGTTGTTATGGAGACTTAATCTGAATACTTGTTTTTAAAGCTTCCAAATGCTGTTGGGGATGTTAATAAGGAATAAGAATAATTCTTTAGCTTTAAGGCCATGGAGATACCAAAGTGGTCTGATGGTGTTGGAAAAGTGGTACACTTATCTGAGGTGACCTGATCTTTCAGATTTGAAGAGCATAAAAGAAATCAATAAATGAGGAAGAGCGCGGGAAAGTTGGCCCATCAGATGGAATAAAATCTATGTTTAAGAACGCACCATTAAAAAACCAGTTGTAAAATAAATTTCCATTGCTATTCTGAAGGTCATCGCCCCAATGGGGATGGCGCGCATTAAAGTCTCCACCGATAATAAAAGCATCGAAAGAATTTATTAAGGAAAAGAGTCTATCGAGATTCCTTTGAAGCCGTTGACCAGAGTTGCAAGGAACGTATATACTGCCCAATAAAACGCGAAACTCAGAGTTCCTAGCATTATGTAATGTTAACACTCCTAAGCATACTGAAAAAATTTCGCTTTGGAAAGGTACAGGTCGAACTGAAATATTCTCTTTAAACAGGACTGCAGTTCCTCGCCCTGATACATTCTTTAAGATATCATAACCTTCGAAGGAAGGTTTATGTTTCTTATTGAGTCTCGTTTCCGAAAGAAAACAAATATCTGGCTTTTCACTTTTTAAAATGTTCAAAAGAGCAAGTCTACGTTCATGAGATATTATGAAGTTGAAATTCATAGATGTGATTTTAAGGACGGTTGAAGCCATTTTATACAACAATGGAGGCAACGAATTCAAGGTACGTAAACATTTTTTCTTCTTTTGACTGAATTTGTTGGTATTTTGGCCAAAAGAGCCTGATTTTAATTAAGAGATCTTTAAACGGTATATTAAAAAGTTTTCTAGATTCGTTTAGGAAGTCGTTAAGGTTTCCTGGTTGGGACGCTACTTCAACTAATGTAGCAGGTCTTTTTGTAGAAGTTTTGGCAACATCCGCAAAAGAAATATTTGGATTGACCAATTGTCTAACAGCCTCTCTTGCAACTCTTGAGTTTGTACGGGCTGCAATAGTGTCTTTTTGAGATGAGGCCATTCTTCGTTCTCTATATTTGAGGAAAGCACGGCAAATCTGGGAACTGGCTGGATGGCCAACTTCATTGCAGTTTATGCATTTGGGGATTGGTAACTCTTCGTTTGCTTCTTTTTTTCGATTTACATAATTTTATGCAAGTTTCAGATGCATGATTGTCTCCACAAACAACACAACGATTCCTGTATGCACAGCAATCGCCTGTGTGACCAAACCTTTGACAACGAAAGCATCTGATCACAAGTTTACTATTTCTTTTTTCCCAGTAAATTCTTTGGTGCAATAGACTTCGAATGCATAGTAAATCCTTGATTGATTCACCCACATCAAGTTGGACAACAAAAATGTTGAGTTTTATATTAAGTTCTTTTGTTCTCGCGGTAAAAAACGGAGAAACTTTACTAATTTTTACGTTGGGGGCAGCATTTCTCAGAGCTTCCAAAATAAATTGAATTGGTGTGTCACCATCAAGACCTTTGAGTAATATGGAAGCCCTTTTCGTCTCCTTTGGAGGAAAAGAATACGCGCCTAAGCCTGGTTCACGAAGTCTGTTAATTATCAATGTATGTACACTCGAGTTATTTACATAAGCTTTGGTTTTTTGATAACCAATATTAACAAACTTATATTGAATATCTTTAACTTGACAATCAGCGGCAGCAAGCTTAATACACTCGGCAATTAGTGTGCAGTTTGCACCAAATATAAAAATTGGGGGGCAGAATATAATTTTACTATTTAACAAATTATGTTTGTCACTTGCCCCACATTCGGGATTAACAGCATGTTCTCTGGTATTTTGTTCTTCATGGGTATGTTGGCCTGTGTCCATATGTTCCAAGTCCAAAAGTGCTCCAAACGAATTGTTGTCGAACTTTGGTGGGTCTTGATGGGATACGTGAACTGACTCTTCATTTTTTCTCTTTCTCTTGCTGTTGTTGTTGAAATGTAATGCTGATCGTTTTAATTTGCCTATTACAGTGCACCACTCATATGCATTTGCATTCAGCTGAGGTGTGACGCTCTTCTCTTTCATAGATATTTGGCCTTGTGGAATATTAGTTCTCTCAAGACCGGTTTCAGTTGAATTATGAGCCATTGTGGATATTGGACTGTTCTGGTGTATAAAATCAAATGACTTTAGTAAAGTCACATTGTTTTTATTATATTCCAGCAAAGCTGGAATATTTTTGTTAATTCTTTCACTATTTTCCACTATTTGAGTATTAATATCGAAGGAAATAGATTAAAGTTTATTAGTTTATTCAATAGGTGCTGAGAGACCGCGTTAGGAATTTTAAAGCAACACTAACAACGTAATCACACACGTCTATTCACGTCGGAAAAACTCGCCGAACTCCCCCTACGAGTATTTATAACATTTTTGTTAAAACTATGTCAAAATTAAATTCTTGATGACATTGTACTGGTGTCACTTCAATTCACTCAAAAACACTAAATGCGAAAATAATCCGCCAAATATTGCTACTTTTTTTTGTTCGTAACTAGGCAACATATTCAAAGGTATTGAATAAACCTCAGATATTAAATTCAGATAATTGAATTAATTTAAAAAAAATTCAAAATGCTGGTGTCCCACACATGGGTCAGTAGGGGAATCTGGGTATGAAAATTAAAACTTCGTTTTTGTATATTCGCCAGGATTACTATAAAGTAATCCGAAATTGTCGAAAACAAAATAAATGTTTAGTACTTGAAATGAAACGCGAAAATTTTGGGTTGAAACAACGTCTGGAGCAAGAGGTTTTAAAAAGAAAGAAAAATACCCGTGAATTGCCTAAATATATGCTAGATCAGATTTACAAGGGTTGTACCATAAAAAATGTTCTACAGAACGAGAAGCTGAATTTAAAATTATCGATTTGTCAACACAATGAGGAAGACCAAGTAATTTCGGAACTATAAAATGATCTTACAAGTATATGTATTAAAAAAGGGCATTATTACATCGGAAAAATACAGGACTGAGCAAAAAGTTCCCGGAATTTATTTAGAAAATTAAAAATACAAGTTCATCTAAATCTATATTGAAAGAAGTCACAGGGAGCCAAATCAGGTGAATTCGGTGACTGTTGGACGGTACGAGTATTTGTTGCATTTTTCGTCAAAAAATTACGAATAATGATTGTGACAAATGTCAAGTGAATAGACGTCTTTGTGATCGCTCCATTTCGATTAAAAATTACCCACATAATATTAAACAGTGTTAAAGAAGTAACCTACACAGTGTTTGTTTTGGTGTGCAAGACGTTTTCCTTCCATAAAAAACCTTTCTACATTGCACAAAAAACTAAATAATAAAATCTTTTTCTGTTTGGTGATTATTGTAACCCCTTATCATTAAAGATGTCAGTTACCCGTCAACAGGTACTCAAAGAGAAAACCACTCTGGCTGCTACAGTAACTCCAGATAAATCTGTAACAGGCAACATCCTAATGAAGGAAAAAAAGTCAACGATTTCTGAACAGCTTCGTGACTTAGAATTAAGTCTTATTGAAAAATTGAAATTCCTACTTTCAGAATTTGAAACAAACTTCAACAAAAAATTAAGTGAAGCAGTCGGTTCTCTTAATGATAGAGTGCAAAGCCTTGAAAGAGATTTTTTGGAGCTTCGTAATTACAATTGTAAGCTAAAAGAAGAGCTCGCTGATCTTCAGCGAAAAAAACGCCTGCAAGATGTTATTGTTCGGGGCATTCCGCTAAAACCAAACGAAGATCCAATCGAGTTGGCAAAAAACATTGCTGCCAAACTGAACCACAACCCAAATCCCCCATTTGATGCTTTTCGCTTGAGAAACAAATCAAATACTGGTGATAATCCGTTGCTGATAAGGCTCTCTTCACGGACTGAGCAGGGTGCGTTGCTTGCAGCTTTTCGTGCGAACAAAGGACTCACAGTCGCTCAGCTTCTTGGTGACTCACTTACGCCCATTAGCCGCATTTACATGAATGAGAGTTTGACCAAAAAAAACAATTCACATCTGCGTCATGCACTCCAGCTGCGTCGTGAGGGCTTGCTGTTTTCTGTCAGAACGCGCAAAGGCTTTGTTTACGTGAAAAAGACAAAAAATGACACTGAGCTGAAAATTTCTTCAAACACCAACCTCATCTAAATAATTGTTATTCAATTTTATAATTAATTTTTGGTTTAATATCCAACTTTTTCTTTAATTTGAACATTGGAGCTTTAAGAACAGTTTAATAACTATTGCTATTGTATTCATTTTTATTTGAAAATGTTATATCTTTAGGTTAGGTCTTTTGTAGAGCGAGAAATTATTCATCACTTGTTACCAGCAGGGCTAAAAAAAGATATTTCCTCTCTAAATTGAGTACTGACTTAACATCTAAAAAGCTGTGGAGCAACTGGCGTTCCATTGGAATAGGGAAAACCCATATCTCTACGAAAACACCTGATGCTGATGAATCTAATAAAGCATTTTTATCAAGACCCAGTAGCAATTCTATCTTTCTTCCGGAGAGCAATCTTTTGTTTGGCTCCCTACCCCAATTAGAATTTGAAGTTGTTACAGAAGATGATGTGATTTTTTTCTTTCGAAAGCTTAAGTCAAATGCCATTGGTGATAACGGATTGCATTTACGTTTCGTTAAAATGTTACTTCCGTACATTTCGTTAAAATGTTACTTCGACTTTCCCTAATCAATGGAAAATATTTAAATATATAAAATTATTCCTGTGCCCAAAGTAGCAAGCCCTTCAGTGACGTTGGATTTTCGCCCCATAAGCATCTTACCCTGTTTATCTAAGATCTTAGAAAAAATTCTTTCGAAGTAAATCTCTGCTCATCTTCCTCGCTTTGACTTACTATCAGAAGTTCAATCAGGTTTTCGTGCTAATCACAGTTGCTCCACGGCTGTAGTTAAAGTTCTTGATGACATAAGGCTAAATTTTGATAAAGACTATTTAACGCTACTCTGTTTAATTGATTTTTCGAAAGCCTTCGACAGCGTTAATCATGAAATTTTATGCATAAAGTTGAAACTATATTTCGGATTTAGTGAATCCTCAGTGAGATTAATTAAGGACTATCTATGCAATCGATTCCAAAGAGTGTTTACTAATAAAACATCCTCGCAACCCCTTAAGATGCTTACTGGTGTACCCCAGGGTTCGATTTTCGGTCCTATTTTGTTTTGTCTATTTATTAATGATCTGCCCAATGTATGCCACAATGCTTTACTTCATCTGTACGCTGATGACGCGCAGATTTACCTTTCGCGTCCTATTGGATTAATCGATGACCTTGTGGTAAGATTCAATTCTGATTTATCCGCAATAGCTAAATGGTCCCAGAATAATGGACTTATCCTTAATCCCGTAAAAACTCAATTAATTCTTATTTCTAAAAAATTTTATGATACTGAAGACATTCCACCGATATCGCTAAATTCCACAAGGCTTAGGTTTGCTAATGTAGTTAACAACCTGGGATATAAAATAAACCGATCCCTCTCTGCTACCGACCATAGCAACTATATTGTGTCAAGGATTTACGCAGGTTTACGGAAACTGTGGCTTTTCGCCAGCTTTACGCCAACTGACACCAAACTGAGGTTAATAAAATCGCTACTTGTACCAATCTTCGATTATAGCATCCCTCTCTATAGTAAGCCAGATTCGCACCCTCACCACAAACTACTTGTTGCTTTCAACGATATGGTTCGGTATACCTTTGGAGTTAGAAGGCATGATCACATATCCCACCTACATAAAAGTGTTCTTGGGTGCTCTTTTTCTAATTTTTGGCAATTAAGATGCTGTGTTTTCCTGCATAAAATTATACAAAAGCAATCACCAACATACATTTTTCAAAAACTTATATTTACGCAGTCGCTGAGAACGCTTAATTTGATAACTCCGTCTTGTAATTATTTGAATACGTCGCGTCTTTTCTTTGTCCACTCCGCTAGATTATGGAATACCTTGCCAACAACGATCAAACAGATAATAGGAGAAAAACAATTTAAAAAATCACTATTTGCTCACTTTGATTGATTACGGTCTATGCACCTTCTTTCTTTCTTTCTTCCTCTAACTCTTTTAACTAGCCCCTCTTCTTTTCTCTTTTTCTCTTTTTCTCTTTTTCCTTCTTTGTTAATTTCTGATTTCTCTTCCCTTTTTTCCTCTTCCTTTTTAGTTATTTTCATTATAAGTTTTTCTTTATCTAATTTTTATTAAATTTTCATAACCGTGCTCAGAAATTATATTGTGTAAACTATAAATGATTCTCTAGATATAGCTGAGCTCTACTCGTATGTACTATAAAAGACTTTGTTCTTGTTTGTACTTTTAATAAAATTAAAATTAAATTAAAAAAATTAAAAAATGATGGCACTGTTGCGACGGTGCGTTATCATGGTGCAAAATCCACGAGTTTTCTGCCCACAATTCTGGTCTCTTTCGGCGAATCGCTTCACGCAAACGTCTCATAACGCCCAAATAATACTCTTTGTTTACTGCCTGGGCTTCTGGCAAAAATTCATGATGCACTACACCGTTGTAATTCATGACAACCGTGAGTATTGGCTTCTTTTTTGACTGAAAACTACGTGTTTTTTTTTCATCTCGGCTCATTTGGTGAACGCCATTCCCTTGCCTGATGTCTGGATTGCGTATCGTATTCATAAACCCACGTCTCGTCTCCAGTAATGATCGTTCTCAATCTTCAAATCATCTCTTTTGCGACGTCAACACGGTCTCTTTTTTGCATGAAATTGAGGTCTTTTAGCACCAACTTTGCTGCTACACGACTGAAACCCAAATCATTAACCAAAATGTCTTGGACGTATCCATAGACAATGTTTACGTCCTTCGCTCTCTCTCTGATGGTTAATTTGCGGTTATTGACCAACATTTCTTTTACTCCATCAATGTTTTCGTCGGTTTTCAATGTCGATGGTCTGCCACTGCGTTCATAATCTTCGATTGGCTCACGACCACTTTTGAACCGCTTGTGCCAAAATCGTTGCCGAAAAACTTTTCCAACATTTCCAACGTTCACGCACCATTAAATCCGTTTTTTACGCAAACTTTAATACAAGTTGGTTGTTGCAAATTTAAATCCGTTTCTAAAATTGTAAAAAATCGCCAACACACACATAGATAGATGTACCCTTGGCTACGTAACTTTTGCAAATGTCAAGCCATGACGGAACAATGGGAGCGCCACACGTTGGTTATTGTTTTGATCTTTGAACTTTTTGATCAAGGTGGGATATTGGTTTAATATTTACCCCTCATTATGCTAAATAAACTCGTGTTATATTGTCTACTAGAATATTCTTTGTTTTGTTTCACTTTTTATCAAATGAATAAATATTTATAGAAATTTGTATAGTATTTTGTTTTTATTATTAAAAAAGGCTGATGCAACTGAAATATTTCCAAATTAAATGAACGATTACAATAATTCATTAATTTTGAAAGCGAGGCAAGTCCATTTAGTTATAACGTAATCATTAGCACTGTAATCACTGTTGGATTAAAAACTTACATAATCTGGTACCACAAAATATAAAAAAAAAAATATTTATTAATACTTTCCAATATTTTTAAATTTATTGAAATGCAACCGTTTAAATATGTCGCAATAACAAAAAATCAACTTGCCCAATTTTCAAAATAAACAGTTCAAATATACCAATTGGCAAAAATGTAGTACAATACATGAATTAGAGTACTTAAGCTCATGCGTACGTTTCCTGCTCTTTTCCTTTCGTACCATCTCGAAGCTTGCCCCGATCAATATTGTGCGGGTAGCGAATTTTTATTAAGTTCAAAAAAAAAAAAGTGCGTATTGAGAATAAAAAAGGGAAAAACAAAACAAAGGTAAAATTGTAAAATTTTTGTTGAGTTTATCAAAATTTTATCCGTGTGTCTTTTAAGCAGAGTACTACGGGCAGCATTTGGAAGAAAACACGAGTAACGTCTGGATCACCATTACAAAACAAGAGGGGCCAGATACAGTAACGTAGCGACTTAGCGGCTCGTGATAACCGACAGTAATTTTTACTAAGCCATCCGCAGATTTTTGTATATTTTAACAAACTCCTAGGAGTTTTATGTTACCTGATTAAGAAAAAAGCAAGAAAGAAAAACGAACTACATTGAAATTTTTTACTGCCCGAATCCAACTCGTATGTACAAGACATCAAAAATTTCAAACGAACATATCAACTAAAATACTTGAGAATAGAAAAAATATAACAACAAAAAAAAAACAAATAATAATAATAATTAAAATAACACAAACAGAAATATCTATTGATATTAAAACCATTCATTGTGAAGCCTAAGATTGGATTAAACAAGTTTTGCTTATGGGTAGGTAGCTGTTGGAAACACCAACCGATTTAAGCCTATTGGCCCATTGTGATGCCACGTGAATCTATGATCCTCTTACTAATGGAACCAGTTTGAACTTACGGTGAAGCGTAGGAGACTGTTGACGTCTATATTCCTTAGATCGTTTAGGTAGTTGTACAAGAAAGCTCCTAAGTGAAGTTCTCTTCTCTGGGAGAGAGCTGGACATGTATAAAGTAGGTGGAGGATTGTCTCCTCTTCGTCTTCATCCATGCAGTTTCTACAGAAATCGTTTGTAAAAGCGCCAAGCCTTCTTGCATGCTTGCCTATGAGGCAGTGTTCAGTGATGATATCTATGACGGCGCTGAGATGTTTCCTATTTAGAAGGATCAGACTCTTAAAGCGATTCAGATCTAGCTTTTGCCAGTCGCTCGACATGTTGGTCCAACAGTCCAACTAAGGTCTGGTCTTTTATTGGCATAACATAGATAACGATTGGCATACCTATGCTACCCTTTTTCGGTAGAATAGTTAGAGTGATTCCAAATTTTATCGAGTTTATTGGCACCCAACAAATTTGCTTATATGATAAACAAATGACGAAATACAAATGAAAAAAGGAATCTTGTACTGCTGACCCTTCCTATCGATTGCTTAGTGAGCAGAGACTGACACTTGCCATACACGGATGGTGTTGTCAGAGTAGCCAGCGAACAAAGTCTGTCCATCGGTAGACCAGGCGAGTGACTGTGGTTGGTCGGCCTTTGATGTTTGCGAAACAACCTCTGGGCGGAGTTCCTCGACGGTCTTTTTGCATGCCAAATCCCAGATCTTGTTGGATGGACCATAAGCGACGCACAGCCAGTAACGGTTCGGTGAGAAGCACAAAGCATTGATGATGTCGTTGTGTTCCAAAGTGTACAAGTTCTTGCCGTCATTAAGATCCCACAAGAGAGCCTTGGCGTCCTTGCCTCCAGAGGTGCATAGGGAACCATCGGGCGAAACGGTAACAGTATTCAAGTAACCACTGTGTCCATGGTGATTGTTCTTCAACTTGCAATTTTAAGGCGACGGATAGTCCGTCGTTTCCCAGACACGGGTCCTATTTGGATCTTCTGCTATTCGACTCACGAATACAACTGACATGCACAAACCAACAAACTACAAACTGTCTACGCACTTTCGTGTATGACAGTGACCATTGCGGTATCAGCACCGAAATAACTGTTCCAAACGAAATTGCGGAATTGGATGAGTTTGTCCAAAGGCATTCCTACAATTATAGTAGGGTACGTTGGACAAACTTCACCAGAACACTGACTAGAGCACTCTCCTCGAATTCGCTCTACCCACCGTCCAACAGAAATCTATCAAACGAGGAGATTGACAGGTATCTGAGACGAATGGACGAGACAATCAAACGAACAATGGACAAAACGATACCTCGGTACCAACGCACTGACGAAGAAGACTTATTCCGCAACGCAACTATTGACGCACTGCACCGACATAAAAGTAGACTGCTGTCAAGACTAAAAACCTTGTACAGACAGTTTACTGACAGACATAACCCGGAGATCATGACACTGAAGTCGTCGATTAAAAACCTCCAAACATTAATAACTGAAAATTACAGAGCATCTGTAAGTTTGTATTGGAACAACAAAATTCGGGCTGTAAACACCAGCAACCCGAATATGTTCCCGCAAATAAATAAAATATTTCGGAGAAATAATCAGAACGACCTTCCATGTCTTAAAATCGCCCGAACGACGAACAACGAACAAATACTGTTAGCAGCGGGTATAGATCCAAATGAGGCTGTTGATGATGACAACTTCTTTGTGATCGAGGATCCGCAGGAGCAGGTAGAGGCTATAGGAGCGACTTTCCAGGAAGTGTACAAGGCGGATGTTATCATTGGCCCGAACCACGATCTGGGGAATCGAGTCCTTGTGCACAATTTCTACCTTCGAAATGAAATTGTGAATTGGCGATTCGAGAGCTCGGGTTTCACCCAGTTCAGTGACGAGAATATGGCAAATAATGTCATCACCAACGATAGGGTACTACCCCCGTTCATTTCGAAGGAGGAGCTCCAAACGATCTTCGAATCACTTAGAAGTAAGAAATCAGTGGGAACCGATGAAATACCGAACATTGTGCTTCGACATCTCCCTCTAGAAGCGGTGAACATTTATACCACCCTGTTTAATAATGCAATGAATAATGCACATTATCCAGCGCATTGGAAAACTGCGGTGGTACATCCCATCCCCAAAAGGGATAAAGACACTTCCAATCCGGCGAATCTCCGATCGATCAGTCTTCTTCCAAACATCAGTAAGGTGTTCGAGAAGGTGATCAATAGAGTCCTGACTAAGTGGGTTGAGGACAAACATATAGTTCCGGATAATCAATTCGGTTTCAAAGCGGGGCATGATATCATTCATGCTGCGTCGAAACTGGTTTCTGATATCCAATGGAACAAAAGCAAGAACCAGTGCACTGGTGCCTGCCTGATTGACTTGGAGAAAGCCTTCGATACCGTATGGTTAGAAGGACTCTTTTTCAAGCTGGACAGGTTGGGCATTAGTAAACCACTGCTGTATATTCTTTTCGATATGCTCTCCAATAGACAGTTCATCGTGAAGAATGGCGATGTGACTTCTGCTGGAACATTTAACATTAAAAACGGTCTCCAACAAGGTGCGGTAAATTCGCCGATCCTGTTCAACATTTATACGAGTGATCTGATAGGTTCACTTCACCATGCCATAGCGTATGCAGACGACATAATCGCGTACAGATCGGGTCCAAAGATTGAGGTCATTAATATACTTTTGCAACGTGACTTCGACAAAATTAAGCGATATTGCGATGACTGGAAGTTGAAAATCAACTTTCAGAAGTCGGAAACCATTCTGTTTAGGACGCCTTTGTCTGGGGCCTCTAGGGATACCAGAAAGAATTGGCGAAAGTTCTCGATCGTGGGGCAGCACGGACAGCCACTTGCTTGTCGAAATGTAGTCAGATACCTTGGGATCTGGCTAGATCAATTTCTGTATTTTAAAAAACATATAGATGTTGCTCTGGCCAGAGCCAAAGGTGCTTTTGCCCTTACAAAGAGACTGTTTTATAACAGCCAACTCGATGCGAGGGTGAAGGTAATCTGCTACATGGCCCTTATCAGGCCCATGCTTGTATTTGGATGTCCCGTGTGGTTCAACGTGAGAGCAAGTTTATTGGAAAAGATTCGGGTGTTTGAGAGGGCTTGTCTTAGGACTTGTCTTCGCTTATACAGAACACCAGAGTCTCAGTACATCAAATTCTATCCCAATGAGGTCTTGTATAACAGGGCGAACCTAATAAGAGTGGACAATTTCGCCATTAAATTGACTCGAAGGCACATTGCAACAGCAATGACCTCATCAAACAACCTGATCTCCGGGGCTCACTACCCCAATTATATGTATCACGAGAGAGTTCGCTTTGACGGCTTTATTCCTCCAGAAGCGTTCGTCTATTTAGATAGCAAAGGTCTGATCCAGGACAGATCGGCGGTGCCGCTAATCTTCCACGTCGCTCGAACAGCTGCGGACAGGCGACTCAACTACGACAGAGACGTCGCACATGGCAGTGCGGAGGGTCTCCGGTTCAGTAGGGCGGTAGGGAGTCGCGACAAGAGGGATGTTGCTCAGCAGCACCAACAATTTTGGTGGCTTTTTGAAGGGGAGGATGCTTCGTCGTCGAACTCCTCCAGTGATAGTTAGCTTCATGTGAAGCAAGGTGGGCCAGCCTATTGTTTTTTTTTTTTTTTTTAGCCATGGCCGGCTTACATAGTTTTAGGTAGGTTTAAGTTAGATTTTAAGAAAAAAATATCTATGAAAACAAAAAAAAAATAATATAAAAATAAAAAATTAAAAAAAAAAATATATATATATATACATACATATATTTATATATTATGTATATATATATTATGTGTGTATATATATGTATGTATGTATGCATTAGATGTAAGTAGGTTAAGATTTATTTTTAGGTAGATTATAGGCTTTTAGTTTTAAGTTTTATAAAAAATTAAAAAAGAAAAGTCCAGATACTAAGTTTTTTTTGATTAAAATGTATTTTCTTAGTTGTAGTATTAATAAATGTAAAAATAAAATAAAATTAGACTGTAAGATTCGTCGAAAGACATAGTTTAAGTGTTAGGTTTAACTTAGAGTGCCCGCATGGGGCCAGTAAGTTAGAATAAGATTATTTGTAAGTTATTTAAGCTAATTTTTAAGCATTTTTTTGTCTAGCATTTAAGAGTAATCTAAGTATATAATTAAAAATGCATTTAAACTGAACTAAACTGAACTCAACTTGCAATTGGCCAAGTTCCAGACTTTGACGGTACGATCCCAACCGCACGAGACGATAATTGGGTTCGAGTGGTTTGGTGAGAAACGAACGCATGACACCCAGTCACTGTGTCCATCTTCTTGGATGGTGTACTTGCACTCGGCCAAAGTGTTCCACAACTTGATGGTCTTGTCCCGGGAGCCGGAAACGATTTGACGATTGTCAGCAGAGAAGGCGACTGAAAGGACGTCCTTAGTGTGGTCTTCAAAACGACGGGTGGTCTTGCCAGCGGCCAAATCCCAGAGACGGAGAGTCTTATCCCAGGAGCCAGACAATGCATAGTTGCCATCGGATGAGAGGACAACGTCACTGATAAAGTGCGAGTGCCCATACAAACGCTTCTGTGGGAAACCGTAGTTATTGTCCTCATCGCGGGTCAATTTCCAGACAATGAGGGTTTTATTGCGAGAAGCCGAGATGATAGTGTCGGGATCCTTTGGATTGGTGGCGATTTGGGTAACCCAACCATTGTGGCCCAAAAGGGTGCCACGTAATTGCAATGTCTCAGACATGATTTATCGAAAAATTTATTTTGGAGCGTAACCAACACGCGTCAAACCACGAAAGGAGGTTTCGGAAAAACAAAGGTGAAGGTTAAACTGCTGTGCCATCTCCATAAGAGATGATCGGCATTCACGGGCGGTTTTAGAATTTAATGAGACCGATTCCAGGGTCTTGATATCCGAATATCAATTGGTTTGAGTCTTATGTTAAAGGTAGAATGCAATATGTAAAAATTGGATGCAATATAAGCAGTTCAAAAACCAATAACCTGGGGGTGCCCCAAGGTTCTGTACTTGGACCAATTTTATTTCTAATTTACATAAATTCCTTATTTTTCTCTCCCATTCTTAGGTAAAGTTACGACGACCTTGGAGTCGTATATTGTTCAGCCAGTCCGCTAGATCTAATCGCTGATATAAACCATGATGGTTTCCTACTGAGATGCTGTTTTGCTAATCACAAACGTATTGTTAGTAGTAAAACTAAGTTGATGATTATCAGTCTTATTGAACAAGAGTACCCCGACTTAGACATAATATTTTATTCTCAAGTCTGCCCGTGTCACGACTTGCTATACATCCAATGCAGAATCCAAGGGGGTCAAACATTCAACAGGAATAACTGCAGTATTGATTGCTTCAAAATTGAAGGTGTAGATAATTTCAAGTATCTTGGTGTTACCGTAGATCAAAACTTGAACTAGCCCAAGCACATTTCTGCCTTGAAAAAATATCTTCTTTCTACTACTCGTTGCCTTTTTCGCCTTAGAAAGTATTGCTCTCTCAACACGTTGAAAAGGGTTTATTATGGTGTATTCCAATCAAGATTGCAATATGGGCTTTGTAGTTGGGGTGGCGCTTATATTAGTAAACTGTAGCAATTAACTGTCTCTCAAAAATCTGTAATTCGTAGTGTTTGCGGTTTTCACCGTTATGCGCACACAATGGACCTTTTTAGGGCCTTAAATATTCCCCGTTTGCGAGATTTATTCTATTTTTAAGTCCTTAAAGTCGCCTTGTCATGAGAGGCGGGTAGCTGGTGAGTCCAATTTCTGACTTTCGCAGCTTACGCAGCCATTCAAACTTTGTTGTAAATGTCCCTGCTTTTCGCACTACAAGTTACAGAAACTTTTACTCCATTGTTTCATGCAAACCATTTAACACTTTGCTCTTAGAAATTCCATCCATAAGAAATTTGTCCGCATTTACTAAATTAGTTAAATCACGGCTTCATAGTTTTAATCATCATGAAATCGAAACTCTACTAAGTTATTCAATTTAAGATATAGTAAAGTAAATAAATAAAACTGATGAATAAATACATATGAATAAAGAAATTTGAATTGAATTGAAATTGAATTGAAATATCCTTTGCAGATATCACGTTTTTCTTCAGTAAGGACAGAGCTTCTTTAATCGGAAAGAGCGGCTTAGATTTAGCTTATCTGAGAAAAGACCGCCACCAACCCCCCTATCGGTCTGTGTAGAAGTCGTTTGACTTGTCCTCCATCTAATCATCTTCCTTCCAGAAGGATCTTACATGGAAGTCTTTGTCAAACCAAAGTTCAGGTATGTAATCGATGTTCTCTGTGAGGATTCCTAATGTATTAAGAATGCTAGCGTGGCCAAATGAATTATTTGTCCCTTGTGTAGTCACTTTAAGGCGAATAGCTGCCGTCACAGCTACTTGCCTGCTGAAAATATCAAATGGAACAGAATGTCTATTGCTGCAGAACGAGTGGACCGTAAGGCTCCGTTTATGCATAGACATGCTGTTCCTTGGACTCAGCTTAGTTTACTCCCAATCCACAGCGATCTGTCCACTGAGTTAATCTGTTAAAATTTAGTTGAAGGGGTTCTTTAATGGTATTAGAATAGCAACGTCATCCGAATAGGCAATCACCCTACTACCACCCGCTTCCAGGTATATAGGCACTTCATTAACCACTAAGTTCCAGAGAAGGGGAGAGAGAACACCGCCTTGCGGCATGCCTCTGCTACCACACTTTTTAGCAGAAGTCCCATCCCGTCTGGAGATTATTATCCTGCTATTTATCAACTCCCCAAGTGAGTCGTCTACCTGAAGAATTGACAGCGCAGTCGTGATTACGGATGTGTTGACGTTGTTAAAGGCGCCCTCTATGCCTAGGAAAGCAACCATTGTTTACTCTTTATATTGTAGGGATCGTGCGATGTGGCTAGTCAGTGAATGCAAAGCTGTTTGCAGCGACTTTCCTTTACAGTAGGCATGTTGAGCCGTTGACAGAAGTCTTGGATCAATTTTAGCTCGTATATGGATATCAATCAGTCGTTCTAGAGGTTTCAGAAGAAAAGATGATAGACCGATAGTCTGAGGTCCTTTGGGACAACATGAGAAAATTGTCCGGCTTTGGGAATGAAAACTACATTGACTTCTCTCCATGACACTGAAATGTGGATAAGTTTTGCACAGCCCCTCATAATATTTTCTAATGTAGGCAGAATAATATCTGAGGACGTCTGTAGCTCGTATTATACATGCAGGTATTATACCGTCCGGACCAGCAGACTTGTACGGTTTGAAGCTATGCAGCGCCCAGAGCAGAGTTTTTCTCTTGTAATCAGACCATGAATTTTGCTCACGGTTGCAGTAGTCCTTTTCGCATATACGAGTAACTAAGCAAATATTTTAACAAGGTAGAGAGATTTGTGCGCAGACTCACAAGAATCGTGGGTGGTTAATAACATATTTAACTTACTACCTATACCAATAGAACATAATATATTGTACTTAAATGAAGTGTCTATAAATCGAAACTATTATACCTATTAAGTCATGCGAAAGCCGTTATAACTAAATACATTTACGTATGTTATAATATTATAATATTTTAAATACTAAGTTTTGTTGAGATGTGTTACTGATCTGTGTTCGAGGGAGTTTTCTAGGGTTTATCTTAGTAAAATTTGATGACAAGATAATCATGGTCCACTGGTATCGACTAAGTGCCGTGGGAGGGATTCTACTGGTGTTAAGAAATCAATGACACCACCCTGACATTTTAATCTAATAGAATTCTTTTAGAATTTTATTCTTCAATACTTCATCTTTTGCAATAGCCCTACTATTCTACATACATATGTGTGTGCATATGTTAATTCGTCAGGTATGCTGGGAATCCTACTATATATTTTCTCATTTCTACTTATTTTCAGATCTATACCCCTCTTAGCATGATTGTTTTTGTTGTTGTACAGAAAAATAAGCAGCAAATACCCCCCGCCATCAAGCTAATGGTGGCAACCGCGAGCATGCCAACCGCTACCTTCTGGTAAAAAAGTTTAACAACTTACCAACTTAACTCACCCCTAAATGGAACAGCCACTACAGGTCTTTAAGTACTCTTGTTATTACACGATCGAATGTTCGACGCGTTCTAATGTAATTGATAGTACATAATTTGGAAGTGTTGCGCTGGCTACAAAGCAGATTAGCCTTGTCCAAAGAGTTTACAACAGTAATGCCATTATAAATGAGAGTTAGAATAGAGAATAGATTAATTGAATTTAATTTGCTTTTTAATTGAGGCATCATGTTAATACTAACTACTATATTTGAATGCTATCTATTACATACTTAGGTATTGTTCTTCTCTATTGGAAGAAAGAAACCACATTGTAATGCATTGCATTGTCAAGGTCTGGTCCTAAAATTGTTTAGTTTTTACTAAATTGGACATTGCAGCCGGAGCAGTTTGTCCGCCCGAGTTTTATTTTATTACAGTGGGCAAGATGGTGTATTTTGTCATATTTGGTGAGTCGTCTTGTTCATTGATTTTCTCTCAAATTTGTCTATATAGCTGTCGAGATTTGGTATATTGTCCATTTGCAGAAGAATGCAGGATTAGGGGATTCACACAGTACCCTCAGTCTTTTTCATAGATTTTGTTGGTTCTCTTAGAAATATAAAACGCTAAACAAAAAAAAAACAAACAACAGTAAACATATTTTATTCAAAATTGTTTCATATATTAGACCACACTATTAATTATCTAAAAAAAAATGGATTCACTCGAAATGACTGCCTTTTGCTTTAACACAAGCTTCTAAACGGGATGGCCATTGAGCTATAACGGCACGTACGGTTCCCATTAAGACCGTGGACGCTGCTCTGGTTAATACAGTTTTAAGGCTTTTGAAATTTCTGTGAGGAGTCTTGCAGGCCATGTTTTCCAATTCTGACCACAAACCATAATACAGTGGATTCAGATCTGGACTCCCCGATGGCCAATATTCTGTTGCTATAAAGCCAGGCATATTGACTCTGAGCAACAGCTGCGTGGTTTTGGATTTATTCGCTGGAGCAGAGTCCTGTTGGAAGATCTATCTGTATCCATTGAAAAGGGTATTGGTCAAACCCTTCACAACATCCTCTAGCACATCTTCTTGGTAAACCTTTGCACCAGTTTTTACCGCTTCTTCACAGATATGAAGGGATGTCACACCATGGTGAGAGACCCTCAACCAAACTATTACGGAAGCGGGGTTGACGTCCCCCAACCCTTGGAACAACTTTTTTTCGCTTCCTTAGATGAAGTGGCATAAATTTAGTCATTTTGTTTGTTGAAAACTTCCGCCACGGTAAAAATCTTCTCATCCGTAAACAGAATGTTTTCATGGCCATTGTCCGCGTGCCACTGCAAAAGTCCTTTACATCTTTCCAGCCTAATTTTTTTAGTTGAGGAGTTAGAAGATGACCCGTGGACCGATGATGGGCTTTCATTAGCAGATCATCCCAAATCAGCCTAGACATGGATCTGATTGATATATCCAATTCCTTTGGCATGATCTTCTGCTTCCTAAGGGGATTTCTCCGTATTCGTTCACTCACTGCCTTTACTACCGCATTCGTACGGACGACGCGCGGGCCTGTCCTCTACTCCAGACGATTCGCCGAAACGAACAATAGCCCGATAAACGAATATTCTCGATATTCCGAGTGGTTTTAGCAACTCGAAAATTTGGCCAGCACTCTTTCCGCACTTATGCAACGCTATTACCACGATTCGATTCTCTTCAACGCCCCACCACATGTTAATAGTTTGAAAACTGGAACCAAACTGACTAGTATTCTTCACTGATCAGTGCATGTATTCTGAAAAAAAAGTTAACGGATCTATTCCCGCAAGAAGTTTTGATCGATAAGGGCTGGAAATTGTGTAACAGAACTTATGGCAGGACTAGGTATAGTTGTTTGCAACATTCCGTCAAAATCAACGAAGTGGGCTGTTATTTCAAGTTGACGCCAAATGCTTTCTATTCTCTTTGAGCTATGCCTGCTGTCTAAAGATCCAGATATACATACATACATATGTACATAAGTTCGTATAGAAAGTTCCGGACTTTATGCTGTTTGAATTAGGAATCTACATTAATTGTTGCTAGGCTATCTACGTACTCATGTATTCGAATATTCGTCTAGAGTATTGTAATAAAGCGGAACCAAGCAGCGGACAGTTGAATTTGTGGCTTCGAAGATGCTATAATGTGTGGATAGATTGAAGGATTGATGGACGCAGAGATCCTCAGAGAAGACTTCCGCGCCAACTTTTTCGGCTGCTTTAGAGCCTTCTATGAAAATAGAAATAGACTTATGGAACTTGATTTCGCATTATCTCTATTCGTTCTTATTTAGAATGCAGTTATTGAAGTTCATACAGAAGTTAGTTTTAAAAGTAGGTAGAGATATAATACTTCACGAATAGTTTTATAATGGTAAGGTATTTATATGGTCAAAGCAGAACGGATGAGAATGAAAGCCTGCGTGTTAAATCTCGTTAAACCCAGGTGTTCTTTGACTCTTTCCAGAAATAAGATATTCATAAAGGGTCCGCCATCTAACTTTTTTTTTCAACTAGTGCTTATTTCGTAAATGGTAACACTTAGCTTATGTCTGATTTGACAGATAATTAGTTTTATCCTTCCGGTTAATAATGGAAAATAATTTCATTCAAATGGCTGCCTCGGCTGGCCATGCAGTAGCCTACACGATCGGTCCAATTTTTAAGCACCTTATCGATTGTGTGCAGCTGTATTTCACCAATGGCTTCACGAATATTGTCCTTTAAAGCATCGATTGTCTCTGGCTTGTCGGCGTAACACTTATCTTTTACGGCACCCCACAAATAATAGTCCAACGGTGTCAAATCGCAGCTCCGAGGTGGCCAAACGACATCAGCTCTGCGGCTGATAATGCGATCTTCAAAAACAGGGCGCAAAACATCGAGTGTAGCTTCGGCTGTGTGGCACGTAGCGCCGTCCTGTTGAAACCAAATGTTGCCAATATCCTCCTCTTCAATTTTTGTGAACAAAAATTCGTTCAACATGGCCCGATAACGATCGCCATTGACTGTAACGGCCACTCCTTGCTCATTTTCGAAGAAAATTGGCCCAATTATGCCTCTGGACCAAAATCCACACCAAACAGTGACTCGTTTTGGGTGTATCGGCTTTTCAATGTATGCGTGTGGGTTTTCTGTGCCACAAATGCGACAATTTTGCTTGTTTACATACCCGCCAAGATCAAAATGAGCTTCATCTGAAAAGATGATTTTTTTGGCAAAATCGGCATCTTCTTTAAGTCGATCGATCGCAGGCCCACTTAGCGAAGCGTAGTTCAAGCATATACACAACCATATTCGTTCAGCGGAAGGATAAAACTAATTATCTGTCAAATCATTCATGAGCTAAGTGTTACCATTCACGAAATAAGCACTAGTTGAAAAAAAAAACCTTAGAAAAGTCGAAAGAAACCACATACTGCTTCAGTTTATTCCATGGAGAATGCTCGGTTTCCCATTCTATCATTTTGCTTGGGCATGCTGTCAGCGCAAACGCACGGCGACTAGTACGTATTCGGGAATTTTTTGCTTCAAAGTGCTACTTTATTCGGAGCATTGCGTTGCTTACCAGGACGGGTTAGATCATCGCTCAGTTTTTCCCCATTCGATATTAGTCTAGAATAATGTTGTGGGCTGTCCTTGGTAAATAAAGGTAAATAAATGTATCGTTTCTAGTTTGTTCCAACCTCGACCTGTGTAGCTAAAGTGTTGCTTGTTACGTCCTCCTTTCTTTTAGAGTATTGGACTTTGAATTAAGATAACTCTACTGTTGAGGTTGTGGGATTCGAAATTATGAAGGAAATACGCTCTTCTATTTATCCTCATGTATTTGCTCATAGTCGTGTGGTTTATCTGTTTCTTACCGACAATCCACTTACCGCCGGTCTCAAAAATATTGCTTACGGATTTCCAGTAGCCGTAAACAATTGTGTGCTCGACCCGCTGACCGTTTCCGCTCCTAAACACATAGTTCCTGACATTTTTGGGGCACTGCACGATGCCGAACTCTGTCTGTAATGTACATGGGTATAGGAATGCGTTTTGCACTCCAATATCGGCTACTCGCCTGTTTCGGACATCAAGTAACTTCTAAGTACATACAATAGTTCGTTAACAGAGATTTGCTATATTTGAATCGATATCCACCGGCAATTACCTTCCAACTGATTACATTGATTCTGAACCCTTGCTTAAAATGATTTATGAATAATAATAATCCGTCGGCTTACACTTCCACTATCGCAATAGTGAAATTGCACGAATTGCTCTACGAATTCCTTCCTCATCCACCATCAGCGATTATTTTCTGTTTCCAAAAACGAAGAAGGCTTGGACGTGCGAGTAAACGTTTCGCATTAAATGAAGAGGTTATTTTCGCAATAGAAACGATGATATATTACGCTTACAAAATTTGGAGCATCGCTGGACTAAGTGTACGGAATTTAAAGAAGATATTTGCCAAAAGATGTTGTGGCCAGTGTTAATAGAGAACCGAATTTGTCCCTTCACAAGCCTGCTCGGGGGCTTGAACTTTGTCTGTCCACAACTTTCGAATGAATTTTGACCTAATTCTTTACCAGATCCAATTGGTGCAAGAATTAAAGCCGTTGGACCATGGCTTCGGATCTTCGAAGAATCGGCTTAAAGCCAATTGGAAGGTGATCAGGAATTTCGTGGTAAAATTCTGTCACTGAGGGTCACTTAACTGATACGTCAAAAAGCTATTATAAATTGGCGTATTTAGAATGAGAACAATACCCAAGTGGCTCTTCAGACACCATAGCATTCATGAAAAAATTTACCCTATGGTATGGTTTGAACGCTGGTAGCATCACCGGGCGAGCAGAAGCTCGCGTTGCAGTCATCATTTATTGCGATAATAGCTTGAACAGAGAAATGATTTCAAGATTGGGATATGTAAATTGGTCACCAAGGTGTTGCGATTTAACGCCGCTCGATTATTTTCTCTGGAGGTAAGCGAAATAGCTTGTTTACGTGGATAAACCAGCAACGGTTGAAGTTTTGGAAGACAACATATGTATTAGAGCGAGTTATTGGGGAACCACGGCAGCAGATACTCCTTACCAAAAGCCAATGTCGTGTATTTTTATTTAAATTTGTTTTCCGGACTCCACGAAAGAAAATGTATGTAATCTTTTGTTAATGCTTGCACAACATTATTCGAACGTTAATCTACAGGGTGTTTCACTACATGCGCCCCAATTTGCATGAGTGAATGGGCTCGATCCATTATTTTATGACTTTCGCATAATTTGGCAGATATTCAAACAATTTGACATCAAAGCTCTCTAAACCAAAAAACCTCAAAGAAATTAGTCTAAAGGTGTTGAATCGCACGAGATGGGCGGCCAATTTCTGGTGATAAAACTAAGACCGAACTTCGTTTTCCAAGCCTTCAGTTCCAATTTATCATAAGGAAAAACAAAGTGTTAAAAAATTATTATTGAACGATAGCGGTCACCATTGAGACTGTCATCGAATCGCCCGCATGGTCTCGGAAGAAATGTGGTCCAATGGCACCTCCGACATAAAAACCACACCAAATAGTAAATTTTTTCGTATATAAGGTGTAAGAAGGTACTGTTCATTTGACTAAATGCCCTAACAAACCCATTGAAATTTTTTGCCTCGTCACTGAGGATGGTTTTTTGTTCAAAATCCGGATCTTCTTCCATCTTCAATAGAGCACAACGTATTGCCAAGTCTTTTGCATAATACTACCTTGATCAAAGATCCCGGAATAACCATCGTGTGGCACTCCCATTGTTCCGATTTGAGTTCTATTTCTTTTTTTTGTTAAATTGGTAAATCTGTTGTTAACATTCCCTCTAAATCTTGCCGTCATAGCTTGACATTTGCAAAAGTTACGTAGCCAGGAGTACATATATCCGTGTGTGTGTGTTGGCGATTTTAAACAAATTAAGAAATGGATTTAAATTTGCAACAACGAACTTGTATTAAATTTTGCATAAAAAACGGATTTAATGGTGCGCGAACGTTGGAAATTTTGGAAAAGTGTTTCGGCAACGATTCTCTAAAGAAAACGGTCGTTTACCAGTGGCACGAGCTGTTCAAAAGTGGTCGTGAGTCAATCGAAGATGATGAACGCAGTGGCAGACTATCGACATCGAAAACCGACGAAAACATTGATGGAGTAAAAGAAATGTTGGTCAATAACCGAAAATTAACCATCAGAGAGATAGCGGAGGACTTGAACACTGCCTATGGATCCGTCCAAGACATTTTGGTTAATTATTTGGGTTTCCGTCGTGTTGTTCAATTTCATGCAAAAAAAGAGACCGTGTTGACGTCGCAAAAGAGATGATTTGCGAGGCTGAATCCGATCCCGCATTCATCAAAAGGATCTTTACTGGAGACGAGATGTGGGTTTATGAGTACGACACGCAATCCAGACATCAGGCAAGTGAATGGCGTTCACCAAATGAGCCGAGACCAAAAAAACCACATCGTTTTCAGTCAAAAAAGAAGGCTATGCTCACGTTTTTCATGGATTACAACGGTGTAGTGCATCATGAATTTTTGCCAGAAGCCCAGGCAGTAAACAAAGAGTATTATTTGGGCGTTATGAGACGTTTGCGTAAAGCAATTCGCCGAAAGAGACCAGAATTGTGGGCAGAAAACTCGTGGATTTTGCACCATGATAACGCACCGTCGCACAGTGTCATCATTATTCGTAATTTTTTGACGAAAAATGCAACAAATACCATCCAAGAGGCACCGAATTCACCTGATTTGGCTCCCTGTGACTTCTTTCTGTTGAATCGAGTTAAAAAAAACTACTACGGGGAACGCGTTTCATCAGCCGAGAGCAAGTAATGGAAAAATTGCAGGAAGCACTGCTGGACATACCGAAAACCGAATATAAAAAATGTTTCGAGGATTGGATCAAGCGCTGGCATAAGTGTGCTGCAGTCAATGGGGATTACTTTGAAGGGGACAATATAGATTTAGATGAATAAACTTGTATTTTAAGTTTCTGAACAAATTCCGGGAACTGTTTGATATACCACGGCGACGTTCAGCTCTTGAGAGCGGCCCGAAATCAATTGATTGCGGTTTTGACTTACCGACAGCGTACCTTTCGCTGTCTCACTGACGCTCAACTGTTCGCTTATCGGAATGATTATAACCGCGGAAAATTGGATCTAACTCACGTAACTTGGTTGTAACTGAAGGAGAACTTGGAGTTCAGTTCAGTTTCAGTTCAGTTCAGTTTTAATGCATTTTATTTTCTTAACACTAACTCTTACATTCTAACAAAAAATGCTTAAATGCTAGCTTACAATTACTTAACAATCTTATGCTAACTTAATGGCCCCACACAGGCGCTCTAAGCTACTCTAAATTCTTATAACTTTGTCTTTCGACTATATTTACATTTTACTTAGAACTATTTATCTTGAATACTTAAGGCTAAGAAAAAATATTTGTTAAGAAAAACTTAGCATATGGACATAATTTTTATTATTTTTTATAAAAACTTAATATCTAACTTAAAATAAACCTTAGCCTACCTAACATAATGCACAATACACACATACACACAGATAGACATTATACACAATTATATACATATATTAGTATATACCTTTGTATATACTAGTACATGTATATATTTCTTAAATACTAACCTAAACCTATGCCAGCTGGCCATCGGTATTCACAGAGAAAACAGATTGGTCAGCTCTGTCTCATTAGTGAGGCTGGTCCGTAATTGAAGGAAACGACGACGAAACATCTTCTCCATCATTCAACCACCAAAAATGCTGGTGCTGCCGAACGACGTCCCTCTTATCGCAATTCCCCACCGCCCTACTGAACCTGAGGCGATCCACACTGCCGTGTGCGACGTCTCTGTTGTAGTTGAGTCGCCTGTCCCCAGCTGTCCGAGCGACATGGAAGATTAACGGGACCGCTGATCTATCCTGGATCAACACTATCTGATCAAGGTAGAGGAATGCTTCCGGTGGAACGAAGCCGTCAGAGCGCACACTCTCGTGGTAAAGGTAATTGCAAGGGCAAAAGCGCCTCCAGCTCTGGCCAGAGCAGCATCTACACTTTTGCCAAAATACAGAAACTGATCTAGCCAGATCCCAAGGCATCTGACTACATTTCGACAGGCAAGAGGCTGTCCGTGCCGTCCAACGACCGAGAACCCTCGCCAATCCTTTCTGGTATCCCTAGAGGCTCTAGACAACGGCGTCCTAAAGAGAATGGTTTCCGACTTCTGAAAGTTGATTTTCAACTTCCAGTCATCGCAAAATCGTCTTAACTTATCGAAGTCACGCTGCAAGAGAGTGTTAATGACCTCGATTTTTGAACCTGTTCTGTACGCTATCACATCGTCTGCTTACGCAATAGTATGGGGAAGTGAACTTATCAAGTCGCTTGAATAAATGTTGAACAGGATCGGCGAATTGACCGCGACTTGCTGAAGACCATTTTTAATTTGAAATAGGTTGAACCACCGCCGTTTTCCAATGCGCTGGATAATGTGCATTATTCATTGCATTATTAAACAGGGTGGTGTAAATGTCCACCGCTTCTAGAGGAAGATGTCGAAGCACGATATTCGGAATACCATCGGTCCCCACTGATTTCTTAACTCTGATTGTGTCGAAGATCTCATGGAGTCCGTCCTTCGAAATGAACGGGGGGTAGGCCACCCTCTCTGGCAATGACGTTATTTGCCATATTTTAGTCGCTAAACCGGGTGAAACCAGAGCCCTCGGATCGCCACTTCCCTATTTCATTTCGAATGCAGAAGTCGTGCACCAAGACGCGATTGTCCAGGTCGTAATTATGGCCAATGGTAACAATGGCCCTGTATACGAGTACTTCCTGGAAAGTCGCCCCTATGGCCTCAACCTTCTCCTGTGGATCCTCGATCACAAAAAAGTCATCATCATCAGCGGCCTCATTTGGATCAATACCTGCTATTGTCAGTAACCGTTCGTTGTCTGTTGTCCGGGCTAATTTAAGACACTGAAGGTCGTTTTGATTTTTTCTCCGAAATAGTTTATTGATTTGCGGAAACATATTCGGGTTGCTGGTGTTTACAGCCCGAACCTTGTTGTTCCAATACAAACTTACAGAAATTCTGTAATTTTCTTTTATTAATGATTGGATATTTTTAATCGACGACTTCAGTGTCATAATCTCCGGGTCTTGTCGGTCTGTTAACTGTCTGTACAAGTTTTTGAGTCTTGACAGAAGTCTACTTTTCTGTCGGTGCAGTGCATCAATAGTAGGATTGCGGAACAGGTCTTCGTTAGTTGTACGTCGATACCGCGGTATTGTAGTGTCCATAGTTTTTTTAATTGTCTCGTCCATTTGTTTTAGGTAATTGTCGAGAGCGCTCTTGTCAAGGTTGCGGAGAAGCGTGTCCATCGGGTCTTACTGTAGTTGTAAGAATATCTTTGGACAAACTAATCCAATTCCGCAATTTCGTTGGGAACTGTAATTTCGGTGCTAAAACCGCAATGGTCGCTGTCATACACGAATGTGCGCAGACAGTTTAGCGTTTGTAAATTCGTACCTGTCAGTCGTATACGTTCGTCGTACAGCAATAAATCCAAATAAAACCCGCCTCTGGGAAACGACGGGTTATCAGTCGCTTTAAGACCGAGTCTGAACATGACATCGTGCTGACCCCACCAATCGAGTAGTAGGTTCCCTCTAGTATTTGGCAAATTATTTCCCCAATCTCTGTGTCTAGCGTTGAAATCCCCGCCGATTATAAAATAAATCTCCCCCGATTCCAGCCTCAGAAGTCGAAAAAGCGTGTCGAGCTCTGTAATGAATAGAGTGGATTGTGAAGCCTCAGGTGCATAAACAGAGGCCAAGTACAGCCGCTTTCCACTGCGGAGCGGGATGTAAATGACGACTGCCTCCAACACCTGGAACCTGCGCAACACGCCCTTGTACACTCTGTGAAATTTTATACCTTCTTTAATGAAGATCGCGACACCGCCTCCACGTTTGGATCTGGGCCGGTTTCTTCTTCTAACAATATAATTATTGTACTCCAGTTTGTGCTTATCGGTTAGCTTGGTTTCGCTAGCGAAAAGCACATCAGGAGTTTGGTCTTGTAGCAATTTAAACATCGCGGCTCTTCGTTCGATCCTAATCAGTGAATTCACATTCACCGCAAGGACCTTCAAAGTTTGCTCCACCATGTGCGTACCCATTACGGCATGTGTTGCGTTAGGCCCGGCAGCAACGCGTCCACCCGCTTGGCCTGTTCTTGAACCTGCTTTTGCAGCTGAGCCATCTGCCCTTGGATTGCAAGCAAGATGGCTAACATGTTGGGTGCAGCTTCCGTTGTTCTCGGCATCGGCGCCGGAGAAGCAACAGTCGCTTGCTGTACCGTAGCCCCCCTACCTGACGCCATTTGGGCGTAGGAAATTTGGGGCGTGGCGGCTGGTGTTTGAAACCTCACAGGTGAACGTTTGAAGGCGAACTTGGATATGAAATTCGGATGATTTGCAAACATCATTGAAGCGTACACCTTCCCACGGTAATCTAAAACACAAATATGACTTCTGTCATTTCATCTATGTATGTAGGTACGAATATCATACTTACTGTATATGGTTCTATGGTCGAGAGACAATTTATATCTAAATATCACTTTTCCGTAAGGATTCAAATGAAATTATAAAACAATGTCCTTTTTAGGAAAAGTTTGCATTTCATGTATTGTATGTTAAATATGTTCATATGTGCATATGTATGTATATCGTCTTTAAGGTGTATCTTTAAGCACTATACTGTTTCGGCTTCTTGTAGTGCACATATGTAATTCATAAATATAACGTCATGTGTAAAACCCTAACTCTGTGGAGTATAATTATCTATTAAATCTTTGCATGTGGCATTTGGAAACTTGTTTTTTTTTTATCTTCTCCTTCGTTCTCCCATTTCCTTCTCATTCTACACAAAACACATGGCTAAAAGAAAAAAAAAACAACAAAAGAAAATACTTGTTTCGCGCGACGAATGTGTTCACGTTGAGCTCCGAGAGTGCCACTGCTTCTGTCAGTGTGTGCGCCAGGTCCAATTGTCGTATTCGACAAATGCTGCAGGCATCCAATCAACGAACACACTCACATCTAAAAACGTTTAATTTGAAATCTTATTTATTAAAAAATATGATAAATTAGATTGCACAATTTTCCAGAATTGCTAATCATTCATTGTCTCTCTGTGGTTAGGAAGCTTGTTTCTGCATCTGAAGATACAGCGCTGAAGGTGTTTTTTTTTTCTATTATTATTATTATTTTGTTTTAAATATGTACCTACATACATACATAATCAGGAAGGAGAAAATGTACAGATCTGTGTAAAAAAAAAACAGAACCTTGATTAATGTTCTGGATGTGGCGGTCTCCGATTTCCACAAACCCAAAATTCAAAAAGAGGATGTGCATAATAAAATTTTCAAATTCAATCCCTGTCTATCATGAAGTACCTAACTCAACTATGATGTAGACGAGCTAGATAAGCTAGGTCATCTAGGGTCTAGGTTAAAGTTGTACGGTTCATGACACTATATACCATGGCCTGACCTGTACCAGTCATACGAACACATTAAGAAAAGGGGAAAGGGAAAAAGGTCTTACAACGGCGACTGTGTAGATGAATACAAAAAGTACAAGCAAACTCGTAAAATTCAAAAAGAGTGGAAAAAAAGGGAAATGCACACTATACGCATTGCCTTGCCACCGTATTCATTATATCGGTTCTATAGTGATACGTTTTTTTTAATCTTTTTTTTCGAATTCAAAAGTGTATAACAGTCAGCCTGTTCAAAAGTCTTATCGTCTCGCCTGGTGTATGGGCACTCTTGTCTTGTTAAAACATGCAGATGCAATGTGCAATGGGTCGTCCTTTTGGTTCTCTCGAATGCGTGGGAATTTCGACATGTGTGCGAGGAAAATTCGATGAGCCGTTTTCTTTTCCTTTCCTTTGATTTCTTCGAAGACAAAAAAAATTTTGTATATTTTTCATATGTGTTTATTTCTTTTTTTCTTTTTTAGCAGAAGATATCTTTTTAAATCATTGACGCGTTGCATTTTACCCTAGGGAATACAAATTTCCGTTCCACTGAAAGATATTCATTCAATAGATTAATCGCAAATGGATGATTGCGACAAAATCTCGGACTAGTATTTGGTACTCGTAGTTTGGGAAAAATTCGTCGCATACACCTTGTCTGCACCAAGTGCAAGTGTTCGACTTATTAATTTTCTAAAACATTTCAAAAATGTACGTGAACTCAAATCATTTGACGCATTCGTCTTTTCTAACGACTATATGTACATACTTGCACATGTATGCATGTAGGTACCTTTTTATTTTCTAGTCTTTAGTGACGGTTTCACACGTTCGTTGACCACTGGTTCCTGCCTGTCGGTCAAATTCTAATTCACGTAATTTTTGATCCACCTGGCCTTTTGTTTTGTGAGTTGTATTTGAGGGTTTCTCAGAAAATCTGTGCACTTGAAACAGAAAAGAGTTACGTCTACCTACATTGTGCTATATTTTTCAGAGCAAATTAGGTATAGGGAAAGTAAGTTTTATCATTTTACGGAATAAAGGGTCTTTCAAAAATCGTACCTACATAGATGTTGTTTTTAAAATAAAACATGTAAATACTTAAAACTTTAATTTTTATAAAAGTATGGCTCTTAACCATTATGTGTGAAAAATTAAATCATTTAAATGTCCACCACGAAGACGTCTGGAGGCTCTCAAACGAACAGCATTACAATACAGGCTTTTCTGCGGATTAACTCTCTACGGCGACATTCGAGGCAATAATAGATATGTACATATGTAGGTATAGCCTTATTTGGGTTATTTCAACATACTCAAAGCTCAGCTCATCTTAGGATTTTTCCTCATTTTGTTAGGGTGTCGAAACAAATATGGGGTCAGAGCCGTATGGCGGTGGCGCTTGCATCTCAGTAATGAGCTACTGACAATATTCGTTGAAAAACCTTCTCTTCAAGATTGATTGAGGCCATGATAAGACCAATTGTATCCTATGGCTGTGGGTCGCTTGTCTGATGGAACGAATTCTCACGCAAATACGTCACTGCTCTTTTTACCAGACTCAAAAAAACGGTCTATCTCGGCTGCTTGGGGGTTTTACCTAGCACGCCTAGCTCTCCTCTAGACGCATTGATGAATATCTCACCCCTTGATATTTAAATCACGGGCTGCACTCTTAAATTTATTTTTCGTCTTTGGTACAACATGTACTGGAGCTTTGATGACCCTTCGCGCCGATTGGCTTTTGACTCTGGTTTCATTCACATGCCGTCTGACGCAATGACACAAAAAAAAATCGGTTTTCCCAATGCCCAGGAATGGTTTTGGCCAAAATCTGAGCCAGGAAAAGAATTCAGTCGGATCGCGATCCTACGTCAGATCTGGCTGTGTCTTCGGTTAGAGCTTCCATTGAGGATTTGGTTTCAGATGAGCATAACTGCAGATCTAGGTTGCCGGCAGACCAAATGAATGCTTTCCGGTTTGAACTCGCGGGCCAATCAGAGGAACACCTGATGTTAAGGAGACCTACATATATATGTATTGTACATGAGTATATATTTTTACTTATCTTTTATTTTTAGCTTTTATTCATGTTTTGATATCCCACTACACTTTTTCCTTGATGCAATTACTTATGTGATAAGCCTTGCCTTGGCAAGGAACCTTACGAGAAATAAACGCCTTATATATTGTGGCCAGGTCAAAGGATGTGAAATATTTCTTATATCGCTTAAGGAAACCTAGACATTTCACAGTATTTTTGGTGACATCATTGATACACATAACGAGAGTGGAAAGTGTTTCGGTTTTAATGATGCAAGTGCCATTTATGAATAATGGCAGCAGCAGACAGCATTGTGTTTAGGAAGCATTAAATTCCACTCTGTTGATAGTTCCCCAATTGGTTATACTACTAATATCAGAATTTAATGTACTTGAAATACGTTCCCGTTCTACAGCCGAAGAGCAGGGACGGGAGTACTGGAACGAATATGACAAACAGAGAGTAATGTCGTCAGCAAAGGAGTATATTGGATTAGAAGTAGCAGACAAGAGATCATTGATGAAAATTAAAAAAAGTATCGGAGACAAAACGGAGCCTTGGGGCACACCAGCTTTTATTTTGTGAATGTTAGACTTGAAATCATCCAAGACAACTTGAATTGAACGTTCCGAAAGGTAATTTCTAATCCATTGAAGAAGAGAGTCGTCGATCCCAAATGCACGCATTTTCGACAAAAGAGCCTGATGCCAAACTCTGTCAAATGCCTTAGAAATATCAAGTGCAACTATCTTGCTTTCGCCAGATTGATGTACGCATTGGTTCCACTTTTCGGTGAGACCTGCCATCAAATCACCAGTGAACGACGAAAACTGTTCTGCTGGTCATTGAGAAGTTTTCGGGTTTTGACATATTTCATGAGCTGACGGTTTATCGTCCATGACCTTAGAAAGAAGGGACGTAAATGCAATGGATTTATAGGAGGAAAGAGAAAAAGGTTCGCCTTTTTTGGGACAGGCTGGATAAATGCTGTTTTCCATCTGCTCGGAAAGTGTCCTAAAGAGTAGGATTGGTGAAAAAGCTTACACAGTGGTTTTGTACTTGTAGGTTCAGCGTAGAAGAACACCTCTTCAGAGGAAGGGGTGATATACCATCTGGAACAGCGGATTTAAGTAGTCTTGCTACTACACGAGTGCGAATGTGGATTCGTCCCATTGAAGATTCGCCACACTCAAGCGTAGGCAAAGTATGCAGCAAGCAGATTGGCCTTATCTAAAGAGTTAACAGAAAATATGGAAATACTATACCGCTATACTCTTTAATATCGGCGAAGTCCAACTTTCCGTTGTTAAGTAGAGAGATCTGTTTTATTTAGACGATTATCACCAATATTTACATTAACCTAACTAAAACGAAAAGAGAGAAACAATTGAAAGCTTAAACCAGCGTTGTTTAAAGATGATTTGGGTCAGTAGGTACTTTAGCTGGGACAAAAACCTAGTCAAATGTGTGAATGGTTGTTGACCGAAATCTTGCCAGCATCTGCTAGATATAGACCTACTTCTCTGCACTTTCTTATCATCGTTTTCAAGACATTGTTTACATTAAACAACCTAACTGGCTCCTATTTATACGATTTTTGCCGTTAAATCCAGCATCTAGACACTAAAAAATATAAAAACGGATTTCAATAACAAATTTATACCCACCATCTCCTCATCGATTTCTAAATCGCCTATAGTTGTTATATGTAAAGCACATTGGTACGTCTAGTTTAGGTATCCTTGGTAATCTCATCCGGTTGAGCAATATAATAATGAAGAATACTTTTTGCTGTATATATAAGTACATATGGTAACAACTTCACCGAAAAGTTGGCAAGCTAAAAAAGTGCAAATCTAATAATTCATCACATGAGGTGTAATGATTCAAATTTTGGCCCAAAATTAGCGAGCCTTGTCGTGCTCGTGCTAGTTCACGGTACAATCGCAATTGCAAGTTACAAGTTTGTTATAATAAGGAACTAATCTACCCGTTCAAAGGGTAGATTACCTTTCACAAATCAAGACTAATACGAAGACGCCTAACACTTTTATTTTTTTATTTTTAAAGAATTTAACACTTATTTCGCGCTGAAGGGCATGCACAGGAAGTTGGACTTCTTATGTGCATAATTGCTTGCGAATACATCCGGTTGACAAAAAGGACTAAGCGTTGGGAATTTTTTTGTCGACATTAATGCTCCTTTTGACGATATATTTAATTCAGCCACAAAAGACAGACGCAACTTGGGTGGTTCTGTGATCAACGCTATCAACAGTTATAACATCTTCTCTGCAGTCAGTGTTGCCAATCAAAAAAGAGAAACTTGATTTATACATCATTAAGATTTATTCGTATTATCACAAAAGATTAGTTTTAGATTAGATTAGATAATAAAACAGTAAGAACAAATGATCACATAACAAGATCAATAAGAAAAAAAATTAACTAAAAAGAAAGTAGATTAACTGTCAGTCAATAGAATTCATTCTTCATCACTACCCGTAAAATTGTCCATTGATTTAATAATGTTATCGAAATGATTTTTATAAGAAACTGACGGTAAATTTCACGATGTACGGCTGTATCGCTAGGATCTAGTGACTCCAGTTTCCCTCCCATTAGGGTTTTCCAATAGGGACTTGACAACTTTGAATTTAATTTGTGAACGAACTCTTTCACTAATCATCAAACTGTCACTGTCAATTTATTCAGTAAACTCAACATTTTCATCATGGTAAAGTACATGAACGAGCAACGTCTGCAAATTATAAAAATTTTCTACCCAAATTCGGAGTCGGTGACTGCAACTTTAAGAGCGTTAACTCCAATTTTTGGTCGTAATTCTCGCCCTAGTAGACAGGCAATAGCAAGTTTAGTGCAAAAATTTGAGTATACATATTCGTTGTATGAGACAACGGGTTGGTTGAAGTGTCGAAAATATCGCTGCCGTCCGTAGCAAACGATCCAAATCAGTCAATTCCACGGCGTTCTCAAGAATTGGGCATCGCTCAGACCACATTATGGCGTATTTTGCGTAAGGATCTTGGTGTGTACCCATACAAGATCAAGCTGACTCAAGAATTGAAGCCGATGGACCATTTGAAGCGACGTACGTTCTCCGATTGGGTTCTCGAGAAGTTGCGCCAAAATCATCTTCAGCGACGAAGCTCATTTTAGGCTCAATGGGCGGCGTTATTGGGCCATATATTTTCGTCGACGACAACGATCGTCACGTTACTGTGAATGGTCAGCATTATCGCGCCATAATCACCGATTATTTCTGGCCCGAATTGGAAGATATGGACTTGGACAACATGTGGTTTCAAAAGGATGATGCCATAAGCCACACAGCATACGCTACAATCGATTTATTGAAGAGTAAGTATTGTAAGCGTGTTATCTCAAGAAATGGGCCAGTCGATTGGCCGCCTCATTCGTGCGATTTAATGCCGCTTGACTATTTTCTGTGGGGCTACGTTAAGTCATTGGTTTATGCCAACACGCCGACGACGTTGGAAGAGCTCAGAACCAACATTGAACATAGAAATAGCGGCCGTTTCGAGTCGTTGAAAATTGGGTCCAACGAATCGACCGCTGCAAACGTGCCCGCGATGGCCATATGAACGAAGTCGAGTTCCATTCATAAATATTTTGATTGTACTTCAAGCCGATAATAAAGTTTTTGAAATATCTCAAATGGTTTGCGTTTTTTTTTTTTGTCAAGTCTTTATTGGAAAACCCTACATAAGTGAGTTTGGTAAAAGGATTGGTTACGGTTATTATAATTTTGCCACCTATAACAGCGTAAAATTGGTAACACTTACACATTGGTGCAGTGAAAGCCACCTGATATTGGCAGGGTGTAGCATCTTTCTCGGTATTAAGTCCCTGAAAAGACTAAAATTTGAATAACCTTTTGTGACTGGAATTGAAGGAACTGTATAAGTCTTTTACCAATTTCTATACTGAATCTGGAATGTGGTTACAGGCATAGCCAGCAGCTGAGTGAAAGGAAAGGCAAATATGTACATTTAAAAAAGATTACATTAAAACCGACCTGTTTTAACCTAGAGCAAATTGAATTTTGCTATCCCATCATAACGCTGGCACCATCAGATGCAAACTCAATAAGATGTTGTTTGTATTCAATTTTGTATTCTTCAAAAAACTGCACAATGGATTTGTAAAGTCGTAGAACCTTCAACAGCAGCCAAGGCAAAAAATGCATCTTCAATTTTGCAATTAATTATAATTATACTAACATAGGCAGTTCTTCCACGCAATTATTATCGGTTGTCTCGTCTATGATCAGCGACAAAGGATTCTGTTTAAGATGTTGAATAACATTTCTTTGACGTTCCCAGCCAAGCAGATTCTTGACGATCATGAAAGCTTTTGTTGTGCCGGATTTAAATAATTTAGACGCATTTGGATCCTGGGCAGCCTTTATTTCCTATAGAGAACAGAAAGAGATGAAGAGACATCTTGACTTCCTTTATTTTTCCAGTGCTCTTGAAGGTGTCAGATATGGAAAACGATGTTTTCAAATTGACCAGATGTTTTAAGCTTTTTGACATTAAAATGTACTGCTTCGATGCCATATGATATTTTATTGAGGAAGAAGCGACCTTCCCGTCGTAATTGCAGATCTTGCAGTGGTAGAAGCACATGCTTACACATACACAAACCATTAACAACCTTTTTTGCTTTGAGTAATTCAACCGCAAAATCTTTGATTTTCTGCCATTTATGGCAAAAAAATGTTATTCTTGGTCGTTTTGCAGATGTTGAAGGTTGCCTGATGTGACTTCTTCTATTTCATCTGATGAACTCATTATTCATTCTTAAAAACGAGTTTAGATTATGTACCTATATTACACTACCGGTACTATCCCTTGGCTTTCAGGTAAAAACAAAACAGATAATAAAAGATGAAAGCTTGTGCACTTTTGAATTTCCAATACAGAAACCAAGCGAATAGCGAATACGAAAATTTATTCCAGTGAAAGGATATATCTAATTCTGATCTTCACTGTATGTATATCATGTATTTTGAGATCCACAGTTGCTGTAAAGCGGTAAAGAAGTAAAGGTTTGTGTGTGAAATTCTGTAAAATTGTGTCCCCATTCCTAATTATTCTGCCCTTATGCCTAAAGCATCAAAATTATGCCGAATGTGCGTAATTTGGCTAAGTTGGCAACACTGTCTACAGGTGATGTAGCTATACTACCCTTCGAATCATACCTAGCGAATGTTTGCTTCAAAGTATAGGAAGCCTTATAGGTTATTCGTTGGTTGGTGTACAAGGAATGGGCTTTGTTTTTTTCAAGAGTGCAAGCAAGTTGCTTGCAGTCTGACTCATCTAGTGTTCTTTCGCTATTGGCTTTTTTAAAAGGGTTATTGAGTTTTTGGTAAACATAGTTTTCCTCTAGATTTATCCGTTGCGTTAGTTGTTTGCTGTGATTTAATCGTACGCAAAATTACTCACCGCTACTACCACCAAACTGTAGAGAACGGCGTATTGGCTAATGAGAGGCTTTTCTGCGCTCTACTCTAGATCCCCTGATATTGATATCATTGTCTGCGCTCTGTATGCTATCTTTTGTTTAAGAAGACGTGGTTTCTGATCTTATAGACATGCTGTCTCACGAAGCAACGCCGAAACTTCAGTTGCTGCGAGAATACGAGGTCGAATCTAACCTAAAAAACGAATGTAGCCAGAATAGCTCCAAAACCGATCTCTGAACAGAGCCGGAAGGCTGAATTCAATGAGTCTTGTCCGGGATCGTGAGAAATAAGAGCGCTATTGATAGGCAAAGATCAAATCCGTTTTTATTGAACCTAAACGTAGGTTGGAACTGCCTGCGTCATCCGTTAAGGCTTCTATTGATAGTTATGTTTATTGTTAGTGCAATCGTAGGACCACGATCAAACGAACTCTTACTTATATCTCTAAAAATTAAGCGAGTCCCTACTGTGCTTCAGTAGAAACCTTATCGATACGCCATGGTTTTGTTACACTACCTTTTTTTTTTTTTTTTTTTTTTTTTATACTGAGCGCGCTCTCAAGTGGTTTGAGTACCCTTAAGGTGATTGTACACAGCGCGGGCAAAGGAAATTTTAAGGAGGAAGAAAAGAGAGGTACCGATGTACATTGTTTTTAAATGTGTGCAAGTTATAACGACCAGGAAATACAGAGATCGGCAGGGCATTCCATAAGCGAGTTGTACGGCTTAGGAACGAATCACGATATTTTAGAGTACGTCCGAAAATGGGCTTGAGGGTATACTGATGAGCATTCATAGCGAGACGGGTGTTACGGTTGAAAGTTTGAATGGGCGGAATGCTACTGGCGATTTCAGTGGAGCACTGGTGGTGGAAATAGCGATAAAACAAAGTGAGACACGGGACATTTCGTCGGTGTTCGAGGGTGTCCATTGATTGACTGATATTATTATCGTCAATAAGTTTTATCGCACGGTTTTGAATCCTATCTAGCAGGTGCAGAGATGTTTTAGGAGCACCTGACCAGATGTGGGCATTGTACTCCAATTTTGGGCGGATGAATGCCTTATATATTGAGGCCAGATCAGAGGGGGTAAAATATTTCTTACATCGCTTGAGGAAACCTAGACATTTCGCAGCATTTTTGGCGACATCAAATATGTGGTCATTCCAACGTAAGTTGTCATTGACACACATACCGAGAATGGAAAGTTTTTCGGTTTCGACGATGCAAGTGCCATTCATAGATAATGGCTGGGTGTTTAAATTTCGCTTTAAAGACAGCAGACAGCATTGTGTTTTGGAAGCATTAAATTCCACTCTATTGATAGTTCCCCAATTGGTTATGCTGTTGATATCGGAATTTAATGAGCTTAGCATACGCTGCCGTTCTCCTACTACAGCCGAAGAGCAGGGCCGTGAGTCCGGGAACTAATATGAAAAGCAGAGAGTACTGTCATCAGCAAAGGAATATATTGGATTAGAAGTAGCAGACAAGAGATCGTTAATGAAAATTAAAAAGAGTGTCGGTGACAGAACAGAGCCCTGGGGCACACCAGCATTTATTTTGTGAATATCAGACTTGAAACCGTCCAAGACAACTTGAATTGAACGTTCCGAAAGGTAATTTCTAATCCATTGAAGAAGAGAGCAGTCGATCCCAAATGCACGCATTTTCGACAAAAGAGCCTGATGCCAAACTCTGTCAAATGCCTTAGAAATATCAAGTGCAACTACCTTGCTTTCGCCAGATTGATGTACGCTTTGGTTCCACTTTTCGGTGAGACATGCCATCAAATCACCAGTGGACCTGTTGCTACGAAAACCGTACTGCTGGTCATTGAGAAGTTTTCGTGTTTCGAGATATTTCATGAGCTGACGATTTATCAGTGTTTCCATGACCTTGGAAAGAAGGGACGTAAGTGCAATGGGTCTGTAGGAGGAGAGAGAAGATGATTCGCCTTTTTTAGGGACGGGCTGGACAAATGCTGTTTTCCATCTGCTCGGGAAGAGTCCTAAAGTGTAGGATTGATGAAAAAGCTTACGCAGTGGTTTTGCCAGCGTGGAAGAACACTTCTTCAGAAGATGGGGAGATATACCATCTGGTCCAGCGGATTTATGTATGTTGAGATTTTAAGTACTCTTGCTACTACACGAGTGCGAAAGTAGATTCGTCCCATTGAAGATTCGACGCACTCAAGTGTAGGCGGAGACAAAGCACAATCTGGGAGTGTTGAGCTGGCCGCAAAGTGCTGACAGCTGGAATGTCATTGTAAATGTGAGAATGATGGCAGCACTGCGGAGCCTAATGCCTGAAATAGATATGCAGTAGTACTGTTCGCATCATTACTGCGTACAGTAACGCTCATGAAACACACGTGCAGTAAAATGTGACATTTTCTCGCATACCATTTTTGTTATTGCTCCTCCATTTTCATCAATATATTTTTCGGAAAAATATATCTAAAATTCCGGTATAAACGAAGGGTCGTTTTCAAAATACGTCAAATACCTTTAAATGTACTAAATTGTACGAATTTGCAATTGTATTACATCGGGTTTGCAGTATGATTAGAATTTGCGAAATATCGCAGCAACGCATGGGGTGTTGCTATATAGAAAACAATGTTCTCTAATTTTACTGCACGAGTTTTACTGGACATGTGTTTCAGGCATAAAGCTGATTTGGTAGATGCTGGAACTAGAACTATAGGCATTTTATCACTGCAGCAATTGTGGCGAAAGTGTACGGAGGCACCATACTGCTGGTAAACAATGGCTGTTCTTTGCTGCAGTGGTATATCACCTATTAGTTCTGGTAATTTTTTCGCAAAAATTCTAGGTAGAGATTCGAAATAAGTCTTGAAGTAAGCTGATAGAGTTCTAACAGCTTGCTCCCAATATGCCTGTCCACACATTGACTTTGAACTTATGTTGAAAAGCTCTCATGGAGTGTTCCTTACTTTCTTAAAAGTAAATTGTGGAAGTTAGAGATTCCAATAAAATTGTCTTCCCCAAAGATTCTTTCCAGAATATAATTGCAGAATTCCAAACACTTCCCTGAGACGCCGTGTTATAGCTCCTGTATTGGTATATGATGGAATGCATACTTGCCTTCTGAATGGAAAATTCTCCAGATGTAATACCTGCTTGGATTAAAATGTCTTGAAAATGACCTGACATCTTTTTCGTTGGTAAATACTAGGTACACATTTCATTTTTGAAAAATAAGATATTTTTTCGAAAAAAAAATTCTGACAAAGTCAGAACTTTTGATATCCAATCCAACCTTTAGGGCAACATTTACATATGTATGTACATATGTATATATGTATATTGAAAGAATTATCGTACTCATAACTATGAGTTCAATGATAACATATGGTACCATACGCGCATAAATTTGAAAGATATTATTTTCAATAGGAATCGAAACAGGGCAGCGTAAGGCTTTGCTTAAAACCGCAATATCTCGAAGGGGATGCCTTTCCGACCCCTCTCACCCTAACGATATTTTTACCAAAATATCTCAAGGAATCTCTCCTTAAAGTCTTCAGAACATTATTCAGAACACCCTGTGCAGACATGCAGAGTTTGTCAGACCATTCAAGATAATTCAAATGACTATGCAATCACATTTGACCTGTTCTCTTATCAAATAGACCTTAACCTCTGAGCTCTTTAAATAAGAAAACCTATTTAGTAACAAATGTAATATATTTATATGTACATAATATATGAGATTTTGTAACCCCGACTGTCAGAAAAGAAAAGTAGTTATGGTTTTTGTCTGCACATAAATGTACTTATGTATGTACATACCATGGAAATGACCGAAAATGATTATCTGAATTACAATATCTCTTCTGGGAGTAGACAAGAAATGGAAAATGTCCCATGTGTGAGTATCACTCCAGAAACATCGACAACTATGACATTCTGTAACCTCATACGAAGAAGGAAAATAATTGTTTAGTTTACCAACGCAAAGGAATTATTTTATTTTTTATTTCACCAGTTTTACCACCACCACTATTGTCAGTTTTGTTCGTCTGTTTTTTTTCCAGAGAAGAGACAAAAAAAAAAAATTCAAGATAAAGAAACACGACTATCGCAATAAAGTGTCTTCTGGGGTCTAAATTGACGGATACTATTAATCTAGATGTAAGATAGCTGCAGATAAGGAATTGTAATACATTTTCTCTTTTAAAACCAAAACCAATATCTGAGTGAGGAACTTTGTATACCCTTACAAGTACTCGTACTTCGTAGTGATCCTCTTTTATTTGAACTGATAACAGTGTTTGAGGAGATTTCTCGTACATACCGAACGTTCGTCTTGGTTTTACACTTATGTATGTTATTTCAAGACTTCTGATCCCCGATGAAATAGGCTGATTAGGGCGACGATGTTAAGAACACAAGATGGAGACTTCCCTAATAATAATATTTACAGATTGACTTAAAAATAAGTTGAAATACTCGTTTGCGGTCAGATACGAAAATGTAAAGATTGCATTAGAATTTTTTGAAAGCAAACTCTGAGTTTTACTTTACAGTTATTGGCATGTGAGACTCTTTGTGAAGTAAGGCATTTCTTAACTTTATACAAACGGCACAACCGAACCAATTAGAGTTGCGAATTTGACTCCGCATTAAATTAACTTCTTTCTCTTCGAACTATTAGCCATCGGCACATGAATAATAAGATAAGATAAGATCAATGATTACAATAATTTCCTTAGTCAAGCCAACCCTTTGTTGAATTCTACTTCGGAGCTAACGCTGCAGCTTAAGTTTTGAGAAAAACAAGTACAGTTCAGTTTTCAGTTTAAATGCATTTTTTATGTGATTTCATTAATTAACTCTTATGAGAAAAACAAGTACCTAAAATACATATGTAAATACACTTTTGAACGCGTTTGAACCAATTTTCGAAGCACTTTTTCCACTCCGAACGAGGTAACTCCAAAACATGCGTTTTAGATGCATCAAGCGCTCCTTCATGCAGGGCTTTACGGCGGATAATGCTCAAAAACTCACTTTTCTGAGCCGACCTGTGACAGCTCGCATTTTCGTTGTCGGAGAATGATCCGTGTTCTGGAAAACAAATGGCGGTGTACCATACCATTCTATGTTGCTGTAATGGCACCTCGTTTTGAAAGACCCATGCAGTCGACTGCTCTTTAGTTTCGGGCTCATATGTATAGATCCATAATTCGTCGGCTGTCGCGATCTTACAGACGGTATCTAAAGCGAAGAAACCTTTTTGGCAGCCTAATGTTCATGCAATATAAAATGTTTTATGACACAACAACCGATTTTTGACGACCTTCACGAAATTTGTTTTGGAACGAACGACAACCAAGATAGAAGTCGGAAAATCAGCGAAACACAATGGCCCGGGATGGTGCTTCATTGGTGCTTCAAAGCGAATTGATTGGCACACTATGTTGAGTTAATCCATGTCGAAATGTTCACGATTAATTCCATTTTTTGGTTTAGACGAACTTTTCAAGATTCTGTAAAAGAAATGCAAATAGCACTCGTATGACAAAACGTTCTGAGCACGTGTACCATTAAAAACGTCAAACTTTACGATTCTGATCAGATTTAGCGTATCTACACCGGTATTGCCATATTTCAAAACTTAAGTAGCAATCTGCATGCAGATATCTTAATCCCATTCAGTAATTCAAGGTCTTAAAAAAGAGCATACGAGTCCACTGGCGGTGGCCAATGGCAGTGTTGATATTCCCAAAATAGATTCAAGTTTTCCTCAACAGAATTCACACAGATTTTTCAGAAAACGATGTCAAAATTTAACCGGCAGACTTCGATGCTAAAATTAGATGAACACTTCGCAGCCAAGATTAGATTACGATTAAAAAAAGGAACTAAGTTACCTACCAAGCCGTCAACGAAATTTATTAAGTACTTATGGAGGCAGGCTTTAATATCATTCAGATTTCCAAACTCTGCATATCTCCGACAATTATCTTGTAAGAATCAAATTTAAAATGCCCGTAAGTCAGAAAGTAAAGAAGATCCTTAGTCAATTCTACTCCTAAGGTACGAGTATATCGAAGAATACCGCGATCTAAACAATGTCCAAGTGTTCTTTATTTTGGGACCCGAGAATATAGCTAAACCTTTCCTTTTTATGCAAGATCAAGACCATGTAAACAAGAAAAAGATCAAGTGCAAGATTTACCTTGCAGACCTGGTACAATCGAGTGATTATCGAAATTTAACTGAAAGGAGATACACAATAATTTTGGTTAGCATTCTATTGTAATCTTACCGAAACTAATGACTCAAAATTAGTTTTCTAAAAGCAAGAACGACAATAGCCTTGCTCAAAACAAGAATACCATTGATTAGCTGTTTTATTTACCAAGCCAACATGGTATCTAAAGAGGATAGTTTAGTTAGCCGAAATTTACGTTAGTGGGTTTAAAATCTGACATACTACAGACTTAAGGCAGAAAAATTGGACTAGGGCCTCAAGTACTAAGTCTTTTCAGTAGTTTCGATTACCTGGCCAGTGAATTATAGTTGAGTACGCCGAGTTGATGGAAGTCGACATTCACTTGTGCACTTTACCCTAAATGTGGACTTATTCTGATTCGTTGATCTAGAAGTAGGGAGTCAAAGATCTTTCTTGATCTTGCCAGACATTTTTTTTTTTTTGCGCGGAAATTTAGGATATTTTTGTATCACTTCAGCATCATCATTAAAACCCTTGCCCGATAAATTTTACTGATTTGACAACACAGAAAGAGAACATGCGTATAAAGTGGCGCCGCGAAAAGACTAAAGTAGCTTAGAGCTCTACAAGCAAAAAGACGGGAAGAATAGGCAAACACTTTTCCGAAACAAAAGAAAAAGCACGAAGACCATGCAATCAAAGATATTGAAAGATTCTAAGTTTAAAAACAATATTGATGGACAAAGTGTTGCCAGAAGGTATGTAAAGTGAATGAAATAAACCACATACTCGTACGGAAATTTGTTGAGAAAAAGAAGGAAACTTCTGCGCAGGGATAAAATTTTGACAGTTTGTATAATGACGATATAAACTAGCATCCTTTCAGGCAAACTGACCCATTCTATGACATTTAATCTTGGGTCGACATCTGGAAAACAATATCCAAGCCCAAATCCAACAAGGCACCAGGCCCTGATAGTTTTCCAACAGATCTATTTAAACCATCTGATGGTGACGGTTATTTAATAGTAAACCCTATTCCGAACATGTAAGCGGACTGTGTATAACACTTTAATCATGGCGGTCATGTTTTATGGTGTATCCAAACCGGATGGGAATATCGACGACTAGTTTGAGAGAAAGATTCTTCGGAGAACATTTGGTATTGTTTGAGTTGATGGGTTCTATAGAATAAAATCTAACGACGAAACATAGGAGTAATATCATAGATTGGCATCAATCTAGTCCAGAAACTGCGCATCAGACACAAGTATAAGGCGACTAGGGTATGTTGAGGGTTTAGAAACTGCCGTTCCTATTAAGAGAGTTCAATGCCTTAGAGAAAAGCCATATCGCATGTTCCACGCACAAAAAGGATTATACCTCAACAAACAGCTTCTGAGTGCGTGAGGTTTTCGGCTGAAGCCCATTTTCAGTAGGTTTAGCAATTTTACTGAGAGCTTCGTCAACTTCACAAAAAATGTATCTTTACAAAACATTAGTGCATAAATGACAAGTATAGTTCCAACTTTTTCAAATATACTTATCATCTTACAAAAAATATAATAAACAACGTAAATATTTTTATCAAAAATGAAATGAGAGAGTAGAGAACATAAAGACGTCGTTGAAGTGTCAAAAAGGAAGCAAACAACTCAATGCAGATAGTGGCGTAAATGCCAACTGTGCTCTTTTAAACTCTTTGATAAGGCAACTTGGTCATTCGAAGAAGTTATTTGTACACTTCCCTCCTTACTTAAAGTCTTAAATATTGTGTGTTTTTTTTTTTTTAATATGCCCTCTGTTCGATTTTGATGTTATTGGATTTAGAATTAAAAAAAAAATAGGGGCTTTAGGAAGATTGATTGACGAAATAACACAGCAATTATTATGATAATTTTTTTTTATTCAGTCAGACAAGATGCGGATTTGAAATTGAACCAAAAAAGTTCCTTGAAATGCAGATAACCTTATCAACTTCTAATGTCTACGTATTATGTACGTACATTGCTAGGTGATATTTTGAAACGGATCTGGGATCTTTTTACCAGCTAGTAAACAACGCAATGATACATAGTTTCTATGATACATACTCGTACATATGTATGTATTTCAATTTCACGCTCGAATCACAACTCATAAACAATGATTGTATCTTGCGACAGATCCTGGTTTAAGATAAATAGGTATTGTGAAATACAAATAATTTGATAATTGCTTAGGAGAAAATTAGCACGTCAATATCAATTTCTGGTCATTGTCAAGGATGCAATTATTGCTGGTTTATCAGTGACTTCACATCAAATAATTAAGGGGTGTCAAATTGCGTAATTTTACAGATCGATTGGCAGGCTCATTTCACGAAATCAAAACCACCAAATCGAAGATTATGTGAGGACTATCTGATCCGAATTGACGTAACTTATTCACAAAATATTAATTGATCATTATCCAACAATGTTCTTTCCTTTTTAAATTAAAAAACTCATCATTATGCGAAATTTTGCAAGATGTAATGGATTAACAGCACCACCTTCCTGAGGACTGAAACTTTTTTCCTTAACAACTTGATCGACGCCTGTTCGAGCGGCTTTAGGCCGGAAGAATTAATCAGATGGATGGTAATATGTACGTAATATTATATCTTATACAAGTATGATACTACCTTTTGAAGAGTATAGGCTCGCTAAATAACGAGACGGGCTTTGGAGTTCTGCCAGCGTGTCCTATTTAACTTCTCCACGCGGCGCCATATGAGAATTAGAAATTGCGAATTGAAGAAAGCAAATGACGAGCCGAGATAAGTGGCGTTCCGCTGTGATTCAGCGAGCTCCAACATGAGTCATAATTGCTATAATATTTAATAGAAATCAACACCCAAATTGGACAAACACAGCGAGTCATGAGTATCACGGTGGTAGCAGATAATATTGGTCTGACCGTGAGCGAGAGTAAAACAAAGTACATGTTGTATTCAGAAAAGGACGCACACTTTGAGGTTGTTAAGAATTTCATCTACCCTGTCACCGTACTAACAAGCAGCAACAACATCAGCGCAGAAATCAGACTCAGAATTGCTCTGGCCAATCGCTTGAGCCATCTCACAGTTCCGGCTCCGGCCCAAAAAGTCTGCGATTATAACCCCAAATGACGACGCACGCAGGTGGAAGACGACCTCAACCAACTTGGAGTGCGGCACTGCAGGCAGCGGGCGGAGATCGTGCTTTCCCAAAAGGTTTGTTGGCTTAGAGACCCAGGTTTACCCCTAACTGTAGCGCTACCTAAGTAAGTAAGTGCAATAACTAAGAATAGAAGCCAACGCTTCGGATACAGATTGATACTTTGTTGCGGAACCTTAATTATCGAATACGAACAACGATCGGATCTTTCTACATGAACGGTGCTAACCCCAGGAATACGTAAGAGTCTCATATGATAGAAACCGTGATCGGATACTAACGGTCATATTATAGAGAAGTGTAAGAATGATAACCATCAAACAGCGGTTTAAAACCGGAACTGACGCAAAAATTTTAAATTCATTGCCAATCCAATACCGGAGCGGGACCTGATATTTTACCGGCTGAGGTAAGCTGCAGGAAATGACTTTGTGGAGAGCATGAACCAACTTATTTCTTAGATCTGGCCAATAGAGTATATGCCTGGTGAATGGCATCTCAGAACGGTATGCCCGATCCTCAACTGCGCCAAATATAGAGGTATAAGTCTCCTCAACGTCTCATTTAAGATCTTATCAGCCTTATTGTGTGAACGTGTGAAACCTTTCGACAATAACTTGATTGGTCCCTATCAGTGCAATTTCAGACCAGGAAAGTCCACAATCGACCAAATCTTCGCACTGCGGCAGATCGTGAAAAACTCAAGAAGCCAAATCGATACCCACGTCTGTCTAGTTTTAGCATCCCTGCCAAACCCCTCCGTCGGTGCAAAATGACGATTGAGAACGCTCGGTGCTTCGTCAAGGACTCTTACCAATCGCTGTTTCTTTGGGCTAAAAAGACAATTGAGTCGTAATGCTAGGGCCTGAAAAACTAAGGACACTCTATATAAGACCTTGATCATCCCAGTCCTACTTTATGGCTCAGAGGCATGAACCCTATTGAAAGGGGATGAAAATATCCCCAATCGTTTCGAGAGAAAAATCTTTTGAAAACTATTTAATTCCGTTTGCGTTGAGCTTCTTGTTAGGAGAAGATTTAACGACGAAGTATAAGAGCTATACAGCGACATCGACCTAATCAGAAAACTGCGCATCAGTCACCTGAAATGGCTAAGACATGTAGAGCGAATGGACAGTAATACTCCGGACCTCAGAGTCTTCGAATCTAACCCGGGGGGGAAAGCAGTAGAGAAAGATCTCACGTTGGGTGACGCGCATAAGTAGGACGGGACCTCAACCGACTCGTAGTTCGCAACTGGAGGCAGGTAGCTAAAGTCTGGACTAACTGGAGAGGCTTATTAGTTGAGGCCCAGGTTCTACCCGGACTGTAGCGCCACCTAAGTAGGAAAGAAAGATACGATAAATGTTTAGTTCGGTTTAGTATTCTGGTGCGATACCGGTAAGCTGTCAGTCGAATTTGAAAACACCTGCGCAATACTGCCGATATGAACTTAATTACATACCCTCATCAAAACTTTAGCTTTCGATTTTTTTTTACTGAAGCTAAAATGGCTCGACAGGAAATCAAAAAAGTGTTCCTTATTAAGAAAGCATCGATGTGGGCAAAAGAAAAGAGATGGCAAAGTTGTCCTCCATACGATATCCAAAGCTGAGAAAAGTTATGTTTTCAGCACCAAAACCAACTTTAATCAGTAACAATAGCTCAAAATCCGCAGATGTTCATAAATCTTTTGACCAAACCATATACCAAACCAAAGAAGAAGTCTATATGGCACAGAAATTGCTAAGCTAAAGCTTTAACAACAACTGCACTGCAAAGTATGCCTTACTAATGCACGCGGTCGATTTTGACGTTATACGAGTATGCTCCACGAGGAGCCACATAATTTAAAAATGAAAGAAACAAACTCCTTAGCTATTATACTAGACTCGTATTCGACAATTCTGTTATCATATCAATTTGCCTGCGACAATGGTTACAGAATATTGTATGAGTTAATCCCCTCTCTTGCCGTAAAAAGCGCACCTTAGATAAACCTAAGGGGATAAATATAAATATTCGTGTTAGAGCTCGACGATTTCCGGAGGAAAGCATATGTATCGCAAGATGGTGGGTCGGCACAATGACTGGAAAAGGTTTCGAACTAGAAAACGTGTTGAAATATCGGAAACGAAAGCTACAAAATATATTATTATGGAACGGAAAAAAAAATAAGAAAGTCGTTGCCATCACCGCTGAACTCCTAGATAAAATGGTAACGTATCAAAAACTAGTGACTGGCCTACCACTGCCGGCAGAGAACAGGCATCAGTCCTGAAAATAGATTGGCTAAGGAAAGAGGTTATCTCTGGACGCTAAGTTTGTGAGAATGGCTACAAAATGCCATAAACGAAAAAGAAATTCTAAGCGCAAAACAGATAAAAAACGCAATAGTAAAAGGAATAAGCCGACCGTCGGGCCAGATCATATCACCTTGATCAAAAAGTTCCCGAAAGTTATACAGAAAATTAAAAATACAAGTCTATTCATTTAAATCTATATTGTCCCCTTCAAAGTAATCCCCATCGACTGCAACACACTTATGCCAGCGCTTGATCCATTCCTCGAAACATTTTTTATATTCGGTTTTCGGTATGTCCATCCGTGCTTCCTGCGATTTTTCCATTACTTCCTCTAGGCTGCTGAAACGCGTTCCCCGTAGTGGTTTTTTTAACTCGATTGAACAGAAACAAGTCCCAGGGATCCAAATCAGGTGAATTCGGTGGCTGTTGGATGGTATTTGTTGCATTTTTCGTAAAAAAATTACGAATAATGATGGCACTGTGCGACGGTGCGTTATCATGGTGAAAAATCCACAAGTTTTCTGCCCACAATTCTGGTTTCTTTCGGCGAATTGCCTCACGCAAACGTCCCATAACTATTATTTACTCTTTGTTTACTGTCTGGGCTTCTGGCAAAAATTCATGATGCACTACACCGTTGTAATCCATGAAAACCGTGAGCATTGCCTTCTTTTTTGACTGAAAACGATGTGGTTTTTTTTGGTCTCGGCTCATTTGGTGAACGCCATTCACTTGCCTGATGTCTGGATTGCGTGTCGTACTCATAACATAAACCCTCGTCCCCAGTAATGATCCTTTTGATGAATGTGGGATCGGATTCAGCCTCGCAAATCATCTCTTTTGCGACATCAAATTGAGGACTTTTGCCAGCAACTTTGCTGCTACACGACGGAAACTCAAATCATTGACCAAAATATCTTGGACGGATCCATAGGCAATGTTCAAGTCCTCCGCTATCTCTCTGATGGTTAATATGCGGTTATTGACCAACATTTCTTTTACTCCATCTATGTTATGTTTTCGTCGGTTTTCGATGTCGATGGTCTGAAACTGCGTTCATCATCTTCGATTGACTCACGACCACTTTTGAATCGCTCGTGCCACTAGTAAACGACCGTTTTCTTTAGAGAATCGTTGCCGAAACACTTTTCCAACATTTCCAACATTCTCGCACCATTAAATCCGTTTTTTACGCAAAATTTAGTACAAGTTCGTTGTTGCAAATTTAAATCCATTTCTAAAATTGTAAAAAATCGCCAACACACACAGAGACAGATGTACTCTTGGCTACGTAACTTTGGCAAATGACGCTGAGATTTAGAGGGAATGTCAACAACAGATTTACCAACTTAACAAAAAAAATAGAACTCAAATCGGAACAATGGAAGCGCCACACGGTGGTTATTCCGGTGATTCCGAACTTTTTGATCAAGGTTTTATTCCATCCAAAGTATGGGTGACAGAAAATCATGCATAACGGTGGATCGAAACGAAAACAGATTTTTTTTTTGCATAATTCGACCTTATTCATCAACATACGAGTAGTCTCCTATGTTGAACATTTCTCTGAGTTTCTTATAGAAAAATTTGGCCAACATTTCGAAATAAGCTTCAGTTTCCGCGGTCACCTTCTTTATTATTTCATCAAATTTTATCAAGCGTTTTATCAACATACGAAACTCTTTTTGTTTTTCATGTTTTGAAAATATCAATCGTCCCTAAAACTTCAATATCTCGATGACTAATGACCGACACGTCATTAAATTTTGACACGTATCGTTTTAAAGTTGGTACTAACTTAAAATGGTGTGGATATGATATGTGTCAGTCTTTCTTTCTTTTTCGAACCACCTTGTTGCAAATGGCTCTCATTTTGTTTAATAAAAAAAAATTATGAATTATCATTTCAGGAAGAGCTTTCTTAGTCCACTTTATAAAGGCAAATGTGACACGAGTACGAGTAACTGCAACACTTATCGATCTAATATCGGATACCATAAAAATATATGAGAGAGCTCCAGATAGTCGAGAATGTATGTAACATTATTAAGTCCACGGCTTTGTTGAAGGCAGATCATTCAAAGTTAACGGATGATGTTAAAGAAAGTTGTCCAGCCTCGAAGGATCTTCATTTTATCTTCATCGATTTACGAAAAGCGTTCGATAGAGTTGCCAGATATATGGACGGCGGCGTTAAGATCTCAAAATATACTCTAACATCAGCAAACTTTTAGCCTCAACAACGAGGTGACCCAAAATAGGGCGGCTTGTGAAATAATACTTATGTGCGCGAGCGCCGCAATAGCAATGGAAATAATGGTAAAATTAAATGTAGGACAGAATACCATTAAATGTAATTATACGCGTTACAAACTAATAAAAGAAGAAAATAGGTAACGTCCCTGACGATTTCAACAAAATCCACTAAGCCCGGCTTGAAGTTACCAGTGCGTTTGTAGAAAAAGCAGCGAAGAGTGGTTTAATTATTAGGAAATGAAAGGAAGTACAATATTAATATATTTTGTCTATAAAGAAAGACACGTGGTCGTTCGAAAAGTAAGAATATTGGCCTCAGAAAAGAGGATACCATCTTAAAGGAAATAACATAATAACGCAAAAAGGCCGTAAGCTTTCGCGTTATTAATAACAATTAAAAAAACAAGCATTAGCCCCATTTTTGGAAGCGAAATCTACCAGTAAATGGAGAAGGAGATCATCACCAGATAAACCTGAAATTGTATCGCCTTACGTACTCGTATCGAGTAAAATCAATATAAGCACTGGATCAGGAGAATCAGTCTTTACTGATCGAGTGTCTATTATATCGTAGAGCAAATACATAAGTTCAGGAGACGACTACCGATGGCTAGAAATTGTGTGGCTGACGTTAATGTTCATACAATCATCTTCGCCTTCGGAAGAAGAGGAAACTAGAAAAATTAAATCATCAATGAGATGCAAAATTTATGGGAAAGAAAATTGCTTTTACTTTCACTCTAATGTAAGGAAGGAGACTCAATATTTTACTAACCGAGTCAGATTTTGCAAGGGCAGACATGGTAAAACAATAGTCGAAATGCCAATGGTGCTTAAACTACGAAAAAAAATGCCAGCCATCCAGTTAAATAGAAATATATGATGATTAATTGACTCACAAACTAAGCGGAACACATTTGAAAGCATGATCAAAAACCTATAAAGAGTTTTCAGTATCCGATCCCGGTGCCTTTTGCATGTAGATTCAAAAACAGAACAAGTTTTCTCAGTTTTTAAAAATGAGAGCGTTTTGCCTAAACAACTGAAAAATATATATAAAATGTTGTTTACAATATATAGGATTTGCAAGAAAGTAATTTTAATGTATTTTTTTTTTGTGCAAATAATTAACTTTAATCAATTGTACATGTATTGCATTTTCCATTTCGTTCGATGACCTTCTGCCATTTTTCTGGCAACTTCATGATTGTATGCTCATATGAATAGGAATTCTCGCCCTAATTACCACAAAACTAAACCAAGTGCAAGTTTAGGTAATCATCATTGGTAAAAGTGTACCATTCAAAGAATTTTGCAAACTTTGCAATAAATTCAAGGTCGGGGGTGTATGGCGGATGATGACATTACTTCCCAACCAAGGTTCACGAGTTACCAACAATTTGTGCGGTCTAGCGTTATCATGGTGGAACACGATTTGCCAATTCTGACCGTTTTTGTTTAAACATCTGAATTGCTTGTTTGGTTTCTTGGAAGCATCTCAAAATACCCGACACCTTTATAATCCCACCAAATTGATGAAATTAACTTTCTTTTGATGCATTTTTTAACACCAGTGATGATTTGTTTCAAAAAAAGGTCTATTCTATTACGAAAATATTGATGTGTTGTTTGTGTGTTCAGTGAATCTCTTTCATTTCACGTGGAACCTAAATAGCAAGCCAAGACGTTTGAAGTGATTTTCAATTGTTGTGTGTGTTACTTTGGTCACATTTGAGTGAAAAATCTACAGAACGGAATTTCTTAAACCAATTCTGACAGTAGCTCTCTTGCTTTACGTGTTTGCATTTCATGTTAGAATTAACACTGTACCAGGGTTGCTCAGTTTCGTCGAGTTTTCGTTCACTTTTGCTTTCATACGTAAATGCGAAGGATCACATTTCGTAAAAAATTTGACAGCTAACCAGTGATAAATTTATTTTTTTACCAACACATTTTTATTAGAAAGAGCACAGCTTATTTGATTATAATTTTCATATAAGATTAACAAAAGCGGGAAAAAAACAAAAATCTCAAGTCCTCCAAACTTTGTAATTGATTATTTTCATTCATTTTTTATAGACGATTGGAAATAAATTTCGCTAGTAAATGCACATACACAAAACACAAAACAAATGAAAACTTGACATGACAGATAGATGGATACGTTTTCAAAATCCTATTATTGACAACTTGTTCATTTAAAGTAACTTAATGCAATTTTTCGCCCAGTTCTGCATTAGCTTAATGGCGTTTTCGATTGGGCAGAAGGCTTCTATATATTTGTTGTACTCCGATTTTGATTCCTTTTTATTTTTTAAATACGAGTATATATAATCAATTTAAACACTCAGAACAATAAATTGGCCAAACACAAACGATTGCACGTAAACAGAAATCTAGTTTGACACACAATACTATTTCACGTTTATACATATTTATACGTGTTAGTACATTTTGACATAAATTCCAAGTGAGAAATTTTGATTCTGAAAAAATGAAATGCCCAATCGAAAACGCCATAAGTTTGCTTTCGCCTAATATGGTTGAGTCCTTATCCTGAAGCAGATTCCAATAAAGTTTAAATATATATTTAAAGTTTTCATGTACGAATAAGGCAAACATCTTGGATTTGTACCAAAGAATTAACAAAAAAAAGGATCTCAATACAACATCTATGAGTGCAAACATATGTATTTGAAGTTTTATTATGTCTATATATATTATCATATTTTGAAAGTTAAATAAAAATATTTATTGAAATTGAACTACTTATAATATTCTGCCAGAGAATATTGAACCCTGTGCACCCTGCAAATGATTCGTTTTACGAACACGTTCAATCTCAAAGCACTACATTACCAACACTATTGACATCTGTCTTAAAATAAAAAAAAAATAATAATACCGTCACAGTCCGGCCACAGTAAAATTCATATTTTGCAAATAAGAAATATTTTTATTTTACTTCCCAACCGAAATATAAGCGCCTTTACGAATTTTCCTGTCAATAATTGCAGAAGATCTTTGAATAAAACCCACAAATCATCATGAGTGACAGAATAATCAAAATACTGATAATTGGAGAGAGTGGTGTGGGAAAATCCAGGTGCGTAGTTTGTAAATGTTTATTTTTAAATTCCAAAAATCGAGAAATAATTCGTTGACATCAACGCCCTAGCATTATGGAAAATTATTCGAAATATTTTCATGGATTTTTTGAATCAAATGCGAAACATGATACGACTATTTCATAATCAAAATCCTTTCCCCTCTAACCGAATCTGAAATTGGAAAAAATTGTGAATTGTGAAATCGGGATATGGTATACACAAATGCATAGGCGTTTGATTAAATCCTTTATACGTGCTCCGAATGACTTAATTTCATTCGGAAGAACTTGTGTTCTGCGGTACATGATACAGAAATGACTCAACATAAAAATTGTGCTGAAATCTGGAAAGATTAGCGAAATAAACAGCGATTTGCGCTATAATGATTTCATTATCATCTTTTTTCAATAAATCGTTGCAACGTTTAACTGAATTAAAACAGCGGATCTATTTTTGTTTGCACTACAATCTGGTGTCTGGATTAAAAAAAAAAGTTTCTTCAATTAATTATAATCATCACATATTTCGCATTTCAAATGCGTCATGCCTCATCCATGTTCGGGAATGTATGACAACTTGGATCAATTTCGTTTTTGAATATGTACTATATGTCAATGTGTGCAATTGTAAGCCCTTGAATGCTGGGGAAATAGCAAACTATTGTTGCGTCAATCTATTTTCCAATAATTCGATATAACCGGCACCACTCAAAGCAATTACCGAACTTATTGAGTTCTGTAATTCCAAGAAGATAGGACTTGCCATCGTTGTGATTTAAAAAGTTTTGTGATGCTATAAGATGTGTGGTATGGTAATATTAAATGAAAGCAATTTCATCCCAGATTAATAACATCACTATGTGCGCTGCCTAAAGAAATTCTGATTGCAAATCTGCAATTTTGCTGAAGTGGAGGTGTCCAAGGAAAAGTATTGGGACATTCTTTTAGCAGGAGCTAGATAAATTTGATAAATCTTCTTCTAAACTAAAAATAAGACAGAGAAGAAGAAGAAGATGAGATAGTGTTTCTTCAAATTGTTTTGAACTAATGTGCGAAGCTAGGAAACCTTTAAATGACTTTAAGTCGCCGGGTGCCGATAGTGCATATACAGGGGTATAGGAAAACTTAGAAATGTTCCAACCCTGAAGAGGATCTTTATGCAAACCTGGCATTATCCTACATATCAAACAATGAGCGTAGCTTTAACGCCGACATTCGGAGCCATTAGTTTGACTTATTTCCTGCTAAAGAGCATGGAGATAGTGGTTCACCAAACTGTTTCAATCCAAGATGCAATATGTATACCAACGCGAAATATCTTGTGAAACTGCTCTTCGAAATTAAGTCAGTAAAATTGAATGTCCACTCAATAAGAAAAACTGCTCCTAAGCATTTGGCAATATCATCGACATTGCTGTTGAAATTGATTACTTTTTTTGATGAACCTTTCATGGATTAAAAATAGACAAAGCTTCGGTGCCGAAAGCTTAAAAGGTCCAACATTTAATTGCAGCCACATAGAGAAGTTCCAACCAAGAGTTTTCAACTTGTATGGTCATTTGCGTCATCTTTGCTCCCACACATGTACATAGATGATGTTGCTGTGTGTCAGATCAACCGATCAACCTAATGCGCAAGCAGTCCTAAACTAGGTGAAACTAACCCCTCTGTCTCAACTAGTGTAAAAGGACATCGTTACCCCTTTCTCTAAAAAAAACTAAGAATAGATATGGTTTTATTTTGGACAGTAAACTTTTTTTTGAATAAATTCCAAGGTGTCCACTGATTTTTTGTGAGTTTGGGGATATACTATATACGTCACTTCTACTAGCACTAGACTTCAATGAATGGTTTGTCAAGGCATCAGAGGCGCTTTTTCTAACATGCCAAACTCTCTTCTAAATGCATTGATAAATCTGTCTCCCCTTAAGATTCAAATGAATGGTTACACGTTCAAAGCCATCTTCCAAATAAAAACGAATGGTCCCTTGTTTTTCCACATATTACTCGCATTGTCATTGCAATGATTTTACCTGTTAACTATATTCGACGCCAGAGGTACAGAATCTCAATTTTGTTTGTACTCTGAGAATACTGACTTTGGCTAGATTGTAAGACAGAAAAATAATGTTAAATTTCCATAAAATGTTACTAAACCAAACAAGCATTTGGTACTACCTTGTGAGATGAAGCAACGAAGTTTGACTTTATTCTTCGTTTGATTAACAAGGGCAGTCATATGCATTTCTAATGGACATAGAGCTTGCTTAACCCCACATCCACATCCAAATGTGGTTTATAAATGGAGAGTTTCTGTCTGCATCTGTATGGCATTGAGAGCTATTTTTTGGTAGTCTGCAACAGTCTATGTAGTCAATATACGTTCTAATTGCCTCTGAGCACAAAATATATAGTCTTACTTAACAAGATGCCGGTTCGTTGACCGCTTTCGAATGAGAAATAGATAAATAAGATTCGAAGGCCATTTTAGCTGCAACGCTGTCATTCACTCAGGGCAATGGAGTCATCGTATTTAAGCAATCTGAACAAAAAGTTCCCGGAATAACCATCCGATTTGAGTTCTGTTTTTTTTTTTTTTTTTTGTTAAATTGGTAAATCTGTTTGACATTCCCTCTAAAACTTAGCGTCATAGCTTGACATTTGCAAAAGTTACGTGGCCAAGAGTACATCTATCTCTGTGTGTGTTGGCGATTTTTTACAATTTTAGAAATGGATTTAAATTTGCAACAACGAACTTATATTAAATTCTGCGTAAAAAACGGATTTAATAGTGCGCGAACGTATGAAATGTTGGAAAGTGTTTCGGCAACGATTCTCTAAAGAAAACGGTCGTTTACCAGTGGCACGAGCGGTTCAAAAGTGGTCGTGAGTCAATCGAAGATGATGAACGCAGTGGCAGACCATCGACATAGAAAACCGACGAAACCATTGATGGAGTAAAAGAAAAGTTGGTCAATAACCAAAAATTAACCATCAGAGAGATAGCGGAGGACTTGAACATTGCCTATGGATCCGTCCAAGACATTTTGGTTAATGATTTGGGTTTCGGTCGTGTAGCAGCAAAGTTGATGTCAAAAGACCTCAATTTCATGCAAAAAAGAGACCGTGTTAACGTCGGAAAAGAGATGATTTGCTGAATCCGATCCCAGATCCATCAAAAGGATCATTGCTGGAGACAAGACGTAGGTTTATGCGTACGACACGCAATCCAGACATCAGGCAAGTGAATGGCGCTCACCAAAATGAGCCGAGACCAAAAACCACGTCGTTTCCCGTCAAAAAAGAAGACAATGCTCACGATTTTCATGGATTACAACGGTGTAGTGCATCATGAATTTTTTCCAGAAGGCCAGTAAACAAAGAGTATTATTTGGGCGTTATGAAACGTTTGCGTGAAACAATTCGCCAAAAGGGAATTGTGGCCAGAAAATTCGTGGATTTTGCACCATGATAACGCACCGTCGCACAGTGCCATCATTATTCGTAATTTTTTGACGAAAAATGCAACAAATACCATCCAACAGCCACCGAATTTACCTGATTTGGCTCCCTGTAACTTGTTTCTGTTCAATCGAGTTAAAAAACCACTACGGGGAACGCGTTTCATCAGCCGAGAGGAAGTAATGGAAAAATCGCAGGAAGCACTGATATACCGTATTTTTAATTTTCTGAATAAATTCCGGGAACGTTTTGCTCAGGGTGGTAATTTAGCCATATCTTATGAAAGAGTACGCTATTTGTCTCCCTCATGACCAGAAAGCCAGTGCTGATATCTTTTTTATTTCAGATATCGTCTTTGTGCTTTTCGTTCAAAATTCAGCATAGCCCGTCATCTTGGTTTTTCGAGTCGAAAGTTTTAAAGCCAAAGGGTTCAACAATTCAAACTACCAGCGGTTTGTTTCGGTCATCCTTCCTCCTATCTCAAAAAGTCGTTTGTGAGGCTAATATCTCCGATTCGCTATGTACCTGTGGCCCTTTTGCATGATTTCTATTAAAACCTAAAACCATGAACAATTTGCGTTCTTATTATAAAATTATAAAATCAGCTGGTTCGTTTTGCTTTAAAAAAAAGTTTGGATGTACTTTTAATCGATGGGGTGTCGTACCACTGCTGGTTTTTTCTCTTTACTTTAATAAATATATTGTCGTTTAAAGAGGGAGATGGCATTAGCGTTCACCGTAGACTCTAGCTTTTTCAGGCGTACTGAGGCACCCAACGTTAATCTTTCTATTTTGGGCAGTTGGCTGGTAACCAGAAAACAAAGAATCTATATATGCATCTCTGAAAGATTTGGTCGATGCAGGAGGATCCCGAGTGAAAGCCTGCCTATTCTTCTTTAAAATATTAAAGCGCACAGCTACAGGTGTTTTATCTTTTTTTTTGGAAACTGGTACTTACGAGTATCCTTTTTACCGGATGCGATAGAGCTACAATCTCCTGAAATTTGAATGGGGCATGGGCATATGGTTTTATTTTCCAGAAACCGCGTTTTCTTACAAATTATTTTGGTTCCATTTCATTGTTCGACAACGTTGATTTGCACGGATGTGTTTTGCCCATTTAATTCCTGAAGCAAAATAATTCCTTATGTGTTTTTGCGGATAATTTTTTTCTAAAACACTTAACACTCAAGTGGGTATTACTACACTTAAAATGAGCACGTGAGTACGTGTTAAGTTTTTGGGAAAATGGGCTCAGTGGTTATTACGCTCCATGGGTGACATCCAACATTTAATGGGGAGAATAAATTATTAGTGTACGAGTAATTGGACTTGTTGTTGTATTCTAGTCAACCACTCATCTTACGTGAACCGTCCGATTTGGAAGCCAATACACTACCACTTAAGCCACGGCCACTCACTCAGGCTGCTCAAAGCGAGCAGACATTTTTTGTTTGTTTTGGGTTGCGCCAAAGGGTGTCTAATCTTCAAAAGATACCAGTAGCCCCGACTGCCAGCATGCATGATTCACTAGCTAGACTGCTCGATTCGAAAAATACGACTACGCGCTAAACCACACCCTACACACTTTGCCTACTCTCTGCGCGGGACTGCCGCTAGGTATTACTTTGCGAGGCTAGTAAACAATCTATGCTATATCTTCTAAAAATAAATTTTCTGCATCTGCACGTCTTATTCTTTCGATGATTTACAACTTGTTTGTTGTGAATATGCAAATCTCGATCCAATTTCCTTCTGACAGCAACATTTGGTCAATTATTGACTGTGTAGGCATATTTTTGGTATGTCAGTCCTCCATCCCTGAAAGCGTATACAATTGAATATTACATGCTCTGTGTCTTCCTCCTGATTTAGACAGTCTGTGCAACAAGGTGAGCTATCGTGCTCAAAGCGGTGTAATATTTCCGTTAGCCACCGTGACGAGATCGGAACTGCGTAAACTTTAATTCTGCAGTAGTAAACTGCCGTTTCCATGCCTTCGGTTTTGCAAACGTTTATGGATGGGATCAATCTGTAGGTCCATCTGTCCTTCGCAGTGATGTTCCACCAATATTGCCACCTGATCATTGAAGTCGTTCTTTCTTCTTTCCTGATCCTTTTAACGACTGTCCCCTCTTGATTACTAGAAGTTCTCCTATTATAGACTCTCTGCATGTCGTCCGCAGGGATATCAATGGGAATCATCCCAGCTATAACAAAAGTTGCTTGGTCCGATATCCTTCTAAAGCCACTGATTAGCCTTAATGCGCTAAGTCGATATGTTGGTGATAACTTTCTCCTTGCCTCATTTGTCGCTGGGACCCCCAACCAAACTGGGGCGGGGTATAAAAGCACTGAGTTTACGGCTTAAGACTATTCTAGCATATCCGGGTCCTCCGATGTTTGGCAGTATTTCAGAAAGTCCACGTATTCCACATTTTTCCTGCTGGTTTTTAGAAGAGCTTCCGTTTGTTGATCCGCTAATTCTAGGCCGGCGGATATTAGCCAGTCTTTGATGAGAACAATTGCATCGTTCGTAGCTGACCCTATCCCGCAAATATTCCTTGCAACAGTTACAACGGCGATGTCGTCAGCGAAACCGATAAATTTTACTTCTGGTTGTAGTATTACTTGTAGAAATCCGTCGTAAAATATATTCCCGTGTAGGGGCTCCAGTACCGAGATTCAATTGGTGAAGTAGCTGGATACAATCTTTCGCAACTAGTATGGTGTATCCATCCTGGCCAGTGACCTTCTTATAAATGACCAATTTGGTGAGTTAAAGACCTTTTTTGATATCCAGCGTTACTACTGCACAATATTCTTTTGTTCCCTATCGCCATCTTTTGGCTTCGACGCACATAGAGATATTTGCACCAAAAAGTTGGCCAAAAGTCAATTTTTTAAAATGAAGAGTTAAGAAGTAAATTTTTTCCTAACGGTTGCTAAATTCCCATTGAATTATGCACCGTAATCATTTTAATTTTGTGTGCACATATCTGACCAGAGCATCATTCCGGAGTCGCCGGTCAAAAGGTTCATTTGTTTAGCAAAAAAATTCCGCGAAAACGATACAGTTTTTTATTTTTTTTTTAATTATTTTTCGCTCATTGTGTGAAAGTTTTGAAGTATGGATAATTCACTACCAGGTATGTACTTTATTATAAGCTGATTTTCATTATCCAAAGGACTGTTTTTATATCGAAATTGATATTATCAAAATAACTTGGAAAAGGTTTTTTTTTATTATTTATTTGTGAAACATGGGCTTTCATTAATATACTTCGGCATTATTCGGTGGAAATTTTTTTATCACGTAAAAGAACAAGATTTCTAGTATAGAATACAAAAAAAACAATCTGCCTATTTTTGCCTTTTTAGATTTGTGAGTCAAAAATGTATGTGTAGTTCTTCGTAAATTGACTGTTCTTTTTTGTCTTTTGACATTTGTACGTCCGTTATGTGTGTGTCGTTTGTTGTAAAATCTAGTCAGTATTTCACTATCGAAATTTCTTGTTCTTGAAGGATCATCCGGTTACAGTATTATAACAAAACAACATTTATATGATTTAATGCGAGATTATGAAGGGAAAAACATCGATGAAAAGTTATACTACGTTCAAAATTATTTATTAAGCAAAGTTTCTTGTGCGGAAGATAGGCTGAATGATTTTAAGCTTAAAATTCAACGGTTAAGGTATCTTAGTATTAAACTCATAATTTTTGTTGCATAAATATGTACAAGCATTTTTTTTAATTTCGGCTTGACATTAAAGACATGAATTCAAGATTAGATGGTCAAATTCACGAAGAACGGATGAAATTTTTTAAAAAACAAATCAGGTTTGGCTTCAAGGAGTTGTTGAAATATCCTTAGCATCAGTAAGAGCAGGCCGCCCCCCGAAAACATTCGAAGAACTAAGTATCCGTAGTAAAAGAAGAAGAACTCAAAGCTTACGTGGCAATATTGAAACGGAAGAGCTGGTGTACGCAACTCAATTGAAGTTGCGTCAGGCTGGAAAGATAGATGCTTCAAAAGTGCTTAAGGAAGCGGCCCAATCTCCTGGAAGAGCCAAAAAATACAAAGAAGCGATTTCTGACAGTTTGTCAAGTAAAAACACAAAATTATAATTTGAAAGCACTGTCTATTTTTGTTGAAGCTGGTTTATCGCGTAGGCAGTACGAGATAGTAAGAGCCGGCGACAGAAAACTTTTTCCATGCTACAGTATACTGCAAAAAGAAAAAAAGCAATGCTACCCTGCCCCAGAGTCATATACTGTAACTGAAACATTGGCTGAAGTAAACTTGCAGGACTTATTAAATCACACTGCTGAACGACTATTTTTATATTTGGATGAAGTGTTAGAAAACTTGACAGAAAGCGAATGTAGTTCCTTAGAACTTATATCGAAATGGGGATGTGACGGTTCGCAACAAAGTCAATACAAACAAAAGTTTGAGAATAGCACTGATTCGGATGCATATATATTCCGGGTCTCATTTGTACCGTTGAGATTATATTGCCGATCAACCAACAAAATTATTTGGCAAAATCCAACACCTTCTTCACCACGGTATTGCCGACCTATAAAAATAAGTTTTGCTAAAGAATCTATCGATTATACGCAAAGCGAAATAAGCTACATCGAGTCTAAGATCAGTGCTCTTACCAAAACTCAAATTCAAGGCAGACTCATTGAAGTTAAGCACACGCTGACATTTACATGATTGATGGCAAAGTTTGCAATTCAGCAACAAATACAAAGTCAACATTGAAATGTTACATTTGCGGAGCTACTTCAAGAGATTTCAATGATTTAACAAAGTCAAAACAAACTAATAAAGACGCATTGAAGTTTGGATTATCAATTTTGCATGCAAGAATACGTTTTTTGGAAAGCCTTCTTCATCTTTCATACAAACTTCCAATAAAAAAATGGCAGCTACGAACACAGGAAGATAAAGATATTGTGAAAGAGAGGAAGGATGAAATACAGGAAAAGTTAAGAATCAAACTAGGCCTTATTGTAGATGTCCCAAAACCTGGCTTTGGCAATTCTAATGACGGCAATACTAGTCGAAGATTTTTTAATAACCCAGAAGAAGTTGCCGAAATAACAGGTGTTGACTTACAACTAATTTTAAGATTGAAAGTAATATTAGAAGTATTGTCCAGTGGGTTTAGAATAAATACGTCAAAGTTTAGTATATTCGCACACTATACGGCTAAGCTTTATGTTGAGCTATACCCATGGCATCCGATGACACCAACTTTGCACACAATTCTTCTGCATGCATCTGAAGTGATCGAAAGTGCACTTCTACCAATCGGACAGTTATCCGAAGAAGCAGCAGAAGCGCGCAATAAGCATTTTCGTTTATACCGCTTAAATTTTGCGTGAAAATTTTCAAGGAGGGACTGCAACATGGATGTTTTAAACAGGTTATATAAAATCTGATGTCTAATGGCAATAATTTGTTATATTAAACTTCTTTTTCTTTTCTAAACAGGTTACTCTTAACATCTGATCCTCTCATATCAAGTTTAAGGCCCTTGCGTAAAAGAAAAAACCGACAACTGGGAAAAGAGGCCCTTGAAATGTTAATTTCCGAAACTCCAGATTCATTTGTAGGTGAAAATACCGACAGTATGTTACCATCGAATGAAACAAAATCAGATGAAGAAAAATCTGAAGCAGAATCGTCTGAATAATTTTACGTGTTATTTTATTTTTTTGCATTTCAATAATATAACACATATATAAATAAAAATAATTAAATATAAAAAAAAATTCTTCTAACAACTATTATATAGCTTTAAGACCTTATTTAATTGTTTCAGATATAATTAAATTCATAAAACAAAAAAAAATTATTTTGTCCCGTTTTTGGATGCAAATACCCCTATGTGCGACGGTGGACCGCGATTTTCTGAATCCAAACTGTTCTTCTGATAATGCTCCCCTTTCTTCTGCCACAGTAAGCAATCTGTCATATATGATCCGTGGAAGTATTTTGCCCAGTGTGTCCGGTAGACATATTTGGCGATATGATGTTGGTTTTACAGGTGGATTCTCTTTGGTAAGAACACCAAATGTTACAGCTTCCTCTGTTCTGGGAAAACTTCCTCTTTCAAACACTTTCGCATTGTTTTTATGAACATGTATGGTCTCTTTTGAACGGCGGCTTTCACTACATTATTTGGGATGCTATCAGGTCTAGGCGCTTCTTGCATGCATTGATGCATTGAGAAGTTCATCTGGTGTTACTATTAGAACTGCCTCAGTGCTGAGTTCTCTAATTATACTGCACATAGTCGATGGTCTCTGTGGGAATAGGTGCTCTACGATAGACCTTAGCATTGTTGGATATGATAATTGTGGAGACCTATAGCCCTTCAGCTTAGTCGTTATCATTTTGTACGCCTTGCTTTTTGTTTATGTCCGCTTCGTCGCATAGTCGCTTGAAGCCTCTTGCTTTGCTTCTTTTAAGTCTAGTCGTTCTTGAAAATCAGCTCTATTTCTAGAACGCTGTGCTCTCCGTCAGGCTTGTAAGCAGTTTACGCTGAGTGCTTTTGTTTCTTGGCTCCGCCAATAGTACAGTGTACCTCTTTTACTGGGTATTCGTCTGGGCATTGATGCATCACATGCTGTGGTTAAGTCGCTGATATTCGTCATTTCGTCGAACATATTTTTGTCCAAGGGGTTATCTTTCCATTCTGGGCCCGCTAGTTTAGGGGGCGGAATGGCCTAATGTTGTTTAATGTCAATTATTATCGTCTAATGGTCGCTATGGATATATTCATCGCTGACCCACCATTCTGTGTTGCTCAGAGGGAGTTACTCCTGAAGGTTATATCAAAGATTGATCCCATTCCCGCTTTAATAAAAGTATTTGTTTGATATGCTTACATCCAAGGATGCGGATGTTTCTGGTAGGATACGTCCTCTGGCATTGGTGAGCCTGCTGCCCCACTCTGTTGTCCAGGCATTAAAGTCTCCGTCTATAAGTACTGGAGATCTTTTGCCTGGAATTCACTTGTCGTCCAACTTGACTGGGGGTATCAGTTGTAGAAGTTGATCCCGTTTATTTTTGCACGAACAGACCCACCTAATCGCTGGCATCTTGAAAGGCATGTTGTCCAGATGTCAAAATTGCGGTAAACCTTAATTTATCACAGATATAGATGTTGCTGTCTAGAGTTTTATACGGCTCGCTAATCAAATAAAGTCCGCTGCCTCGTCACTAACCGTTTGTGCCAGGATGTTCTGGGCTGTCCTACAGTGGTTAAGGTTAATCTGGATTATCTTCATGGTTGCTTGCTGGTAATGACTCCCTGGAGGACCGAGTACATACCTAGCGTTCTCTGGGTTATCCTTCTTGCAGAAGAAACAAAGCGGGTCTTTGTTGGAGTCTTTGCCTATATGGCCTTCTTCCCCACATTTGGAGCGGCCCATCTCGGTTTATCATTCCCGGACGCTGCAGTTTACCCATCCAATTTTAATTGTCCATAGGCGTTTCTCAGGCTAATTGCGTCTGCATTGTCTAAGTCATTGAGCTGGTATTGCTGTATGGCTGATTCGGATAGCGGATAGGTATGTAGACGTATATGTATGGTATGTACATGTGCGCATCTCAGGAATCATGAGCTGATATTTGTATAGGTACATTGTTCACTAATTGCGAATAACCAAAATGTTGTCTAACCAGTTGTCACGGTCAAGTGATACCCAACTATATTTCCATAACTAAAGCATCAAAAAAGTAAACTAGTCTACTCATCAAATACACTTCCATTCTGGTTACCAAGACAATGTGATAGGAAACGTCTCCCAGAGCTGAGCTATACGTAGTTAACTTCCTTATCATTAAAGTCCGCCAACAATTCTGGCAACGTTGCGTAAGTTACAGCTAAAATTGTAGGCTGCAGCCAATTAACTGTAGAAGCTGTCCACATTTGTAAAGATCAGTTCAGTATACACATACGAGGGGCGTTCAATATATTCTCGGTATCGATATGAAAGAAAATGCGAATTCAATTTAAATTGTTTTTATTTTTCAATATAATCTCCCCTAACATCAATGCATTTGTTACATCTTGAGATAAGCTTTTTTAAACCCTCAAAAAAATAAATTTCCTCTTTCTCTGCAAAATACCCATTTATTGCCGACTTGAGTTCTTCATCATCCGAAAATCTTTTTCCACGGAGACATTTTTTCAAATCCGGAAACAGGAAATAATCACTAGGGGCAAGGTCTGGACTATAGGGTGGGTGTTGGATTTCTTCGAAACCACAATCTCGCGCAGCAGCCTTGGAAACTCGCGCCGTGTGAACAGGAGCGTTGTCATGAAGAAGCAACACACCCGCTGCGAGTTTACTCCGTCTTTTCTTTTTAATTTCCTCCCGAAAATTATGTAAAGTGGAAGCGTAGGATGTGGCGTTGATGGTTTCACCTTTTTTTTGTACTCAATGAGCAAGATTCCCTTTGAGTCCCAAAAAACTGTGGCCATGAGCTTCCCGGCAGACGGAGTGACTTTGTACTTCTTCGGGGAGTCTGTTCCTTTTTTATGCCACTGCATGGACTCTTGTTTGCTTTCAGGGTCATAGTGGTGGACCCATGTTTCGTCCCCAGTAACAATTCGATCCATAACACCGTCCGCGTTCTCACTACACATCTCCAAAAGCTCTCTACAGCATGCGATTCTCACTTTTTTCTGAAGCGCTGTGAGCATTCGTGGCACCCACCTTGCACTGACCTTTGAAAGGATAAGATGGTCATGAAGAATGGTGTGAATGGTACCAATTGAAAGCTTGGTGATCTCTGCCATCATTTTCACCTTTATTCGGGCATCCTCAAGAACAAGTTTTTCGACTTCTTTGATGCTTTCTTCCGTACAATCAGTAGCCGGGGCGCCGGAGCGGGGGTCGTCTTCAATGCTCTCTCTGCCTCTCTTGAACTCACTTGACCACTTTTGCACAGTTGATAATGAAGGTGCGGAACCCTGGTAAACAGCCACCATCTCTTCATGAATAGTTTTTTGACTTTTTCCTTGCTTAGTGAGAAATTTAATTACAGCGCGATGCTCAATTTTCACCATCATCGTCTCAGTTGCCATTATGATTCTGTTTAGCTAGAGATAAAAGGCGAATTAATAATCACATTTATATGAAATTTTACATGAATGCACTAAAATAATAGTATTACTTGATCAATTTATATATACAACCACAGCTTCACCCCGATACCGAGAATATGTTGAACGCCCCTCGTAGAACTAAAACAAAGCAGTTTTCTTCAATTTTTAATTCTAGCTGTCAATACCCTGTTCAAAATGGTTTCAGGCTCCCGTACAAGGCACTTAGTCTGTAGATGAACGATATTCTCCAAACTCATTTCATCATGCTTTGCATGATTTGCATTATCAAATTATTAATGTGGTGCTGCATAAATTCTGACGAGAATTCCCATTACATTTTGCAACTTAGTTATAATTTAATTCAGTTGAAATATTTTTGTTTTAGCACACATATGGTTTTACCCTTTTTTCTCTGATTGACATCTATGACTACGAGTGTTAGTGATAGTTTACGTTGCACGAGTATTGTCTATTATTAGTTTCTGATCTCTATCAAGTAATTACATTTAATATTGAACTGAAACCATGACTACACAATGCTTGCTTCCGAAATCTTTGCAGCTACTCTAGCTTGCTTTAACTGTTAATTCAAGTTTTACCATTACTTACAATATTTTAATTTCTGTTTTTTTCCGTTGTAGTTTGATACGTCGTTTTGTAGATGACGAGTTCGATCATTGCCACGATGTCACAATTGGTGTTGACTTCAAAACAAAAGTAATGAACATAGATGGCGTTGATTTTAAACTAGCCTTGTGGGACACCGCTGGTGCTGAAAGATTTCGCAGCTTAACCCCGAGCTTCTATCGAAATGCCAAGTGCGCTATACTAGTCTATGATATAACAAGTCGAGAGTCTTTGCAAAAATTAGACTCATGGCTACAGGAATTGGAAAACTACAGCAATAATCGGCAAGTTCCGGCAATGGTTGTTGGTAACAAAATTGACATGGACCGAGCAGTGACCAGAGATGAGGGTCTTAAATTTGCCCGAAAACATCGAGCTTTATTTTTAGAAACTTCTGCCAAGAATAATATTTCCGTTGCCGATGTGTTTGAGGAAATAGTGAGAAAGGTAAAATTTGATAGTATAATTTTTATAAGTACTGCTCATATAATTTCTTTCCAGACAATCAACACAGAAGGTTTCGATAACAACTTTACAGATGGAATAAACGTCTCAGATGAGGAAAGAGAAGCGGCAACATCATCATGCAAGTGTTAATAAACATTTTTTTTTTTTTAGAATATCAAATATCTTTTAGGATAGTTTAATATTTAAGCAATAAAAACTTATTGTTATTTTTTGATATTTTATACATATATGTAATATCTTATAACTAAGTGTATCTCTGTGCTTATAATTGGTGAATTTGCACAACAAAGTAAACAAATAAAATATCTGTCACATCAATTCTGTTTGTGAATAAGATTTTATGTTCTTTTGACCAATTAAAGTTTTGTCAGAAACAGAATTCAATAAAATTTTAAAGTATTGTTATTACGTAATGTAATTATAGCAGCTTATTGTTTTCGTATCGTTATAACGTTCATTTAAAAGCGAGTGTGCTCATTTGTGCTGAAAATTGGTGTTCACTTTAATTTATGAAGGAGGTTTTCCAAACCTGAGGAAATTCTCCTTGTGAAAGGGATAGACGGAAGAGATTAGAAAGGGCAAGGGAAAGAGAGGAAGAACATTTTTTAAGAAATATGGCAGGGAGGCCATCTGGGCCGGGTGTGAATTCGTCATTGAGTTGGTGTAATTTATGTTCGATATAAGACGGATCAAAAATATGAGAGAGAAGTGGGCCATTAGAGAAGTTCAGTAGGTAACTAAAATAGGATGGATCTGGTACAAAGGAGTCGTTGGTGAAGGATTGTTTAAAAAATGTGGCAAATAGGTTGGCAATGGTGAGTGGATCGGTTGATGACCTGTTGTTGAAAGAGAGGGAAGGAGGGTAACCATCGGACTTTCTTTTGTAGTTAACAAATTGGAAAAAGGACTTAGGGTGGTTTATAAGGTTGATAAGGTTGAAATAGATGAAAGTTAGAGGGAGCCAAGTCTGGCGAAAAGAAACGATGTTCAACGATTCATACTCCAAATCCCATTTTCCCATTACCAGAGCGCCTTTTATCTTATCCTGGTGAAAGATTTTGTTTCTTTTGTAAATCATACCCTTTCTCTAATTTTTTCATCTAGCTTTTTTTTTATAATGAGCGCGCGCTCAAGGGGTTTGTGTACCCTTAAGGTGATTGTTCACAGCGCGGGCAAAGGAAATTTTAAGGAGTAAGAAAAGAGAGGTACCGATGTACATTGTTTTTAAATGTTTGCAAGTTATAACGACCAGGAAATACAGAGATCGGCAGGGCATTCCATAAGCGATTTGTACGGCTTAGGAACGAATCACGATATTTTATAGTACGTCCGAAAATGGGCTGATGAGCATTCATAGCGAGACGGGTGTTACGGTTGAAAGTTTGAATGGGCGGAATGTTACTGGCTATTTCAGTGGAGCACTGGTGGTGGAAATAGCGATAAAACAAAGTGAGACAGGAGACATTACGTCGGTGTTCGAGGGTGTCCATTGATTGACTGATATTAGTATCATCAATAAGTTTTATCGCACGGTTTTGAATCCTATCTAGCAGGTGCAGATTTTTTTTAGGAGCACCTGACCAGATGTGGGCATTGTACTCCAATTTTGGGTGGATGAATGCCTTATATATTGAGGCCAGATCAGAGGGGGTAAAATATTTCTTACATCGCTTGAGGAAACCTAGACATTTCGCAGCATTTTTTGCGACTTCAAATATGTGGTCATTCCAACACATACCGAGAATGGAAAGTTTTTCGTTTTCGACGATGTAAGTGCCATTCATGGATAATGGCTGGGTGTTTAAATTTCGCTTGATTAACGACAGCAGACAGCATTGTGTTTTGGAAGCATTAAATTCCACTCTGTTGATAGTTCCCCAATTAGTTATGCTGTTGATATCGGAATTTAATGAGCTTAGCATACGCTGCCGTTCTCGTTCTACAGCCGAAGAGCAGGGCCGTCTGGGAACGAATATGAAAAGCAGAGAGTACTGTCATCAGCAAAGGAATATATTGGATTAGTAGTAGCAGACAAGATATCATTAATGAAAATTGAAAAGAGTGTCGGAGACAGAACAGAGCCCTGGGGTACACCAGCATTTATTTTATGAACATCAGACTTGAAACCGTCCAAGACAACTTGAATTGAACGTTCCGAAAGGTATTTTCTAATCCATTGAAAAATAGATTCATCGATCCCAAATGCAAGCATTTTCGACAAAAGAGCCTGATCTCAAACTCTGTCAAATGCCTTGCTTTCGCCAGATTTATGTACGGTTTGGTTCCACTTTTCGGAGAGACATGCCATAAAATCACCAGTGGACCTGTTGCTACGAAAACCATATTGCCGGTCATTGAGAAGTTTTCGTGTTTCGAGATATTTCATGAGCTGACGATTTATCAGCGTTTCCATGACCTTGGAAAGAAGGGACGTAAGTGCAATGGGTCTGTAGGAGGAGAGAGAGGGCTGGACAAATGCTGTTTTCCATCTGCTCGGGAAGAGTTCTAAAGAGTAGGATTGATGAAAAAGCTTACGTAGTGGTTTTGCCAGCGTGGAAGAACACCTCTTCAGAAGAAGGGGAGATATACCATCTGGACCAGCGGATTTATGTATCTTGAGATCTTTAAATACTCTTGCTACTACACGAGTGCGAAAGTAGATTCGTCCCATTGAAGATTCGACGCACTCAAGTGTAGGCGGAGACAAAGAACAATCTGGGAGTGTTGAGCTGGCCGCAAAGTGTGCAGCAAGTAAATTGACCTTGTCCAAAGAGCTGACAGCTGGAATGTCATTGTAAATGAGCGTTGGGATGGATGATGAGGCGGAATTTCTAATGTTTTTGACGAACGACCAAAAATGTTTACTGCCTTTGGGACACTGCAGTATTTGTTGCCTCAGTTTTTGGTCGTATTGGAATTTCACACACTTATGAAAGACGTTGCAGTCATTTCTGGCTCGTTTGAACTTTTTTCGGTTTTCCTCTGTCGGGTTGGTCTTGTAGGACCGAAAAAACATTTCTCTAACCCTGACGGCCTCTTTACAGCTCGAGTCGTACCATGCCTTTTCTTTTGGTTTGATACTCTTCATCCGATGAGGAATAAAGGATCTCATTCCAAAGAGAATGGTGTCTGTAATCATATCAGCAGCGGCATCCACGTCGTTATCGAGGAAGCATAACGACCAGGTAAAATTCCTAAAGAAGCTGTTAAGACCGCTCCAATTGGCTTTCTCGTATTGCCATACGGTTCGTTTATGAATTTTTCCTCTAACTGAATGATCGGTGTATGAGAAATTAGCTTACGAGTATATGACACAATGGTCCGACGAGCCTAGAAGGGAGAGCACATCAACGGTGTACTTTTAAGGGTGAGAAGTTAAAAACAAGTCCAGGGTATTGGTGGTATGACTATCAACGTCTGATATTCGCGTCGTCCTACGGGTGTTGTCTGTCTAGAATGTCGAAGCCACCCAGAATTGTGAATATTGAAGTCGCCCGTAATAACGATTTCAGTATGAGTATACAGGGATACAATTCTTTGAATGGAGTCAGACAGCGCATCAAACTCGTTAAAAGTCGAATTGCTCTCCAGTTTGGGGCTTCTGTAAATAAAGCAGTAGTGGATAATTTGATTATGGAGATGGAATTTTAACCACATGAAGTTGAATTCCGGATTGGAACATGGGTCACATTGTGGTGGAGTTTGGTAAGCTACATCACTACGCACGTAAATGGCAAGACCGCGGTGAGAGAAGAATAATGGCACTAGTTCGTAGCCAAGTAGCTTCAGATTAGAATGATCTGAGAGGTGTGGGCGGGGATCTACCTGTGTTTCACAAAGCGCCAAATCAGCTGGTCTGTACTTACAGACGTGCACGTACGCAGAAAAGTGATTACTTTTTAGCCCGCGTATATTGGCTACGCCTACCCTGAATACCCTAGTCATAACCATAGACAAACACAAAAAACACAAACACCGACGATACTAAGCAAGGCTGCGAAGTGAAAATTCTGACATTGATTTACCGGATCAAATTACTGTAGGTGTCATGCCCTTTTTTCACTCACAACCCGCTATTCATCAGTTGTTACATACACTCGGCCACTGCCCGTACCGTATGGTAAATACAGTAATGGCAGTGATTGAGTGCAAGCAACAGTACTTTGACTAGGAGCGGGAGAGGTGGGATACCCGCACTGTGTGATATTTATTTATTTTTTTTTTTTTTTTTTTCACTGCACTGCACTTTTTTATTTGTTTTTTATTATGCACAGCACACGATAATTTGCGAGTGCACTGGTTGACTTGTGCACTCGTTGGTGGCCGACTCTGGTCGAGAAGATGTGCGTTGTAATCCCCATCAAATTTGTGATGCTTTGGCAGGTAATCAATTAAAAGAATACCTTTGGAATCTCATAAAACACTAGCATGGGCTTCAACCAACATGCTGCTTCTTATTTTGCATGCTAAGTTGGTTGAGATCACTCTTCACTTGCGCCCCTTGAGGTGGTATCTTCCTTTGCCATGTTTTCTCTTGGCGATGGATGTGAAAACTTTCTGGGCTGAAACAATGCGATTCATTCACTTTACATGTCCCAGCCATATACGTCGATCAATTCTGATTCTTTAAACTAAGTCCATGTCGCAATACAGCTTGCACAGTTCTTGGTTAAATCTCCTCTTCCACTGTACGATGATGCAAACAGGGCTGTAGGTCATTAGAAGCATTCCACTTGACAAGATGAATGCTCATCTTTTCTTTATATAGTCCATACCATGTTCTATAGCGGGCTATTTCGGCTGCCTACTTGTTTTCTGAGCCCAAAAAACAGGACAAACACGTTCTTTGGACTATCTCCTCTACTACGAGTATCTCTCTCATTTTAATTCGGCGGTCGTCTAACACCATTTGGTGAACTTTAGCAATGTTATCGTCAGTGGTTGCAAATTTTGGACGTCCCGAACGTTCATCATCTCCCAAGCTCTTACGGCCACGTTTAAATTCAGCTGCCCAACATTTCACAGTGGTAAATGATTTGCGTAGGCGTATTGCCTTTCAAAAACAAGAATTTAATAACAGCTCGATACTCAATTTTTTCCATTTTCACAAAAAACACTCATGTCGACTCATTCAAACGACTGTCAACTAAAATGTGCGCGTCCAAAATGGCTGAAACTTCGGTAAGTAACTGTCAAAAGATGCACAACTAGCATTCACTAGCTTTTATTGACGAGTGCCGCTATCTTTACATTGCGGTCGGAAACTTTTCAGACAACCCTCGTACATACTTAAAAATAACATTTTCTCTTAAAAACTAAAGGGTGGGGGCGGTTAAAGACAGTTAGGACGTAAGGCCACCTATGCCTATAAGAATAAGAATATTCTTGAAGGAGAGTTTGCTGAGATGATACTCGAAGAGAGGCAGAATATCGTTAACTTCGTGAAGCATCCTAGACATTGACTCCAGGTGTCCGTAATTCGTTCTGTGAAGATTGAGCCGAAAAAGTGGCACAGACCTAAGATTACGTGGAAGGAAGGACAATCGATATTACCAACTAAAATTTGATGAATAAGGAGAATGTCGGCAACTTTTCGGCGTATAGAAAGAGGTTATAAATTTATAAGTTTGAGCCGGTCAGTGTAAGGTGGCTATCATCCTATCATAACAGCTTCTATCCGGTGGATGTGTGTTCTGTAGTAGGGTGACCAAACTTGGCTTGCATATTCAAGAAGAGGCCTAACAAAGGTTATGTAAAGTAATTTGGCAACATAAGGATTGGAAAACTCCTTAGACCAGCGCTTGATGAAGCCAAGGGCAGAGTTGGCTTTTTTTTTAACAGATAACACCTAAATCACGCAACTCATTCACTAAGGGAACATGCAGATTAAAGATTAGATAGCAGCGAGGTGAAGTAGGGATGCGCTTACGGGTATAAGTTATAATAGCCAATCTAAAAATCATCCTCCTGCTTCGCAATTTCATTTTTGTTTTGTTTTGTTACTTTTGACGTTTGACACACATTTTACAAAAAAGGGTTCAAACGACATTTTCATTTCCACTTCGGAGAAAAAAATTACATAAAACTCTTCTAACTTTTTCAGAAGCAAAATGTTGCTTCTGGTTCTCATTTCAGAATGTACACTAACCCATTTCATTTCAGAATGAAAACCATATTTTTTGTTTCCAAGCAATCGACTGTGTTTGAAGTTTTTAGTATTCCATTGCAGTCCAAATTGCCCAACTTCCGGAGAAAAACTAATCGAAAACGCCATAAGAGAGAATTCCTCAAACTCAAGAAAAATGTTCTCTTTTACAAATTTTTACAAAAATTTCGCAGGAACAGACCTAAAGTAAATATGGCTCACGTCCCTAGCTGAACCTTGGATGGGTTGATTTTCACTTTGTTTCCAAATGAGTCCAGACAAGAGACGACCATCCCAGTACTAATATATTTAGGTTACTCAGATCGACCTTTAACATTCCAAGTCTGATACTGCATCCCTATGTAGCAGGCTTTCCGCATTTTTCTTCGACTCACTGCTAAACGCTCTCAATAGTTCGGACGTTTATTCTCAAGCATATGCAGATTACGTAGTTGTACTATCTGTCGGATCATCTGCTCTATAGTGCAGGCAGGCGTGATCGGTGGTTGATGGAGGTGATTGTGTAAGGTGTTTACATAGTCAGTAGGGGATAAGTCTGGTGAGTGGGGTGGATGAGGCAAAATTTCATATTCCAACCCTATCAGTAAGACTTCAAATAGTAGTAGCTGGATTTTCTTCAACAACTGACCCAAGTTCTCTTATCAATAACCTTCTCTGGTCGTCCATTTGGCTTGTTTTAGATTTGCTCTGAAATGCAAATGGTAAAAGTACCTTCTCTATGTTAAGGAAAGGTTCCTTTCAATAACTATTCGCAAACTCGCGCCACATCTAATGAATCTGTAAGTCAGCAATTTCATACGTAAGGGCCTAGTATTATAGTTTTTGAACATAAAACACGATGCGATTATGCGAAATTCACAGACTATGATGGATGACACAGTGCTTCACGTTACTATACGAATACGAGTAAGTGATAAATATTGATATTATTTGGTAAAAAGAGTAACAGAAAATGTACGATTTATAGAAAAATTGTAGAAATACCGGTTTTTATAGGCTCCCCCGAATTTCCTAAGTAAGTTTGAGATGAAGACGTAAATTGCTCTAACTACAATAGAACTGTATTTATCACTAGCATCATATTGTAAATTCTTGAAATCCCACCAGAATAGTGTTGTGTGCTTTAAAACACTCACCCATTAGAGCATTATTATAATAAATATGTAGTGAGCTATTTCAGCTCCTAAAGAGTAATTTTCATACTCTGATTACATTCGCTTAATGAATGAATACGAATACAATAGATAGTTCAGCATCAGGAAATTACAGCTTTCAATTCGAAGGACCGAAAGTGATATGCGACGGAAATAGAAAGGGACAAAGTATGAGTATTGTATTTCAAAATTTATAAGGTCTCCTCCTTAATCTTATTTGTTATTTTGTTTTAATCACAACTAATGGAACTTTTGAGACAGGTTGGTGTATACTCTGTTAGTTATATACAATATTAAATATGTACGAGTATACATCGACCTCCATAAAAGTATTCCCTTTACAACTAACCTTTTCGTAACCTATACTCAAAACACTTAAGTCCTTTTCCTTTTGAAATATCATACCTACAATTTTAATCGGCAAAATGTAATCGAAAGAGCCAATACAAAGGCTGTTGTTGCCGGCATTTTAAATTTTAATGTGAAAGCATCACCTCTTAACGAAATGAATTGCTTTATTAAATATGAATTGATGACAGATTCATCTCCATACTTACGAGTATGTATTTATGTACAAGTCATTCGGCATACTGAGGAGAAATATCCTTCATAGGACGGCTACTCAGAGTAATAAGTCAATTATGGTTTTCAGTCCAAATATACGAGTGCACATAGAACATGCGAGTATATGTACTCACGCTCGAATACATTTCGAATTGTAACTTGAGATAAATAATAATTATTTGAATTTGAAATCAAATGACTCTGCCGCCACTAAACCTCAATACCACCGCCACTAAACCTCAATACCACCGCCACAGAATGAATTCCATTTCAAAGGAATGAATGAACTCTCCCTCATGGAGCAGGAGTATTTTAGTTACTCATTGCGCAAATCCAAAATGATAAACGTCACGTCTCAGCATCCTTGCAAAGGAAACACGAGCATCATTCACTCTATGTAGTACAATTACGTTTGGTCTGAGAGGAGACTTTTCAGAAAGTTTAAATTGTTTCGTGGAAGGCAAGTGTCCGACAGGATACCATTTCATGCCGAACTCAGTGAACTTGGGGAAATTTTTTAAAGGATCTCATCTCAGCTCCTTGCACTAGTCTTTTGATATTTTGTCGGTTTGTGAGAGCGATAGTCTTTTGAATCTTTTGCATCAATACCGAGTACAGAGATAGAGTCCTTTTCAGTTAAGCTAAAATTTTGTACGTGTCATAAGCGTATAGTGTACACCGGAAAAAAAAACCAAGTGAAGGTGTGTGCTTTCAAAAATGAAAATAAAAATTTATAATTATCCTCTGATATTCAGTGATTTAATAGATATAAAGTTTATTGTGTGTGTTTTTTTTTTCTCGTTGCAATTACAATATTATTATTATTATTTTTTCATCTATGTATCCTTTGATGTTTTGCAGTGTCATTCATTCTTTTGTTTTGAAGTCCTTTTCATATCATTTTATGTGCTTTGATTGAGTGGTTTTGCTCAATCAATTGTTTGATGGAAAAACACTCGTCCTTGGCCAGATTTTCTCCCCCATAAAGAAGACTAAAGTATTGAATTGTTTTCTAAGTGCTAGATTGTTATTTGCAAAAGATATTCGTATAATACAGTTTTGTTTGTTTGTTTGTTTTTTTTTTGCGATACACGTTCATGTACACTTGGTATTGAGGCCACTACTGCCAGCGTGGTGAATGTTGAGTCTTCCTACCTACAGCTTCTTGTACAATACTACTTCATATGTATTATATGTGTTCTCTCAAAAAATGCCTTCACCTGTTTACTTGTGTACGAAATTACTGTGTTTGTTTTTCTTTGTATTAAAAAAAAAAATAGTGATTTCAAAAAGATGATGCCACAATGATGCTATGAAATCCTAAGGAGTTATATTTGGGGCATCCTTTCAGTACTCAGTATAGTTTACCCCACAATCCCCAGCAGCGAATGGGTGTGTATTGAGGATATAATGCTGGCGCCAGAGCCAGACAGTGTATATACAATGAATTTATTATGCGCCACTCTGGCGCCAATTTATGTGTTCCCCTATAGAAATGAAAATACTTAGGCATTTATAGATTAATCTATTCAGATACGAATTGAACATACTTACCTAGTAGATATAAATATGATAATATGTGTGTGTTTTTTTTTTTCATTTGAATCCTAAATAATAACCGACCGGGTGTATCGAAACCCTTTTCAGATCGCTTTGGGTAGATTGCGAAAAATTATGAGAAATCTCTACGACAATCAGTCCGACCAGGAAGAACTTGTTGAAAATTTATTTTCATCTGTCGACGACGATGAGGAAGACGAAGGCGAAGAACAGGAAGACGTTTTCTCAGATCGAATTCATCTGGATGCAGAAACGGAAGAGCTAATTTCAATTTCATTGGTGAAATCATCAAACGACTGCGATGCCTTACTTCAAATGGAGAGAAGTCCAAATTACTTACTACGTGAGCAACAACACCATCAACAAAATTCAAATGCAATGAGAAGAGCTAAACGATCCTTTTGTATACTTCTTGCTTTCGGAGTCGGTTTAATGGCCACCTCATTTTCACTGTTGGTGTTAATTCCCCTATATCAATCACAATTTACTGTGGAATCTACGAAGAATAATTCGCATGGCATGCTTTTATTCGTACATCCATTGGCTACGTTATTTCTTATGTTGACTACAATCATCTGTTCAGCTGTTTTCAAATGGAATATACGATTACTAAAGTTACCTTCGATTCCTACAAAGAAGTGAGTATCTACACATTTATTTAATTTATCTATTTATAATAAACAATTAAACCTTAAACTGAATTATTTTACCATAGCCAACGCATGTTCATGTGTTTTATCTTTTAAGTCCCGGTACTCAGTTAGCCACACTTCAACTATCTATTAAACTCCAATTGTTTAAGCTTTTCTCGATAGCCCTTACTTACTTTGATCATTGTTGAACCTATCTTTTCTCAATTGCTTTTAAATTAAACAATAAGTTTGTTAAGATAGGCAGGTATATATATCGTTCCCATATTTAATTCTGTCACCGTTATTTTTCTTGACAAAAATCGTATAAATTTTGAGTACGTACCTATACTTGTAACGTTTTCATCCACGGCAACGGGGGTTAATAATATCATAGGTAATATGGCTCGAAACCGTTACCGGCGCGGCATGGTGTGAAATATGTGTACTCTGTAGAGCATCTTCTACATTGACGTCATTTCATACGCGTTCATATGTACATAGGTATGTGACAGTTTTTCTTGATATCGAAAACAATTTTCGGATGAAAAACGAATCAAATTACAATTGGGCCTTTGCGCAAATATATGTAAATGTAGATGTTTCCACGTAATAAAAGTAGAGTCCCAGTTGCTCATACCGACTGTGAATCGATAAAGGAGACCTTCTGTCAGCGATACTCTTGAACTGAAAGAGTAGGTATTAATTTGTCTTGATGTGAAATAAAATCTAACACCGTTAGTCGGCTGGCTTGCAAAGATAGATAGATACGAGTACATACAATATATACGAGTGAGTATGTGTCATAATGTATAAGTTCCGCCAATCGACAAACAATTTTCGAAGCTAATTTAGATAAAGAGTACCTACCTATATTTTTCATTCTTATGCAAAAATATCTTGGAATAGTACGCTTATGGGAGTTGAATTCAAAAACCTTTTGGCCTCGCAGCATATGGCGGAACACATCATTCTGGTTTTATAGAAACAGTACTCAAAAAGTCGAATATGAGTAAATCCTTCTGGTTGAGGAAGGGGTATCATGTCTGAAACATTGCACCATCTAGCAGATGTATGTAAATAGAAGCTAAAATGGAGGATTTCTACATATGTGACAATGTTACCTTCATAATAAAAATGCCAGTCTGGCAGATATGTTGTAAATGTAAAGTGGAGATTTGTTCTAGTTATTTGAGTTGGCGAACGATGTTTGCAGATGTAAATAATAGTTCTGTGTTTACATATACATTTGTTTTTTTTTTTCTTGTTCAAAGGGAGTTTAATCTTCAAAGATACCAGTAGGCCGGGCTACCAGCAAATCACAATTCGCTCGCCCGATTGCTCGTACGTACTAAATAATATCCCACACACTTTGCCTACTCTCTCCGCGGGACTGCCGTTAGGCATTACTTTGCGAGACTAGTTAACAATCTATGCTATATCTTCTAAAAATAAATTTTCTGCATCTGCACGTCTTATTCTTTCGATGATTTACAACTCGTTTGCACGTTTGTTGTGAATATGCAAATCTCGATCCAATTTTCTTCTGACCGCAACATTTGGTCAATTATTGACTATGTAGGCATATTTTTGGTATGTCAGTCCTCCATCCCAGAAAGCGTATACAATGGAATATTGCATGCTCTGTGTCTTCCTCCTGATTTAGGCAGTCTGGGCAACAAGGTGAGCTATCGTGCCCGAAGCGGTGTAGATATTTCCGTTAGCCCCGTGACCAAACAGGAACTGCGCAAACTTTAGTTCTGCAGTAGTAAACTGCCGTTTCCATGCCTTCGGTTTGTCCAAATTTTTATGGATTGGATCAATTTGTGGGTCCATCTGCCGTTCGCAGTGTTGTTCCACCAATTTTACCACCTGGTCATTGAAGTCGCTCTTTCTTAATCATTTTAACGACTCTCCCCTCTTGATTACTAGAAGTTCTCCTATTATAGACTCTCTGCATCTGACTCGATTTGAATCATCCCAGCTATAACAAAAGTTGCTTGGTCCGATATCCTTCGGAAGCCACTGATTAGCCTTAATGCGCAAAGTCGATATGTTGGTGATAACTTTCTCCTTGCCTCCTTTGTCGCTAGGACCCCCACTCAAACTTGAGCAGGGTATAAAGGGACTGAGTTTACTACTTTGAAAATTAAGAATCTTCTAGCATATCCGGGTCCTCTGATGTTTGACAGTATTCCACATTTTTCCTGCTTGTTTTTAGAACAGCTTCCGTTTGTTGATTCGCTAATTCTAGGCCGTCGGAAATTAGCCAGTCCTTGATGAAATCAATTGCATCGTTCGTAGCTGATTATATCTTGCAAATATTGTTTGCAACAGTTAAACAATGGCGATGTCGTCAGCGAAACCGATAATTTTTACTTCTCGTGGCAGTATTATAAAAATATTGTAAAATGTTTGTGTGGATGATAGAACTTATTCTTTTCAATATAAATCCCTTTATTCAGTACAGTTACAATTCACTATTTAATTGTTTCTCTCAGTACAATTCAATTTCTCAACCGCTTATACTTTTATTATCTTTTACTTAAACCACTTAATCACTTCTCCTAATTAACACTTCAAATTCAACTGATGAACTGAGCTGCATACCTTTGGGATGCTGGTATTTATACTCGAATGACATACTTCTAGAACAATCCTCGCCATCCAGCGTCCCATACAATTTTCCAATTTGCTAGAAAATTCGATTCCACTCTCCAGTCGAGACTTTGTTATTCCAGTATCGAAATCTTCTGGTCTTCGACATTTTCTGCTAGATGTCGCTGCTCACGTTTAAGTGGTTATCACATTGCTCCCACCCTACAGTTGTTCGTCCCGAACAACTTCGTCATTCAGCATCCCATTGAAATGACACATTCTATCCAAATGGACCACTTTCAATTTTCCTCGATCCCCACGCTGGATCCGGTAGACAACGTCATTAATGCGGGTTATCACCTTGTATGGACCTTCCCAGTTCTGTTGCAATTTTGGTGATTTGCCTTTCTTACGCTGAGGATTATACAGCCAAACCAGATCTCCTTCGTTGAAACCGGAAGATTTCGCCTTAATATCGTACCTAGTTTTCATGCGACTGCTTGCTAGCTTCATCTTTTCTCTGGTGTCTTTATGCAATTTACGAATCCTGCTGCGTAAGTCATTCACGTACTCGTTCACCTCTTTGGGCTCCGTCGGTGCGGATCCAAATTTTGCTTCACTTGGCAACCGAATTGTTTGACCAAATAAGATCTCGGATGGTGTGTGCCCTGTTGAGCTATGGACCGCGTTTCGGTAGGCCATTAAGAAGAGGGGTATGTGTCGATCCCAATCCCGCTGGCAGTTGCTGACAACCTTAGATAGATGCTCATTCAAGGTCCGATTGAATCGCTCGACCATTCCATCAGATTGAGGGTGTAGTGGCGTTGTCCTTGTCTTTCTTATTCCCAAATATTGACATATTTCCTGGAAGACTTTTGATTCAAAGTTTCGCCCTTGATCAGAGTGTAGCTCCATTGGGACCCCAAATCTGCTCACCCAGTTGTTGACTATCTGTTCGGCTACGGTCTTAGCCTCTTGATTTGGGATGGCAAACACTTCCACTTACTGAAGTAATCCATGACCACGAGGGTATATCGGTTACCATTAAAGGTTTCGGGAAATGGCCCAGCGATGTCGATGGCTATTCGTTCGAAAGGTGCTCCGACATTGTATTGTTGCATTTGTCCATGTGGCTTTACTTTTGGACCCTTCGTAGCCGCACATCTTATGCACTTTTTCCACCAATTCTCGACATCTTGTTTAGCGCTTAGCCAATAGAAACGTTCCCTTACCTTTTCCAACGTCTTGTTTATTCCCAAATGGCCTCCTGAGATTCCGTCATGAATTTCATGGAGTACTTGGCTGACTCTGGACCGTGGCACTATTAACTGCATACGAGATGTTGTCCCATCTGCACTTTCCCATTTTCTCTTCAGCAATCCATCTTGCACAAAAAGCGAGTCCCACTGTGCCCAGTATGCCTTCAGAGTTTGGCTCCGATCTGATATCTGCTGCCAGCTTGGTCTTTCCAGGCCAATATTGGTTCGATGTCATTGTCTGCCTGTTGGAAGGAACGGATTTCGGCTATACTCCAACCCTCTATTAGCTCAGTCCTGATCATTTGGATAGTTGCCTGTTCTTTTGCTTCTTTACGATTGCAGTGTTCGCATTTTACTCCGCACGGTCGACGAGAGAGAGCATCAGCATTTGAGTGGAGTGTTCCCTTGCGGTGTTGTACTGCAAAGTCGTAGCCCTGCAACTGCTCGATCCATCTTGCAACTTGGCCTTCAGGGTTCTTAAATTGGAGTAGCCATTTCAGAGCTGCGTGGTCTGTCCGGAGAATGAATTTTTGTCCGTAGAGGTACTTATGGAAATGCTTCGCGTAGCCAGAATTGAAGCAAGAAGCTCGCGCCGGGTTACACAGTAGTTTCTTTCAGGTTTGGAGAGTACTTTGCTGTAATATGCAACCACCTTCTCTTGGCCATCATGAACTTGGGAGATCACAACTCCGACCACAACATTGCTAGCGTCTGCGTCCACGATGAACATTTTTCCAGTCGTGGAGTAACCCAAGATAGGGGCATTGCACAGCTGTCGCTTCAGTTCTTGAAATGCTTTTTTGCATTCTCCAGACCACCTGAACTGTCGGCCTTTTTCCGTAAGTTGATGCAGGCTCTTTGCAATGCCAGAAAAATCCTTTACTAACCTTCTGTAATACGTGGCGAGTCCCAAGAAGCTTCTCAGTTGGTGTTTATCTTTTGGAGAAGGCCAACTTTTCACGGCTTCGATTTTGTCAGGATCCGTTCTTACTCCTTCCGCTGATATAATGTGACCCAGATATTTTACTTCCGGACGAAACAAGGCGCACTTTTCTGGGTTGAGCTTTAAATGAGCACTTCGTAGCCTCTCAAACACTTCTTTTAGATTTTCGCGGTGCTCCTCGTACGTCTTACCTATGACGATAACGTCGTCCAAATATACTAGGCAGGTTTTCCAGGTGAGTCCTTGCAATGTTCGTTCCATTAGTCGCTCGAAGGTGGCCGGAGCGTTGGACAGTCCTAACGGCATCACTGCAAACTGCCAAAGACCGCTTCCTGTAGTGAAGGCAGTTTTCTCACGATCCGCACGATTTATCTCTACCTGCCAGTAACCGCTCTTCAAGTCAAGTGTTGAAAACCATTTCGCTCCAGAAAGCATATCCAAAGTGTCATCGATTCTCGGAAGTGGGTAGCTGTCCTTTTTAGTGACATCATTGAGACGTCGGTAGTCTACACAAAATCTCGTGCTGCCATCTTTCTTCTTCACGAGGACAACTGGAGATGCCCACGGACTTTGCGATTCTTCAATCACTCCCTCAGCTTTCATCTTCGACATCATTTCGGCAACTTCTGTTTGCTTTGCCAATGGAAGACGCCTTGCAGGTTGACGGATTGGTCGAGCGTCTCCGGTGTCAATGTGGTGTTGAACAATATGCGTACGTCCATATTCTCCGTCTTGTGTAGCAAATATATCAGCGTACTCACCGATTAGTTTTTCTGCCAGGATTCGCTGATCTTCGTCCAGATTACAGAGGCTGAGAATTTTGTTCTTGATTTTTATGCTCTGAACTGTTGTGACCGGATTTGCACCCTTTTTTCCGTTGTGGTCGATATAGCCTCAACAGGGACGCATTTTCCCACTATCTCCCCCTTTTTCACATTTACACTGAATGTCTTTGGATTTTGAATCCTTACAGTTGCCATGTTGTTCTTTGGCTCCACTAAGGTTTTTCCCACCATGAAGTCTCTTCTCTTTTCTGGCTCCATCAAATAGAATCGGTGGCTACCAGGACCACCTTCCACTTTTGCCCACAAAATTGCTTCTGACGAAGGCTTTAGACTCTGACTGCTGCAGATGACGACATTTGAGACTGAGGTATTGTCGTTTCCGTATATCATTGGTATCTCCATGTTTCCGTATTTCAGGGTTTGTGTCCCAAGTCGACTGACTACAAGTCCATGTTCTCTCATGAAGTCTGTACCAATGATGCACTCGTCACATATGTCAGCTACCAGAAACGCGTGAGTGAATGTTATTCCGGCTAGTTGGATTTTTATGCGGACTTCACCATATACCTTAATCGTTGCTCCTGTAGCTGTTCGCAAGCTGCAACTGCTAGTGTTATGCAGCCAAGACTTCTGCACAAGATTCCTCCTGATGATTGAGGCCGTGGCACCGGTGTCTATTGTTGCCATCCATTTTTCTTTTCCACTGACTACTTCTACTAGAAGGCTTTCGTTGCATCGTTTTGCCAGCGAGACTTGGATGATGGTCCTGGGGCCGTCGACTCCTGCTACCAACTTCTGCCCCGCGAAGTTGGTGCTTAAGCATTTCCCGACTGATGGTTTCGGGAAGGTTGACCGGTTTCTTGATAGCTGTTTCTGCGGGTTTCTTCCTCCATTTGCTTGTCACCACAGTGAGGGCAGTCTTTTCGTCGCACCGGTTCTTTACACTGCCTTTGAAGTTGTCCTATTTTATTGCAGTTCCAGCAGCGCATTATCCGTCTATCCCGTCGAGTATCTCGTTCCTCGGCACTAATTCTTGTGCAGGAGCATTCGATAGATGTTACTTCCCTGACGAAATGTGTTCCCCTGGAAGCTTGATTGGCTGCTTCCATCGCCAGAGCGAAGTTCTTTTCACGGCCATCCTTCCTGCTGACTGTGACTTCGAATCTACAATTCCCCTGATAAATTCATCTTTTGCCATTTCGTCGATAATTTCCTGGCCTGCGGTGGGGTATGACAGATGTGCCAGTTTACTCACGTCAGCTTGGAGCTGCTGCAGTGTTTCTCTTCGTTGCTGCGTTCAGCTTTGCAATTGGACCTTGTAGACTTCCTGCATGTGGCTATCACCAAACCGTTTCTCGATAGCCTGTACTAAAGTCACATAATCTTTATGCTTTTCGATGTCTACTGTTTGCAACAATTCTGCTGCAGGACCGTGCAAGGCCATTGATAGGGCAAAGCACTTTTCCTCATTGTCCCAGTCGTTTGCACAGCTAGCCATTTCAAACTGCTTCTTATAAGTAGACCATGAGATCTGGCCATCGAATGAGGGAGGCTTCAACTCTTTTCTCCTTGGACCGCTTAAAGAACATTCTCGCAGTTTCAGTTTTCGCACTGTGTCGAGCTCTTTTGCCAGTTGCTCAACTTTGCTGTCCATTTGTTCGAATTTTTCGCCAACATTCTTTCTATTCTTTCAAATTTGTTATCGATTTCTTCGAAGTTTTAGTGTAGAACGTTATTTTGTTCTTCCAGTTTTTGTTCTAGACTATTCTTTTGTTCGTCGAATTTTTGTTCAATGCTGCTCTTCTGCTCGTCTATTTTTGAGTTGCATCATCGCAGCCATGTCACTGCCGGTACTTGTCTGTTCATCCTCGTCAACATCAAAGGAGTATGCATCAGGATCATGTCCATCGTTGTTCAAAGCCTCCTGAAGTCGGAGCACCAGGTCACTTTTTCCTCCACTGGCGCTGAGGCTTCTCTTGTTCAACTCGGATTTGAGTTTGACGAGGGTCAACTGCAATAGTTTTCGACCCATTCTAGCTTTTTCAAATAGTCAGAAAACACTGGTTTTGTTTTTTACACACAATAAGTCCTATCCCACTTCTGACACCAATGTAAAATGTTTGTGTGGGTACAAATGATAGAACTTATTCTTTTCAATACAAATCCCTTTATTCAGTACAGTTACAATTCACTATTTAATTCTTTCTCTCAATACAATCCAATTTCTCAACCGCTTATACTTTTCTTATCTTTTACTTAAACCACTTAATCACTTCTCCTAATTAACACTTCAAATTCAACTGATGAACTGAGCTGCATACCTTGGGGATGTTGGTATTTATACTCGAATGACATACTTTGAGAACAATCCTCGTCAACAATCCAGCGTCCCATACAATTTCCAATTTGCTAGAAAATTCGATTCCACTCTCCAGTCATCAATGGTCGAGACTTTGTTATTCAAGTATCGAAATCTTCTGGTCTTCGAGTATCGACATCTTCTGCTCTGTAAATCTAGATGTCGCTGCTCACATTTAAGTGGTTATCACAATATCATTGCTAATATCTACTTCAATATACTCATCAAGAGTAGCATTAGATGTTGCATTAGCCAAGGCTAACCAAGTGTCGTATTCTTTTTGCATTAAACATCGTTCCTCAATAATGGCACTTTTTGTAAAAATTAAGGGTATATCATCTTCTCCATCCCACATAGAATTATGACCAAATCCAACTTTTTTAAAGCAATTTACTATTGTTTCACTACCATGCCATGCTTTTGTAATATGATTACCACAATCCATTATCGTTGTACCAGACTTAAGATTAGCCTCTAGACGCGTTACAGATTCTTTCAGAATTCTGCTTCGGTAATGACATTACAAGCTTTGAAATACGCCTTGATCAAGTGGTTGCAGTTTAGGAGACGTATTTGGTGGAAAAAATGCCAACTCAATGGATTTTAATTTACATTTACATTAACGATTACAAACTGGCAAAGAAACGTAACAAAGCATTTAACAATGCGTTGCAATTGCAATACCTACAAATGTACATATGTATGTATGTATATGTAAACACAGGTGATTCCCCGGTCAAAAGAAAACGAAAACGAAATGAAAATGTAAAAAAAAAATCCTCGTAAACATGGAAAATTCCCAAAAACTTCGACTTATAGGATGTTGGTGCCACTCTTTTTTGTTCGAGTTATGGAAAACTTCGAGTTGTGGAAGTTCGAGTTATAGAAGTAAGAACGTATGATATTTTCTCTCTAAACGTTATTGCCACTCAGATTGGTTCGAGTTAAAGAAAATTTGACTTACAGAAGTTCGACTGTATATAATTTTGTCTAATGTATAAACGCTGTGCTAGCAGTAGACGCCACCGATTATTCCATGAATACGAGTACCTGCACCAAACATTGTTCTTCAAGGAATTTTTGTAAGATTTCTGAAAGCAGAAGCCAATCAAATCAACAAGCGGTGCTTCATCTGTTTTCGTGCATGTAAGCAAAATTTCATTCGGAAGTACGCTTACAGATTTAGATACGCTTTCATTACCATTAGTCACTATTAGAAAGCCATCCAACAGGATGATGGTATTTACAATAGGAATAACTCAAGGATATGAGTTGAATACATCTTCTGCCTCTAGGCAGGTTTTTTTTTTTTTTTAATAAATGCAGAAAATATTTAAATATTATTTCGAAATGAAATTTAAAAACGACTTTAAGAGAAACTGAACTTTTTTTTATTTTGCTTTACACGTATAGTCCCGCTCACCACAAAATTCTTTACTTCGCCCTTTATTGCCGTTTTACAAATTGTCTTCCTAATTTGTTAAAAATGAATTTTTTTACGCAAACAGATAAATACACCGCCACAATGGAGTCAAGACTCTCTTCTCCCATTCATTTGTGTCATTATTTATCATTTTTACAAAAACCAGCAATTCCAAAAGAATTTTTTTTCTTACGGTCTTTTTTGGTAATCCCAATGGGGTCGCGCAGCAGAAGAGAGAGTGGAGCTTTCTCATAGGCAGTTACACTTCGGAAGGTTGTCATTAATAATTGAAGTGATGTGCTTTGTATTTTGTTATCTCTATAGAGGGGTTGAACTCAGGCATGTCGTTAGCAAGATGTAATTAATTGAATTAGATATTAAAAAAAAAAAACTTTTATAACAACAAACTGATTTTAACGACTTAATCCTTAATTCATTATTGCCGTAAATACTGCTCTTTATACATAAATAATACACGAGCAGGTATTCGCTTATTTAAAAAAATAATTATTTTGTTGGTATAATTGCTAGCGTTTTGGGAACTGTTACTCTTACACGAAATTGAAGTTTCATATTTCAAAGGGAATATTTGGAATTGTTATTCTTCTTCATCTATTGTATAATAGATAAGAAAGTATTGTACACTTTATATCAATGTTTACTTATAAATATAGGATTTTCCATTAGATTACGCTCAAATTTGTTTTTTCTTTTAAATTTTGAATAAAAAGGACGGCAGGCAAGATGTGAAGAAAACTGATGCCTTAATATCGGGTTTTCCAATAAGGACTTGACTGTTTTTTTTAAATAAAACGCAAACCATTTGTGATATTTCAAAAACTTTATTATCGGCTTGAAGTACAATCAAAACATTTATTAATGGAACTCGACTACGTTCATATGGCCACCGCGGGCACGTATGCAGCGGTCGATTCTTTGGGCCCAATTTTCAACGACTCGGCCAAACATTTCGGCCGAAACGGCCGCTATTTCGCGTTCAATATTGGCTCTGAGCTCTTCCAACGTCGTCGGCGTATTGGCATAAACCAATGACTTAACGTAGCCCCACAGAAAATAGTCAGGCGGCGTTAAATCGCACGAACGAGGCAGCCAATCGACTGGCCCATTTCTTGAGATAACACGCTCACCATACTTAGTCTTCAATAAATTGATTGTAGCGTGTGCTGTGTGGCTTGTGGCATCATCCTGTTGAAACCACATGTCGTCCAAGTCCATATCTTCCGATTCGGGCCAAAAATAATCGGTGATCATGGCGCGATAATGCTGACCATTCACAGTAACGTGACGATCGTTATCGTTGACGAAAAAATATGTCCCAATAACGCCGCCGGCATGCAAACCGCACCAAACAGTTATTTTTTGTGGATGAAGTGGTGATTCATGAAGCACATGTGGATTTTCACCCGACCAATAACGCATATTTTGCTTATTCACGAACCCATTGAGCCAAAAATGAGTTTCCTCACTGAAGATGATTTTGCGATGAAATTCATCATCTTGGCGCATCTTCTCCTGATCCCAATCGGAGAACGTACGTCGCTTCAAATGGTTCATCGGCTTCAATTCTTGAGTCAGCTTGATCTTGTATGGGTGTAAACCAAGATCCTTACGCAAAATACGCCATAATGTGGTCTAAGCGATGTCCAATTCTTGAGAATGCCGTGGAATTGACTGATTTGGATCGTTTGCTACGGACGCCTGAACGGCAGCGATATTTTCGACACTTGGAACAACCCGTTGTCTCACTGACACGGCAACATCACACAACGAATATGTAGACTCAAATTTTTGCACTAAACTTGTTATTGCCTGTCTACTAGGGCGAGAATTACGACCGAAAATTGGAGTTAATGCTCTTAAAGTTGCAGTCACCGACTCCGAATTTCGGTAGAAAATTTGTATAATTTGCAGACGTTGCTCGTTCGTGTACTTTACCATGATGAAAATGTTGAATAAATTGACAGTGACAGTTTGATAATTACTGAAAGAGTGTGTTCACAAATTAAATTCAAAGTTGTCAAGTCCCTATTGGAAAACCCTTTATTTAGGGCAGTGGAGTCTCCTTTTTTGTGGATAGGGCAAACGACGCAAGGTTTCAAATCTTGGAAATGATTAGCTGCGTGCTTGTTATCAAGGTATGCTGCCTTGCGGGCCTACCCACAGTCTTGTTAGGCTTAAGTGCTAAAAACATAAAAGCGTAAATGGCTACAGCCTTAAGTTATATTGTGAGTGACTAATTACTCTCATAAAGCCAGCCAGTTCTTTCAACGATCGATTTATGTCAGGCAATGCACAGACCTTTAAACGCTCTTCGTTAGAGATAGCAGTCTTGGGAGATATACTAGAATCGAGCGAATTAAAAAAAACTTTTTGGTGGAACGAAAAATATCTTGGCAGTTTATTGTTAAGCGAGCACCCTGGTAGAGTGGCTTTTGGAAGCGTCTGGTACGCTCCATAAAAGATGGACTTAAAGCCGCCATCGGACGTTCCGTATTAGATAAGGAACAACATAACACACTTTTGAGGGTGATGATGCAATGATTTGTCATCACTTACCCCAGCGCACTTCTTGAAACTTTATCTTGAACTTTACAGATGGAGTAGCCGACTGCGTGTGACAAAGCTTTTTTAGAAACATTGGAAGCTGTAATGCCTTAACCAGTTACGGTCAGCACACTTTCCCAAGCGGGGTTCGTCATTTAACGTCAAAGAGACTGATGTTCTCCTCGTTTATGAATAATATGTTTATATAACTTATATTTTTAGTCCCGGTTTCGCGGTAAAAAAATAATTTTATTCACTGTTACTCTTAATACACTGTTGTTACAAGACCGAGGCTTGTCGTGTTTGCCAGTCCCTTTTATTAATTCTCATATTGCTAACTCAGCTATCTTTGATGCAGCGCGGGTGAACGTTTTCGACATTGGACACTTCCTTTGCAACATTGTTGCTGATATTGGATTGCCATGCTCGCGGAAAGTGTGGGAAAATGCTTATTGAAGTTATTTACGAAAGGAAAAAATGGATGATGTGTCGGATTTTATGGGGTACATAACCTATATTATCGTGCAAAAATTCTTTCCTGGACGTGATGGTAGGATGAGGGCATGTGGGCTGCATATGCCAAATGGTAGTTTCCACTGATTTACCCGGTTTACGTAAGGTGGTTTTACGTAAATCTAAATCCGTTTTCGCTAAATCCCGGATTTAGTTTTGGTGGAGACATAGCATTACTCTCATAAAGCAGTTGCCAATCAGTTCTTTCAACGAACAATATCTTTGTTATTTGTAATACATTAATCTACGAATTAAATTCCAAATATATTAAAATAAAATGTAGAAATTGAGTTTACATTTTTCCATCTTTACTGTATTTTGTTCAGATCGATTTGTTTTGCTCTGCCTGTCAACCAAGTTTAGATCAACCCGTAATTCAACAGTATGCTGATTTCGTTTTCCAATATCCTCACCACCGACGATGTTTCAATTAGTATCACAGACTTGTGATACTGACGGTATACGAAAGATATAAAGGAAAAATTTGGGGAAGTGAGCTGTTTGTGTATCATATAAAATGGCAAGAAGAAAGTAAAACAAATAACATACGAGTATATGGTATTTTTATAAGAAAAGTGAACATTTTTCACCGAAATTTTGAAACAAACCCAAACGAAACTGGAAACTCAAATAAAGTGGTTTTACTAAAAGATAAAATGAAGTAAAAGTTGTTGAGAAAATCGATTGATTGAATTGTAATTGTATTGAAAGGAATAAGTTCTAACATTTGAACACACACAAACATTTTACAATATGACACTAATATTATCCGATAAGGATAATTCCACCAGTAGTGTTCCTATGTAGCAAATAAAGTTCCTCCACTACAAACTCTCCTTAACACCATCACGTTGTGAATACGTTGTAAAAGGAAACAGGAGGGAGTAGCGCGACTTACGGGATGGAGCTCCCGTTGAAGTAAAAAAAATATACAACCTTTCATTAACACTGACTTTATTGAAGTGATTAATTTACAATTATTAATTTAACTTGTTACTTTCTGATTGCAAAGGTGATGTGAACTTGAATTGGGCCGGAAATTCCATAGACGCTGATTTAGCAAGTTCATGTCACCTGTGCAAGTACAATGCATTTCGGATATTGGATTACAAAAATTCTTGTTGGGGAATAATTCCCATTGATGGGTTTCTGCTGACGTTGCTGGTGGTGGTGAAATGACCTATGGCCGTGAGTGGTGTTATTTGTCATGCAGCGGCGGATATGCGGCTAACGTAACTCGCGGGTGGTGAGTCAGCTCGGACAGAATGAGACGTGGGTGAGGAACGAAAAGGCGACAGGTTCGGAGTATTGGGAAAAAAAGAGAGGAGCGGGGTGGGCCAATAACTCGAAGCCATGAGCGGTAAAGAGGGTCGTTGGTGAGTGCACAATGCAGGAGTTACGTGCATAGCAACAACATCAACATCGTCACCATCATCAAAGTACCTGAGTCCGGAAACGAATATGAAAAGCAGAGAGTACTGTCATCAGCAAAGGAATATATTGGATTAGAAGTAGCAGACAAGAGATCGTTAATGAAAATTAAAAAGAGTGTCGGTGACAGAACAGAGCCCTGGGGCACACCAGCATTTATTTTGAGAATATCAGACTTGAAACCGTCCAAGACAACTTGAATTGAACGTTCCGAATGGTAATTTCTAATCCATTGAAGAAGAGAGTCGTCGATTCCAAATGCACGCATTTTCGACAAAAGAGTCTGATGCCAAACTCTGTCAAATGGCTTAGAAATATCAAGTGCAACTATCTTGCTTTCGCCAGATTGATGTACGCTTTGGTTCCACTTTTCGGTGAGACATGCCATCAAATCACCAGTGGACTTGTTGCTACGAAAACCGTACTGCCGGTCATTGAGAAGTTTTCGTGTTATTTTCGAGATATTTCATCAGCTGACGATTTATCAGTGTTTCCATGACCTTGGAAAGAAGGGACGTAAGTGCAATGGGTCTGTAGAAGGAGAGGGAAGATGATTCGCCTTTTTTAGGGACGGGCTGGACAAATGCTGTTTTCCATCTGCTCGGGAAGAGTCCTAAAGTGTAGGATTGATGAAAAAGCTTACGCAGTGGTTTTGCCAGCGAGGAAGAACACCTCTTCAGAAGAAGGGGAGATATACCATCTGGACCAGCGGATTTATGTATGTTGAGATCTTTAAGTACTCTTGCTACTACACGTGTGCGAAAGTAGATTCGTCCCATTGAAGATTCCACGCACTCAGGTGTAGGCGGAGACAAAGCACAATCTGGGAGTGTTGAGCTGGCCGCAAAGTGTGCAGCAAGCAGATTGGCCTTATCCAAAGAGCTGACAGCTGGAATGTCATTGTAAATGAGCGTTGGGGTGGAGGATGAGGTGGAATTTCTAATGTTTTTGACGAACGACCAAAAATTTTTACTGCCTTTGGGACATTGCAGTATTTTTTGCCTCAGTTTTTGGACGTATAGGAATTTCACACGCTTAAGAAAGGCGTTGCAGTCATTTCTGGCTCGTTTGAACTTTTTTCGGTTTTCCTCTGTCGGGTTGGTCTTGTAGGACCGAAAAAACATTTCTCTAACCCTGACGGCCTCTTTACAGCTCGAGTCGTACCATGCCTTTTCTTTTGGTTTGATACTCTTCATCCGATGAGGAATAAAGGATCTCATTCCAAAGAGAATGGTGTCTGTAATCATATCAGCAGCGGCATCCACGTCGTTATCGAGGAAGCATAACGACCAGTTAAAATTCCTAAAGAAGCTGTTAAGACCGCTCCAGTTGGCTTTCTCGTATTGCCATACGGTTCTTTTAAGAATTTTTTCTCTAACTGTGTGGTCGATGTACGAGAAATTAGCTGATATGACAAAATGGTCCGACGAGCCTAGAGGGGAGAGCACATCAATGGTGTACTTATCAGGTGAGAAGTTAAAAACAAGTCCAGGGTGTTGGCGGTATGACTATCAACGTCTGGTATTCGCGTGGGCTCATTTACAAGCTGCGTTAGGTTGTTTTCTGCAGCGAAGATCTCAACACACCGTCCTTCGGGTGTTGTCTGTCCAGAATGTCGAAGCCACCCAGAATTGTGTATATTGAAGTCGCCCGTAATAACGATTTCAGTATGAGGATACAGGGATACAATTCTTTGAATGGAGTCAGACAGCGCATCACACTCGTTAAAGGTTGAATTGCTGTCCAGTTTGGGGCTTCTATAAATAAAGCAGTAGTGTATAATTTGCTTACGGAGATGGAATTTTAACCACATGAAGTTGAATTCCGGATTGGAACATGGATCACATTGTGGTGGAGTTTGGTAAGCTACATCACTACGCACATAAATGGCGAGACCGCGGTGAGAGAAGAATAATGGCACTAGTTCGTAGCCAGGTAGCTTCAGATCAGAATGATCTGAGAGGTGTGGGCGGGGATCTACCTGTGTTTCACTAAGTGCCAAAACAGCTGGTCTGTACTTACAGACGTGGACGTACGCAGAAAAGTGATTACTTTTTAGCCCGCGTATATTGGCTACGTCTACCCTGAATTCCCTAGTCATAATCACAGACAAACACAGAAAACACAAACACCGTCGATACTAAGCAAGGCTGCGAAGTGGAAATTCTGACGTTGGTTTACCGAATCAAATTGTTGTAGGTGTTATGCCCTTACAACAATATGAAACAGTGCACCAACAAAATTTTCACTCACAACCCCGCTATCCATCAGTTGTTACATACACTCAACCACTGCCCGTACCGTATGGTAAATACAGTAACGGCAGTGACTGAGTGCAAGCAACAGTACTTCGACTAGGAGCGGGTGAGGTGGGATACCCGCACTGTGTGATATTTTGCTTATCAGTCACTGCACTGCACTTTTTTTTGTTTTTGTATATTTTTTTTTTTACACGCGCGTTTTTTTTTTTTTGCTGCACAGCACGCAACAATATTGCGAGTGCACTGGTGGAGCTGTGCACTCGACGGTGGTCGACTCGGACTCGCTTGGTTTGGCTTGACTTTTGTTTATCAACCCCAACAAGATAAGCAGCATAGAAAAGCCCAGCAGCAGAATTTAGTAGTTTAGCAATAGTGGCATTAGAAATGCAAGCAAAACAACATGATTATTAACTCTTTACTATCAACTCTTCATTGTATGACATAATGTTTTGTATTATTCTAGGTATTATGCTAAGTTAGTTTAAGATAACAAGTTAGTCGGGTGAGCGACCTTCAAGTAAAAATACAATATTTAAGTGTAAGTTGTGTTTTATTTGTAAGGGCTGGACAAAATACATAACTCGCTCTCATACTCGTAAAATGCATCCTGGAACTCTAATTTCCGACCACTTTTTCAAGTATTTAAGGCTGTATCTCTCGAATGAATGGCGCTCTATGTTGGCTTCCAAGTCTCGAATCGTTGTTGACTTTTCCGCATAGACCAACGACTTTAAATACCCACATAAATAATATTCAAGTGGCATCTAATCACATGATTCTGGAGCCCAAGCCACAGATCCATTTTACATTGTTGTAATAGAACACTTATTCAATAACCGGATGGTTTCGCTGGCAGTAGGTATGCCAAGTGGCATCCATCCTATTGAAATGTCCTGATAGCTATGTTCATGCTATTGATAGACATTTCGATTTACTTCATTTTTGAAGAAGTACGTCCCGATGATGACTCTAGGCCATAAACCGCACAAAATAGTGTATTTTTCGGGATGCATCTGTAGCTGATAAGTTAATTTAAATTTTCCTCGCTCTAAATTCGACAATTATTAAACTAATATATTCCCCAATTTCGCCCCTCCCACTCACATCCCGAATCGACTTCATCGGTCCTCTAATTATATTGCACCTGCAGCCTCCGTTCCACCCAAGCCACCGCGTCAACGCGTCTCTTTCAAATTAGCACCAACCGCTCACAATAAGCCCTCTGAAATACCTAACCCCTCTGCACGTGCCCCTACTAGCACTTCTTTCCCTAATTTTGACCTTAAAACCGGAGCTAAATATCCCAGTTTCGTTAGGTCCCATATTATAAATCCCTCACCTGAACATGTGTCTAATGCTCCTTCAATCACCCCGGTATCGCCTTCAAAATCTTCGTCCACCTGCCCCATTTTTGACCCCCTTCTGCCACCCACAGTTAAAATAACCCAACAAACTTTTGGCTCAACAGAATGTCGTTATGCACTTTCTAGGCTTAGAGAAAAAAAGACGTACGAGAATATACGTCTCCTTCTACCATATCTGCATGACAAATCAGACTCAGTTTGTTATGAGGGGAAAACTAAAATAAGCGTCATGGTCTCAATACAGCAGGAAGGTCTCCCTACTGACCTTACAAGTCTGAGGAACTTATACATCAAGTTCCACGAGATTTTTAATATGTCACCGCAAAAAGTCTCAGACGACCTTGCTGCTTTCGGTAACTATGTGCACTCAAAAGGGATCTCACACCTCCAACGAAGCAGAGCTGACAACGACTCCTACGCCCTCTCGTAATAACCTTCCTCTTACCTTTTACTATCAAAACGTAAGAGGACTGCGATCTAAGACCCGTGCCGTCTTGCGCCAATCTCACGCTCTCCCATTTGAGGTCTACGCTCTGACCGAAACTAATCTAATTCCTGATATAAAGAATCAGGAATTATTCCCCCCTAGTTTCAATGTTTTCCGAGACGACGATCTTACCCGTCCAAATGATGATGCTCCGTGTCGAGGTGTCTTATTGGCCGTCCGTAATGACCTAAACTCTTCACCAATCGCTGTTTCTACTTCCTCTAAAGTTGACTACGTTTCAATAAAGATAACACTCCCCTGCAGGTCCCTGTACATTATGTGTTTTTACATCCTACCGGCCCAACCAATCGAATGCTACCAACTCGCTATCGATGCAATTGATCAAATAATTAACTTATCTGATCCTCTCGATGATATCATCGTATTTGGCGATTTCAATCTACCTCAGCTGCACTGGACTCCATCAGATGATAAATCTTTTTTTATCGCTTACCCTATCTCGAGTAAAGAATGTCTCTTCTTGGATGAGCTCACAGACTCTAGCTTATGCCAAGTTAGTGGAGTCTCCAACTATATGGGAAGGCAATTAGACCTCATTTTCACCACTGACCCCATAAACTCCTCTGTCTCGCTCTGTCCCCTTTCACTATCGACCATTGATAACTTTCACCCACCACTTCTTCTTTCTCTTTTCCACCACTCTCCTTTCCGCCCCACCCCATCTGCAGCTACCACTTCTTACGACTTTCATAAAGCGAATTTCCGCAAAATTAACGCATATCTTAGTAAGTGTTCTTTTGATTTCGCCAATATGCCCCTAAAAAGTGCTCTCTCTATTTTCTACAGAGAATTACTTAATTCTATTTCTCTCTATGTCCCTTTTCGCGTAATAGGACCTCTTCTACGAGCCCCCCGTGGTATAATCGTAAACTTCGCTCTTTACGTAACAAAAGAAACAAATTATGGACAGTTTTCCTCCGGTCCAACTCTTTTGTTGACTATTCAAACTATCTCGGGTCATACCTTCAATTCGCCCAGCTCTATAAGTTGCTCTATCAGCGATAGCTTGATAGTGCGCAATCAAGGCTTATAAATGATCCTAAGTCTTTCTACCAATTCGTTAATTACAAAAAAAAATCCGGTTTTCCTCCATCCCTCTCATACGAAAATATATCATCAACTGATCCGCATACCATAGCTAACTTTTTTACTACTTTTTTTAAGCAATCTTTTACCGATAATTCCTTCGTACCGGATCCCTCTTATTTCAAATACCTACTTAACTTCCCTATTGGCCCCACTATTTCTCATAGCTTTGATCATACAGTAATAGAAAAAAAATTACAACAACTTAATGATGAATACTTACCCGGCTCAGATGGTCTTCCATCCATATTTCTTAAAAAGTGTTCCTCAACTCTTTCACGCCCCCTTGCTAATCTCTTCCGATTATCGCTCTCTCAAGGTGAATTTCCACAGATATGGAAGTCCTCTTTCATAACACCCATACACAAAAAGGGATTAAAGAGCGAAGTCACTAATTACCGCCCTATAGCTAAACTTTCCCATATACCCAAACTCCTCGAAAGTATTTTGCATGAAGTCTTAAGCTTCCAGTGTAAAACTTTTATTTCCCCCAATCAACACGGCTTTTGAAGGGTAGATCAACTACCACTAACCTCGTAGAATTCGTGTCCTCTGTTCTCTCAGCCTTAGAAAATGGTAAAGAAGTTGACGTTATAACAACTGATTTCAGTAAAGCTTTTGACAAGATATCTCATAAACTAATCCTGTTCAAATTGTCCGTCCTGGGCTTTGAACCCATTTTGCTTAAATGGATATCTTCTTACCTGGATAATCGTTTTTATAATGTTCGTTTCAGATCTGTCCTATCGGCTCCTTTCTTGGCCACTTCAGGTGTTCCTAAAGGTAGTCACCTAGGTCCACTCCTCTTCATCCTAACTATTAACGACCTTCCAAGGCTCATTCAACACTCAACACTTTCTCTCTATGCTGACGATACCAAATTTTTTAAACCCATTTCCTCACAACAAGACTCCACCCTCCTTCAAATAGATCTAAATAGTTTTTCCACCTGGTGCATCAAGAACTGCTTAGAACTCAATGTCTCCAAATGTCAATCGATTACTTTCTCACGTAAGTGAAAGAAGTCTCCTCAACGAATTTACCATCTCGACGGCCAACCTATACCCCTTGTTGAATCTATCCGCGACCTTGGTATATTATGCGACAGGCAGCTTAATTTCCGCTCGCATATTGATGAGATAATTTCTAAAGCAAACTCATCACTCGGCTTCGTTAAAAGATGGTCCAAAGAATTCTGCAACCCGTACGTGACCAGATCACTATACATCACTTACGTTCGTCCCCTTCTCGAGTACGCTAGCCAAGCGTGGTGTCCCTTTCAACGAGTTCATGTATCTCGTATTGAGAGGATCCAGCGTCGTTTTCTTCGATTTGCTCTTCGCGGTCTACCTTGGAACGATCCTCTAATCTTACCTCCCTATCGAGACCGTCTCAAACTCATTAACCTGAATACCCTTGAGGAACGAAGGGACGCAGCAGACATTTTCTTCATTCACCGACTCCTCTCAGGCTCCGTCGATTGCATGCCTCTTTGCAACTCCATTTTCTTTAACACTAACCCTCGTAATCTACGTTCCATCCGTCTCTTTTATCTACCTATCCACCGCACCACATATGGCTCTAACGAACCAATCTCCCGTATGCTGCGTAAGGTAAACTCCAACCTTTCCGTTTTCGATTTTAATCGCAGCACACTTTCCCTCAAATTCGATCTCCTTCACCATCCTTAGCTTTAAGCCCTAGTATTAGTTTAAGTCTTAGTTTTTAAGCTTGTATTAAGCATAATAAATGGGGGCGTTAGCCCCCACCAAAATTATTAACAAAGCCACTGAGACAGAAATTGGTCGATTCCCAACTGTTGAATTGCTCAATCAGCAAAGTCACGGTGCAAGCGATAATCGCCTGACTTCAATTCATGTACAATAACAATTAAATCTTCCATAAAGTCGATGGACACAGGCCAAGTTCTTGCGGTCTATGACGAATCAATAAAATCGGTTTTCCTCAGCACTGGCCTCAAAGGCACCGATATTTTCGTCTGTGTGCACTCTACGCATTCTTGTCAGTTGCTTGGAGTCCAAAAGAGTAAATGTAGTGCAAAATGTTCAAGTGTGTTGCGAACAGCCGATTCACTTGGTCGTTTATGTTGATCGTAAAATTGTCGTACCGCTCTATAAATATTTTTTACTGAACACTGATTTGAAAAATAAATTTCTAAAGTTTGTAAACGCTACCGGCGCGTAGGTCTATCAGATGGTATCAGTTGTCAGTTTAACTATCAGCTGTTTGAATGTTGCCAAATTAAAAAAAAAACTTCTAAAAAATCATCCTTTATTTCTAAGACTAGCATCAATTTACCAGCTTAGGGGCATCTTAACAATGTAAAAATACTAACATCATGAATGAGCATCTGAAAAAACCATAGAATAAAAATCATGCATAAGAGAGCACTTGAACATAGCATCCGAAATTTTCTGTAGAAAGGATAATTATACCAAGAAAGAAGTAAAAGGACTTAATTGACATTAAAATTGTATATGAAAACCAAAATGAATCTTTAGTTACATACTTTCATGCTAAAACAAATGATGTATGTATCAGAGCAATTGTATTGGGTTGTACCACATGAAATGTCCGATTGTGCTCAGTCGGAAATAAGAGGTTCTGGAGTGCACATCTGTGATAGAACGTTAAATTTTCTTTTTTTATAAAATAAAGGGGTACGCGTGCTTGACGTGTGAGAATTTTAGGGTTCGTTACCAGCACCGATAAGTTGGTACCCCATGAACTGAACGAATCCCAAAAACTACGGCCCTTGGAAATCTGAACATCGCTTACATTAAGGACCAAACTGAACCGTTTTTGCACCGGATAGTCACCTGTGATGAAAAGTGGATACTGTATGATAATCGTAAAAGATCTGGGCAGTGATTGGATGCAGATGAAAAACCAAAATACACCCCAAGCTTGATTTTCACCCAAAAAAGGTTATGATGACAATTTGGTGGACATCGAAAGGACCAATCCACTTTTCATTTCTTCAACCAGGAGAAACGATAAACGCTATCAAATATTGTGCTAAATTGGCTGAAAAACAATTTGCATTGGTCAATAGGCACGGTCCGACCCTTTGGCATGACAATGCTAGACCCCATACCTCACAAATAAAGGTGCAAAAACTGTTGCATTGCGATTTGAAATTCTTCCGCATCCATCGTACTCTCCTGATATTTCGCCAACCCATTACCATTTTTTCCGCAATGTGGATTCATTTTGCAGGCAGAAGGTTTTCCGGAACCGAACAGAGGTTATAAAAGCCTTTGAAGATTTCATTGCCTCAAAAAGTCAGCACTTCTACGAAAAAGGAATATTTGACCTTGTATCATGTTGGAAGATTGTCATAGATGCCAACGGATCCTATTTTGATTGAATAAAAATTTACGGAAAAATAATATTGGCTTTTATTTTTACTATATAAAATCATTTCATGTGATACAACCCAATATTATTTTATGAAGAATAAACACTCTTGAAACTTTAAACAGTTTCTTACAGAAACCCATAGCCAACAACTTAAAAATGGGCCGCAAATCCCTTACACGTAAAGTACCACCATTTGACAACCAAGTTGAATGTTGACCAAAAACAGTCGAAGAAATAAATGCCTGGTAGTAGCATTTATTCCGAAACAGAGTATTTAATGTTTGTTAATAAATGTGAGGTGCTACCAACAAGGAATTATATGAAATTTATAGCTAAGCGACTGACCGAACGGTCGTGAATACATATACAGAAAATGCAGATCCAGTGATGTCTCACTCTGACATAAAGCGACTATGTAACAGATATTTTCCAACAATATCGTAAAATCGTTTACATTGAGCTATTGAAACCAAATTATAGTGTATAGCATAAAACAAGAAATATATAACATCTATGATCTCGAGGAACTCATCGAAACAGATAGGGTGATAATACTTATATGATACTTTAACAGTACGATATATATATGTAATACAATGCTGAACACAGTGGCCCAGATTAATAAGGTAATAAAAGACAATTTTCGAATAGATATATGTAGCAGTTCCACAACAGGAACATGGAGAAGATCTCTCTAGAGATGGTCAACTAGACGCTATTTTAAGAAGAAATTAAGAAGCAAGGCAACAACAATTAAATAAGATACTTATACTCAGTGATGGAATTGTTCCTTAAAAATTGAAAAACAACATCAATTATATTGAGAATTAGAAGACGTATCCCCACAACTATTATATAAATCAGCAAAAAGAAGTATTGTAACGTCGAAGCACAGGTAATAGATTTAATAATAATAATATTAATACTTTCTTAATTCCGAAGGATGGAGATCTGGATAACCCAGCAAACTACAGACCGATAACTTGTTTGTCAACCATGTACAATTAGCGATCAAATTTGGCAGCACTGTGTCAAACCATATTATTCCAACTGAACAGAAAGGATGTGCAAAGAAACCGAGAAGTTTTAAGGAGTTACTCACCATAGATACTATAATTACCAACAATGCAACTCATAACCAACGCAACCTTAGTGTAGCATACATAGATTACGGAATTAAAACTTTCCTCAAAACAAATTTTGCCAACCTCCTTAAATCCAACGAACTCACACACATAAACGACTCTATCAACCTTCTCCGTACTGATCTCGTCTTGCTTTTTCAATCCTCCTCCAAAACAACACATCACACCCCGCATCCATCAGATTCTACGCTCGATGACCTGACCCTAAAAATGATTGACGTCAGCGAGGAACTCATAGCAACTCGGTTGACCGTTGCCGAAATTGGTAATGAAGTGAGATTGGCTTCCTACAAAATCGATGGAACACCCGATCAAATTCAGTTCCAGGCTAGTTCCCCGTACAATGTCTCAATTCATAATGAATTAGTAGACACGGAGTCTCATTTGCCATCATTTTCACATACTCCTCCCGCCACCTTAACAACGGAAACCGAAACGGTTTTGCCTTTATCAACTAGGATCCCTCCCGTCGCCGCTCCACGCAAACTGCTCAAACAATTTGGAACCTCATGGACCCCCTCCGAATGGAAAAACAGACTCGAAAATCTGAAACAGGGAAACCTTACGGCATTCTTCGTTGAAGGGGCTCCTCAACACGCTGATGTTTCTTGGGTGCGGAATTTCTTTCACCGAAGTTATGCTATCACCATTAGCGAGTGTCAGATGATTTCCCCCGCTGACTCCAACAGTTCCTGCAGCTTCAAAGTCAACATCCCAACCAAATATTCGTGGTTGTTCCCTACTCCTCCTGGTAAGACAACTAAACCTGGAAAGATAAGAATTTCTAAATGCTCTGAGGAACGAGAAATCGCACATCTCGAGAGTAATGAAAGTTTTAAAAATAACAATAAACTTAAAAAAAGACCCCTCTCCAACTCCCTTCCAAATAAAAACATGCTTCCAAAAAACGAAGCTCTAATCTCGATCCCAACTAGAGCTTTAAGACAAACTTATTCCCCAATTTTAGTCCTCCCTCCTCACTTATCCGACACAAAGCCCTTACACACCAATCTTCTAATCCCCCAATTCCCCCCGTTCTACCCAAGCCACCTCGCCAACGCGTCTCTTTCAACTTAACTCCAACCACCCATATTATTCCTTCTCAACATTCTACGTCACCAAATCCAGCTAACAACCCAATTCGCAACTTCGACCTTAAAACTGGTGCTAAGTACCCTAATTTCATTAACTCCCATACCCTAAACCCCACATCTCATCCCTCGTCCAACTCCATATCCAATCACTTATCTCTATCTCCCTCCCCCAATGCTCCTATTCTTGATCCCCTTTTTCCCCCCACTGTTAAACTAACACAGCAAACCAATGGCACTACAGAAAGTCGATATGCTCTCTCTAGGCTCAGAGAAAGAAAGACATATGAAAACATTCGTCTCTTTCTAGCCTATCTACACGACAAATCTGACTCGGTCTGCTACGAAGGGAAAACCAAAACCAACGTCATGGTTTCCATCCAGCAGGAAGGCCTCCCTACCGACCCTATCAGTCTCAGGAACCTTTATGTCAGGTACCACGAGATTTTTAACATGTCCCCTCAGAAAGTAGCAGACGACCTTGCTGCATTTGGCAACTATGTTCACTCTAAACGAGTATCACACCTACAGCGAAGCCGAGCCGATCACGACAAATTTTTTCGTCCATAACGTGCCTCCCCTGCCAGCGCTTAAACTATCCTGCCTCACACCTCCACCCCACAATATCCCTCTTACATTTTACTACCAGAATGTAAGAGGTCTTCGCTCTAAAACCAATGCTGTCCTACGTCAATCACATGCTCTTCCCTTTGATATTTACGCCTTGACCGAAACCAATTTGATTCCCGACATAAAGAACCAGGAATTGTTCCCTCCTACTTTTAATGTTTTCCGCGACGACGATCCTACCAGCACAAATAAAGATTCCCCCTGTCGAGGCATCCTACTGGCGATGGACAATAGCCTTAGCTCTTCCCCCATTACAATTTGTTCATCCTCTAAAGCCGACGTTGTCGCAATAAAAATATCACTGTCTCTCAAGTCCCTTTACGTTATATGTTGCTACATCCTACCAGCTCAACCTATCGAATCTTACCAATTTGTTATTGATGCGATCGATCATTTAATTGACCTGTCAGACCCTATTGATGATATCCTTATTTTCGGCGACTTTAATCTTCCTCAGCTACAGTGGACTCCATCAGATGATCAATCGTTTTTCATCGCTTCAAATGCCAACTCAGCTAAGGAATGCCTCTTCTTAGATCGCTTAACAGACTCAAGTCTATGCCAAGTCAGTGGTATATCCAATTATATGGGCAGGCAATTAGACCTTATCTTCACAACAGACCCAATTAACTCCTCAGTCTCACTTTGTCCCCTATCTCTCTCAACAATCGATAACTACCATCCCCCCCTTCTACTTTCATTTTTTCATAACTCTTCATTCCAGTCCACTCCCCCCACAACTCTCTCATCCCGCAACTTTCATAAAGCAAACTTTCACAAAATCAGTGAATATCTCAGCAGATCCCTCTTTAACTTTCACAACTTAAGTATATGATGCCTTATCCATTTTTTATAAAGAAATATTTAATTCTTTTTCCCTTTATGTTCCGTTTTCCCGCCTTAAAACATCATCTACTAGTCCTCTCTGGTATAATCGCAAGCTTCGTTCCTTACGAAATCAGAGAAATAAGTTATGGGCTGTTTTCCTGCGTACCAGATCCTTTACCGACTATTCCAACTATCTTGGTGCTTATCTTCATTTCACCGAACTTTATGATTCCCTTTACCAGCGCTACCTTAACAATGCGCAAGTCAACCTTATAAACCACCCTAAGTCTTTTTTCCAATTTGTTAACTACAAAAGTAAGTCCGATGGTTACCCTCCTTCCCTCTCTTTCAACAACAGGTCTTCAACCGACCCACTCACCATTGCCAACCTATTTGCCACCTTTTTTAAACAATCCTTCACCAACGACTCCTTTGTACCAGATCCATCCTATTTTAATTACCTACCTAACTTCTCCAATGGTCCACTTCTCTACCATATTTTGGACCCGTCTTATATCGAACATAAATTACACCAACTCAATGACGAATTCACACCCGGCCCAGATGGCCTCCCTGCCATATTTCTTAAATAATGTTCTTCCTCTCTTTCCCTTGCCCTTTCTAATCTCTTCCGTCTATCCCTTTCACCAGGAAAATTTCCTCAGGCTTGGAAATCCTCCTTCATAACCCCGATCCACAAGAAAGGATCAAAAAATGAAATAACCAACTATCGTCCCATCGCTAAACTCTCCCATATACCCAAACTCTTCGAAAGTATTTTGTATGAAGCTCTAAGCTTCCAATACAAATCACTTATTTCCCCTAGACAACATGGCTTCCTAAAGGGTAGGTCAACCACCACAAATCTCGTTGAATTCGTATCCTTTGCCCTCTCTGCCCTAGAGAATGGCAATGAAGTAGATGTAGTTGCAACCGATTTTAGCAAAGCCTTCGATAAAATCTCTCATCGGTTAATCATCTTTAAATTGTCTGCCCTCGGCTTTGAACCCATACTGTTAAAATGGATATCCTCTTACCTCGAGTACAGGGTTCGTTTTAGGTCAGACCACTCCGCTCCATTTTTGGCCACCTCTGGAGTTCCACAAGGCAGCCATCTCGGTCCCCTTCTTTTTATATTAACCATAAATGATCTCGATATGATCATCAAACACTCGTATGTCTCCCTTTACGCCGACGATACCAAATTTTTCAAAACCATTTCCTCTCCCCATGACTCTTTCCTCCTTCAACAAGATCTTGATAGTTTTTCGATCTGGTGCCTCAAAAATTCTTTGGAACTTAACATCGCTAAATGCCAATCCATCACCTTCTCACATAAGCGAATCCAATCTCCTCCCCGACTCTATCTTCTCCATAACCAACCTATCTCATCCGTACAATCTCTTCGCGACCTCGGCATTTTGTGTGATAGCGAGCTCAACTTCCGCTCACATATGAATGAGATAATCCTCAAAGCCAACTCTGCACTAGGCTTTGTAAAACGGTGGTCCAAAGAATTCACCAACCCATACGTGACCAGGTCCCTCTATATTACCTTTGTTCGCCCCCTCCTAGAGTACGCCAGTCAAGTATGGTCCCCATATCCCATCGTGTTCATATCTCGAGAATTGAAAGCATTCAGCGCCGTTTTCTTCGATTTGCTCTTCGAGGCATGCCCTGGGACGATCCTTTTAATCTGCCCCCTATCAAAACCGTCTCAACTTTATCAACTTAAACACCCTTGAAGATCGCAGAGATGCAGCAGACTTTCTCTTCATTCATCGACTCCTTTCAGGTCACGTTGAATGCGCGTCCCTTCACAACTCCATTTTCCTCAACACTAACCCTCGTAATCTACGTACCCCTCGACTCTTCTATCTACCAACCCACCATACCTCCTATGGCGCGAACGAACCAATCTCCCGTATGCTACGTCAAATAAACTCAAACCCTACCGTCTTTGACTTCCACCGCACCACTTCCTACCTCAAATCCGTTCTCCTTCCCCATTCCAACCAACCTTAGTTTTAAGTTTTAGTTTAAGTTTAATTTGTAAGTTATAGCTTGTATTAAGCCGAATAAATGGGGGCGTTCGCCCCCACCAAAATTACTAAAGAACATTTGATAGCATCCCCCATTCCTATTTATTGGAAACACTAAAGATGCATGGTGTTGAAACGAAATTGGTGGACTTTTTCGGAAATGCGATGAGGCGATGGAAGACCACTGTGCATGTAGGAACGACAAAAACTGAGGAAATCAACATCGAGACAGGCATATTTCAAGGTGATTCGTTCAGTCCTCTTTGGTTCTGCTTATGTTTAGCGCCACTAAGTAGAATCCTAAATCAGTCATCGGAAGGGTATTGCCTCGAAACTGGGAACCAAGAAGTTAGCATAACTCACTTGCTATATATGGATGACCTAAAGTTATTCGCAAGATCCAGGCAACATCTGGCTAGTCTACTCAATATTGTCAGAAGGTTCAGCAATGACGTGCACATGAATTTTGGATTCGACAAATACAAAGCAGTGGAACTGGTTAGAGGAAAAGTGGTGCGGACGGAAGGAGGATTTTCATTCAGTGATGGTTCGATAGATCATATTTGATAGAGACAAACGCTTTTGTCAAAGAATAAAAAGGCTATGCAGGACCAAGCTAAACAGCGGAAATCTTGCGAAAACGATTAACACGTATGCTGTGCCCGTCCTTATATACTCGTTTGGACTTGTAAAGTGGAGTCAGACAGATCTTGAAGAAATTGAAAGAAATCTCAGGTCTTTGATGTATACATATTGCTATCATCATCCTAGAGCTGCAGTAGAACGAACCTATCTACCAAGGAACGAGGGTGGGCAGGGTATCGCGGATATGTGCAGGCAACACTATATTCAAGTTGACAAGCTCAGGCAATTTTTCATAGACAGCAGTGAGAATAATCACAGATACCAAGTCTATATGCAGCTAGACAATAATTTTACCCTACTTAAGTTAGGCAACTTGGAGTTTCACCCGAGCAATAGCATCGCTCTGCTAGTGCTGCCACTGAATAATGGAAAAGCAAAGCAATCATGGGAAATACCCACACCAGCTTGGTGGTACCGAGATCAGCAAACAAACTTCAACAGTCTGGTTGCAGCGAGGCCAATTGTTTCCTGAAACGGAACGATTTGCCATGGCAATTCAATCATTGGGACACGCCAATACCGGCGTGCTATTCTACATGAGAATATAGAAAATGCTTGTCGCCGATGTAGAAACAGCCCAGAATCCATTGACCATATTATGAATGGCTGCACATCACTAGCGAATAGCGATTATCTGCATAGGCACAACAACGCAGCTAAGATTGTTCACCAGGAATTAGCATTAAGGTCCAGACTGATGGAATCGAAGCAACCATACTACAAATATAAAACCAATGAAGTTTTGTTAAGCTCCGGCTACAAGTTCTACTGGGATAGGCCGATGACAACTGACCATACAATAATGGCTAATAGACCCGACATCGTATATATAGACAAAGCAAAAAGAAAGGGATATCTGATAGACGTAGCAGTCCCATTAACGGATAACATAATTCGAACCTCTGCCGAAAAAATTGCAAAATATGTTAAACTTGCTCACGAAATCAAACAGCGGGAAAGACTAACATTAATACGTGGTCCCAATTGTTATATCCAGCACCGGAATTATCACAAAAACTGCATTCGAAGAGTTAAAGAACATGAAGTGCGAACATCTACTACCCCAAATTTCGAAAGCAATTATCTTAAGTACATGTAGGATTGTGCGTAAGTTCCTGCAGCAAACGTAGTGCAATAAATAAGGGGAGGGTGAACTTTTCTTTTTGACAGTGTAGGGACAAAAGTGGCACGAGAAATTGCAACAACTACCGATCAGGAAAACCAATGTTACATATAATTAAAATATAAGTGACAGTTCTAGACGGTCGACAACGCAATATTATAATACCCGATTTGGAAAAAGCATTCGGTAAAGTTCCCAGAAATTTTATACGAACGCCGCTAAAATCTTAAAACAGGCGTATATAGGAATGTAAATTTATTATAATTATAATAGTATAATTTTTGCAAATGGCGTAGTACGTCAATCATATTTGACATTTGTGAACTAAACAGCTCCAATATACAAACAGAGCGTGGAATAATTGCGTCGATGTTTTTGACATGATTTTGTGTCGAAAATCATCATGAGCGACGAGGTGCATTTCCACTTAAGCAGTTACGTCAATAAGCAAAATCTTCGTTTCTGGGGCATTGAAAATCGCGTGTGATGCGCGAAGAGCCGTTCCTCCCGTTCACGCGGGAGGAGTGATTGGGCCGTATTTTTCTGAGTACGCTATCGGCAATACGGTCACTGTTACTGGCGAACGCTACAGGGTCATGGTAAACGACTTCTCACTGCCGTAATTGAATGAGCGGAGCTTGGAGAACATGTGGTTTCAACAAGATGGTTGGGGGTGGCCGTGGTTTAGTGGTACTAGCAATCGCTTCTCACTCGGAGGGTCAAGGTTCGAATCCTACCAATGACAAATTTTTCAATTGTAATTGGAACTCAGTCAGAAAAATTCTGCGTGTGAAGGCATAACACTGACACGTAGATTTGGCTGTTGTAGAGTTTTCCAGAACAAAAAAAAAAAGTGAATTATAACCTTCGAATCACTCTGAGTGAAAAAAAAACTCTCCGTCCTATTCGGACTCCCACCCCTGGTTTCGATATTCGAAACCAAATACACCTGAGTTTCAAACCACTACAAAACCTTTCCGCCCGCGCCCAGGCAACAGTAAAAGGGTATCTAACCCTTTAGGCGCGCGTAAATTATAAAAAAAAAGACGGTGCAACCGCACACACAGCACGAGCCACAATGGATATTGTGAAGGAAGCGTTTGATGGTAGCGTAGTCACACGTTTTGGCGATATGGCATGGCCAGCAAGATTGCCCGATTTAACCATCCCAGACTTCTTTCGTTAGGGCTACTTGAAGTCGCCGGTTTATGCCAACAAGCCCCAGACAATCGCAGTCCTTAAGGAGAATATTCGACAGAAATGCGAACAGTTATCAGCGGAAATCTTGCGGAAAGTCATGGAAAATGCGATAAAACGGGCACAAATGTGTATCAACACTGGCGGCAGCCACTTGGCGGATATCATCTTTTCCACTTCATAGAAACAATTGTACAGCTCCAAATAAAGATTTCTATCACTCAAAATTTTTTTTTTTTATTTAGTAAAAAAGCAATTCAAAAACAAAATTGGATGATTCATTTTGCGCCACGTGTATTATACATATGCATTTTCTGGAGAAAATTTACCGCAAAGTCAAAACTTAGCATGGACAAGAAAAATGTAACAGGCTTAGAAATTGGGTATCTGAAGACCCAAACAATATATCAACTCTATTTAAACGCAGTTACAAAGGCTAGTATTTCTTCTAAGAATAAAGAACTAAACGAAGTTTCTAACAGTAGTATTAGCAGAGTAATTTCCGTTAACATGGGTCAGGGTACACCAAAGTAAGCCTTTTCTTAAATGCTCGATGAATGATGTCAACATCAGAGATAGACCCTTAATGTAGAACGACTTTTTTCTTAAAATATTCCCAAGAAACATTTCTCAAATTATCCTTTACGAATTAGGGGACACCCTGTATATGTATATATACACGAGTTTATATATATATACCCACAGTGGACAAACCTCACGCAGAGTAAATCCACTGGATCTGTCATGCGCAACGAAGTCTGCCGAAAAGCCTGGTTCAAAAAAGAAAAAAAGCCTCAAGATCCGGTGGAAGTTCGAAGAGGCCGAAAGAAAAATACATAATTGGATTACTCAAATGCAAAAACATAAACAAAATCCTGGTCTCACTAATAAGGTTATCCAAAAAAGGGTGGCCTATGGAATAATATCATACTAAGATTCCGAATTCAGCCAACGCCCCAAGCGCTGCAGTAGCAGATACTACGTGGAAGAAATAAGTAGCGTAAGATGTATTTTAAAGGGTCCGCCATCTAACGTTTTTTTTTTTCAACTAGTGCTTATTTCGTGAACGGTAACTCGTAGCTCATGTCTGATTTGACAGATAATTAGTTTTATCCTTCCGGTTAATAATGGAAAGTCAAATGGCTGCCTCGGCTGGCCATGCAGTAGCCTACACGATCGGTCCAATTTTTAAGCACATTATCGATTGTGTGCAGCTGTATTTCACCAATGGCTTCACGAATATTGTCCTTTAAAGCGTCAATTGTCTCTGACTTGTCGGAGTAACACTTATCTTTTACGGCACCCCATAAATAATAGTCCAACGGTGTCAAATCGCAGCTCCGAGGTGGCCAAACGACATCAGCTCTGCGGCTGATAATGCGATCTTCAAAAACAGGGCGCAAAACATCGAGTGTAGCTTCGGCTGTGTGGCACGTAGCGCCGTCCTGTTGAAACCAAATGTTGCCAATATCCTCCTCTTCAATTTTTGTGAACAAAAATTCGTTCAACATGGCCCGATAACGATCGCCATTGACTGTAACGGCTACTCCTTGCTCATTTTCGAAGAAAAATGGCCCAATTATGCCTCTGGACCAAAATCCGCACCAAACAGTGACTCGTTTTTGGTGTATCGGCTTTTCAATGTATGCGTGCGGGTTTTCTGTGCCCCAAATGCGACAATTTTGCTTGTTTACATACCCGGCAAGATCAAAATGAGCTTCATCTGAAAAGATGATTTTTTTGGCAAAATCGGCATCTTCTCTAAGTCGATCTCAGGCCCACTTAGCGAAGCGAAAACGCATTGGATGGTCAGTTGGCTTCAACTCCTGAACCAATTGGACTTTGTATGGCGTCATACCAAGGTCTTTATGCAAAATTCGTCTCAATGATGTCTCCGAAATGTTCAATTGTTGAGAACGACGGTGAATTGATGTTGATGGCGCTTCACGCACACTTTCTGCCACAGCAGCAATATTCTCGGGTGTACGCACTCTTTTTGGCTTTTCACGCTTTGGTTTATCGATAAGGATGCCAGTTTCTTTCACTTTTATCACAAGATAACGAACATACAGAGCTGGCGGTGCTTCTCTTCTTCCAAAATCCCTACGCAATTTTCGCACACATTCTGCAAAATTACCATGATTTTCAAAGTAATGTCGCAATATTTCCCAGCGTTGTTCAAGCGTATACACAACCATATTCGTTCAGCGGAAGGATAAAACTAATTATCCGTCAAATCAGACATGAGCTAGGTGTTACCATTCACGAAATAAGCACTAGTTAAAAAAAAACGTTAGATGGCGGACCCTTTAATTATATTGTGGGAATTTCTTCACAATAAAATAATAAAAAAAAACAACAAAATGCATTTTTACAAATTTATTCTCGAAAAATTCAAACTCTGACGACTTTTCTTTTGTCTTCCTTTTTTTGAACAAACCGCTCCCGATGATGTCATTGGCAGAAAGAAAAAAGGAATAAGGAATAAGGAAGTGTTTGGTTTTTTTGCTCGTTCTTCGTTTTCCTTACTCGCTCCTAGGGGCGCTAGTGCTGGTCCGCCACATCTACTCCCCATCCAGTGACCTGTCAGTGACAGCTGACTGGTTACGAATTTCTAAAATGTAAATGTTTTCGTCTTTCGGATGGTGTGCTGTACGTTTTTAATGAAGATTTTACGATCTGTTGGCCCGATGATGGTATAAAATCTGTTGTGACTGTATGTGGACTTCCTTGCTGGCTTGTTGGATTGTCATTGAAACAAATTTCGCTCGGTATAACTTCGATAAAAGCTGGTTTGAGTCTGTCGATTGATATTTCGGTCGGAGTTCCTTTGAAATTAATTTTAAAATGTGTGTTCTTCCTTTCTAGAACTGCGTACGGTCCCTCATACGGCTGGTCCAATGGTCTCCTAACGCTATCGACTCTTACGAACACATGAGAGCTTGAAAAGAGTGACTTGTGTGTAAAAACTCGAGCTTTGTAGTGATGAGCTGTAGGTTGCGATCGAACTTTACGGATAGATTGTCTGAGGTGTTCGAGGAAATATCGTGGATCTTGGGATGGTTCGTCACCGATAAAATATTCTCCTGGTATTCTCAACGTCGTGCCATATGTTAGTTCAGCTGCCGAAGTGCCAATGTCTTCTTTCATGCTGTTGCGGAGTCCGAGCATGATGGTGGGTAATACTTTTGTCCAGTCTGATGTTTCGTAGCATTTTATAGATGTTTTGAACGTACGGTGCCAACGCTCAATTGAACCGTTTGATTGTGGGTGGTATGCAGTCGTTCGACATGTTCGGCTTCCTATCATCGCTGCTAATGCGTCGAATAGTTGTGAGTTGAACTGTGAACCTCTGTCAGTCGTTATGATGGCTGGAGCTCCAAACCGTGCGACCCATGTTGAGAAAAAGGCGTCGATGACTATTTCGGCTGTGATGTTTTTTATCGGCACTGCTTCCGGCCAACGTGTAAAACGATCTATCATCGTTAGGCAGTACCGAAATCCCTGCGATTCAACCATTGGGCCTACTATATCAAGGTGTACGTGGTAAAATCTTTCGTCTGGTACTCTGATGTGCTCAGGTGCCCTTCGAATATGCCTGTGGATCTTAGAACGTTGGCAAGGAAGACATGTCTTGGCCCAACTATTGATATCCTTGTTCATGCACGGCCATGCAAACTTTTTTGCAATCGCTTTTCGTGTCGCTCTGCCGCTGGTATGTGCAGTGTTATGTACGAGTACGTTGTCGAAAATTTGGTATGTATGGTCGTATTTCTTCGGTGGAAATATCGCAAAAAATTGATGTTTCGGTGCCGTCGACGCGTAATTTTTTAAACCGCAGGACTCCTGGATCTTGAATAAGTGATTGTAATTCAGAGTCTTTCTCTTGTTCCATGGCGATGTTCTCGGTGGTGATGATGAGTGGCAGGTCAATATTATTTATTCGCGAAAGAGCGTCTGCTACTTCGTTGTCCGGTCCGGGTATGTAATGAATTTTCTTGATGAATTGGGCGATAAAATCTAGTTGTCGTTGTTGCCTTGGTGATGCTTTAGTTGAAGGTTGCTGGAAAGCGTACGTCAGCGGTTTGTGATCTGTGAAGAGCTCTGTTTCCCGGCCTTCGATCATATGCCGGAAAAATCGTATACCCAAGTAGGCTGCTAAGAGTTCACGGTCATATGTGCAAAAGCGTCTTTGCGTGTCGGAGAGCTTCTTGGAGAAAAACCCGAGCGGCTGTGGAACATTGTTGACTTTTTGTTCTAATGTTGCTCCTATAGCTGTATCTGAAGCATCTGTGACAAGCCTCAATTTCGAACGTTCCATGGGGTGCGCCAATAATGTTGCATGTGCAAGCTGGTTTTTGCACTGTTCAAAAGCACGTTGCGTTTTCTCGCTCCAAGTTAAAATTCGCTTGTCATTCTTTTTTGAACCTGATATTGCATGTAATGGCGCCTGTGCTTGTGCGGCGTTAGAAATGAAAGGTCGGTAAAAGTTTATGGCTCCAAGAAACTTGCGAAGTTCGATAAAGGTCTTCGGCAACTTCCAGTCCAATAAGGCTTGGATCCTTTGAGGTAATGGTCTTGTTCCATCGGCCGTTACCAAATAGCCTAAGTATTCGACTTCTGATTTCCCAAGCTGGCATTTTTGAATCTTAATGGTAAGCCCGTGTTGTTGCAAACGTTTGAAAACTTGCCTTAGATGCTCTTTGTGTTCTTCAGGTGTTTTTGAAGCTATTAAAATATCATCGATATAACAAAACACGAAATCCAACCCTCGATGAAGCGTTGGAAAGTTTGAGCGGTGTTGGCCAAACCAAATGGCATTACATGAAACTCAAATAATCCGAAGGGAGTTATTATTGCCGTTTTTGAGCGATCTTCGGGTGACATCGGAATTTGGAAATATGCTCGTTCGAGATCCAGGGTGGAAAATATTTGACAGCCGTGCAGACGATGTGTGTAGTCTCGTATGTGTGGAACAGGGTATTTGTCAGGCACTGTCATAGCGTTTAGTCGCCTGTAGTCCCCACAGATACGCCAGGTTGCATCCTTCTTTCGTCTCATAAGTATTGCACTGGAAAATTGACTATCCGAGGGTTTTATGATGCCGTCTGCGATCCATGTTTCGATTTCTCGTTTGGCCCAACGTAGACGTTCAGGGGAAAGTCGTCGAGCCCGATCGTAGCACAGTGGTCCTTTCGTTATTATATGGTGTCGGATTTGGTGTTGAGGCTCTCGAATTCTTGCGGGTCGTGTGACACTTATGAATTCTCGAACTATAGTGTAATAGCCAGAGTCCTCGCTAAGCGTAGTCACTGTTGGAGCATCCGTTGTGATTATCCTTCCAATAGTCTTGATGTTCGTCGTGCCGTCGATTCCTGAGATCTGGTAGGAGATGAAATTCATGTAGGAAATCGTTTCCGATGATGGGCTGCGTAACGTTTGCTACTATGAAGTTCCAAACGAAAGGTCGTCGCAAACCCAAATCGAGGATTAATCGTGTTTCGTCGTATGTATCGATTTTAGTTTGGTTTGCTGCATAAAGTTTGCGTTCAGTAGGCGCCGTTTTCTTCTGAGTCTGCAATGGTATCGCGGATACGTCGGCTCCTGTGTCAATTAGAAACCGCATTAGTGTCTTTCGATCTGCAACTAGAAGACGTTTCGAGGTTGAAGGTACGTCGGCGGCTACCTCGATTCGCGCCGACAAAACTAGTTTCCCTGCCGCTGATTCCAACGGCATGGTGGACGACAATTTCGGGCTTTTTCACCAAATTGACTGTGGTAATAGCAATAATCTGAGTTTTGCTTGATTCGCCTGCGGGATGTCGATCGGTTTCTTTCTTTATTGCTGTCGTGATGGTTGCGTGGACGGAATTGGTTTCTGCGGACCTCGTGCGACAGGGCTTCGACAGCTAGTCGTAGCTCGTGTATCTCAGTTCGGTATGTCTCACCAGGAGCTGATCCTATTGTTGCTGTGGTAGTTGATTTCGTCGTTTTGACTTCGCGTTCGGAAACATGGGTTTCTCCAGAAGATTCAATCATGTTCATGTACGCAGGCATGGCTTCCATAACGCGGTCTACCTGTGTAGCCAATGCAGTAAGGTCGGCGGTGGCGTTTGCAGCTAGGATACCTCGAACATTGCCTGGGAACTGCTCCAAAAATAGAGTTCTTAGTACAGGATCACTTACTTGTCCCCCTGACAAGTTCCGCAGCTTCTGAAGGAAAAGGGATGGTTTTTCGTCGCCGAGCGTCTGCCCACGTAGGAGGCGGCGAAGTTGAGTCTCTGCTGAGTCTCCGAAACTGGCAATAATTCTTCTTTTAATGGTTTCGTATTTTTCTGTTGGTGGAGGTGAATCAACGACATCACCGACGACGGAGAGCATGTTGCAATCGAGGTTTAAAAGGAAGCGTCTGAAACGAGTCTCATCAGAAGTGATTCGGTGCAGTCCAAATGCTGTTTCGGCGATTGTTAACCATCTAGCCGGCATGTTACGCCAGAAAGGTTGTGGTAGCTTGAGGACTTGGACAGATCCAATAAAACCCGTATCGGTCTGTAGATTTGGAGTCGAATCCATCGGTGGAGAAGTCATCTGGGGTGTTGTTTCCTCTTTAAGTGTGTCCTTAAAAGATAAATCCTTTTCAGCCATGTGCGTCCGAGATAACTTATCGAATTTTGTGGTGGATAACTATCGTAAGCTATCACGTCGGGGTCACCAACTTTATTGTGGGAATTTCTCCACAATAAAATAATAAAAAAAAAAACAACAAAATGCGTTTTTACAAATTTATTCTCGAAAAATTCAAACTCTGACGACTTTTCTTTTGTCTTCCTTTTTTTGAACAAACCGCTCCCGATGATGTCATTGGCAGAAAGAAAAAAGGAATAAGGAAGTGTTTGGTTTTTTTGCTCGTTCTTCGTTTTACTTACTCGCTCCTAGGGGCGCTAGTGCTGGTCCGCCACAATATTTACAATATTTCTACACTTAATGAAAGAAAAGAAGAGATTCGAGTTTATTTAGATTTAAAAATCCTAAAATTAATAACATATTCAATAAAGAGATAAATAATAATTGCAATATAACAAAAATAATAATGACGTTAACATCACTTTTTTATATGAAAGCGAAAGTCATTCCTGTAAATTTGGAATTGTTCTTACAATAAAGAAAAAGGATTTAAATGAAAAAGCGTAATTTCCTTGCAAAGACAACACAAGGGAGGCCAATCGCAAAATAAAATTAGAACGCATTAAATTCGTGTCAACAAAATACATACTAGACTTTAATTCGTGTATTAAAAACTTAAAGAACGTTAAATCATAAGTATCCTTCATCCCCACACCCATTAAAAGTATTAAATCTAATCCGCTTACTTGAATGCAGCCAGCTCAACACCTCTATTGTAGATTGTGTGATGTCGGTGTGTAAACACTTGAACACGTTGAATTTTCAATAGAACAAATCTTTGTTCGCGCTCGTGTGGAAACAGGAGTACTCATACTTACATATCTTTACAAATAAAAGTCCGCCAGTCCAGATGGTATCTCTTTCATTGTTCTGGAAAGTGTTCTTTCTTTTAAGGGGTTATAACGGCATATGATTTTTATAAGTCGTATTCGTATTTCATCTCTAACATAAAGTCCGCTGCAGAAACAAAGTATCAGTTTATGGAGTTCCTACAAAGGCCGTTTTCGAAAACGTCATCTGCATCAAATTGCTTTTGCAAAATTTTCTTAAACGCAAGCTGCGAAAGTCATTTGTTCGAAAACGTCATTATAAATCAAACTGCCTTTGCAGCATGTTCGATAATGCAGTTTTTGCAGGGCAGATGTTCATAAACGTCATCCGCGCTGCAAAAAAGCAGCCAGCAATTTGCACTGCGTACGTAATAAAATGCATGCAAGGATAATTGCTCTGTTCGAAAACGACAAATGCTCTTGCAAGAAAAAAATCATGTAGATGACACAGATCAACGATACCGAATGACGTTTGCAGTTTGATGTTCATTTGTCCTTCTGAGCCAGATTATTAAAAGAATCAGCAGATTTTTTCAACTTAATTATCTTAAGTGTATACGCCGTTACATTTCGCTCACAACAGCCAACGCGGATATACCGTTCATTCATACAAAGCTGACAACTTCACATTTAGTACAGTACTAAACAAAACAAAAAAACACTCGCGTCTCTTCATTTAATGACATTCGATCAAATTACTATTATTATTATTACAAAAAATTGTACGCACTTTTCGCAAAATGTCGGTAATAATAAAACGCGATTGTTCGCTCTCTTGGACCAGCAATGGAAAACTTTTGGACGGCACAAGATGCAGTCGAGCTTTCCTGTGGCAGCGACACCATAGAAGAGCAAGGAGGTGAAAGGGAACAGAGCGAGGATTGGTATAGGCAGGCATTCGCAAATTTTTTCACTGGCCGCAAATATATGCAAAACGAATTGCAACACGAAATCAGGTAATAAGCAAAATTGTACTCGTGCAGACATCAAACTCCCACCAATGGACTTGCCACATTTTCCGAGACGCCCTTACGTCATTCATCCATAGTGAGGTAAATATTTCCGGTGCACTCAAACTCCATTATTTGCGGAGCAGTCTATAAGGCGAGACTCTTAACATAGTAAAACCCTTTCCAATAACTGATGACAATTACAGTGAGGCATGGAAAGTACTAAGAAAACGTTATTATGTTGAGCGTGTTATCGTAGATTCACATTTTCGAGCTCTTTTTTCCATCAACAAAGTTAACGGCGAATCATCGGTTGAATTGAAAGCACTCCTCGACAGAACTCAATAGCATTACCAGTCACTAAAAGCGCTAGGAAGACCGAAGGAATAATTGAGACGACTGGCTCTACATCTCACCACAGCCAGGCTTGATGCGGAAACCCATAGACAATGGGATCTTTCACAGGTAGACGACAAGGTAGCCGATTTTAATACACTGGTATCTTTCGTGAAAAATAGGTGTCGATCTTTGGACCCTATTAGTTCGCATCAACAGACGAAAACTAGTCTCAAAATGCCCTCAAGTCTAACCAATGGTCAAGGCAAGCACGATGCGGGATTTTTTCACAGCGCAAGACAGTTAGAATCCGGCACGTCTGCTGGATATCAAAAGTATGTATGTGCTTTTTGCTCAAGCGGACACAGATAGCACATTTGCGACAATTTTCGAAAACTCGACGTTGAGGAACGACTCTCTTTCGTGCAGAGGAAGAAACTTTGTACAAATTGCCCTACAGCTGGCCATGATTATCTTAACTAGTGAAGTGAAAACAATTGTCGTATTTGTCAGGCATGTCATCACACCTTACTACATCGAGAGGTGCAAATATCAGTCACCGTAACTGCAATCAACCGTTCAGCACCATTTGACCGCACTTCAACCAATCATCACATTCTCCTCGGTTCAGCCATCGTCAAAGTAATCTACCATGGTGGAACATTTCAAATACCCAGGTTGCTTTTCGATAATGGTTCACATCTGACATTCGTCACCGAAAGCTGTGTACAAAGATTAAAACTAAAGAGAAGCTCCAGTTCGACGATGATCGAGGGAATAGGTGGTACAGTAGCAGGGAAATCTAAAGGTGAAATACAACTCAACATATCATCTGCCGATGAAAGCTTAGCGACGACTGTTCGTGCACAAATACTCACCATCTGACCCATTGCATGAAGTTCGTTGGCCTCATATTGAGAGACTTCGATTGGCTGATCCACATTTCCACATCCTCATAGGATCTGATGAATTAGGTCAATTTCTTCGCGCAGGTTTAATCAAAAGGCCTAACGGTATTCCATGCGCTCAGCTATCAACACTTGGTTGGGTTCTTTTCGGAAAGGCTGTTAACTCAGTTCAGGAACAAACTACACTGTGTATGTATGCTGACATCACTTTGATAAAGGCTGTGTCAAAATTCTGGCAGATAGAATCCATACCTGAGGTAAAACACCTAACCGTCGAGAAGGTGCTTTGTGAGAAACACTTCCAACAAACTCACAACAACACTTCCAACAAGATGGTAAGTACGTTGTTAAACTACCGTTTAAACCTGACTGTCCTCTAGGTGACTCACGTCGAGCAGCTGTTCGCTCTCTACTTCGGATGGAAAAGCACTTCACCAAAGATGATTTTTATATGGGCGATTTGCTAACTGGCTGTCACGAAGAAACTGATTTGCAACGTTTGCCGAAAGATGTAACCACCATCTTAGATCGCTGGGGCTTTCATCTTAGAAAGTGGTCATCGAACTCTTCGCTCGTGATCAACTCCATACCAGAAGATCTAGTTGAAATAACTAATAAAAAGATCTTTCCGAAGTGGACAGTGTACGCACATTAGGTCTTCAATGGGAACCTTCCTCGGACAGGCAATCTTCACTGTGCAGGTTCATGAAATTTATTTCACAAATTTAACTAAGAGATTACTCCTTTCCGATGCCTCAAGACTTTTTGATCCGCTTGGAATACTGTCGCCAAGCACAATCATACCCAACGTTTATGGAGACCAAAAGTGAACTGGGATGAAGCTGTGCCGATCGATATCAGTGGTATAATTACAGGGACCATATCACGAGCCTCGCAGCAATCCAAGTACCGAGGTGGGTTAGTATCGATATCCCAAACGCTTTCACCGATCTACATGGCTTTGCTGATGCTTCACAAACCGCATACGCAGCTGTAGTATACGCACACACAGTCTCTCCTGATGGTAGAATCAACGTCTACCTACTAACAGCAAAAACAAGGGTGCCTCCACTGAAATTCGCCCCGATATCACTGCCTCGATTGGAACTATGTGCTGCTGCATTGTTGGCTCAACTCGTTACACATATAAAACCATGTTTAAACCCCTACATTCATAACATATATGGGTGGACCGATTCAAGCAGTGCCCTAGCCTAGATTCGCCAACCTCCTGGAAAGTGGTGTACTTTTGTTGCGAATCGCGTATCGCAAATTCAAGAAGTAATACCTTCCGTAAGCTGGTTTCACGTACAATCTTCGGCCAACCCAGCTGACTGCGCCACAAGAGGCGTATTTCCACAGCATTTAATCAACCATTCCATCTGGTGGATTGGTCCACCATGGTTGAAGCAGCCCGAGACAGCAACTTTACACTACAAACGTGGATCAAAAATCGGAGCCTATAAATCTAACAAAAGGTTTCCACCCTTCACCTGTTTGGCAAATCATCGAAAAATATTCGTTATTGACTAAATTGAAACGTGTTACAGCATATGTGTTCTTGCATAACGTACAAGCTACCGTCGCAACGAAAAGGAACCGTTATGAAACAACTCGTCGAAACAACATTAATGTGAATATCCACGAGCTTGATGAAGCTATCACTCTTTGGACAAGGCTTACTCAACAGCATTTCTTCGCCAAAGATATTCAGCGCATCCGATCCCACAAGCACGTTAGTCACCAACGCAAATTTCCTTCGCTGGCACCCGTTTTGGGATGAAAAAGGACTCCTCAGAGTGGGCGGCCGGTTGAGAAATGCACAGGTGCGATTGGACAAGAAGTATCCAATCCTGCTTCCGGCAAAAGCAAAGCTCACCAAACTCATATGTGAAGATATTCAAAAATGAACACTGCATGCGGGCCCACAAACAATGCAGGCTGTATTACAAAGTCGATTTTGGGTTATTGGAGCTCGCAACGTTCTACGGAAAATCTCAAGATCGTGCGTGAAATGTCTTCGGTACTCTCGTGCAGTTCAACAGCAAATTATGGTTAATTTACCGAAACCACGAGTTATCGTAGCCGAGTAGATTTCGCTGGACCATTAGGATTCCGTTTATCTAAGGGACGCGGCACGAAAGCTGTCAAGGGTTACATAGCTGTGTTTATTTATATGTCTACTGGAGCAATGCATTTGGAGCTTTCAAGCGATCTGTCAACAGTGTCGTGCATCGCTACCTTCAAGCGTTTTGTTTCCCGTCGCGGTCAATGTGGAGAGCTGTATAGCGACAATGGCACCAACTTCGTTGGGGCTGAAAAAGAATTAAGGAAAATGCTAGAAATTGCAACACAAGACGAACATTTGACTAAACATCTATATGGCGAAGGTACTTTAACCCTCCAGCTGTCCCATACATGGGTGGATACTGAGAAGCAGCAGTGAAACGTGTAAAGTTGTATCTACGCCGTATGTACGATAGGAGATACCCTTTTAACATAAGAGGAATTTACAACACTCTTGGCGGAAATTAAGGCCTGCGGTAACTCCAGATCACTCTGCTCAATGTCAGCTGACGTGAAAGATCTCGCCCCGCTTACCCCTGGGCACTTTTTGATTGGGGAGCTTCTCAAAACTATACCTGAACCTGGCACGGCTGACTTTAAAGGAAGTTTATTACATAGGTGGCAACTCTTAGCGAATCTAAAGCAGCATTTTTGGAGAAGATGGAGTACAGAGTATCTGGTGCAACTTCAACAGCGTGCTAAGTGGACACGGTCCAGCCCAAATTTCCGAATGGGTGACATAGTCTTGATTCGGGACGAATGCTACCTCCAGCTAAATGGAAACTCGGAAGGATAAGCAGTATTTGTTGTATTGAGGCATATATCAATACACACACACTTAAAGAATTAACCATTTATATGTAGGTATATCATTGTATGCACAAATGCATTACCGAACTCCAGTCCAGTTGCTACAATGTATAACTTGCATAGTAGAGTTAGTTGGTTGCGAGATCTCATACTGTTTAGTCGGAAGGACTTTAATAAACACTCTTATCTTAACCTATTGTTTTTATTTGAACTGATCGGACATTGCATGGTGGCAGCGGTGGGATAAGAATATCTTTAAAAAAAAAAAAAAAAAAACACACACACAAGCATACAATAACATAATGTCTGAGACTGCAACAGGCAGGCCAATTCACAGTGCAAGCGCCATCACCATTTTCTTTTACGCCGGAAGAATGGCCAAGATGGAAAAACCGATTCTCCAGATTCCAAATAGCTTCAGGTTTAGCCAAGAAACCACAGGAAGAACAGGTAAATACACTCATTTATATAATGGGCGAACAAGCTGAGGATATCTTCCTATCACTTGCTCTTAGTGATGACAATAAAAAGAAATATTGTGAAGTGCTGAAGGCATTTGAAAATCATTTTATTGTACGGTACAACGTAATATATGAGAGGGCTAAGTTTAACTCAAGATGCCAAGAGGAGGGAGAAAAGGTTGAAGACTTCATTACATCACTGTACATTATGTCAGAGAACTGTAAATATGAGGGTCTACGCGATGAAATGATCAGAGACCGCATCGTTGTAGGTGTGAAAGACAAACGTCTCTCGGAGAAACTACAATTGGAACCAGATCTCACACTAACAAAAGCAATACAAACAGTACGTCAAAGCGAAGCCGTCCACAAACAGCAAAAAGAAATTTCTTCTACGTCCTCGTCTGTCTGCGCAGTGAAGTATCAAACAGTACCACGAAAATCATTTAAACAAGCAGCTGCACCTTCACAAACACACTCTTTCGAGCGGCGCAAACAGTGTTCTTGGTGTGGAGGGATAATACATGAGAAAGAGAAATGTCCCGCACAAGGAAAACGGTGCACCAACTGCAATAAGTTAAACCATTTTCGGCGCGTGTGTAGATCAAGCAGAATGTCTCTAAACAGAGTAACCGAGATGGATAGTGACGCGGACAGTAGCGAAGGAAGCGAATTGATTTCATTTTTGGGTAACGTGGATAGCGATAACTCTTCCAAAAACAAATCAGAACAGCGGTGGACGGTTGTAACATATGTGAATAAAATCAACTGCACATTTGTTGTCGACACGGGGTCGCCCATTGATGCAATTCCTCTACAAATGTACAAACAAAAGTTTTCTGATATTGTGTTGAATCGCTCGAGTCGTTCGCTTAGTGGACCAACAGGAGAAATGCTAAAAGTGTCGGGGATATTTTATGCAGAAATCAAATGGAGAAACAGTTCGGTCAAAGCTTCAGTGTATGTAATAGAAGGTCTCAAAAAGGCTCTCCTTAGTCTTGGAACATGTGAAAAATTACATATTATTAACCGTGTGTATTCAATGGGGCTCAAGGAGGAAAAGGCAAAGACCTCAAATGTGTATAATATAGTTGAAAAAATTAACAAACAATTTCCTAAAATATTCCAGGGTATTGGGTGTCTGCCCGGAGAATACGAAATAAGACTAAAGGGGGGATGCAAACCGTACGCTATACACGCAGCACGCAGGGTTCCAATTCCTCTAATGGACAAACTGAAAACCAAGCTGGAAGAAATGGTGCGGTTGAATGTCATCGAAGCAGTGGATAAGCCCACAGAATGGTGTGCCCCAATGGTATTAGTATCGAAACCTGATGGAGATGTGAGAATATGTGTGGATTTGTCAAAGCTAAATGAAAACGTCCACCGTGAAATACATCCGATGCCAGTCGTCGAACATTCCTTTGCGCAATTGAGAGGGGCCAAGTATTTTTCGAAGCTAGACAAGAAAGCGGGTTTCTGGCAAGTTAAATTGGCTACAAAATCTAAGTTTCTAACAACTTTTCTTACGCCCGTCGGTAGGTTCTGCTTTCTCCGTCTGCCCTTTGGAATTTCATCAGCTCCAGAGCATTACCAAAAGAAAATTCAGCTATTGCTGTATGGTTTGGAGGGTGTGATATGTCATATGGACGACATTTTAGTATTTGGAGAAACTGTGGATGAACACGATAAACGTCTGGATGCTGTTCTGGAAAGACTTCAACAAAATGGAGCAACACTCAATAGGGATAAGTGTAGATTTTTGCAAACAGCAGTAACATTTTTGGGTCACCATATTGATGCCAATGGTATTCATCCGGAAACGAGCAAAATCGAGGCCATACAGAAACTAGCAGTTCCAAACGACGTCGCAGGAGTAAGACGGTTCCTTGGACTAGCAAACTATTTGGGGAGGTTTGTACCTCATCTAACTACAGTCTTACATCCACTTAACGAGCTGCTGAAGAAGGAACGCGAGTTTATATGGGGACCTTCACAACAAGAGAGTTTCGAAAAAACAAAAAAACTGCTTACTGAGGCTCCGATTTTGGCGATGTTCGACCCAAGAAGAAAAACTAAAATATCAGCTGATGCGTCCTCATTCGGGCTGGGAGCAGTAGATAATTCAGATAAACTTCGACCTATTGCCTATATTTCACGCTCTCTTTCGCAGAGTGAACGTAGATATGCCCAAATTGAAAAGGAAGCGTTAGCAATTGTGTGGGCATGTGAAAGGTTCAAAGACTTTATAACAGGGCTACATGTAGAGATTGAGACAGACCACAAGCCACTTCTTCCTATACTTTCAACCAAGGATTTAAATGAACTTACTCCTCGTTTGCAACGTTTACGAATGCGATTGATGCGGTTTTCGTTTAGCATCATGTACACCCCGGGTAAACAACTTTATGTAGCAGATACGCTATCGCGACAACCCCTACCGATCGCTGATGAGACCGATTTAGAAGAGGACCTGGGAGCTTATGTAGCATCAATAGTGTCTACGATTCCTGCCACGGATAAAAAATTACGAGAAATATACGAGTGCCAACAAGAAGACCCTGTTCTTCAACAGGTTATGAAATATGTCTTAGAGGGATGGCCTGAAAAGAAGAAAATCACTCCAGAAGGACAGAGGTATTGGAACGATCGCTACAGTCTTTCGATTTGTCTTCTTATGCATGGAAGTCGAATTGTGATACCACCGAAAATACGTCTTTCTATTCTGGAAAAACTCCACGAAGGTCATTTGGGAATCGTAAAATGCCGTTCAAGGGCCAGACATACAGTGTGGTGGCCGAATTGTAGCACTGACATAGAACGATTTCTGCAGAGGTGTGATACGTGTATCCAACACAAATCACATAGACATGAACCTCTGCATTCTTCTGAAATTCCAGAACGTCCGTGGCAAATTGTGGCAATGGATCTTTTTACGTTGAAGGGCAAGGAATATCTCTTAGTAGCGGACATGTTTTCACGTTACCCCGAAATAGCGCGATTGGAAAATTTATCATCGTTATCTGTTGTGAATCACCTTAAATCCATATTTGCCAGACATGGAATCCCCGATAAAGTTCGAAGTGATAATGGACCTCAATTTTCTTCGTCCGAATTTAGAAAGTTTTCTCAACAATGGAATTTTACTCATACAACTTCTAGCCCTCGATTTGCGCAAAGCAACGGATTCATCGAATCAATGGTAAAAACAATTAAAATGCAGCTAAAGAAGAGTGAAGACCCATACTTGACATTAATGGAATATCGAGCTACACCAGTTTCAAATGATTGCAGCCCCGCAGAGTTGCTGATGGGAAGGAGAATAAAAACGTTAATTCCAACATCAAGAACTAACCTTCAATCCAAAGCTATAAACAACGAGGAGCATTATACAATAGAAGAGAAAAGACAAGACAGACAAGCAAAGAATTACAATAGGCATCACGGAGTTCGACATAGGGATGAATTCAAACTAGGCGATACAGTTTGGGTTCAAGACGTGAAGCAGTGGGGAACCATTACGCAACAAGGCCCGAATCCAAGATCATACGCTGTCAAAACGCAGACCGGATCTCTTCGTCGAAATTCTTTCCATTTGACGAAGTCCGACCGCATATCCCCACCTTTCGAACCTGGACAAGATATTACCTTGACACAAGCTGGCAACGGAGACCCGGCGACTAAGGAGATAGAAGGAACTCAAACGGCACCGACTACTGAACGGGAACATGTGATTCAATCATCCGAGGAATTGAGTAACCAAATAAAATCACCACCAACAACCTATGTAACTAGAAGCGGGCGGATTGTTAAACAACCGGAACGCTTGACTTATTCTATATTCAATAATTAAAAATAATAATAATAACAATGAAATAAGTTATGAATTCAATGAATTATTTATAATAGCTTACATTTAAGTTAAATTCTTAAAATAATCTTAAAAAGGGGGATGTTGTATTGAGGCATATATCAATACACACACACTTAAAGAATTAACCATTTATATGTAGGTATATCATTGTATGCACAAATGCATTACCGAACTCCAGTCCAGTTGCTACAATGTATAACTTGCATAGTAGAGTTAGTTGGTTGCGAGATCTCATACTGTTTAGTCGGAAGGACTTTAATAAACACTCTTATCTTAACCTATTGTTTTTATTTGAACTGATCGGACATTGCAGTATTCACCCTGGAGCAGATGGCAAAGTACGAGTGGTTACGCTGAAAACAGCCGATGAGATGCTAATTCGACCTGTTGTTAAAATATCGCCACTGATGCCCATCGATGATCAAAGTTCTGAGCGCTTAACATAGTCGTTTTTTGAACAAATTTTGCAATTCGTTCTAAGGTGTATTCTACCACTGAACCAACAAAAACAACGGACAAATTCTGAAATACACCGAGCTGAAAAGAAGAGATTCCGAAGAAAAATGGTCTGTAATAGACGAAAAATAGGAAAGCAAACTTGATAACATAATGCTCTTTTTTTCTAGTTATCAGTGCTGTGGAATTCAGAGTTTGTAGTCTAAAGGTTCCATACAGCACCACAAAATACACAACATGTTCTTGCAAAGTTTTAGGCTGAAAAGTCAGGTCCAGGCAGAGAGGATACTCACGTAAATCTCATATCTTTCTCAATTCTCTATAACCGAAACATCAAATCTTTCTTTCACTTAGGTACCTATACAATTTTTAGCTTAACATGATCATCTTTAAGGTTACTAAAGACTGCTTTATCTTGTGTTCCATGGGGTTGCAGTCCGGATTGAACTAGGGCTCCGAAGTCCTGTGTGAATAGTCTCTATTTACGTTGTTATATGAGACCTGCAAAAGATTTGGTTAGTGAAAAATTGTTCCGTCCTGAAAACAGTGACAAAACCCGATCAGTTGGTTAACAAAAGGCTTCAGTCGTTCAATTAACATTACAGATAAAATCTTAGAGAGATCCTTAAGACATTGAAGCCTTTATGTCTGCACATTTACGATAGTTTTCTTTCATATAAACGATAATGAAATTAAATTTACTCGTACAATGGACGAACAACGCGCTTTTATTGTTGAGCAATATTGTAAAAATGAATATGGGCGGAATAGTAATTTAACTTCATTAAATGTGAAGAGATTAATTCAAAAATTCAGGGGGACTGGATCAATTAATAATCTTAGACTCTGGCCGTCCTTCAACAAGTCATTCAACACAAAACAACGAAGCAGTTCGTGAGAGTGTTGCTGAGAGTCCAGGAACATCAATTCGGCATTGTATTTAAAAATCCGGACATATCGTGAAACTCTCTCCAGCGTATTCCCACGAAAGATTTGAATCAATCACGAAAGACTGAATCATACTGACCATGCACAGCGACGAGAGTTAGTCGAATGGAATATGGAACAACAACAAGTGGATGTAGATTTTTAAAACAAAATCATCACCTTGATGGCTTTGTTAGTTGTAAAAATTGTCGAATTTGGGATTTAGAAAGAATGTGATTGTTGATAAAAAAAAAATGCATCAACAATGCGGATTCTAGGCTGGAGGCATCATCGTACTATTCTTCTTTGAAAATGCGGCTGGTCAAGCAATAGCAGTTAATGGTGTTCGCCTTCGCGACATGATAATCCAGTTTGTTGTGTCTAAATTGCAAGATATGGATATTGACGATATGTGGTTTCAATAGACACCATCTTATTGGCACATGCCACACAACCTAAGAAACAATTCAATTACTGTATGACTCACCTCATTTATGCAAAATTGTCATGTGACGTGACGTGAAGGCCATTTACCGGTATCTTATTTCATATATAGTAACCCTATATTGTATACATGTGAATCAATAAAATATCCACAATTTGTAATTAAATACCTGTGTTTTCTATCAAACTTATTTCTTGCGTGAATTTTGGGGCACCCTTTACTAAGTTTCTCTAGTAGACTTGTACTAGGACTTTCTGCTGTAGTATAAGTGAAGTGAAGCAGAGAATACCACCTTGATCAAAATGTTCCCGAAAGTATTTATTCAGAAAATTAAAAATACAAGTTTATTCATCTAAATCTATATTGTCCCGTTCAAAGTAATCCCCATCGACTGCAACACACTTATGCCAGCGCTTGATCCAATCCTCGAAACATTTTTTATATTTGATTTTCAGTATGTCTATCAGTGCGTCCTGCGATTTTTCCATTACTTCCTCTCGGCTGACGAAACGCGTTCCCCGTAGTAGTTTTTTAACTCAATTGAACAGAAAGAAGTCACAGGGAGCCAAATCAGGTGAATTCGGTGGCTGTTAGATAGTAAAGCGTTTTCCAATAGGGACTTGACAACTTTGAATTTAATTTGTGAACGCACTCTTTCACTGTCACTGTCAATTTATCCAGTAAACTCAACATTTTCATCATGGTGAAGTTCACGAACGAGCGACGTCTGCAAATTATAAAAATTTTCTACCGAACTTCGGAGTCGGTTACTGCAACTTTAAGAGCATTAACTCCAATTTTCAGTCGTAATTCTCGCCCTAGTAGACAGGCAATAGCAAGTTTAGTGCAAAAATTTGAGTCTACATATTCGTTGTGTGAGACAACGGGTTGGTCGAAGTGTCGAAAATATCGCTGCCGTCCGTAGCAAATGATCCAAATCAGTCAATTCCACGGCGTTCTCAAGAATTGGGCATCGCTCAGACCACATTATGGCGTATTTTGCGTAAGGATCTTGGTTTACACCCATACAAGATCAAGCTGACTCAAGAATTGAAGCCGATGAACCCATTTGAAGCGACGTACGTTCTCCGATTGGGATCAGGAGAAGATGCGCCAAGATGATGAATTTCATCGCAAAATCATCTTCAGTGAGGAAGCTCATTTTTGGCTCAATGGGCTCGTGAATAAGCAAAAAATACGCATTATTGGTCGGGTGAAAATCCACATGTGCTTCATGAATCACCACTTCATCCACATAAAATAACTGTTTGGTGCGGTTTGCATGCCGGCGGCGTTATTGGGCCATATTTTTTCATCGACGATAACGATCGTCACGTTACTGTGAATGGTCAGCGTTATCGCACCATGATCACCGATTACTTTTGGCCCGAATTGGAAGATATGGACTTGGACGACATGTGGTTTCAACAGGATGATGCCACAGGCCACACAGCACATGCTACAATCGATTTATTGAAGAGTAAGTGTGGTGAGCGTGTTATCTCAAGAAATGGGCCAGTCGACTGGCCGCCTCGTTCCTGCGATTTAACGCCGCTTGAATATTTTCTGTGGGGATACGTTAAGTCATTGGTTTATGCCAACACGCCAACGACTTTGGAAGAGCTCAGAGCCAACATTGAACTCGAAATAGCGGCCGTTTCGGCCGAAATGTGTCCAACGAATCGACCGCTGCAAACGTGCCCGCGGTGGCCATATGAACGAAGTCGAGTTCCATTCATAAATGTTTTGATTGTACTTCAAGCCGATAATAAAGTTTTTGAAATATCTCAAATAGTTTGCGTTTTATTTAAAAAATAAGTTGTCAAGTCCTTATTGGAAAACCCTTATTTGTTTCATTTTTCGTCAAGAAATTACGAATAATGATGGCACTGTGCGACGGTGCGTTATCATGGTGCAAAATCCACGAGTTTTCTGCCTACAATTCTGGTCTCTTTCGGCGAATTGCTTCACGCAAACGTCTCATAAAGCTCGAATAATACTCTTTGTTCTTTCAAAAATTCATGATGTACTACACCGTTGTAATCCATGAAAACCGTGAGCATTGCCTTCTTTTTTGACTGAAAACGACGTGTTTTTTTGGTCTCGGCTCATTTGGTGAACGCCATTCACTTGCCTGATGTCTGCATTGTACGTACGTACGATGTACGTCTGGATCGAACTCATAAACCCACGTCTCGTCTCCAGTAATGATCCTTTTGATGAATGTGGGATCGGATTCAGCCTCGCAAATCATCTCTTTTGCGACGTCAACACGGTCTCTTTTTTGCATGAAATTGACGTCTTTTGACACCAACTTTGCTGCTACACGACGGAAATCCAAATCATTAACCAAAATGTCTTGGACGGATCCATAGGCTGTGTTCAAGTCCTCCGCTATCTCTCTGATGGTTAATTTTCGGTTATTGACCAACATTTCTTTTACTCCATCCATTGATGGAGAAAACCATTCGTCGGTTTTCGATGTCGATGGTCTTCCACTGCGTTCATCATCTTCGTTTGACTCACGACCCCTTTTGAACCGCTTGTGCCACTGGTAAACGACCGTTTTCTTTAAAGAATCGTTGCCGAAACACTTTTCCAACATTTCCAACGTTCGCGCACCATTAAATCCGTTTTTTACGCAAAATTTAATACAAGTTCGTTGTTGCAAATTTAAATCCATTTCTAAAATTGTTTAAAATCGCCAACACATACACGGATAGATGTACTCTTGGCTACGTAACTTTTGCAAATGTCAAGCTATGATGCTAAGATTTAGAGGGAATGTCAACAACAGATTTACCAACTTAACAAACGAAAAAAACAGAACTCAAATCGGAACAATGGGAGTGCCACACAGTGGTTATGCCGGGAACTTTTTGATCAAGGTGGTATACCGATCCTTGTATCCTGAGTTGTCTTCAATCCATCTGTGCACATTGTGTTACCTGTGTTATAATTTATTTTACATAATACTTAAGACAGACGACCAGGCAGGAGCAGTAGTTCATATCAAGGATAACAAATATTAAGTGGAATCCCGGAGCGACTTTTCTCTGAGACATTTATTGCTCTGTAGTTGCATATGTTCATTCCTCTGACCAAATTTTACAAATGAGACAGTGCATAATCCTTACCAAATCATTTTACTCGAGCTTTAAAGAGCTTGGGGCCAGGTCGTCGGAAAAAAGGAAATGCGCGCTTGTAACGACGATGTTCCTTCCATTGAAAAGCCTGTTAGCTTGTATCGCTTTCTATATGCGATTCCATGTAGGCTGTGCATGCCCATAGCGCTACCGTGGGTGCCTTAGGTACTGGCAACTGGTGCCAACAGCACTACTGGAACTGCTCAAAAATTTGTATCTGTTGAGAATTTGTACTTGTTGCGAAAGAAAGAAAAAGCGCGGTAGAACTAGACTCGACCAATTTGTTGAGCAATTGGAGGCGTATATCGCGTATTACTCGAACAAGGTTTTGCTCCAAAGCATCAATCATTGCTGGTTTATCACCATAAATTAGTGCTTGACGTAGCGCCACAGAAAAGAATCAAATGAAAGCAATATTTTCGTTTTATCGTTGGTAATATGTTCAAACAAGTGATGATCGTTGATTATCGCATTGTACAGGCGTCTATTGACAGTAACTTGTGCTCCTGCTTCAGTTTGGAAGAAATAGGGGTCGATGGTACCACCAACATTCAATCCACACCATACGGTACATTTTTCTGGATGCAATAGCATCTGGTGGGCTTCTTGAGCATTGTACTTGGTCCAAATATGGTAATTCTGTTTGTTTAAGTAGCCGTTTAACCAGAAATGAACCGATCACTGCCGATCACAATTTTAAGGGAAAAGATTGGATCAACTTCCAGTTGATATAAAGTCCGATCACTAAACACCCAACGCAATAAATGGTCACGCGGCCTTAGCTTTTTTAGCTCTTGCACCAATTGGATCTTAAGAGCTGTGAGACCAAGATCTTTACGCAAAATTTTTCTGATAGTGGATGGATAAAAGCCAATTTGCTGCCAACGACTACGAATCGAGAAATACGGGTCCTCTTCAACACATGCTTCCACAGCCGCGATATTTTCTACCGAACGCACTGTTCTCGTTCTTGTTGATGTGTGAGTATCCATTAGCGCGAATTGGGTAGGAGATTTTTCAATAACGTTTAGATGGTCGATTCTATGTATCTACTGTAAATTTTACGAATAGCTCTATAAGATTCCCGAAGAGAGCTTCGATTTTGGAAATAAATTTCAATGCTATGAAATTACCCGACTACAACCCCAGGGTACTGGATCCACAACAAAATTTCCACATATACCAGCAGGGCGTCTCTGGACAGTGCCTACAAAAAAGGAGATCTCATGTCTTGCAAAAGCTATCGAGGCATATCCATACTAAACGTCTCATATATGTTAAGATCCTTTCCAACGTACTGTTTAAATGATTCAAGCTATTTTTTCAACACAACTCGTCATGTTTCGACATAGCAAAAGACCGACGAAAGACTAAATCTACAATATTTAGACAAATTCTAAGGAAGACCGATATACTTAAAGTCGAGATTCATTATTATCGTCTGGAGTTCTCACAAAGGAATGGTCGTCTTGAGTTCCCACAAGGTAATGGCCGCAATCTTCAATTAAGGAACGACTTTTCAAAATCTTTATTTTAAACGAGTGCCGGGTTTCAATAGGAGCATGCGTAGGTTAGGTTAGGTTAGGTAAGAGTGGCTGTTGGAAATACCAACCCACTTAGGCCTATTGGCCCATTGTGATGCCACGTGGATCTATGATCTTCTTACTACTGGAACCAGTTTGAGCTTTTAATAAAGCGTAGGAGACTGTTAACGTCTATTTTTTCTAGATCGTTTAGGTCGTTGTAGAAGAAAGCTCCTAGGTGAAGCTTCCTTCTCTGAGAGAGAGCTGGGCATGTGCAGAGTAGGTGGGGGATTGTCTCCTCCTCTTCCTCGTCCATGCAGCTTCTACAAAAATCGTTAGTAAAAGCGCCAAGCCTTCTTGCGTGCTTGCCTATGAGGCAGTGTCCGGTAATGACACCTATTATGGCGCTGAGATGTTTCCTTTCTAAGAGGATCAGACACTTAGATCGACTCAGATCCAGCTTTGGCCAGATCTGTTTTGTCGCTAGACATGTTTGTCCAGCAGTCCACCTAAGGTCCGTTCTTTTATTGGCATCTAGCTTTAGTGTTAGTTTGCACGTAGCGATTGGTATACCTATACTACCTTTGTCTGGTAGGATAGGTAGAGTGGTTCCAATTTTGGCGAGTTCATCGGCTCTGCAGTTCCCTGGAATGTCTCTGTGGCCCGGCACCCAACAGAGGTGAATGTTGAACTGCTCTGCCATCTCCATGAGAGCTTCTTTAATCGCCAAAATTTCCGCCTGGAACACGCTACAGTGATTTGGAAGGCGGAAAGAGAGGCTTAGGTTAAGCTTATCTGAGAAAACACCGCCACCAACTCCGCTGTCGGTTTTAGATCCATCTGTGTAGAGATGGATTGACTTGTCCTCCATGAAAGCATCCTCCTCCCAGAATGATCTAGAGGGGAAGCTTACATGGAAGTTTTTGTCAAACCAAAGTTCAGGTATGGTGTAATCGGTGTTCTCTGTGAGGATTCCTAATGTATTAAGAATGTTGGCGTGGCCAAATGAATTATTTGTCCACTGTTTAGTCGCTTTAAGGCGAATAGCTGCAGTCGCAGCTACTTGCTTGCTAAAAATGTCGAGGGGTGTCAAGTGAAGCAGAATATCTAATGCCGCAGAGGGGGTAGACCGCAAGGCTCCGCTTGTGCATAGACATGCTGTTCTTTGGACTCTGCTTAATTTAATGCAGTTGACTGCATTTTCCAAGGCCGTCCACCAGACAACCACCCCGTAAGTGAGTATCGGTCTTATGACCGAGATGTATAGCCAGTGGGTTATGCGAGGTTGAAGGCCCCATTTGTTCCCAATGGCTTTCTTGCAGGAGAATAAAGCTATTGTAGCTTTATTGACTCTTTCTTGAATGTTAGGTTTCCAGTTTAGTTTCCTGTCAAAAATCAGACCCAGATATTTTGCTGTATCGGAGAAAGCTAAACTGGTACCGTTTATTGAAGGAGGGTCTATGATTGGAATTTTATATTTCCTAGAAAAGAGGACAAGATCAGTTTTATGGGGGTTTATTCCCAATCCACAGCGATCTGCCCAGCAGGTTAATCTGTTAAGATTTACTTGGAGGAGTTCTTTAATGGTATTTAAATGTTTTCCTGAGACGGCTATGGCAACGTCATCCGCATAGGCAATCACTCTGCTACCCCCCGCTTCCAGGTATATCAGTAGTTCGTTAACCACTAAGTTCCAAAGAAGGGGGGAGAGGACACCGCCTTGCGGCGTACCCCTACTGACATATCTTTTAGCAGAAGTCTCACCCAGTTTGGAGTTGATTATCCTGCTTGTTAGCATTAGATTAATCAGCTCCCCAAGTGAGTCGTCTACCTGCAGAGTTGACAACGCAGTCGTAATTGCGGATGTGTTGACGTTGTTAAAGGCGCCCTCTATGTCCAGGAAAGCAACCATTTTGTACTCCTTATATTGTAGGGATCGTTCGATGTGGCTAGTCAGAGAGTGCAAAGCCGTTTCCACCGACTTTCCTTTACAGTAGGCATGTTGAGCCGTAGACAGAAGTCTTGGATCAACTTTAGCTCGAATATGGATATCAATCAGTCGTTCTAAAGTTTTCAGAAGGAATGACGATAGACTTATGGGTCTGAGGTCCTTTGGGACCACATGAGAACATTTTCCAGCTTTGGGAATGAATACTACATTGACTTCTCTCCATAACAGTGGAATGTGGATAAGTTCTACACAGCTCCTCATAATATTTTCCAACACTGGTAGAATAATATCTGAGGATCTCTGTAGCTCGGCAGGTATAATACCGTCCGGACCAGCAGACTTGTATGGTTTGAAGCTATGTAGCGCCCAGAGCAGTTTGTCTCTCGTAATCAGACTATGAATTTTGGTCACGGTTGCAGTAGGCTTGTTTGGGCTGCTACTGGCCGCGAGTTGGGAGCTACCTGGAAAGTGGGTGTCCAGAAGCAGGTTGAGTGATTCATCACTTAAGGTTGTCCAAGAGCCATCGGTTTTTTTCAAACAGCTGGGCATCATAGGATTTGTGGAGAGGATTTTTCTTAGCCGCGAAGCCTCAGAGGTTTCTGTAATTTTGTCACAGAATGACCTCCAGGATTGTCGCTTTGCCTTCCTCAGTTCTTTTTTGTATAATTTGAGGGATTCTTTATATGAGTCCCAGTCGGTCACTTTTCTTGTGCTTTTTGCTGCGTTGAAAAGTTTTCTGCATGTGTTTCTGAGCAGTCCTAGTGCCGATGTCCACCAGTGTGGCTTTTTCTTGCCTCTTGGTTGAATAAGAGGGCAGGAAGCGGCCATAGCCTTATTGAGAGTCAGAGTAAATTCCCTGACTTTCATGTCGAGCTCATTGGTGTCACGCGGGGGACTTGATAGTTTGGAGGATATCGTTTCCGATAGGATTCCTCTATATTTTGTCCAATCAGTTTTCCGGTAGTTCCGGAAAGTTGGTTGGCGAGGGGGAGCATCACTCAGACTGAATTGGATGTACCTATGGTCCGAAAAGGAGTGTTCAGACGATACCATCCAGTTTCTTAGCCTTTGGGTGATGCTGTCGGAGACAAGAGTAATATCTAACACTTCTTGTCGGTTTCTAGTTATAAAAGTGGGCTCATTGCCAATATTGCAAATTAAGAGGTTAGTACTTAAAATATAGTCTAAAAGTGACTCACCTCTATCATTGATGTCGGTACTGCCCCATACCGTATGATGTGCGTTGGCGTCGCATCCGATTATGAGGCCAGTTTTTTGCCTTCCCGCTTCCAGTACCACCCTTTCTAGGTTATCACCAGGGAGAGGGCCCACTTGGTCGTGGCCAAGGTAAGCCGATGCCAGCCAGTATGAGCCTTTGGCAGTTTCTAATCTGGCAACGGTTAGGTCGGGGTCACTGAGGTTGGGAAGTAGAAATACATTAAGGCTACGTTTCACTAATATACAAGTTCTAATCTTACCTTTGTCTCTTGTATAGAGCGGAACGTATGAGGGTGTCCTAAGTCCACGAACCACGCCTTCTGCAATCCATGGTTCCTGGATTAGAATAATGTCTTCTGCGCTTTTGGAAAGACGCAGAATGAGTGTGGCCGAAGCCTTTTTTGAGTGGTGGAGATTAATCTGGAGAAACCGTATCATTGCTACAGTCTTCCAGAGTCGCCTCCACCACGGTGTTGTTGAGGTCCTCCGATTCTGAAGATGTGCCCAAGAGCTCATCTTCAATCTCTGATCGTGTAGAACCTCTATTTGCTTCGCCATCGGTTTCCATTTCCGACAATGTGTCAGAATCGGAGACCGACGGCTTTGTAGTCACCTCGGACAGATTGGAGTCGTCGCTATCCAATTCTGGAAAGGATATCGATGCTCCAAGATCCACGGTTGTGATGTCAGGTGTTAAAGGAGGAGGAGGTTGCTTATCAGCATCCAACTCATCCTTTTTGTACACCCTTAAATGAATGGACTCGAATCCAAACCGAATCATGCCTTTCGTCTGCGCCAGAGGATTAAGGGATTCCTTATTGATCACAATTAACGCGCATCTATAAGAACCCCTTAGTTCCTCCAGTTTCGCGACTTTCCAGTCATGAGTCGGAAGAGTCGGGTTGCTGAGCCGGATGATTTCCAGGATATTTTCTGGAGAGGAGGGTTCGGCTGGAATCCAGGTACGAGTTCGAGGTCTACTAGGAATGTCTTCCTTAGATACGACCTCGAGTTTTGCACCTGGCCAAACCTCTCCTAAACCATCGATGGCCTTGGTGAAGAGATCGAGAGATCTCTGGTCGGAGCAAGCGATGAGCTTGACATGGCCTTGGTGCCAGCCAGCGTCGCTTGTGATAGGAGGTGGTCCTGGGTTCTCCCGCATGATGGCCAAGAAGTTGCTGGAGAGCTTCAACTTGACCAATTGCCACCGTTCCGGTGTAATGGAACCGTCGGTATCGCTTCTATCGATAACCGCGATCACCAATGCGTCCTTTAGGACTTCGTTATAAGACTTCAGAGATCTGCTGTTGGATGGCCCAGGGGTTGTGGAACTGTGAATTTTGGGCCTCTTGGAAACCGGTACGGTTTCCTCCAACGATCTCTGACGCTTAGAGGAGTCTTTTGACATTTTGTGAGCAATGGAAGCAGTGGGAAATCCGTCTTTTAGGATGTTTTTAGCCCACTCAACCTTGCTCTTTATTTCCGCACTTCTCTCCACCTCCGGAATGGATCCGAAGGTTTTGATAATGCGTGAAGCATTTCGGCGTCTTATGTATAGCGCCTTAGATGGAGCTTGCCGATGCGGCTGAGCTCCAGATTCCTCTTTGGAGGGAGGAGTTTTGGTAGCAGCAACAAGTCCGTGGCCTGCCACAAACTTGCTGCTGCTGGGGGCGGGGGAAGTGATAGGACCATGGCTTGCCACAGTCGTAACACTCCCCGAAGGAGTTTTGGTAGCAGCGACAAGTCCGTGGCCTGCCACAAACTTGCTGCTGCTAGGGGCGGAGGAAGTGATAGGACCGTGGCTTGCCACAGTCTTAACACTCCCTGAAGGAGTTTTGGTAGCCGCGACAAGTCCGTGGCCTGCCACAAACTTGCTGCTGCTAGGGGTGGAGGAGGTGATAGGACCATGGCCTGCCACAGTCTTAACACTTCCTGAATTCTTTTTATTTGGCTTGTTCCTTTTGCCTTTAGAGGATGGCGCACCATGGCCTGCCACAGTTTTGCCTCCTCTCGGCAATGCAGGAGCCTTGCCGGTAGTCGGTGTAGTCACCGTTCCACCGCCCGGTAATTGAGGAGTACCGGCCTCGGTTTTTGTTGTCAGGTTGTTGTCCATAATAGTCCCACGAGTAGCGGAGAAAGGGATGTCCATCTGTACAGAGATCCGCCATATACAGATAAGGCTAGCTAATCCGGAGGTCGCCAGGTATCCGGATACTCCGTTTGCGACTGAGCTATTTTTGGAGATACTGGGCCCTCAGCCAGGTTGATCTTCGGCACGGGTCGTATAACACCTTGATCCAGCCCAGGGGAATGATGGAGTGCTTTGGGAGTTGGGGAGGGGGGGGGGGAGCATCCTTTGGTTTCAGGACTCGTCTGGAGAATTTCTTCTCGAGAGTCATTGACCCTACTCAGCCTCTACAACTCGACAAGTTCGATGCTCACGGTAGAAGAGGAGCATGCGTAACTACATTGATAATTTATTATAATTATAACTGTCTACCAGGGTAGAATGTTCCAAGGTCTATCCCTGTAAATATGAAAGGCTTTATCTTCAACTTCAAAGGCTGGGACGATATCGACATGACCATTTCCAAAGCTCCGCTTATAGAGGAGTACAAAAACAAGTATATTGTACATACGAGTATATTGCCAATAAACAAAAAAAAAATCGGTCTACAACCTAGAATATAGCATCACTATTGACTACCGAAACGCATATGATTCTGTTAAGTTAAGTACGTACCCCATGAAAAGTCTTGAGATTCTTGAAAACAATTGTACCTGAAGAATTGCACTTGCTTGTAGAGTATTAAATTATATGTTCTCGAACCATTTATCCTTCTTGCAAAAGAGTGCTTTCAGAGCTCATTAGTCTTTAATCTATGAAAACAACTTGGTGTTTTAAATTTAATATCACAGTCATAAATTTGTTTAATGAAATTTTATTTTCCTTTATATACAGCTGTTTGTTTTAAATCGTTCTCTTTCTTATGCATTCAGACTTTTGCTGATATCCTTCTGCTTTGGACTTGCCTCAACTTTAGTATTCGTTGGATCATATAAAAGGGTTGCTTGCCATTTGCAGGATCCTCTCAAAGGAACGGCTTTAGCTTCGTCTCTCCTACTTTATTTCTTTTTTTGTACTCGATGTAAGTATCTATGTATATATGTACATATGTCCATTCATATGAGTATAATTTTGCATTCATGTATTCATATGTATGTATATGCATATAAATATATATCTTCCTTTTAAATCTGTTTTTCTTTTTCAGTGATGGGTCTGCAAAAGATTTTCTCAGCCACAACAAGTGTTGTTGGTCTGTTTATATCTGTGGATTATGGCCTTTGTGATGAATTCCACTGCCATGGAAATGTTATTTCCTTTCAGGACAAAATACCCCATTCCGGTTGGCAGGGGCGTGCATTTTGGGCACTTGTCTATACCATGGGGATACTATTGTGGTCGCTGCATATTGCACTCTTGGAGGGATGTTTTGTTGACACTGTAAGTTATGTATTATGTACAAGTTTGTATTGCCATAAGATTACCCAGTTTTATTACAAAACAAGCAAAACAAACTGTGTTGTCGGATTAGAAATTCAATGGACTTAATTCAAAAATCCCAATATAAATCACAATGATTCGGTTTTTTTTTTTTTATTCCAAATTTTCTTTATAAAGAACGAATCAGCAACTAAGCAAACAACATTTCTGAAGACAATATCTAAATTCGTATCCAGTTACGATGACCAAAGAAAACTTATTGATACTTCGAACAAGAATCATGCTAAAGTCGAAACAAGCTCCAAAAATATGCATCCGATGCATGTTGCAATGTGGATACATATTATTGGAACAGTTTTTGCCATTTTTTTCGGCTTAATGGATGTTCTTCCGGTATCCAACACTGATGTAAATATTCTAATATCTTTTTTCTTATTGAATATCTAAAGTAAATTTTATTTCAGATAAAAATATTTACTCAACATTGGGCCGAAACTAGGCATACATTTCAATGTCATTTAAATATCTCCACGCATGAGAGTGTCATTTTAGATATTAGTTCGAATGACTCAGTTTCAGTGCAAGCGACAATAATTGATTCAATTTCAAGGCCACAAAATAACAACGGCGACGCTTACGTTCATAAGGATACGAGCATTCATTCTAATAGATCACTAAGATCATCTTCATTTGATGCAAATAAGCATCAGCATAAAATTTCACACTTGGTAAGTACAGGTATAATACGAATACTCGTACGTAGTGCATAACATTTCGGCACCGACTATGTATTATATATGTATATGTGTTGAGAACAGTTGATGGATCTATATATAATCCCAATCCCAATTAATCCCATTTTGTTACAGAACACTTTTGGCCAAAATTCAAAGAAATACCGTGATTGAGTTCACAACACTACAATACCTATTTTGGAACCACTCTCAATTGGAAAAACTAGCTTCACCGATATGTTATTCAATGAGACTGGAAAAAACTGTAATTACTTGTATATTCATATTAAACTGGATCAATCTCTGCTGCTGAGGATCAGTTTCTTCGCATTGCCCAACGAACTGATATTTTATCCTAAAGCTTGTGTACAGTTTTACGTACATTATGTATATAATTCCCTTCTCATGAGGTTATTTATCTTACTTCACATTACACATTAGCGGGGCTAAATTTCGAGTTGGATTCGAAAGCTTTTAGGATCATTATTATTCATTTATACAACAAGTCTCAGGCATATAAGCATATGAATTCGAACCCTTCTCATTAGATTAGCGTTGTATCTTTTCATTTAAGTTTTGTCCATGCATTTTCATTGTCCATGAATATCACCCAATATAACTTTTCCTGCGAACCAAACAAGGGTATTTTCAAACGTTTATGTATCTAAGTATCTAGTCCTGGAACCAAAGAGATTTATTGATAAACTTGTCACAATCAAGATGATTTAGATTTTGGAAGTGGAAACTACCTACCAATTGATGGGATAACAATGCGGGACAATATTGTATACAATATCTTATCTGCCATATTGTGTGAGCACCTGAGACTCTTATTCAACAAGCTCATTGGGTCCTATCAGTTTGTTTTCAGGCTATAAATGTCCACAATCAACCAAATGTTCACACTCCGCAAGATCCAGGAAAAGAACTCAATAAATAGGTACAAATCGACACACACCATCTTTTCATCGATTTTAAAGCCGCATTTATAGATACAAGCTATGTACAATATATGGAGCCATATCTTGTGTTGGCATCTCTGCCAAACTCGTCCGTCTGTGCAGAATGACGCTCGCTGCTTCGTCAAGTTCGGTAACGACTTTATCGAGACTTTTGAGGTCAAACAATTCTTAAGATCTGTTCCCGCGAGATTTTTGTAACAATTTGTAAAAGAAATTTTTTTGCTTATATTTGAGGAGTAGGAATTTGAGGAAAGAAATTGTAAAACAGGAGGAAGATTGTTATTAAATCATTACTATTTTATTGATGTAATATGTGTTTAATGAGTTCTATTGTATTAGGCGAACAATTCGCTTCAATATTAAGCTCTTTTTCTCCTCTTTGTCCACGTCATTTTTTGAGTTAATTTGTATAAAATTTGCCCAATTCACGCAAATTTAAACTTTTACGGATTTGACAGTTCTTTTAAAATTTAATTGATTTAACGTTTTTTACAATTCTTGCCCAAAGAAATTTGTAAGAATCGGCAGGGTGGGGAGAGAGGTTCTTAACGCCCTAGTGATGCTTATACAGATTATTGCGTTTTTCTATAAGGTTGATGCTAGTTCATTTTTCCAGTACAGAACAGGTTAGGTTAAGTTAGGTAAGAGTGGCTGTTTGAAATACCAACCCACTTAGGCCTATTGGCCCATTGTGATGCCACGTGGATCTATGATCCTCTTACTACTGGAACCAGTTTGAGCTTATAATAAACCGTAGGAGACTGTTAACGTCTAATTTGTCTAGATCATTTAGGTCGTTGTAGGAGAAAGCTCCTAGATGAAGTTTTCTTCTCTGGGAGAGAGCTGGGCATGTGCAGAGTAGTTGGAGGATTGTCTCCTCCTCTTCCTCGTCCATGCAGCTTCTACAGAAGTCATTAGTAAAAGCACCAAGCCTTCTTGCGTGCTTGTCTATGAGGCAGTGTCCAGTAATGACACCTATTATGGCGCTGAGATGTTTCCTATCTAAAAGGATCAGACACTTAGAGCGACTCAGATCCAGCCTTGGCCAGATCTGTTTGGTAGCTAGACATGTTTGTTCTTTTATTGGCATCCAGCTTTAGTGTTAGTTTGCACGTAGCGATTGGTATACCTTTACTACCTTTGTCCGGTAGGATAGGTAGAGTGGTTCCAATTTTGGCGAGTTCATCGGCTCTGCAGTTCCCTGGAATACCTCTGTGGCCCGGCACCCAACAAAGGTGAATGTTGAACTGCTCTGCCATCTCCATGAGAGATGATCGGCATTCAAGGGCGGTTTTAGAATATAATGAGACCGAGTCCAGGGACTTGATGGCGGCCTGACTATCCGAAAATATGCGGATATCACGTTTTTCTTCAGCCAGCACAGAGCTTCTTTAATCGCCAAAATTTCCGCCTGGAACACGCTACAGTGATTTGGAAGGCGGAAAGAGAGGCTTAGATTTAGCTTATCTGAGAAAACACCGCCACCAACTCCGTTATCGGTTTTAGATCCATCTGTGTAGAGATGGATTGACTTGTCCTCCTCCCAGAATGATCTAGAGGGGAAGCTTACATGGAAGTTTTTGTCAAACCACAGTTCAGGTATGGTGTAATCGATGTTCTCTGTGAGGATTCCTAATGTATTAAGAATATTGGCGTGGCCAAATGAATTATATGTCCACTGTTAAGTCGCTTTAAGGCGAATAGCTGCAATTGCAGCTACTTGCCTGCTAAAAATGTCGAGGGGTGTCAAGTGAAGCAGAATTTCTAATGCCGCAGTAGACCGCAAGGCTTCGTGCATAGACGTGCTGTTCTTTGGACTCTGCGTAGTTTAATGCGGTTGACTGCATTTTCCAAGGCCGTCCACCAGACAACCACCCCGTAAGTAAGTATCGGTCTTATGACCGAGATGTATAGCCAGTGGGTTAAGCGAGGTTGAAGGCCCCATTTGTTCCCAATGGCTTTATTGCAAGAGAATAAAGCCATTGTAGCTTTATTGACTCTTTCTTGAATGTTAGATTTCAAGTTTAGTTTCCTGTCAAAAATGAGACCCAGATATTTTGCTGTATCGGAGAAAACTAAACTAGTACCGTTTATTGAAGGAGGGTCTATGATTGGAATTTTATATTTCCTAGAAAAGAGGACAAGATCAGTTTTATGGGGGTTTATTCCCAATCCACAGCGATCTGCCCAGCGGGTTAATCTGTTGAGATTTACTTGGAGGAGTTCTTTAATGGTATTAAGATGTTTTCCTGAGACGGCTATGGCAACGTCATCCGCATAGACAATCACTCTGCTACCACCCGCTTCCAGGTATATCAGTAGTTCGTTAACTACTAAGTTCCAGAGAAGGGAAGAGAGGACACCGATGTGCGGGGTACCTCTGCTGACATATCTTTTAGCAGAAGTCTCACCCAGTTTGGAGTTGATTATCCTGCTTTTTAGCATTAGACCGATCAACTCCCCAAGTGAGTCGTCTACCTGCAGAGTTGACAGCGCAGTCGTGATTGCGGATGTGTTGACGTTGTTAAAGGCGCCCTCTATGTCTAGGAAAGCAACCATTGTGTACTCCTTATATTGTAGGGAACGTTAGATGTGGCTAGTCAGAGAGTGCAAAGCCGTTTCCACCGACTTTCCTTTACAGTAGGCATGTTGAGCCGTAGACAGAAGTCTTGGATCAACTTTAGCTCGAATATGGATATCAATCAGTCGTTCTAAAGTTTTCAGAAGGAATGATGATAGACTTATAGGTCTGAGGTCCTTTGGGACTACATGAGAACATTTTCCAGCTTTGGGAATGAATATTGACTTCTCTCCATAACAGTGGAATGTGGATAAGTTCTACACAGCTCCTCATAATATTTTCCAACACTGGTAGAATAATATCTGAGGCAGGTATTATACCGTCCGGACCAGCAGACTTGTATAGTTTGAAGCCATGAAGCGCCCAGAGCAGTTTGTCTCTCGTAATTAGACCATGCATTTTGGTCCCGGTTGCAGTAGGCCTGTTTGGGCTGCTACTGGCCGCGAGTTGGGAGCTACCTGGAAAGTGGGTGTCCAGAAGCAAGTTGAGTGATTCATCACTTGAGGTTGTCCAAGAGCCATCGGTTTTTTTTCAAACAGCTAGGCATCATAGGATTTGTAGAGAGGATTTTTCTTAGCTGCGATGCCTCAGAGGCTTCTGTGATTTTGTCACAGAATGACCTCCAGGATTGTCGCTTTGCCTTCTCAATTCTTTTTTGTATAATTTGAGGAATTCTTTATATGAGTCCCAGTCAGTCACTTTTTCCGGTAATTCCGGAAAGCTGGTTGGCTGGGGGATGCATCACTCAGACTGAATTGGATGTATCTGTGGTCTGAAAAGGAGTGTTCAGACTTTGGGTGATGCTGTTGGAGACAAGAGTAATATCTAACACTTCTTGTCGGCTTTTTGTTATAAAAGTGGGCTCATTGCCAATATTGCAAATTAAGAGGTTAGTACTTAAAATATAGTCTAAAAGTGACTCACCTCTATCATTGATGTCGGTACTGCCCCATACCGTGTGATGTGCGTTAGCGTCGCATCCGATTATGAGGCCAGTTTTTTGCCTTCCAGCTTCCAGTACCACCCTTTCTAGGTTATCACCAGGGAGAGGGCCCACTTGGTCGTGGCCAAAGTAAGCCGATGCCAGCCAGTAGAAGCCTTTGGCAGTCTTTAGTCTGGCAACGGTTAAGTCGGGGTCACTGAGGTTGGGAAGTAGAAATACATTAAGGCTTCGTTTCACTAATATACAAATTCTAATCTTACCTTTGTCTCTTGTATAGAGCGGAGCGTATGTGGGTGTCCTAAGTCCATGAACCACGCCTTCTACAATCCATGGTTCCTGGATTAGGATTATGTCTTCTGCGTTTTTAGAAAGACGCAGAATGAGTGCAGCCGAAGCCCTCTTTGAGTGGTGGAGATTAATCTGGAGAAACCGTATCATTGCTACAGTTCTCCAGAGTCGCCTCCACCACGGTGTTATTGAGGTCCTCCAATAGCCCAATGAGCCGAAGAGCTCATCTTCTATCTCTGATCGTGTAGGACCTCTAATTGCTTCGTCATCGGTTTCCATTTCCGACAGTGTTTCAGAAGAGGAGACCGACGGCTTGATAGTCACCTCGGACAGATTGGAGTCGTCGCTATCCAATTCTGGAAAGGATATCTACGCTCCGAGATCCGAGGTTGTGATATCAGGTATTAAAGGAGGAGGAGGTTGCTTATCAGCATCCAGCTCATCCTTTTTGTACACCCTTAAATGAATGGACTCGAATCCGAACCGAATCATGCCTTTCGTCTGCGCCAGAGGATTAAGGGATTCCTTATTGATCACAATTAACGCGCATCTATAAGAACCCCTTAGTTCCTCCAGTTTCGCGACTTTCCAGTCATGAGTCGGAAGAGTCGGGTTGCTGAGCCGGATGATTTCCAGAATACTTTCTGGAGAGGAGGGTTCGACTGGAATCCAGGTACGAGTTCGAGGTCTACTAGGAATGTCTTCCTTAGATACGACCTCGAGTTTTGCACCTGGCCAAATCTCTCCTAAACCATCGATGGCCTTGGTGAAGAGATCGAGAGATCTCTGGTTGGAGCAAGCGATGAGCTTGACATGGCCTTGGTGCCAGCCAGCGTCGCTTGTGATAGGAGGTGATCCGGGGTTTTCCCGAATGATGGCCAAGAAGTTGCTCGAAAGCTTCAGCTTGACCAGCTGCCACCGTTCCCGTGTAATGGAACCGTCGGTATCGTTCCTGTCGATCACCTCGATCACCAATGCGTCCTTTAGGACTTCATTGTAAGACCTCCGAGATGTGCTGTTGGATGGTTCAGGGGTTGTAGAACTATATGTTTTGGGCCTCTTGGAAACCGGTACGGTTTCCTCCAACGATCTCTGGCGCTTAGAGGACTCTTTTGACGTTTTGGGAGCAGTGGAAGCAGTGGGTAATCCGTCTGTTAGGATGTTTTCAGCCCACTCAACCTTGCTCTTTATTTCCGCACTTCTCTCAACCTCCGGAATGGATCCGAAGGTTTTGATGATGCGTGAAGCATTTCGGCGTCTTATGTAGAGCGCCTTAGATGGAGCTTGCCGATGCGGCTGAGCGCCAGATTCCTCCTTGGAGGGAGGAGTTTTGGTAGCAGCAACAAGTCCGTAGCCTGCCACAAACTGATTTTTCAGTGAGTCTTAAGAAGGAGTTCAGTATAGTCTCAACTGATTTTCCTTTTTGGCAAGATTGCTGGAAATTCGGCAGTCTTCTGTGATTGAGGCTGCACTTGATATGGAGGTCAAGAATTCTCCAGAGGATCCTTAGCAGAAAGAATGACAGACTGATGGGTTTGAGAAACTATCTTCGGGAGCATATGTGATGTTTTTGCTACGGTACTTTCAGTTGTTGCGCGGGGAAGGTACCATCGGGTCTTGATATTTTGTTGGGTTAAAATAACAAATCATATCCGGGTTGATCGGTAGAGGAGTTCACTCATTTAGAAATACGCACTTTATCATGTGTTTTTAATTCTCACAAGATTATTCAAAAGTAAAGTGTAAGCTACTTTTTAGTAAATAACTTGACGTTACCTTTTTTTTTAATGTTTTTAATATATCTATGTACAATATAATATTTTCCAATGCTGAAAAACTCAAATATTTTTGTGCTGCTTTAATTGATGAAATTTTTATTGCTTTGTGGTTTTATTTCAGAATGCCTTTCTAAAGTACAAAAACACAACCTCGAATCATTTGCCTTCTAAGTCCGGCAATTTGAAAACTGTTGGACAAAAAAACATTAAAGTAGACTGTAGCCATAATAGTGGTTTTTATGCTTTGATATTAATCTGTACCTATGTGGGATTTGTAGTGTGCCTGTTCAATGTTTTAAGTATCTCACAGTCGGCAGTATTTACTGTGGCAATAGCAACAGGGACTCTTCCGTTTATTGGACTCTTTTGGTCCTTTTACAAATTACATTTACAAAACGGCCTTAGTATGTATCTTTTATACAAATATATGTAGAAATATAATTTCTTACAAATTTAACATTTACAGATTCAATAATTATTTGGTCACCATCCGTGTCAGGTGAGCTGATTTGCTCGCTCCTTGGAACTCCGATAGTATTTTTGGGGATCGTCTTTTTATTCAAAGCACACTACAGTGACATGTTAAAGAACGAGCACTGGACTATGCACCAGGTTATGGCCACGTAAGAGTCAAAAAAATACAGGAAATAGGGTTGTTGTGTACACAGCCATGCACCTTTCTCCTGCATGGAACTGTGAATCAAATTTTTTAAATATTCCCCCCTTGCTATGTGCAACAATAAATTTAATTACCAAACCAAAAATAAATAAATAAATAAAAAAAAAGAAAATGTAAATTAAAAATAAATAAAAATTAACTTTGTGAATGTTTTGTATTGTACGCTATTTAAAAAAAAAAGATAAAATTTTATACATGAGGAGTCCTGTTGCGTCTCATATATTTACTGATACTGATATAAGAAGTCCAAATACATAAATGTATATTTAAAAAGTTATAAATGTTAAATGGTCATTGTTATTAAAAAAAAAGAATACTTTGTAAACATATATATATGCATGGGAATAAAGTTTGTGTTATACATGCAGCTGTATTTATCTATTTGATAATTTACCTACTATCACCCCATGAGCAACATATTGCATTTGGCTTAGTTGACCGGCTCTTCTACCGTATTTCCACTTATAGGCCTGGTGTCCAGGTTTACTCTGAACTATAGCCCAACACGCAATTAATAATAAAATTGCCAGAACGTACTTTGTTTGTACACTCAAAGGAGTGACCACCGATAAATGATGACTGCTCCGGAGAATAAAGACGCATCTACATGCAATGCAGAATTTTGCAGAATTGTTGTAAGCAGTGCTACTCCAGCAACAACGGACGGAAGTTTTAATAAAGGATAAAAGTGTCAACGTTAAAATCTAATCAAGTCAGCAAGATCCGAACAGAAACCTTTAGCATGAACATTTAATGGAAGAGTCATAGCCAACGCTGAAAGTATTGAAAAACTACTTCTACAGACTCTTAAACGACCCAAAAATGAAGTAAAGACAGCAATATCAAAATTTAAAAATAATGATAAACGGGCTTACCACCTGAGCTATTAAGGACAATGGGAGATCATTTGGTAGAGAGCATACACCAACTCATTTCCAGAAAAGTTTGGCTGATGAATGCAACTTCAGGATCATTTGCCGGATCAATAAAAAATTAAATCCTCTAAACTGTGGCAATCATAGAGGCATTAGTCTCCTTAACAACTGAAAGAGTGCGGTCGTAAGACTGTTCCAAAATTCACCAATTATTCATCATACTACGACAGAATCTAGAGAAAACCTAAGAAGTACAAATCAGGCGACATATTTTTGCCGATTTTAGAGCCGCTTATGACAGCATCTACAGAGACAAACTATACAAAGGCATACGTTGTTTTAGTATCCCTGATGATATCCCCATGACAACGGAGTACGCTCACTGTTCCGTAAAGTTGATAAGCAGTTTCACCGATACCTTTTATGTAAAAAAGTTGATGCGCTGACATGTGATTTTTTTAATTTCATATCTGAGAAAATTGTGCGAGTCTAGATAGCTAACACTAGAGGCATTATTTTGTAAAAGGCAAATATGACGTTTATATCATTATCGGAACGTAAAAAGCTGTCCCTGGTACATCTGCAATTATTGAAATAAAAATGGTTTTAGCTGTTAATGAGGGCAAAACCAAGCAACATAACTATATGATGTAAAAAGGGAAAGACCCAAAGCATCGACAAATTGGATAAAACGTCGAAATAAACAGCTATAACTTTGGGTTTACCTTTACCTATTCACGACATGACACTACGTCAGAAATTAAATGAAAGATTACGCTAACCGATCGCTGTATTCTTGGTCTAAGGCGGTGATTAAGTAGCAAGGACTTGTCAGAGACCCGAATTGGCTCTTTAGCGTAAAAGCATGAACGTAACAAAGGCGGATGAAGATATCCATGTGTTTTAAACGATATTGACCACATTGGACGAGAAGATATAAAATCAAGTTGTACAAGCCGGCAAAAAAAATCCGCATAAATCCCCTGAGATGGCTAGGATATGTAGCCCGAGTGAATATCAACGCTCCGGCCCTTAGAATCTTTGATTTCAATAGAAGCGAAAACACGTTAAAAAATGAATATAGTAGACTGACTACTGTCGCCTTAATCGAGTACTTCAGTATCTTATCACATAAGGCATGGCCAGCATAAGCAGGAACAGACGCTTGTACTTATCTCAAAAGGTGATAAAGACCACAAAGGGTAACTATAGTCGTAAAGACCTCTATGCATGCTGGACACTGTAAGGAAAGTCTTGGAAAAAATCGTCTGCGAAAGACCAAAACAGTGTACGGGTTCCACACAACCTACAGCGAATCATAATAGATGCAGGAGTTCACATAAATTTCATTCTAAGGCCAAGTTCTGTGGAATATAATGTACGATAAAGTACCAAGAGAACGATAGTCATTGGATATGTCGATGATATTTCAACAGGTCTAGACAACAAAAAGCGGATAAGGCGGCCTTATATTCGTAAGTAGTCGCAGAAAAGTTGAGCGCCTGACCACGTAGGTGATACTAATATCACTCAAACAATGGACACCTTGTGTCTTGTGTCTCACTCTGTTTTATCGCTATTTCCACCACCAGTGCCCCATAGAAATTGCCAGTAGTATTCCGGCCCTTCAAACTTTTAACCGTAACACCCGTCTCGCTATGAATGCTCATCAGTATACCCTCAAGCCCACTTTTGCACGTACTCTAAAATATCGTGATTCCTTCCTAAGCCGTACAACTCGCTTATGAAATGCCCTGCCTAGCTCTTTATTCCCTAGTCATTATAACCTTCCAACATTTTTTACCAGCGTTCACCGGTACCTCTCTTTCCATCCTCCCTGATTTTCCTTCGCCCGCGCTGTGTGCAAACATTTTAAGGGTACATAAATCCCTTGAGCGCGAGTTATGTATAAGTCAGCATATTTGAACTCAAGTATACAAAATATTTTAAAAGATATTGGAACCAGTAGATATTAAGTTACAGAAATGTTCCCAGACTTTTTCCGCTAATCACATGCATTTGCATACCTGTGAGAATGCAGAAAAAGCTGAGTAAACAATTGATAGATTATAAGTAGACGTAAGAGAGCATTCTGAAGGTTGTTCGTTATTAACCTTGCTATTAAAACGTGTAAAAAAATCATAAGTGAAATAAGTTTTTTTTTATTATTTATTTCTCGCACAAATTATATATAAAAAAACAAGGTTTTTGGAAACTTCATTGGGTCAAAGCATCACATTAGGTACATATTCCCAGATCATCGTCATAGGCCTGGACGACGATTGAGCGAGTTACTGCTGACTGACGTAAAACATGGATCAGACCATTAGCACAACGTTTCAACTTTACAAGTATTTGCTTTGGATTTCGTTGTAACCCTTGGAAACTGGTTGTGTAAATCCCTACATTTGCAGGGTGAAATTTTAATCGTAAGCCAGTACTCAACGTTCAATAAAGACTTGGTAATCGCTTTCAGGGCTACTGTATCATATTAAAATCATAGGTTTGAAAAGAGCTTTAGAACCACCTTACTAAGGCAAAGATGGTGTCAAAAGAACTTAAATTGGGTCATGACCTCGTGTGGGGCTATTTACAGTGTTGTAGCCGGCCAGATTAAAGGTTACGCATTAGGTCAACTCCCCACCAGTACCGAAAGCCTTAGGTACGAATGATACCACTCTTGACAAACTATGCTACTCGAAAAAAGCAAACGATTTTTGGTAGTGCACGCTGAATTTTAGATCCTTTAACAGAAAACGTCCAGCCAAATAGCTCGCGGAGAGCGTAGACTGCTAGATCGACCACATTGCGATCGTCTCCTTCATTGTTCAGAGAAGCCCACATTGGCTCTGACCATCACTTTGTTGTGACCAAGGTACGAATGCAGATATTCATAACGTCGGTAAGAAGAGGAGATATTGTGAGAAAGTTTTACGTCAGTGTTTCCTTTATGCTCTTACGACATCCGCACTATCAACTGTCCCGAAACGAAATGACAGGGCTGCTACCAATACACCCCTTATTATGTGCTTGGTTTTGCTGGACCATGCTTACGAAACCCGTGGTTTAATGACGAATGCCGGCTGACCCATGAAGAAAAACAGAAAATATTATTTGCGGAATTACATCGAATAACTTCAGCGGCTTCGAGCCAACAGGAAAGCACGAGCACTGTCTTCTCAGAAGGAAGAAAACAGATCAAGTCAAATGCGAGAGCGGGAAAATTGAGAGATGTTAAATACAAGAAAGGGCATTCAAAAATTGAACCAGAAGGTAAAAAGAAAACAAGCCAAGTCAACAAAGTAAGAACAGAAGCCTGCAAAGACGAAGAAAAGAACTTAGTGTCAGATGCGCTGTCAGTGCTGACGATTTGGAAAAACCATATCTACTGGCTGTTAAACAGGGATGACGTTCAACATTCTGCTCTAGGATTATGATGGGAAACAATTCTGTCCACCCGAACTCCGCGAAAAGAGAATATCCATATCTAAACCAAAATTCAAGATAGAATGCATATATGCATCTTGAAGAAAGGAGATCCACTAGCGTGCTCCCATCAACATCAACTATAAGATCTTTTCTGTCGTATTACGTAATCGCCTAAAACCCTTTGCCAACCAACTGATTGATCCTTAACAGCTTTGACCAAATTTGTAACTAAATATAAAATCGTTATGACGTTTTCGATTGGGCGGAGAGAAGCCTTCTTTTTGTATTCCGGAGCGAAAAAATGACATAAAGATAAAACTTTATATTGTCACTTTTTCAGACTCAAAATTTTGCTTCTGGTTTCCATTTCAAAAGCAAAATTGCTCTTCTGGATTATATTTCAAAGTGTACTAACACATCTGAATGTTGATGTAAAAACTGTATAAACTTCAAATAGTATAGCGTCAAAAGAAGTTTTTTGTGATCCATTGAATTCCGAATCACCTTATCTCCGGAGAGAAACCAATCAAAAACACAAAAGGTCTCCACAGCGTGGAAATAAAAATTAGAAAATTGTAGAGTTTCAAGCACAAAAAAAAACAGTCTCGGAAACACTGACAAATTGGAAGTTAGAACTATGTACCCGACCTTATTTTCGAAGACACTTTTTCTTTTCTACGAAAAAATTGTCACAAGAAAGCTACAGTAAAATTGAAATAATTCCGAATACAAAAAGGCTTCTTAAAAATTGCTTTCTTTTCTAAAAGTTTCTTTTTTTGTTTTAAATTGTTTTGAACAGAAATATGCACGCGAATAATTTTGCAAATGTTTTAAAACACTGACTTACCGACAATACAAATGATACACTTCCATAACTCCATTCCACCTAAGCAACAACCATCCCTGCTGGTAGTTCACAATTAATTCGCTCACTTCTAAAAAACAGATCCAATTCGATGACTGAAATCGACCACCGTGAATGCGCATTCTCATCGTCGGTGGTACTAAAAAAATTGGTACCGACATTTTGGTAAACTCGGAAAAAAAATTTCTCACCAGCGAGCAAACAATAATTTTCTACTAAATATTCTAATTGAAAATTAGTGAAATTTAGCAGAAAACAAAACAATAATGCATCAATAAACGATTAAGTGTATTTTCATGTTGGCGATTTACCCCGCAAGGGAGAAACTCCATCGAATCCTCATCATGGATACCTAGTTGATGTTTTAGGGTGGATATCGAAACGAAATAGTGAAAACGTTGCTATCGCTCTTTGTGTGTTTTTATTACACATTTTTAACAATGTTCTTATAAGATGTCCTTTTCTTCAATATCCCTAAGTGGTCTGCTGTGCAAAAATCCAACAACTTTTCCGAAAACGATGTGAAATGTGATTTTTTTGTTTCCTTGAAATTTTCTTCTCCAAAAAGAACGAAGAGAAAAAACGCGTACAATTTTTTTTTCTTTTTTGTATGGAAGATTTTCACGTTCCTTGATTGGAGAAATACGGTTTAAGAACGACAAAAAAAAAAAACTAAATAAAACAACGGTAAAAAAAATTAAAAGAAGAGCAGAACCCTGCAAGGAAACCATTCGAGTTACACTTAGGGGGAGGCTTTCAGACTGTTCACCTGTAATCTTTAAATGGGCAGGTATGATACGATTCACGATTTTTTGGTTTTTGTTATCTGTTTTTCTATTATTTTTTTGTTTTTTCTTTCATCTGTATCATTTTGTTAGTTTGGCTTTGTGTGTATGTGAAAAATGTGCAAATTTTGTTTACATCCCTAAAACCAATTAACGAATAATAATAATACATAATAGCCATAAATCAATCCGAAAATGGTGAAAAAGGGGTGCCTCGAGACATTGAGGTCTAAATCGTCTGGTCGGTGTGCTCGTGGTTACGGAAATTTTTGTATACAACATTGCCCGCATGCTCCAGCCTCGCAGGGGTCCAATTAATCTTTCAAAAGTTTCTTTCTATTTGTCGGTGGAAAAGTGAGCATGAATTCGTATTATTCTATTTAGTTTTCGCTGATAAGCATTTGAATAATGGCGGCAATCGGTATGGTCCGATGGGGCACCGTCACTTTGGTTAACCATCACGTAGAATTCTTGGTTTAGAACAAGTAAGCACAACATTTTTAACAATACAATTGTTAACTCAAAACAGAATATTCGCATTGCAATGCAATGAATTAACTCAATAAAACCATCATTGTGCCGCTCATAAACTTTTTAGGCCTAGATCGAGACTGGAATATATTTTTTCTAAAATCACTTATGGCATCGAATCATGCGAGATTTTTTTGGTTAACCTTTTGAAAACCCACCGAGTGGCATCAAAGAATTGCTTTTGTTCTGCCAGCTTTTGTGAAGTGTTCACCAAACATGTGTGGAGCAGACTCCGCTTCCAATATCCATAGTTGCGTTGTTTTTTTAGGAGGTTTTTATGGGTATACCTATTCATCGTGTTTATTGCCACTTTAACTTGCCTATGATGTCCACGTCGGTGACTCCTCGGATTCTTAATTTCATTAAATTCTATGAGGTTCCAGGTGGAACTCTGTATTTCCTTTGCTACTTACTTACTCAAATGGTCAATTCTTTGGACGCCCCGTTAAGGATTGTGTGCCATCTTGCCCGCGTTTCAGTTTTTTTCTTACCCAAAGTGTTCCCGATTCCTTACCACCAATTATTCAAGAAAAAGATTTGGGGCCCAAATTTGCTTCTTTGAAATGGGTTAGCGTTTACCCAGGTTCTCGAACGATACGAAGTACCTAAATTCTTCTTTTATTAACCGTTGATATATGTATATACCTATGCATCTAATGCTACATATTTCTCCTGCATTCATATCTGCATAGCTGCTGCGCCGCTTGTAGGGTTGGCTAAATTCAAAGATCTTTGTAGCATTCTAGAAGCTAACAATCATGAGTTTGCTGATGTTTTTGGATTTGAGTGATCCATTTGGTTCTTCGGTCGCTTTCTTCAAACCACAACTGAAACTTCGATGCTGGTGGGACGACTTTGGTTTATAACAAACTTTTAAGTCTAATGCATTTTTTTGTAACAAAATACTGCAGAGTTTTCGCGCCATTTTAACTATGTACAAAATCCTCGTCGGGATTACGCTTTGGTCCGATGATTCCTTCTAAATAGATAATAGGAATTACGCCTGCGAGTTCGGAAATTTGTAATGCAGATATTCGATCTTTGTCTATCATCGGTGAAAAAACAGAAGTCGTGCCACATTATGTGCGACATTAAAAATCAACCGACACCCAAATTTAACTTCGAGTTCTCCGGTTATTCCTGTTGTGCATTTAAACTTAATTTAAAGGCCGTCAGTTACAGTCTTTTTTTCTTATGGACCTTAATCGCGGTTGCAATCTTTGAAGGGAGCCGGTTCCGGATCCCTGTATTTTCTGCTTCGAAAAACTCAATTATATTCAATTAACCGCCCCGCTACTACAATATATTAATAACGTCATATTTCCTCCATTTGCTGATCTGATCCTCCTCCGATATCAGCACGATACAGTTAACAATTTTCACGAGGTGTTATTTTAAGCTGCATCCTCTGTTCAGTTCCTTAGTAATAGCATAAGTGGTCCTACTCTCACCGGTTTCCTGCATCTACGGCCTATGCAGCTAAAGCGTTAATGTGATAGCGTTTATCATGTTTTACACTACTTTCTTTCTGTTCAAAGGGTAATAGGGTAGAAGGTCAGGTCTTTCTTCTGCTGAAGCTGCTGCAATTCAAACTTGGAATGAACTACACCCGTCGATCGGCATGTCCCGTGGTTTTTCTACCTCTCACCAACATACGTAAAATATGAAATTGCTCCTGAATTTTTCTTGCGCATTCTTGATATTTTTGAATTTGATCGACTAGCGACTAAACTGCGAAGCTGGCTAAATCTGACCCTACATGTGCTATTACATGAGAAATTATACTAAGCAATAGCATTCCATTCTAAGAATCAAAAAATTCAATGAATTCTTCTACAGTCAGGCATTTTGACTGGAATGTAGCTTCGACTTCTATAAAAAGGATGTTAGTATCTGTCATCACCAAGCCATATTTTTCAGAAACTCTGAGTAGCTAATTCCTACAGATGATAATGCATCTGAAACTGTTTCAATTTCCGTTTTGTCTACAAATATCCTTTCCTATAGCAACATCCCAATGCATGTCAAACTCTTTCTTTCGCCAACTTATTCTTCATTAAATCTACATCTTCGTAGCACCCTATTAGTTTTTCTGATACTTTTCTGTGCATGTTCAGTCCAATTTCAACCGATTATTTATTGATATTTGATCTTCGTCACTTTATAATAACTTTAGAAATAATGTTTGTTGTAGAAATGATTAAGTTTTTTTTTTTTTAATGTAAACCCTTGACTCAGATGCCACTACCTATTCTATTCCTTCGCATTCCTCATTGCGTCTGCAGAAAGATCCAATAATTTGATTGTCGAATTGGCATCAGTCATATAATATTACTTTTATGTACACATGTAATTAACTTACTTATTTAGATGGTGCTGTAATCTGAAGGCCTCTACTATTAAACCTCTTTAGTTAGCGTGGTTTTTGGCCAACTGATTCCAGTTGCTCACTCTCTTTTTCTATCGAGTTGCAACTCCAGGAAGGAACCCAAGGCTCTTCTGACCACACCGATGTCGCAAATAAGTCCAAAAATGACTCTAAGAATCTTTTGTTGAAAACGATTAAGGATATCTTTCTTTATTTCTCAAATGCGTGTAGTAACACATATAACTTTTTATAGTTTGTCTCTTAAAATCACTGCATGTGGCAATGACATCGATAAAGAAATGGTCAGTACCCATGTGGATTTCTTGGATTTTCTCTAGGATCTAATGTAGGTGAATATTTGTTTCAGATGGTTTCAGACATTCACATAAAACGCGTTGTTAAGGAGGCAGATGCCTTTATAATTGGATCGCAAACTATACTGAGGTTTCATTCATCGGGTAGTTTACGGAATATATCTTTTAAATGAGTTGGTGTATATTTTCTACCAAGTCAACTTCCGCGGTTTTAAATACATACATACCCGTCCGGGCCAGCAGCTTTACTATGTTAAAGTTAAGATGATGCAATCTTGACATAATTTTGACTAGGTAAGCGGGAATATTGGCTTCCCTCGTTCAAGTTGAATAATTACTTCTGCCTGACAACGGAGTTTTGGGCATTTTCGCTATTTCACAGTTTGAAAATGTGCTTTTTCCATATACCCAGTTACGACTATTACTCTACCCGGTTTCTGTGCGGGTCTTATTGGCTTTACAAATTCATTTTATCTTTTGGTAAAACTTCTGAACGCTCGTCCAAGAGTAGCACCTCTAAATTTTCTCGATGGTTCGTTACTCGTGCTATTTATTTTTTCTCACACGCAGTACATCGGTTGCGGCTTCTTTACATCAACAGCAGTATCTTCAACATTTAATCCAGGTTGTAAAGGAGTTGACAAGAAATTGAGGGATACGTACCATATTCGGCAACAACTCATTGTCGTTTGTTGTGTCATCTATAATTTCTATATACGTCCCTTGGCTGCGACTTGGAAGTGGTCTAAGCAGGCATTAACTGTTCGGAATATCGTCACATCTATAATATTGTAAAAGTTCCTTGCGTCTATGACGACATGATAAATTTGTTAATATAGACGTGAGAAAACGAATGTAGTGATATACCGCCACAAAGTCGATTAGCCTAAGTCCGTTTCCAAACATGGTATCGTATAGAAAATTCTCTACAACTGCACTTTTCTGGGTTTGACGGTAAAATCAAGAGCCTCAAGACTTCTTGCTTGAGTCTGACACCTAAACGAAATCTGTACCCAAATAAATGCAGGTTCCATTCTCTTTTTCAGTTGGCCGGTCCATACTATACCATTTTTGGAGCCCCTTGGACAAAAGAAGCTGCATATTCTGGGGCCAGAAATACGCTTCAATATGACTAGTTCTGAAAAAAATTTATTTCAGAACCAAATAGGTTGAAGTGTTTATATAATGAATCTACCATGCCGACTGTTGACGCATCCGTTCAGTTATCTCTGACAGGAAAGCATGGTGCTGCTTTTTTCTTCTGCTCAACACCTGCCGCTTATAAATTTGGCGGGTCAAGATCGGTTAAGGTAAAATAAACATATAACATAGTTATAGTTACAGCACTGAGTATATATGTACAGATTGACGCCGATTACTGCCTACCCTAATGGTACATCATCCATGTAGACAAATTTGTTTATTTATCGACCTATTCTTCTACATTTTATCCCATCCACAAGCTTTACTGATGAGGTGTTTTTTTCTTTCAAATTTTATTAAAACCCCATTTGCAAAATCTCCCACTGCTTGAGCTAAATCTTTATCAAGGGTCTATGCTCAAATAAAGCTCTTGATCTGCCTTATGTCATTAGAGGAATATACGTATGCATCTACAAAATCCACGCAATAACTAAGTTGTTTACTAAATGTAAAATTGAAATCAAAGTAGAGAATTGAGAACATTTGGTTTCACGAAAACAGCATTTAAGCCCCAAGCTGTTTTTTTGGGATGTATGTATCTTTCATCGCTATTTATGTATTTGACGTTACCAACAATACTGTAACAAGGCCCACAACTCATGAAGGCTTAAATCTAAAGTGCTTCCTTCCATCTTCTCCTTTGTTGCTTACAATTTTGTAGCAAGGCCTACAACACATGAAGGCTGAAATCCTAAATGCTTCCTTCCATCTTCTGCTTTATTGCTTACAATTTTCCTACCTCGTAGTTATATGATCCTCTTCATTCACCCACCCTGCAGCAGAATCGAATGTCGATGTAAGATATTTCTATCGAATGAAAACAAAATATCCTCGGGAATCTTATACCCATTTTTCTAATTTCCCTAAAAAACGGCAGATGGGATCATAATGGCTGATATCATAAAAAAGTACCGTTTGCCTAGGACTATTGTCCTCCGAATATGTCGTTTGAACAGTTTAAATCGAAATAGACATTAGTTGAGATGCATGCAGCATGTCCTAAGCGGCCATAGACCACATTGAGACCAGGCAACTACAATCTGTTCTGTGTCTGGTTTTGAAAATACAAACTGCAGCCGATTTCGCTTATCCGATAAAAAGCTCTCTGAACTTTTGATCTTACTGCTGTATAGCTTTGAACTGAATGACAGATTTACTTCTATGATGGAAGATGGGTTTTAGAAATAACTTCTAAACTACTGCTTTATAAAGTCTTCTTCCAATGTAATTTTTTATGTACACTCATCTTCACACCATGGGTTTTATTATCGCTGGTTGTTGGTAGCTTGGTAGAGTCCATAGAAAGTAATTTTTAATTTTTTAACAAAAAAATAAGGTAAAACAGTCGCCAACGTATTGTATCTTTTTTCCAAAGTACGTTATTTTTAATGTCAATGCTCCACAAAAGCAACAGCGGTAATCGGTATCCCTTTAGCTGCCTGATTACGGGTGTATGGTTAGTTAAATCCTCTGATTCGCTTGGGGCGAATCACGTTTGATCGAAACAATTTCATGGTCATTGTTCCTTCTGGGACCATACCTCCAAGATATAGAAAGCTGCTTACTTGTTACATTTGCTGCCCAGCAATATTGAGTTGAGCGGTGTTAGCCATATTTATTTTGAATTATACTTTTTTCAGCTCTGACTCCGATTTATGATGTTATACTCCAACTCTGTCCTATTACTACAATATTGGAGTGGCGAAAATATACAACCCTGTCTTACACCACTGCGAACTTCAAATTCCTCTGACACTTTACCGTTGTGTAAGACATGTCATTTGCCGTCACCTTAAGTAGTTTTTATAGTAGCGACTAATTTTTCCGGTACTTGCCATATATTGTAGCATACGGATTTAAGCTGTCGAATGACTTCTGGAAATCGACGATCAACAAATTTAGCTGAAATCAATATTCGACGCATCTTTCCGTTTAATGATAATTCAGAACGTGTTGATGTGGTCGTTGTAAAATAATATAGGTCAAAAGCCTACATGTAGACCGTTAAATCAAAATGTTCTTTCACTGGATGCAGAATTATTCCATCCATTAGTATAGGCACAGCCGGAAGAACGCATATACCTCCCAAGTTGCCATATTAGCAATCAGAAAGCGATCACAACATCGAACATCAGTGACTATTTCTGAATTTTGAAGCACTTTTCTCTAATAAAGTTGTTAAAAACTAAACAAAGAGCAATGTAGTGTTTCTCGTTTTTGCCGATAAACAACTTATTTTGAACGAAATGATTAAAAGACCTGTCAAAACTTAATGACTTCTTCTGAAAAAAAAAAAACAAAACAAATAAATCGGTGTACGTGCCAATTAGAACGTAATGTTTCTAATAATTTTAATAGCGCTAAGATTTTTTTGATTTTTCGAAAGGCAATGTATAAAATATAAGTATAAATTTAGTGACTTAATGCTCATACACTTTCGTACCATTTGCAGATTTGATAGACTCCCTTTATTTTCCTTATTCAAGTCGGCTATTCGTACCCATACTCGTATTTATTATTTTAAATCAATTTTTACTTTTTGAATAATTTCACTTAAAGCTTTACAAAAATGCTTAAAAATTTAGCTTTTAACTAACTTCACTAGTCTTATTATAATTTGCTGGTTCTTCATAGCCGTATGTAACAAGTGTCCATTAGAAATATTTTAAGACAGCTCCTGGTGGCCATTCTTCATACATTCTTCATACAGAGATTGCTTTTCTATTTCTATTTCTTTGCATTTTGTCAAGTTTCATAGCCTCAGGCGAATTATATCAGCTGTATAAGTAATCTGAGAGATAAAGCAGGTTATTTTTAATTAAACAAAATGGAATATCCAGTTTTTAAACAGAAATTAACAAAATCAACAAAGGTGGACGAGATTAAGATTTGCTGGTACTTATCACTTCTTACTATGTGCTGATCGATTCCAATTGCGATTGTTCTCTAATGTGCGAGTACTTGCTGCTCTAATATTCGATAATTTAGATGGAAATCAACACATTATTGAGCACGTGAGTTTGTTCTGAATTTAAAATTGTCCTGTGTTGTCCCCTGCTCATCGATTACAGTGTTAAACCAGCAAGCGAAAATGATCTCCAGTCGTATTGTACTAATTACATATTGTTGACAATTTAAAAAAAATTAGATGTAAATCTGATCGCTCTTCAAGATCAATATCTCGCCTAGGAATATGACATGAGCTATTCAGCGGTGCAGCTGTAGTTATAAGATAAATCTCTTTTTTTTGTATTATGTTAAGGCCATTCGAAAGTGTTACTAGGTGGGGTGAAAAGTAACCTCCTTGGGAATGAAAAAAAATTGTTTTTTAAATGTTTTTTTTATTTTATTCAATATAGTCCCCTTTTAGCTTGATACACTTATTCCAGCGATTTTCCAACTTCTTTATCCCGTCCGAAAAGTCATTTTCCGGAAGTTGTGCAAAAGACTCCTCCGTGGCGTCGATGATTTCCTCGCGTGAGCTGAATTTTTTATTGATGAGCCATCTTTTGAGGTTTGGGAAGAGATAATAGTCCGAGGGAGCCAAATCGGACGAATACGGTGGATGCGACAGCAATTGGAGTCGTAAGTTATTGATTTTAGCCGTGGTTGCGATGCTCTTGTGCGCCGGCTTCATGTGAGACCGTTTTCCAGCGATTTCGGCCTTCAATCGCTCCAATAATGCACAGTAATACTCGCTGTTGATGGTTTTTCCTTTTTCGAGGTAGTCCACGAAGAGTATGCCATGACAATCCCAGAAAACCGACGCCATAACCTTTCCGACCCATCGAAACTCCCTCGGCCGCTTCGGAGCACTCGTGCCGTCTTCAGTCCATTGCCGGGCATTCATTCTGTTCTCTGGTATGTAATAGTGGATCCAAGCTTCATCAAAAGTTACCAATCGACGCCAAAAGTCCGCCCGATTCCGCATCAGCAAGTCCAAACACTCTTTCGAACTGCTCTAGCCTTCGTGGTTTTGGTCAGGAGTGAGCATGCGCAGCACCCAGCGGCAGGATAACTTTTTCATATGCAGAATATTGCCCAAAATATGGCGTGTGCGCTCAGTACTAATCTTTGTGGTATCTGCTAGCTCGCGCACCTTCACTTTCCGGTTAGCCAACACCATTTCATGTATTTTTTGATATTGTCCTCTGTAACCGCATCGGAGGGCCTGCCGCTACGGACTTGATCGGTAGTGGAGTTACGGCCACCACGAAACTCTCGAAACCAATATTTGACGGTGTAATCTGACGGAGCATTAGCCCCATAATATTCATCCAACTTTTCTTTTGTTTCCTTCGCCGTTTTGCCTCTCAAAAACTAATGTTTTATGAGAGAACGAAAATGGTTTTTGTCCATACTCAATATGATGCCAAACACGTCAACAACAATCAGCTGTCTAAACAAAACTAAAGACAGTATCGCACAGAAATTTGGCATGTCTGCCTAAATATGAACGGACTTCAAGGCACCATAACCTATTTTGCAGTAGCAGCGCATTCTGGCGGTCAAGGAGGTTACTTTTCACCTCACCTAGTATTATAAAAGATCACTCAAAAGTCCTTTACTATTTCGGGTGATGATGGCTGTGGCCACATGAATTTGGCTTCTTCTTTTCCTAATCGCTGAAAAATTTTTATGAGTATAACTACATCTTATAATATACTATATATTTTTCCCATGTATCTGCATTTATATTCGTAATGCGGTGCTTGTGAGATTGGCTAAATTTTCAGAAGTTACAACCATTCTAAAGGCCGCTCTATTTTGACAAAGAGTTTGGTAATGCTTTTGCATTTGAGTGACCCAGTTTTTTTTTTTCGGCTTCTTTTTCGAACCATAGCCTGGCACTTGATCTTTTATTGCTTTTCAGACCGGATTTTTCGACGACTTTCATTGAACTGGCAAAACCAGCTAATTTGCTCATTATGAAGTTTGTCCATTATCGGTTAATGTAGAGACTTCCGCGAATACGCGTACTTCTCATTAGAACACGTTTTGTTACACGCGTTGACATTCGTAACATTTTCATTTTGCCTTTATATTTCTCGTACTCATCATTGCAATGCTTATGTTAACGCGGTGTCATATATATAACAAAATTTAGTTTTAGTTTTAAATTTTAACATAATAACATCACTTTAGTGAAAGGGCTACAATTTTGCATTAAGTTTTGTATTAAACATTAGATTAACTACACAAAAACATTAGAAATAATGAATAACTGCTTTGGCAACATACTTCATAAGAGGTCATGAAGTCGTTGATGGTGTCGACCGTTCTGTCAGACGATCAACATTAAAAATTGAGGAACACGTCGATGAAATCAAAGGCTTTCGGGTCGTAAACCGCAAACTGGCCATCAGAGGGATTACCAACATGTCGATTACATACGTTTACGGCATTATAAAAAATCATTTGGACTTGAGATGTGTCGCTATAAATCTGGTGCCGAGGGACTGTATTTTCTGCAAAAAAAAATCAGCATGTGGACATTGCAAAAAACATGCTTTCCGAGGCTGATTCCGAGCAAACATTCATCACACGTATCATTACTGATGACGGGACCTGGACTTATGAGTACGACACGCAAACCAGCCATCAAGCGAGCGAGTGGCTTGCTCCAAGTTCGGAGAAACCACTTCGTTTTCAGTCAAAAAAGAAAGCGATGCTCACTATTTTCTTGGATTACACTGGTGTTGTGCATCATGAATTTATTCAATAAGGATCAGTATTTAGGCATTATGAAACGTTTCCGTGCGCCAATTAGCAAAAAAGGCCTCTATTGTTCGTAGATTTTCCGGCACGATAACACCCCATCCATTGGGCATATTATGCTATATTTATTTACGCGAATGATAATGAAAAAATAGCTGAGCGCATTGAAGATATGGTATTTCGAGGGCTGGATCAAACGCTGGAAGCAGTGCGTTGCAATTTATGGGATTACTTTGAAGGCAAAAATATCCATTTAAATTAATAAACTTGTATTTACATATAATTTTAAAACTAAATTCCGAGAACTTTTTGAATGAGGTGGTATGCGACATCGTCATCACAATTTGGTCGTTAACGAAAGAGCCTGAGTGCGACTGGTTCATAACTCCTTATCATCTAGCGGTTAAGAGTTGCCTTAGGAGTTGTTAAAATACGTTAAAAAACAATGGACTTCGTACACTGCCTTGATGTATTTGTCGGTTAAGCTCGCCGTCCTTAACTTTTGTTTTACAGCATCCTAAATATCGGATAACATTCTATATATGTACATACGAGGGTTGTCTGAAAAGTTTCCGACCGAACAAAGATACAAGGCATTTTTTCTAAAAAAATTTTTTATTTTTTTACATAGTCTCCTTGTAACTCTACACACTTCTCCCAGCGATGCTCACATCTCTCTAACCCGTCCAAATAGTACTTGGCGTTTTTCTCTGCAAAATAATTGTTTACGAATGTGATTGCCTCCTCACTTAAGGAAAATCTCTGTCCTCCGAGCGCAGTTTTCAGATGAGGGAACAAAAAGAAGTCGCTTGGGGCTAGATCGGATGAATAAGGCGGATGGTCAAGCAGTCCAAACCGTAATTCATCAATTTTCGCCATGGCAACCGCTGAGGTGTGAGACGGCACGTTGTTTTGGTGAAACAGGATTTTCTTTTTCTGCAAATGTGGCGGTTTTTCCGCAATTTCTGCCTTCAGCTTGGCAAGTAATGATGCGTAGTATGCTCCTGTAATGGTTTTTCCTTTTTGAAGATAATCGATTAAGATAACTCCTTTACTATCCCAAAAAACAGTCGCCATCACTTTCCCAGCCGAAAAAACAGTTTTTGCTTTTTTTGAAGCCGGCTCGTCCTTTGCAGTCCACTGTTTTGACTGAATTTTTGTTTCGGGCGTATAATGGTGTATCCAAGTTTAATATACAGTAATTAATTGGCGCCAAAACTCGGATTTACTGCGCCTATACTGAGCCAACAGAGCATTAGAAATATTCATTCGAACACATTTTTGTTCTAACGTAAGCAACCCGCGGACAGCTTTCTCATGCCTAAAACTTGATTTAATATGTAACAAACACGTTCTTTGGACTATCTCCTCTACTATCTCTCTCACTTTAATTCGGCGGTCGTCTAACACCATTTGGTGAACTTTAGCAATGTTATCGTCAGTGGTTGCAGTTTTTGGACGTCCCGAACGTTCATCATCTCCCAAGTCACGTTTAAATTAAGTTGCCCAAAATTTCACTGTGGTAAATGATGGTGCAGAGTCCCCATACACAGAGTCCAACTCATTTTTGGTTTACGTAGACGTATTGCCTTTCAAAAACAAGAATTTAATAACAGCTCGATACTCAATTTTTTCCATTTTCACAAAAACACTCATATCGACTCACTCAAACGATATGTGCGCGTCCAAAATGACTGAAACATCGGTAAGTAACTGCCAAAAGATGCACAACTAGTATTCACTAGCTTTTATTGACGAATGCCGCTATCTTTACGTTGCGGTCGGAAACTTTTCAGACAACCCTCGTATGTACGTCTGGGGTAAATTTTGCGATCTTAGCGCCGTACAAATAAGGCCTCTGAGAACTTTATATTATCCATAAACTTTGAATTGCGTCATATGTCTACCTGCCTCTCATAAAGCCATGATTCCGTTTCCTGTACCGCCTTTGCCTTTGTAGAGTGAAACAGGATAGCTCACCTTAGCCGCTACACCCAAAAATATGTAAATTGGGCTACATTAATGCAAATATACTCGTACATTATTTTGTTCTTATTTGTTTATTTTTAATCAAGAGGCGTAAATCAGAAATAAAATTTTAGGATTGCGTCTAGTTAAGTGGGCCCAATATGTTACTCATTTAAATGCTTCTTGGATTCAAAACATCTTTGTTTACTCATTTGTTTAAATTAATGTTTAGCATCAAGTTGTTAAATATTTTGGTAGAATCGTGGAGGGTTGCAGAAAATGGGCTTAACATCTGTCCTTTGTCTGCCATTTTGTGAAATTATTAGTTATCATTTTGTTATAATTTTGTATAAATAGATGAGACCATAAGAGTTTTTAATCCATTATTTTTTTGATTTGCTCGACTGAAGTATTCACTCATAGTCCATCTGACTAAGGAAACAGAGAAATTTACCTTGTGTTTTATGTCTTTATGGCTAGATAAGGCCTTATAAATAAATATTCTAATAAATATCATCGAGTTATATAGCCCGAATCGGGCTTTGAAGACACTTCTGTAATCGTAGTATGTGAATATAGACCATACCATACCTCTATGAATCCACCAACTTATTTTAGGTTTCCATCCCTTCAGTCCAACCTTAAATCGAAAATATATTTGGATGTATCCCCAGAATGCATTCTCTTTCTTTTTTTATTCTATTACTAAAGTTTACATTGTTTGTCCGAAAAAATAAAACGTAAAATTGTACCATCATATGATATATAATTTTATCTGCAATAAGACCATTGTTTCATTCGCAGATTTCATTTCAGGTTTTTTCTACACAAAACGTCCAATAACACGGATAACCGTAGGGAGCAGCAATGGTTACAGTGATATCTGTAATTTATAAGAGCGGATGTTCAGGAATAGGGAGAAGCAGTAATGCTACACACATACTCTACCTCTTTTAAGGGGGCGTTACAGACGATAGTAGACCTTCACCTCAGTCGTTAACTCACTCTATATACGGCGATTTGCATTGACCAATATCGCACACTAAGCTAGCTGCAGTCACTTTAACATTTCTTCGTAGGTTTTAGCTTTTCTTTACCAAATAGTCTCTAGAAGATAGATTCGAAAGGAAAAGGACAAAGTCGTTTATCGTATGTTATATATTTGTAATTAATTTTTATAAATGCTGTTATATATGGCCTCACAATTGATGAGAAGGTAACGGATGTCGATTTAGAATTTCTAGAATTTCTCTATAATATGCTGTAGAACACATATTTTGCCAATGATAAGCGTACCAGGTATATAACCAACTAATACGGGCCTAGTATATGCAAACGGTTTCACCCTTTATAGAGCACCAATGATGGACTGATGTTTCCACAATAAGTTGTGTCAGAGGGCTGGCAAATGATGCTGTTCATCGATCTGTAACATCTTGCTAAGAAATTTTAGGTCTCGACGTACAAACTTTTTAAACCGGGTAATTTTTCCTTCGAATATTTGGTTGTGGTAGAAGTAAAAACAGGTAGTTGTATGATGCTCAAGCGTCATTTATTTTTCGCTCATAAAAAGACGTTATTTAATCTAAACATATTGTTGGTTTTCATTCACACCAAAACGAGTGTGAACTTGGTGTCGGATGATCAGGGTTTGACAACACGTCCTATGCTAGGTCCTATAATTTCAATGAAGATGATCGAATTTGTTAGTGGTTTCGCGTTGTCGTGATAAGACAAAACGCTCTTACAATAAACGAGCTATGGATGTTACATGATGCTGACTTCAAATCCCTTGTTTTATTCCATCTGTGGTGCTTAGAAATCACTATACATACTTTGAAAATTTCAATACGTTGAGGGCAGGCTTCCTTTGATGAATGACTGATCATTGGATGTGAGCCATAGAATCGCGTCGTGATCAAAAGCTTTAAAACATTATATTGTTGTTGTATATATATATATTTTTTTTTTTCAATATTTAACTATTTTGCCAAATATAATACATTAAGACATAGTCTTTTATTGTGCATAGAAGTTAGCTTAAGATATTGCAGTTCATTGAGGTAACAAAATAATAAAAAAGAGAAAAAATACGATAACATTTCATATGAAAAAATTTATTGACTTAACAATTTGTTAAATTACCTTCGGTGGTAAAAATGAACTGAGGAAATATGAAAATGATTTAAAAGTGAACATGGGAAAAATGTTGAAAAATTGCGTCTTTAAACCTAGCATCGTTAGATATGGCATTTAGTTCTAAAGTTGAATCGTACATGGTAAGATAATGTTAAATGTTCTTGGAGACGGAGCAAATTGAATTTGGTATGGTGGAGATTTAGTCTTAACTTAGTCTTAAATAGAAATATACAATTTCTGCCCCTAATGCATATACTGTTGAAGCGTGCATCCCAATAAGTTCCTAGATAGTTCAGAAACATGGTCATATCTTTGAATATTATAAATGTATAATATCTTCCTGCTTCATTGAAGGCAACTTGTAGTTTGTGCTCCAATAGGGAGTCAAGTTTACAATAAACATGCTCAGAATACGTTATGAGGGGTACCACAAGCGCTCTATTTAGCCTTCGTCTAGTTTCTATCGGAGTGAAATTTGCGGTGAGCCAAAGTTTTCGAAGTCATCCGTAGATTCGACCTTCTATTACATTCACACGGTTGTAGGCAGTCAAGTGACGATTTATGGTAAAACAAAGGCTAGATACAGATTCAACGATTCTTAGTTTATTATTACAAAACCAAAAATTAGGAATTCTCATTATATCGACGGTTTTTTTTTTAACTAATTGGAATTGTTTGAGATTTCGCAGGGTTGAAGACTAAGCCGTTCTTTAATGACCAGTGATGGATATCGGCCAGATCTGTATTTATCACGTGGGCCAACTCGTCAATTTCGTGTAAAGGTCGCGATAAATATAGTTGGCCGTCACCAGCGTATAGATGGATTGAAGTATATTCATATTCCGTTGGCAAGTCATTTAAGAACATACAAGACAGAAGAGGTCCGAAGATGGATCCCTAAAGAACACTTTGTTTCAAAGGATCCAGCTAGGAAAAGATTTCGCTATTAAGGACCTTTTTGCATTCTACCTGACAAGAAGCTTTTTATCAGGTCTTTACTCCTCACACTAAAACCAAAAACATGTTTACACTTCCAGCAGAGAATGTCATGGTTTACATATTTTGAAGAAAGCTTTTAAGAAATCCAACAAGCAAAGAATTGTTAAAAAATAAACCCTTATCAAAATCCCATCGAATGTCATCAAAAATATATACAACTGCTGTGGAACAGCTGTGATTAGCACTAAAGTCTGATTGAAAAGGACTGGGCAAGGAATTGGCTGATATGTGGTATTGTATTTGTTTGGCAATAAGCTTGTCAAAAACCTTCAACAAGCATGGTAATATGCTTACTGGTCTGGTCTAAAGTCATTTAATGTTGAAGTGTAAGTCTTTTTAGGAATAAAGAAATTTTCCAGTATTGTGGAAATTTTGAGGTTGTAATGCAGTTATTAATTATATGCGTCAAATGATTAATGATAAGTGGAAGTATAAGTTTAATAAAACGAATAGGAATTCCATCTATCGTGCTTGAATTCGACCTGATATATAGTAACAATGCACACTAGGATTTGATAAATTAGGATTAGAGGTGAAATCAAATGAATTAGTCATCTTATCAGTATCCAAAAAGTGGTGATTGTGTACATCTGGCTTGCTAACGGATTGAGGTTTCTTCATGTGTTTGTATACTTTTGAATGATATGACATATGTATGTAAAATTTTTCTCTTTAATTCGATCAATGTACAATTTTTACAAACTTGATATATTGTAGTTATGTCCTCATCTTTACTGAGCAAAATATCAATCATTGACATGAATACGGTTTGTTCTAGCATCTTTCATTTTTTCTATAATTTGCGCTAAGTTAAGGATTTGGTCTGAAAGTCTCAATCAACTTTCAGCAATTCTAGTTTCTACCCTTTATAACTTATGTAGATGTGATAAAACATTCAATCATTGTCTTTTACTTAAAGAGATTTAGTGTAGACCTTACACGAAACTTTTAAAAAAATATTGTGACATCTGTAAACTCAAACTTTATTCATTGCACCTGACATTCATCATTATTATTCGAGAGAAAAAAAAATCGCTTGTCTAATTCTATTCTTTGTGTTTGTTACTTTGTTACAGATTAAAATGGTTCACCGTGGTGGGTTAGAGACCGGATTAGAGAAAAATAAAAAAGAAGACTTTAGCATATGCATAGCAGATGATGCCAAATCAGTTGGTGATAAGATTTATCAGAATAAAATCGGAGAATCCTCACCAAAACCTAGACAAATAAAAAGATCAACTACGAAGACATCGCCAAAAAGCACACCACTGCCATTAAGTGATCATTCCATTTCACAGAGCATTGTTAGAGTAGAACGATCGAGATTTATCAAAAAGAAAGGTCATCAAAATTCCAAAGCCGATAGTAGCACAAAATCCACACGTCTTTCACCTGTTCGAGCTGGTCTACGAAGTAACAGCTTGGAAAGCCACACAAACACCAACAGTAACAGTAGCAATGCCAAAGCTAAAAAGAAAAAAATTAACAACAAAAAAGCGAACACAAAACCAATTGAATGTTCTTCGCATGAAGCTGATGAAGTTAATATCAACAGCGATGATTCAAAAATCGCGAAATCGAAGTTATCGAAACAACTGCCATTCACATTCGTATGCAGCCTACCTTTGGATAGACTTTCTGGTATTCTCGAAAGTCTTAAAGTAGGCAAAACATCAGCCAAATGCCTTCCAAGCACAGAAGAAGACACTTCACCGGAAGATGTTTCATTAAATGCAGAGCCGAATTCAGGGCAAGGTAAAGAGCTTTGCCTATACTGTGATAAGCGAATGTCTACTGTCAAAGTTCGAGCTAGACATGTAGAGCGATTTCATACGATATCGAAAGATCGACGATCAAGTACAAGAAATCCTGTCATCCCATCTCAAGATTCAAAAGAATCTGTTGTTGCACAACCGGTAAATTCATCGGCTTCATCATCATCATCATCTCCATTATTGCCCAAGCCATCAACCAGCCTAATCTTTAGTGGCTGTTCATTTTGTTCCAAATCCCCAAAATTACAAGCAGTCGCTTTAGAAAATGATCTCAGTGCTCTCTTTTATCACTTAGTAGACTTGCATTCTGATAAGTACTTTGGCTGTAAGATATGTGCAATTAGGTTTCAAAATGCCCTAAAATTAGGCGATCACGTGCAGCGTATTCATGCCCAATCGAACAAAAGCACACCACAAGCCATAGATGTTTATCCAACGCTGAGTCCAGATGAAGAACACAATTCAATTGAGGGAGGCGATAAGTTAACACCGACGAAAACACGTCGACAGCTAAAGCAAAGCGGAACAGAAAGCGCACGATCGAATTTCGATAGTTTTTCTCCGCCATCATCAACAGCACCGTCGACATCCTCGTCCATAGGTAGAAATGGCCCATTGTTTTCTAATGACGAACCGTTTCTATCACGTCTGGGTGTTACACAAAATAGATTACCTCGTGGACGAAAAGGTATTCGAAGTCGTCGCCAAACAAATATAGAAAGTGTCAAAACTGACAGCAGCTTGATAAATGTGAAAACTAGAAGCAAAGTTGGAAGAGTTTGCACTTCAAATGAGCCGATTGAAACAGTTTTTCGGACACCAACAAATACTCGCACAGAACCACTTTCCTGCACCTTCGATGAAGATTTTTATGAAAAGGTATTCATTAATGTAAGAACCAATTTAAGCTGCCACTTAGACGGTAAATTAGGCAAAGACTTAGATACGAATCGACCCCAAAGCCCACCAGCTCTTGTGCCCGCCATACGTAGTACATTGGTTAAAAGTCCCCACATTTCTGAGAGTGAAGTACATACAGCAACCAGTCTGACAGCTTTAACAGCATTTCCCACCTTACTCACTGCTGAACAGTATGGCTGCGACTTAGGCACAACTAAAATAAAACGACCTATAACCAAGCACTCGTGGAAATGGAAATGGGACAGTGTAAAAAAATATAAGTACGTCAACGAAGGTGGAAAAATAGTTAAGAAAATCAAGCAACCTATGCTTGGTTTAAGAGATTTATCCAAATTGGATATGTGGACACAGTTAACAATGCGCCAAAAACATGAATTAATTGGAAAGCATACAGATACAACAATAAGCAAATGTCCAGTAGAACAGAATGAAATAAGCCGAGAGGAAAAACAAAAACAAATTGACCAGTTAAATTCGATTTTAGACAGTCGTTGGCTACCACAAATCATTCTGGAACAAAACGAGCAAACTGTTATAAAGTTGGAAGTAACCGATGAAGGATTGCGGTATCTAGCAAGCGAATTATCTTCGTGCTCTATATATGAAGAGCCGAACACAAATTTAGCCGACGATCGAGTTGTTCCAGCAAGTTTAAATTTGATTCCTAGTCGATCATTTGATCAATCTACACGACGTTCTGTGGTGCTAAGTGGAGAATGGGCTAGACCACGTTGCTATGTCTGCTTTGGTTGTGGAGCACGGTTTGATAAATTAAAGGCGCTGGAAGAGCACAAAATGTTTCGCCATCCGCATGTCTATTCAACTCACTATGAAATCGTGGGAAGAGAATTGATTGAGGGTAACCTATATAAGCATTTTTTCATCCCAACGAAAGCACTTAGTCGACATAGAGAATACGCGCAAGGCATACTTGTAAATAAAAAGACTGAAGACAGTGTCGTATCGAAATCGTCCAGTAATTCTGGAAATGAAGAAGAATCCTTGGACAGCATTCACTCGGTAACAGCTAGTTTTATGACACTTAGCAGTAGTAAATTAAGTGATGATTGTGACACCGATACGAAAACTGCTATTGAAAATGTATCATCGTCGTTATCTTATGCAGAGCCATTGACACATGCAAATAAAAACGACAATACAACTATGGTGTTGGGTAGCTTTTCAGTAGATTGTACAAAATGCAGTCGGAATTGCCATGGGGTATTGGAGTTATATCGGCATATGTTGGATTGTTCAGGTGATTATGCATGGCTTTTGGCCAAAAAGAAGAAATACCGCTATTATGGATCTCGTAGACGCAGACAATTCAACAAACATAATATTTCAACTTTACATTTGCACAAACGTAAAATGAAAGAAGCTAAAGACGAAAATGAATCGGATGGAACTCCAAAGAAGAAGTCCACTAATATGTCACCAATAACGCCACGACCGCGACCAAGCGACGGTAAGTTTTGGTTTAATTTTTTTATGCTAAGCAATATAAAACAGTAGCGAAAATTAGTACATTTGTTGACAGTCGCCGCAAACGGAACTACTCTGTACTAAACCTTAAGTGTGAAAATTTTCAAATTATTTTCTATTTCGCCTTTAGGTCCCAGGGGTTACGAATGTTCCTTTCTTATTTTAGGTGGACCTAGGCATCACCACAAGCTCTCTTCATCAAGCGCTATCTTGCTACCTAGGACGAGGTCTTCCTTTACCGCGTTGTATGTCCAGAATGGATTCAAAGACTCTACGGGCAGCAGCATTGGTATTTATCCGCTCTTAATGTCTGAGCGATACAACTGCGTCATAAAGCGGGACTGAAGCGATATCGTCTTATAATTACAATTATTTTTCGTTTTTATGAGAGGAATTTTTCTTCGCTTTTTTAGTCTTTACCATGTAGAAAAAATCCTTTACCATGTTTAAAGCTAAAGCGTTTCGTTGTGGCGTAATTGTCAAGCCAGATTGAGGGTATCTATTTGAAATTTCTACCTAATGCTATGGTTCTTAATCGACGTTAAAGTCTGCAGTCTGCAGAATTAATCTTGGCAAATTTTAACTATCTACACTAGTTCTTCCACAACCTTTCTATCAACATCTCTGCAGTCTATTTTTGGTTTGTGTTCATGGCATATTACCTTTACTGCCTGATAAATCTCCCGAACATAATTTTCGCATTAGCACCTTTTCATTTCTTCGAACGAACACTTCTCCAATTCTTTCATTTTCTTTTGGAAGAGCAAATGTTTTTTTGCTTTAATTTGTAGAGTTTGCGAGCAGCCCTAGTCCTGCAATGCATGGCATCCACCTCCGCTGCGTGTCGCTCATTATTAAACCAGGGTTTTCCTTATACTCAGCCCATCTAATAAGGTATCTCTGATGACTTGCTGCGCCTTTGATGTCGTTCCTGATCTTCTGTGCTTGATGTTGTTTCATATGACTTCACCAGAGGTTGTGAGATACTCGATTAGAAAAAGTTGTAGCAGTCTCGTTTGATTGTAGCCGTTTGAAGTCAAATCCCCTCAGCCGGATATTCACAATTTCGCAATTCTGTTTAGCGTCGATTGCACTGTGATTAGTTTGATTGACAACTTGTTTGGATGTTTGAGAAAAAATAGTCCGAAAATACACCTTTTCACCAATAACGATTTTAACGTCGTGCTTAGCTCACTCTCCGTATGTTTGGTCGAAGGATTCGTGGTAATCTTTGGTAAATTATTAACAACTCACATCGCACTTGTTGTATGGCAGTGATATCCGCTTTGGAGCGTACTATGCTCCCTGCTGGTTCATCTGCAAGTGGTTAGTTAAGCGTCCAACGTTTTCTCGACTCAAGGTCGTTCTCATTTTTTCGTTTGCAACTATCGTTAACAGTAAAAACGTATGTCAAGTTTGTTTGTAACTCTACAATACGTAGTATTTTAAATGGTCAATCCCGAAGTACAATCCTAAACCAGTAGGATCACTTCCTCTAAAGAAAGTGGCAATTACCATTAGAGAGGTACATGCACTGGCGATCTCTAGGATGAGGCCATACATTTTGCAATCGATTTTCACTCTTTATACCTGCTGGAAATTTGGAACCCGGAAACTTTTACTACCTGTGAACAGGTATATATTTTCTCAACAGGAAGTCATAAAATTAAAGGGTAAATAAGAAACGACCGTTGGCATTTCTCAAGACCAAACAATGAACTACTCGAAAAGCGTATAAAAAGATGCGCCACTAGGATGAGGCCGTTGCGAATATTTCGTTGCAGGAGTTCACATCAGCAATTTTTTTCAAAGTTTTGTTAAGAATATTTAAAAAAGCGTTGAAAAGAACTGTTTTTATTTAGTTTAAAAAAAATGGGTTCCGGAAATACTTTGACAACGACAGAAAGAGGAAAAATAGATGCTTTCAATGAGTTAAGTCTCTCAGGCCGGGAAATTGCAAGGAGGCCTAATAGAAGTAAGACTGTTTTAAACAATTATCTTGCGGATCCACAACAGTATGGGAAAAATCAAAAATGAAGCAACAACATTGCGAGAAAAGCGGTTAATTCTACGTCTTGCCTCAAATTCTACTATACCAGCTACTAAAATAAGCGCAACAGCAGAGTATCAGCCAGCATAGCAACGGTCCGAAGGATAATACGAAAAAGTGATACTATACAGAGAAGATAACTTAAAAAGAAACCTGTTTTGAGGCTAGTACACAAGGAGCATCGAATGAATTTTGCAGGAGAACATGTCGCTTGGGGCAGTGAATGGAAAGGCGTTGTCCTTTCGGATGAAAAAAAAATTTAACCTTAACAGCCCCGATGGTTACAACTTTTATTTCCATAATCTAAGAAAGGAAGATCTTATTTTGGCAAGACATCACAGCCGTACATCAGGTGTAATGGTGTGGGGAGCTATTACATAGTATGGCACAATCGAATTGAAGTTTTTCTCCACAACAATGAACGGAAACAAATATAAATGTTTGCTGGAACGGTCATTCCTAAAAGCGAAAAACATTTTCAGCCCCTGCCTTGGATATTCCAACAAGACAATACCACCATCCACACTTCCAGGGTTGTTAGAAGTTGGATTAAATCAGAAGACGTGGAACTTTTGCCATGGCCGCCCCATTCACCGGACTTAAACATAATCGAAAATGTCTGGGAATGGTTATCTCGTAAAGTGTATGAAGGCGGCAGATAATTTGAAGACAAGGACACTTTAATCGAAGCTATTCGTGATGCCTAGGCCCAAATTTATCTTGATTATTTAAAAAAAAAAAAACTGTACGATTCTATTCCAAACCGTCTTATAGATGTCATATCGAAAAATGGCGAGCATACTCATTATTAATGTAGAAAAACGTAATAAATAAATGTTTTAAAACCATAAAATGTAAACATTTTGTTAATTTTTTCCTTTCTTTCTAAGATTTTGCATGTGGCCTCATCCTAGTGGCGCATCTTTTGCTACCGTTTCAAGTAGTAGTTCATTGATTGATCTTGGAAAATGCCAGCGGTCGTTTCTTATTTACTCTTTAATTTTATGATTTCCTGTTGAGAAATTATGTACCTGTTCACAGGTAGTAATAATTTCCGGGTTCCAAATTTCCAACAGGTATAAAAGGTGAAAAACGATTGCAAAATGTATGACCTCATCCTAGTGAATGGCCAGTGTATGTGCACAGCCATTGGTTCACTGTTCTGTAGCGTTTATAGCTACTTTCTGGCTAGATGTTGAAGTGTCCTCAAATGACCTAAGCTGCCAATACGTCAAAGCCGGTTAAATAAGTTTACCGTTATGTAAGGCAATCCCTCCACCGAAACTTCCTCATTATGTCTTGTCTGAACCTATAATGCAGACGGAAGTTTTGATCATTGCACATTTTACACACGACTTTGCTGTTAGAAATTCGATATTATGCCACATATCTACGTCACTTAGATTGCCAGCTTATAATGACAATTTGTTCTTTAATTCTAATAAGCTAAGGGATCCAGATTCGTTCTACCTTTGTATACGGCATGGTCTGCAATATTGGACTATTCAAAGGGAGTTCAATATAATCGGAAAGTGAAAATATTCCCAAGGTTAGGCGACGAACTGTTTCTAAAATAGAATTTGTACATATGTTTATATTTATATAATTTAATCGATTTAATAAAAATAACTATCAATAAATTGTTAATAAAGATTTTAATAAACTCTTTCTCTTTTCTTTACAGCTGAATCCATCAAAAAAATGCTTGAGAACCTTCCCCCGAAACGTGTATGCCGGGAAATTATACCTAATGCAACAAAGCCACGGTCGAGAAAATTTAAAACAACAGGTGCAAGGAAATTGCAACAGAAACCTGGTGGCAAATGCAAATCATCCAAATCAACATTAACGGCGATATCAAAGAAACTTCTCCGTAACCATAAGCTGCGTGCAATTTCTGACAAAGACAAAATCTCTCGGAGTAATAAAATATTAGAGAACAAGAGAAAATCTGCCCGAATCAGAGGTCGAATTTTTCTAAACAAAAAGTCTCAGCCGGAAAAACAAACAAATAAAAAGACTGATGCGGGAAATGACGGCATTGTAAGAAAAATCGGTGCAACAACAAAGCGTTTTGTGAAAAAAATTAAAACACGTATACTGGGCCAAAAAGATAGTGCCACCGGCGATAATACTCAGAAGAACCTAGAGAAGAAACCAACAAAACTGGCAGCTGTTCGAAAGCTAACTTTTGATAAAGATCAGGATGATAAAAATGACAACAAACAAACTCCATCAAAAGTCTTAGAGAACTTGGAATGTTCAAAAAATGAAAACCAAAAAGAAAGAACAGAGATTCCAGCCCTTGAGCACAAAGATCAGCTATTACCTACGATTAATATTGAAACAGAGTCAAAAGAAACAGTAGCAAACGAAAATACATGTTCGATATCAGAGGAAAATTTAAGCCAACAACAGCGTGAGCTATCAACAAGCACAGAAGATTTAAGGAAAGCTCAATCAATACCTCATCATATTCAAGTCAGTCCGACAACTAAACGTCGAAGCAAAAAAATTAACGATTGCATTGCGATGTTAACTGGAAAACTTCAAGAAAAACTGGGAAAACCCTTTCTAGAATGTAAAGAAACTCCAAATGATGCGAGTTCAAAGATCCATGCTAATGCAGAATTATCTAGCGGGCAATTATCCAATGATATCAAAGACGCTAAGTATCCAAAAAGAAAAGCATTCACGCGAAGAATTGTAAAATGCGATCCACCCGCTGAACCAATTGTTACCCGATCTGTACCGACTCCAGTTAAAGAGACTCCAATGAAAATTAAAGAACTTCTAATTGAAGAAGATCGAGTTAAAAAATCTCTAATCAAAGAGGCTCCAGTTAGGGAAACTCAAATTAGAAAACCACCTGTAGAAGATATTCCTGTGAAGGAGCCTACTGTTAAAGAAACTCCTGTGAAAGAGCCGCCTGTTAAAGATATTCCTGTCAAAGAGCCGCCTGTTAAAGACATTCCTGCCAAGGAGCCACCTTTAAAAGGGTTAGCTTTGAAAGAGCCGAATGTTGAGGATACTCTCATTAAAGAGCACCCTTCGAAAAAACCTTCTTTAAAAGAACTTACTGTTAAAGAAACTTTGGTTAGAAAAATCATGGTTGAAGATCATATAGATTTAAAAGAGACGGCAAAAGCGATCTCAGTAGAAGCGTTACTAAAAACAGAACCAATAGTGACCATTACTCCAGTAGCAAGGCCGACATTATTAGAATATCCAAATGAAATTGAATCATTCAAACCAAAGGGTATTCCAGAAGTTTATCATCAAGTTATTCCCGTTCCGGTGCCAACAAAAAACACAGTTCCGTCGACGATGGGATCAGTTGGTATAACTACTTCGTCAACTTCAAAGTCAATTGATATTCCAAAAAAATCACCTGCAGACAAAAAACAACAACCCCCAAAGCAGCAGTGTATCATAAGTGCCGACACTATACGTGTACCTTGCATAAAGCCCCCACCTCTAACAATCCCACAATTCAATCCAGCACAAATTCCTACACCAAGAGGAATGATCACAAAAAGACGTCAAACAATAGCAGGTGCACCAAATGATTTTTTGACAGAAATGCATTCGCTACGCTCTACAAATAATTATAACAACTTGCCCTTTGAACTAGAAGTACCATTGGATTTATCGAAAAAGCCCAAAAGATCGTCGCCGAAATCAAAATCAACCACAAAAGCGTATCCCATTAATCTGCCTCAAATTTCAGTTAAACCAAATGCGGTATTAATGCCTCCAATTCCGTTTACACTTCCGATTCTACCACAGACTCAAATCATACCGATTTTGTGTGAATCTCTTCAGCCTAAGGTATCACAAATTGCACTTCAAAGTCCTCCTCTCATGTTCACTAAAGAATCGATTAAGTTAGTAGAAAACACACCAAGAAGAAGAACAGTAAACAATAAGAAACAAGAATCGAATTTGAACGTCAATGTTAATCCAGTCTTAACAAATCTGGCTCTTGATTCACCTCCAGCAAAAAAGTCTACTAGAAAATTGTCAGTACCACCAGAAAGAAATGTGGAAATAAGTCTAGCAGTATCACCACCAAAGAGTACAATTTTGACGCCAGATTCCACTCCATCGGTTTCGATTCACCCTGTCACAGTTCTAAATATAATCGAAAATGATCTAAAGGTTGCCCCCCACTCTGATATTAATAATCAACGAAGTGATTTGGACAAAAATAAAAAAGATACACAAGTAAAAAATTTCGTTCCTGAAAGTATGGAGCAAATTCTACTAGTAAAGCCTTTAAATTCAGAAGCAGTGGAAAGTGTTAAATCACCAACAACCGTAAATGCAACACAAGAATCTGAAAGCACTAAAAATTTACCTGACCCAGAAATTATACCTATAGTAGAGGTAAGAGAGACCAAACCCTCTCCAAAAGCAAATAAGAAATCTTCCCAACCTCCAACAAAAATAGTGTCACCACCATCGATTATAAATGTAGCACCCAGCGCAGATATTAAACAGATTGAGCCTGTAGGTAAAATTGAGAAAACGGAATCGTCCCCAGATTCTCAGAAATCAATACCAACCCGAAGAAGTAGGAGAATAAAAGTTTCGGATCAAAGTGATCAAAAACCAATTACAAATGATATCCCACCCTCATCATTAAGAGAAGTAGAAGAGATAGCAGCCAGTTTTTTAAGCGACGAAGAAAACGAAACAACTATTTCTCCTCCTGTTCCTGTTCCTGTTCCTCTTTCTGTCAAGTTAAAAGACCATTTCGAAAATATCAATCCCTCGGAAACGGCAACTAAAACTAAAATGAAATCGGATGACAAACCCCAAACCAATAGTGAACATAAAGAATTAGATGTTACTCCCACTCAAACACCAACAATCAATATGATGATCTCACTACCTGCGGAAGAGCTTACGATTCCAAGTAATCAAGAAGCCGTTCTTCATAATAGTCAAGATTCAAATAAAAAACCCAGACGACGGAGAAAAAATGAACTTGCAGCCATTGTAGCTGATCAGTTAATGGAGAGTTTCAAAGAAGTCGATAAATCCCGACTTGATGACTTAAAAAAACTGGAAAATTTAGCATACGAAAAAAGTGAAGATTTGCTAATTACTGGAATGCGCCTTATGCCAACAACCAAACGAAAAAATGTTTTAGAAAATAAAAAGGAGACAAATATAGAAAATGAAGCAAAAATAACAAAAGAAGGCAAAAAACAAAAACAAGAGTCCACAAAAGAAAAGCCAAGCAAAATTCAACCTCAATTGGAAGACGTCGAACAGATCAAAGAATCGAAAGACATTCAAAAAGATGAAGAGAAGGCAAAACTTCCGAAAGATGATTTGGAAGTTGCTCAAGTTTCAACTTTAATTGGTAAAAATAATTTCAAAACAAAGCTATTGCCTATGGATTTTGGTAGCTATCGAACAAATTCACCTGAAAATTGGTCGCATCGGGAAACAACTCAAAATAATTTATCATTGCTATCCCCGGAGAATGAGAAATTAGCAATCAATAATGATATAATGGTAGGAGTGGCACATAAGAAAAGTAAGAAGAAACAAACGAAGAAACGAGATAAAAAGATTGAAATCGAGAACATAAATCAGTTGCGTACGGGTTTGGAATCCTTCACCCTTAGCAAAGATGCGATTAACAATATTAAAGAAGATGCTCAACCAGTCCCTCGAGTAACAGAGGCTCCTCTCTCTATGATTGGATTGTTTGCATCAGTGCAGCGTAATTCTGATGGAAAGGGCAACCGCAAAGAAACAGAGGCGGCTGCTTTTGGAAGTTTAACAAATATTAAATCATCTTCATCTATTCTTCGGCCGAGTATATTGGCAGCATCACTTGATATTTCTACAGCTAAAGAGAACCCAGCACAGAGCGAACGAAAATCAAGTATATCTAGTCGTGATCCTCGATTGAATAAAAACATTCATACAGAAGAAACTGATCAAGCAATTACTTCGTCTGAACCAACTTCAAGATTAGCAACACTGCGGCAACGAAGGAAATCTCTTGCGGATGTTAACACACCAACAAATACCCCCAAATCAAATGCACGATCTACGTCCAACAAACGTGGTGATCTCAATGCTCGCCGTAATTCATTAGCTTTCGATGACGACGAAGATGATAACTATTTGACGGCAATAGCTAAAAGGGTAAATGACAAAATTATGTCTGCTGAAGATAAAGATTTTACTCTAGCCAATGATGGCTTTGATTTAGCAAACTCATTTCTCGACTTGGACGATCCATTTGGTCGACCGTCAACATCGATGAGTGTTCGTAGTGCTCCAAATTTAAACGATGACCGTTCGAATATGGATACAATGGACGCAACGAATACTGATCTCATTGACATGGATGTTGATGACGATATGAGTGTATACACTACCTTTTCACAGGATACATCACGTAGTAAAGGCAGACGTCGACGAAGACGTCGCAGCGTGTTGCTAACAAGAAAACCAAAGAAGACAAATATTAACCATATTGAATCGACAGAAACGTATGATTGTCTTTTGTGTAATAAAAAGTTTGCTAAGCCTGCAGCACTTAGTAAGCATCAATTGACCATTGCACATGTATCTAAGGTTTCCGAACAAGAATACTTAAATGCAACAAAAAAACGAGAAGAAATTGAACAAGTTTCGTCAGTTGAAGTTTCACCAGCTAAACCAGCAACTCCACCCGTTGAATGCTCAAAACAATCCTTTACATCATTTAAAAATAATAAATTGGAAGAAAACATTATACCACCAAAAATAGTCGAGACTGTTGAAAAATTTCTAGAAACAATAGAGAAGCCTCCCCAACCAAAAGTTCCATATCTTCCGCCAAATAGTATTCTCAATCAATCGGGTATCGAACCGATTTCCTCGCCAGAACAGAATTACGAACGTTATTCAACGAAAACTTCATCCAGGCTGACACTGAATCCGGATGAACGTTTATTCTATGAATGTTGTAATATTTTAAAAGGTTCTGAAACACCTCTTGTGGAGAGAACATATCCCATTGTACCGCCCACAACCTACGCATATGATTTACAAGTTAAGCCTGTAACGCCGAAATCGGCAAACGAAAGATTTTCTTACATAAAGCAATCGACCGCTGAAGCGTGTGGCAAGCGGGAAAGTGGCACTTATCCGCGAATTGATGTAAATCAATTTAGTGACATTTCATCAGATTCAAACCCTGCCTGTGGACAACCACCACCAATTTTACCTGTTAATTATTCACAAATGCATGTACTCTCTGGCGCGAAGGATCCGGCTGTATTACCAACTGGTGAGGGTGATGGGGCAGCATTACCAAGTGCTGTGGCTAGAGGCAATTCTGTACTGCAAATGTCATCGTTAACTTCACCGAGTGCCGTTGTGCCGCTTACAGCAAGAACTTTTGTTAATCAGCCATCTCAGATAGGAGTGCATCTGCATGGGATGGAGACTGCGGCAACAGTAACACAGAAACAGTGAGTAGGATAATGAACATTATAGACACTTAGATGGTTTTATTTTAAAGAGCATTGATTACCGAATAGATTTAATTGACTATGTATTTTCAATATGAATGAATTGTAGACGTTTTTAACGAGAGTATGGTTTTGCTTCCCCTCGATATGTACCTACCATTTTAATTAGTAGTCGAAACTCTGTCGCAGGTTAACACTCATTACTTGGTGATGTTCGTATCTTATTCTTTTGAATAAAGTTTGTTGCAAATTGTAAATGATTCTCTTTTTATCGAAGCAAATTAGCCAACATATTTAAGGATATGTACATTCTATTTATATTAGACTATCATACCTTTAATTTAATATTACAATATATTTTTAATAATTTGAAGTCATCGCAAGCGCTCACGTTCAATTTTTTGATTCAATGTCATTCAACGTCAAGAGAGTCAACAACACGATAGGGTACTTTACTTTATCATCCAAAAACACTAAAGACGATGCCACAAACAAATAGACTGTGATGTTAAAGGTCTTAAATAGGGTTATTTATCGTTTAAAAAATGGCGAACTGTTTTTGGGGGGCGAGATTAACAAAGTCCAAAATATTTTAAAGTTTTATTTGTTTATTTTGGCATTCTATCTATTTTGCATACAACAATTGTAGTGTCAGATTCACTATCACCTTCAACAATAACCTTAAGTTGTTGAGCATGCGCACCGCCACATCACAGTTTTGAAGCATGGATGGCTTGGGGGTATTCGTGTCAGCATTTTTAAAGAGATTTTCTGTAAGACAGAAAAACGAGGCTTCAATACTGCCATTCATTTAACACTTTGAGTCTTAGTCGTCTACTTTTCAGACTAGAGTGTGTCCGGACGCAGTGGGCGGATTTAACTTTCTTCGTGGAAGTCTTAGATTTCATTGAAGTTGGCTATAACCTTGCTGCGTCCATATGCATAAAACTGGCAACTTCCACAAGATTTAAGGGCTTTATATTTGTAAGCGTTTCCAATATAACTCGCCAATCTTAAAACAACACTAATCGTTATCGATTGCTTTTCCCATATATTCTCTAAAAAGTGTTTCTGTCTTAGACGGGCATCAGTTATTACTTCAATGTTCGTAATAAATGGACAAAAAGTTACTTCATACCTTCTAAGTTTTCTTTATTTTCACTTCTTCTTAAAGTTCCGCTCCGCTCCGGATGTTGGAAATCATCATTTTCATTGATCGTTTGTTTGGTTTTACTCATTTTATTATTTCTGAAGTCAAAAAGTTAAGCCATTCCCTCATATTTGATAGCCTTGTCAGCTATTGTCTCCCAACCGTTCTTCTTCCTTCTACAATATCTTCCCTTGCGAAATAAGTTGTAGAAGTTTGTATTTGTCGTTTCTGAGGTAGTTACGTTATCTTCTTTTAACTAGGTATGGACAAGCCTTCTTTTTATATTTCTCCTCTAGATTCTATGGCAAAGTGTACAAACACATACATATAAATATGTATGGACTTCAAATAGTATTGGGTCAAAAGAATTTGTTAATCGGAATTTGTTCCATCGGAATACGAATCGCCTTATCTCCGGAGAGAAACCAATCGAAAACGCCACAACTCTCTTCATAATTCTTTATTTGTTATGTTCTGTCAACCCAGGAGATTACGCAATATTCTTCGGTATATTTACATTTCGAATGCCTCTAATTTTCTTATCGTTGCTCTGTGTAACATCCATATAAGAGAACCTACCAAATGTAACATTTGACTTATCCTATCTTAATTTACATATTTCTCTGTGGCATAATACTTTTTTCATTTTGCAAAACACTGTACTCGCTTGTTCTATCCTACATTGTATTTCTTTACTAGGATTAGCACTTTTACTGATAAACGCTCCTAAGTATTTAATGCTATCGACTCTTTCTATGTTTATGTGGTTTACTTTTAGTTCGATGTTCTGGATTTGCTGTTTTCTACTTAGAACTATAAATTTTGTTTTGGCGGTGTTTACTGCTTATACCATTTAGTCTGTTCATCATGCTAACAATGTTCATCATATAACAACATCATCTGTGTATCATATATTGTTTATTTTGACTCTATTTACTTTTGTTCATCCGTGGGTCTATAATGATTGCTTTAAGAATTTCTTCTGAATACGTTTTGAAAAGAAACGGTGATAAAATAGACCCTTGTCTTACTCTTCTTCGAATCGCCTCTTGATCTAACTCTTCTCCTTCTCCTTCTATTGTTATTTTTGTTTTGTGACCCAAGTATAGATTTTAAATAACCGTTCTGTCATTCATATCTACATACGCGTATATATTATATGTTTGCTGTCGACGATCTCTATCATATTATTGTATTGTCTCTAAGCTAGCTACGTTGGGCCAGCACATTGAATGCGAACAATGCTTCGCGGGTTCCAAAACCGCTTTTAAAACCAAATTGAGGCGAGCTGTTACCTTCTTTGAGTTTATTATATACTCTTCTGCGAATGAATTTTAGGAAGATTTTTAATGTATGGCTTATGGTGTTGCCTTATTTTTCTTCGATAGTGTTACGAAGACACTTTGTAGCTAATTATAAACATATTATCTACTACATACTTAATCCTTTATCCAACATTTCTTTACAATTTTGACTGGTAGATTTATAGTGGGCATTTGTTATTGAGTTCAGAGTTAATTTGATCTACTATCCTACCTAAGGTGGTCTGTGTCGTTGTAGTAAATTAAAAGTTAGATTTTTCGCAACTGTGACTATGCGCTCAAATAGAAGTTAGATGTACCGTTCAAGAGTGACACTCTATACCTATGGTTTAAGAAAATATAGCGACATTTTTTTCTACTTCAGGCATTACTTTTGCCTGTCATTTTCGCTTGTCATAGATCTTGTGATATTGCGCCAATACGCTATCCATTTTTAGAATTCAAGCGACATTTTTTATAAATGCTTATCGACTCTAAGCTAGATATTTTATTTCTATGCATTGCTTCTACGCTATTAATAAAAATAAAAACGACAAAAATGCATCTAAATCCTTACATTGTGCACAACCTCTTGAGTTGTGGGTATATGTTTTGACTGTTGGGATAATACTTGCTTAGATACTTATTTAGTTAGGCGGCGCTACACTTGGGGATGGAACTGGGCCTCTTCAATTAGCGCGATCTTTGGCTAACTGCCTCCAGTTGCGAACTCCAAAATACTTAAATACTCGTAGATATAATTACATCGCTGTTTGTTGTACATATGTTGTATTCCTGTCGATTGTTTACGATTCTTCACGTTTCGCGTTCAGTGCCATATTTGTTTCTGTTGGGATTTTATTTATTTGTTAAGATTATGATTGGAGTTATGCTATGATAAAATAGTTGTTCGATAGCACCTCGTCTTGTTTTGTTTTTTTTGACATCGGCCCTCCATGCTAGGTTATTTAAAACATTGATAAAGCTGCTAAAGTTAGTGAGTTCGTTAAATTGTATCTTATAGTTGTCATTTCTTGTTAATGATGCAGAAATTTAATTTATCATGAGTAATTATGTCTTCGGACAAATCATCGAAGTAAATTGACGTTGCTTTAAAAAACCTTAGGCTTACCCAGGTAATACTTTCCTTTTTATTGGAGAAATAAATATGTTGTCATTCATGATTTTGAACCATTTCAAGGTTAACATATATTATTGGCAACAACCGTCACTTTATTGCAGATATCATCCTTATCTCTTAAAACGTCTCCAGGGATTTTGAAACCTTCCTTTTCCTCGTGGAGTCTAGTTATATTTTCGTTTATTAGCTTTCACTGATTTCTTATTTATAAAACCTCTTCATCAGCACTAATGATACTATATTGCCAAAAGATTGCTGAGCAAAAACTATTTAATACATTTTCTTTTCTAGAAACTTTATATCGCCACTACATTCGGCATCGTCGCAAAGCTCCACTATAACCACAACTACATGCCGCCTTAAGACAAAAGCAGCTATGAAAGGCTACGACAACCTCAAAGTTTCAATTCCAACAATGGGTTTGGATATGGAACATGCCTTAGAACGAAGTCCACGAGCGGGATGTAAATTGACAACCTTAGCTGAAATAGCGCTGGGAAATGAAACTCCCATGACAGGTCTTACATCTTTTTCACCAGCAGTGCAAATGCAAAACAATCAAAAGTCGAAAAGCAAAACAAAACCGAGTGATGACTTAGTAGAGCAATTTCCCTCTTTAATTACTCAAACGAAACCAGATCAATCACCCACAGCAAAGAAGAGAGAAAAATCTCCGATTAAAGAATGCTCTCCAATCGCCTCAGTTCACGATTCAGAAAGCTGCATGCCAATCGTTTTAAACTCACCTAAGATGCGAGAAAGTATTATGCCGAAAGATATCTATGAGTTTGATGATTCCGAAAATACTCCAATATCAAAGGCGATTCAGTCGCCATTTAAAACTGCTGAAGATACCGATGGAGCTCCGAAAAAAACTATTGTCATTCCAGAGAGGCCTTTTAAAAATATTGGCATGGAAGAGCAAGAAGGTATAAAATTCCAAAAGCCAGAAACACCTGCAATAAACGACGACAACACCACGTCAACGGTGACTTACTCAGATCGAGATGATTTTGTATATGGTTCTATAAGTGGTGGAGATGAGGATAACGAAGTTGAAAATGAGGACAATAAAGATGGTAATATGGACTCTAGTGAAAGCAGTAATTCTAGTGCGTTTACAGCGAAAACCTTTGAAAATAAATCTCTAATTATGGGTCGCATATTTAAAAATGCCAAAACAAAAGCGAAGGCTACTGTTGAAAAACCAAAACTACCCACTCCAGAGCCACCAAAACAGATTCCAAAACAAGAGCTGGATAGATTGTTTGACACTTTGCGTGGCTTCAATGAAAAGGGAGCAAATGCCACCAAAGAAGAAAGAATGGAGAACGCTTCAAATGCATCTAGAACTAGAGATAATCAGACTGTTTCTGCCAAAAGAAAGTCAACAACCAATGCAAAGACCCAGAAGAATAAAGCAAATACAAACAAAACGAATAAGAGAGTGGCGGCTAATAAGGAGGAACATTGTTCGAAAGAAATTGCACGACTTCACGCAGAATTGGGAATGTCTCCTGCGGAAATCGCCGAACTAATCGGTGAAGGTCAAAGAAAATCACAAAGAAGATGTGCTGTAAACCGATCGAAAAAACTAGTAGAAATATGGAGTTCGGATGAATTTGAAGAATTTCTATCTACAAAAGATATTATCGCATTAATTGAAGAAAAAGAACAAAAAACAAAGAAAAAAAGAAAGACTACCGCATCTGGTTCAAAAAGGACAAATCCACCATCGGCTCCAAGTAACAATGCAAAAGAGACAGATGAGTCAAAGGCAGCTACAGACCGTCTTCAATCGAAATGTGAGAAATCAGAGAGTTCATCTGCTTGCCCACAAAAAAACTTAAAAAATAATTCTAATACCGATCAGACATCTACAAGAGCTACCACGGATAATCCGAAAAAAACCAAGCCAACTAAGGGCAAGAAAAAAGTGCCAACCTCAACGGCAAATATAATGTCGCTGTCGAAAACTCCGAATCCAAAAACACAAAAGGAATTAAAATCTTCCAAAAGCAGAAGTAATTCTGTTGAAGTTTTAAAAAACAATAGCTCACCCTTTAAAAAGCCAACTCAAAGAAATATCCCCTTAAAACCTCCTGCTGATGATTCTGAAAGCGATTTCGAAGCGGAACTGAATCGAAGATCGAAAGGCGGACCGATTCGAAATCGTCGAAAAACAATTTCAGGAAAACTTGAATCTAATGCTGCATCGACGACGAGTGCTGCTAAGAAAGACTCTGGTAAGTCAAAAGTAGCTTCAGAACGAACAGCAGTATCTCGAAACGCCTCCAGTGCGAAAGCCACAGCATCAGCTGAAGGTAGCCAAATGAGACCACAAAGCAGGCGAAAAAGAATCGCCTCAGAAATGCTCTATTATTGGTCATCGTCAAGCGACGAGGAATTCGGTCGCATCGAATCAACCCATGACGATGAAGATCACATTGATGAGAGTGAAAACTATCAACAGCATGGGTGGATTGTAGGCGATTCCCATAAGAAATTGGTCACACTTTTGGCTATAGCAAAGGGTAATAAAAAAGTCGATGACTGCGGTGTTAAAGAGATCAATTCCAAAAAGAAGAGTTAGATATTTCCAAGACGTATGGGCTTTGTGCAATACAAATTTGTAGTACCTACTTGGCAGGCCAAGTTCTTCCCTTACTGTTTTTTACACCCGTACATATACATATATAAACTCGTATTATTTTGTTTGTCCACCTTACGTCAAAAATTCATATGTGACAATAAAACAGTCGACAGTTTAATTAGTTAGTTGCACTTTTTTCACAATAAACATTTCGAATAACGCAGCTACATTGCAAATTGTAATATATAAAATCTGTAAGTAGTCTTAAGTAAAGTCCAATAAACAAAAAAAAAAACATAAAAATACAATTGATATTTTTTTTAGCCTATATACATAATATATTGTAGAGATAAATAAAACAAAAATACAAGGTATAATGAATGATGTAAATAAAATTTATCTAGTAGAAAAGGAAAGCAACAAATTGCTTAATAGCTTTTAGTAAAAATACATTATGATACATTAATGCAATGTTTGTTTAAATTAAACGAATATAAAATGAAGAAAAGAGTCATATAAAAAATGAAGAAACATAAAATAATGAATAGTATGCTATAAGGAAAATTATTCATATCTGACATTACTTTTTTGTGAACAAATATGAAGCCACCACAACCGGAAGATTGACTTCACAGCATGTAAATGTATTTGATTCTTTCACCATCTTAACGTGTCTGTATTATTTAGAGATATTTATCCACTTCAGATAAAAAATAAAACCAAAATACAATTCTCCATATAGTATATTGTATGTGTAACAAAAAAAGTAATAATAATAATAATTGACAAAATATTGAAATTAAAATTAAAAGGAAAATACAAAAATTATTATAGGCACTCTTTTTAATTGCGCTTATGTTGGAAAAATATAATGTAATGTGTAATTTTAGATGTAATAGTTTTAAAGAGTACATATATAATAGATAAACATTTACTATTCCGTAGTTTCAGCAACTATTCGTTTAAAACAAAACAAATGAAAAAAAAAGGAATCATCATTGTTATGACTTAAGTATTTAATAGATGTAAAATATATTTATATTTAACAACAGCAAAAACAAAAACAATGATTAAAAAACAACTTCGATATATGCATGTGTTTTTTTATTCATATAATTTGTCAATAATTTGTTTCCTCTTACAGATCGTAAAGAATAATAATTTTTTTTTTTGTGTTTTTATTTAATTGTTTTTTTCATTGCTTTGGTTTTGTAACTTCAATTAGTACATAACACAGTTTGTACATTTCCTTTTAAGGAATGTATTAGCATTGGACAAAGTTCATTTGATTATACATACAATGAAAGAAAGATAAATATTTTTATTAAATATGGACAATGTAATATCATTAAATTTATACATAAATAAATCAGACTTATGGCAAAAAATTACGAAATTTGTTTTTCAATAACGCCATAGTCTCCCAAACCTTACATACCTACTTTACTTATGTGGCGTTTCAGTCTGAGTCTCTACGAACAGCTCTCTCCGTTCGGCGAGATCTTTGTCTAATTGCCTCCAGTTTCGCACACCAAATTGGTTGAGGTCCCTTTCCACTTGAGTGCGCTCCACCTAAGACGAAGTCTTATTTTGTCTCTTCGTAGTGGATTCGAAGACTCTTTTTTCCCATCGGAACTGAACACTCAAACCAAAGAACTAGTCCATTGTACTCCCTGTTAGTTCCTTTTAATGAAATACCTCTGTCTTTCGAAGAAAGATGAATAAGTGCTTCAGTGATAAAATGCTTACAATACCAGCACCACCTACGTCAGTGCTACGGTGTTGTCATCACTTTCACAGCAAGTATTGCAGAATGTTGTATCACTTATGCCCAGCACACTTAAGTAATAAGCAAAAGTGTAGTCCCCTGTAACTGTAATCTTTTCTACTGGGGAGCAGCAGAAAAGCCGCACTCATTTGGTCTGCCTGCAACTGACTCTTCAGTTATGTTCATATGAAATCCAACTATTAATGAAATTCCTAACCGGGAAGTTGGGCAGACCTTCTTCGGTCCTGAAAAACTCATTAAGCCATGCGTACCAATTTCATCGGCGATTTCATTTCCCGCGATGCGATCCCAGTGTTACCTAGGACCCAAAAAAGACTCAGTCAGCGTTCAGTGAAGTTTTACATTCTCAAACTACCTTAGACGTCGTAAAAGGATACAGCACAGCTCTAAGTGTAGCTTGGCTGTAGCTACAGATGCAAATTCTTCGCCCCCTTCATGATTGCTTATATTTCCGCTTGTAAAACAAACCAATTTTTCCCAACGAGGAGTGATATCTAACCTTGTCGTCCTTCAGAAAGACACAGCGCCGCATCCTAAATTCGTTTTGGAGCTATCCGTGCCGAATATGTTCCGAAACCATTCCTGGGTACAGGTAAATTCGATTTCGCATTTTTCTGCAACAGGCGTTCTGGTCTCATTGCGTCATGCAATGACCAAAGAACCAAAGTCAAACTCCAGTGCTTGTTGTACTAGAGACCACTTCTCTTTAAATGGAATGTAGTCTATGATAGGAATATCAAAAGAAGGGAGATTCATCAGCACCTTAGAGGCTTTCGACGTAACATGGGCTGCTTTCCAAAATTCAAACTAAATGCGCATTGTGACTGCACCTCGCATCTGTCATGCAAGCATGCGATGCGTATCCCATTGCGTTACAAATAATGATGTTTTGAAATGTTACGCGATGCGCAGTGTTTATTTTTTTACACGTAAAACAATGTGTAACAAATTGATTGGAATTCATATTGGAATTTAATCATTTGCTAAATAATTGTGGTGCTTGTGACAACTGAATATTCACAAAATATATTTTAAAGCTAAAATTCAGCTAGAGCTGAATTCCTTTTCAAACTGAAACCTCGTTGTAATTAAGTGTAAAATCTCGCTTTTTGCCATTGATTTCTGCATATAAATAATTATAATAATGTAATTGGATGCTTTTATTTATTTAAAAGAAAACTTACTTCACGAAATTCGCCATTATATACTTCAGATTGCATAAACCAAACAAACAACTGTCATTTTCATCGTGCTAGTTCATGATGCGTTCGTTGTTTTTCCTTGCGCTGTATAAACATTCGCAATGAATTTCGGAACGTACTGCGTTCTGTCACCAATTTGGGTTTGCATTTTGGAATGGTTGCTGATGCAAAAAGCAGGCAGTACTGCATTTTGGAAAGCAGCCATGTTTAGTCTAAAGGAGTTTGTTCTCCAATATTGTACTTAGCTTTTTTGAAGAATCGAATGGTGATGCCTTTTAACACTAGGTGAATCAGACCGGTCAGCTTCCTCCTTCTAGTAAACAGGACAACCTCAGAGACTGAAAACACATTTCTAGTGCACCAATCGTCGACCACATTTATCACAGACAGTGTGGCTACATTATCCGCGTATGCTTGTGCATAGGCCTCATAACTATTGAGAACGTTAAGCAATGAGTCGACCAACATGTACCAAAGCAGTGAAGACAGAACGCCGTCTTACGGAAACACTTATTTACCCCCAACATTACGTATTGTCGCAAGTCAGCATCTCTAATCAGTGTCCTATTCATCAGTATTCCTTTCACGGATAAAACTACTGATTCGTCTACACCATGTTGTCTGACCGAGTTACACAAGCCGTCAAAAGTTGCATTGTCGAAAGCATCCTCAATGTCGGTGAAAATCCCAGCGTGTATTCCTTCTTGTCGACGGCGCCTTCAATTCTGCCTACCAAATAGAGCTCCACCATTCTTTCCATGCTCTTCAACATGAAGGATCAGACTTATAGGTCTGAAGTTCTCGGTAAGTGTACAATCCTCTCTTTCGATTTTCGGCGAGCACGTTTGCAGCGATCGACTCGTTGGAGCCAATTTTCCACCACTGTTTCCCACATATCGGCCGAAACTTTGGCAATTTTAAGTTCGATATTTTTCCTGAGCTCCTGTAACGTTGTTGGCGACTTAACGTAACCCCATAAAAAGAAATCAAACAGCGTTAAATCGCATGAGCGAGGTGGCCATTCGACCGGATCATTTGTCGACATTTGTTATACGATAACCGAACTTTCCCTTCAATTGTTTGACCAGCTGTGTGGTATTGGCACCATCTTGTTGGAACCACGTATCACGGATGTTAAGTCCATCCGATTCGGGCTAAAAATAGTCATCCAACATGGCACGATAGCGAACTTCATTGACCGTAACATGGCGAACATTTCCATTGACGAAAAAATACGGTCCAATAACACTTCCGGCATGAAATCCACACTACATGATCACTTTTTGTGGATGCAATGGAGTGTCCTGAAGCACATGTGGGCTTGTTGCTGTCCAATAACGTATATTTTGCCTATTAACAAAGCCATTAAGCCAAAATTGAGCTTTATCGCTGAAGATGATTTTTCGATGAAATTCAGAATTTTCTTCAAATCTTTGCAGAGCCCAATCGGAAAAGTTTCGGCGCTTCAAATTATCAAGACGCTTCAGTTCTTGAGTTAATTTAATCTTAATAAGCTAATATAGGCTAAGATCTATGTATGTATACACACAATTCGCCACAATGTGGACTGATAGATTCCCAATTCCTACGAACGGTGTGGAATCGACTAATTTGGCTCATTTTGAAGTGAAGCACTTACTGTTGCGATATGTTCGGTACTTCGACCTGTGCGTTTTCTCACTGGCACAGGAACATTCAATAGTGAATATGTTGACTCGACAGCATGTCTGGTGGCACGATTATTGCAACCGAAAATTAAAGTAAAGGCTCTTAAAGTTGCAACTACTGTCTCTGAATTTCGGCAGTAATTTTTAATAATTTTCCCGACGTTTTGACATTGGCAGACCATAAAAGAAGGGTGCGTTTGTATTAAAATACAAAATTGTTATGTCCCCACTGAAAAACCCATTGGTATATGCCTCTAAAGCCAGTTAAACGAGAAATAAAAATGAGGATGAATTGTGACGCTAGTACTGGCTATACATATGACTCCAATATATACACTCTGTGGAAAAAAAATTAGAACCATTTGAACGGGCACTTGGCGAACGTACTGTCCAAAATCTGAATAGTACAATGTAAATTTATGTACCCAGCAGTTGTTACTAAAGGGTCTTTCATTAAGCGCTTCCTATCATTAAAATTAAATAGAGATAGCATCGAACTTTCTTATTAGTTTGAAAGGCCTATTGATACCATTATGTATGGAATATAACATCGTCCAAATGTCCGCCGCGGCTTCTCTGGGTGGGGCGCATCCGAAATGTCTAATTTTCCATGACTCTGCTGGATAAATCAGGCTCAATTTGACCGATGGCATGGGTTGTGTTGGCTTTGAGGGCCGACTTCAGAAAACCCCACAAGAAAAAGTCTAACAGGGTCAAATCACATGATTTCTGAGGCCAGTTCACATCACCTACGTTGGTGTCCGTATCATCCAATTCAGACCAAAAGAAGTTGGTAATCATCGACCTATAGCGCTTGCCGTTGACGGTGATGGCCTGGCCAATGTCGTTCTCAAAGAAATATGTACCCATGACGCCGCCAGCCCAAAATTCACACCAAACAGTGACTTTAAGAGGATGCATTGGATGCTCTTGGATCTCATGTGTTCGAGTAAGCGACGCGAAATCGACTGCCTCGGATCCTCCTGCACACTTTCACGGACAGGGCCAATGTTTTCTGCAGATCTTGCGTTTCGTCGACGTGCGGGTGTTATTTATCGTTTACTGAACCAGTGGACTCAAATTGTGTAGGAGGATTATGGCGACCGTAAAATGGGCGAAGCGCGCGGAACGTTGCCCGAACAGGACACCCATTTGATAAAACAATTTTATCAATTTGCATGTGTTGTTGAACGTGATTTGGCAAAATAGACTGAATAAATGACAGCCAATTTGACAGATGTAGCTTTAACAATATTGCCGCTATCAACTGTCAAAGTTCGGAAGTCCTTATTGGAAGATCCTGTATTATCCCCAATCACAAAAATGTGCCGAAACTTGACAAAAAACTTGACAGCGGAGAAGGCACATCATCTAGTTTCCTATGTATAAAATGGCAAGACACGAAAAAAGTACTCGTATTGCGAAAGTGTTACAATCAAGAAATGAGAATGTCGCTAAAAGATTGAAAACTGATAAAAAAAAACTAGCAACTGTAGCGTCATACGAGTATCAAGAAATAATAAAGTTGTATCGTAAAGTTATGGGAGGATTAGACTTAGCAGATCAAATGATATTATCGAAAATTTGATAAATGGTGGTTGTTCAACGATTAATAATAATGATAATCGTCAATGAATGGCCTATTTAAAAAAAAACCTTAACCGGAAAAGTGCCCACTGAAACTGGTTGTTCAACGATTAATAATAATGACAATCGTCAATGAATGGCCTATTTAAAAAAAAACCTTAACCGGAAAAGTGCCTCTAAAACCATGCTTGGCGCTTTGGTTTGAGCATGGTTTAAAGAACACAAAATATCAAGGCTGTTGCCCAAAAGCAAGCTCGAAAATAAAAATAAAAATTGCTAATCGAAGGGATTCAAAACATCGATGTATTTCCTGTAGTGCGGCGAAAAAAAGCTGTCGCGCACTAAAACAATCTGCAATAAATAACGACCTTTTTAAAAAATAATACGCAATACGAATTCGGGCCGGCACAGAGGCAAGGAATTAAATATCTTAAGATGAGCCAATGTTGCAGAGTAAAATGATCATAAGTCAATAAGAAATTTCCAACGGACGCCAGTTGTTTTGAGTTGGCGGCAATTCTGCTACAAAGTCGTCAATAAGATATGCAGAATATGAGCTACTGCCCTACTTAATTGGTAAAAAGTTTACTATCTTTGCGGGTTATTTAGGTTTTCAACATACTATCAGTATGTATCAGTATTGATATTTCAAATTGAGTACAATTTGGAGATGAAGGATTTTACAATAACTACCTAGTCCTGCCATAAGTTTGGATTCAGTCAAAATGACTGCCCAATTCGCCGAAGAGAGCAAAAACCCGATAAACGAATATTCTCGATATTACGAATGGTTTTAGCAATTCGAAAATTTTGCCGGCACTCTTTCCGCATTTATGCAACGCTATTACCGCGATTCGATTCTCTTTAACACCCCACACTATGTTAATAGTTTGCAAACTGAAACCAAACTGACTAGTATGTATTCTTCACTGATCAGTGCATGTGTTCTTAAAAACAAGTTAGCGGTTCTATTCCCACAAGAAGTTTTGAACGATAAGCGCTAGAAATTGTGTAACAGAATTTATGGCAGGACTAGGTATAGTTTGGAATGTCAAGTTGATAGTAGAATGAAACATGTCGATATTCCCTTTTGGTTATGGAGGAAACATACTGTAAAATGTTTGTGTGGGTACAAATGATAGAACTTATTCTTTTCAATACAAATCCCTTTATTCAGTACAGTTACAATTCACTATTTAATTCTTTCTCTCAGTACAATTCAATTTCTCAACCACTTATACTTTTCTTATCTTTTACTTAAACCACTTAATCACTTCTCCTAATTAACACTTCAAATTACACTTTAGAACTCATTTGCATACCTTTGGGATGCTGGTATTTATACTCGAATGACATACTTCGAGAACAATCCACGCCATCCAGCGTCCCATACAATTTCCAATTTGCTAGAAAATTCGATTCCACTCTCCAGTCTCCAGACTTTGTTATTCCAATATCGAAACCTTCTGGTCTTCGACATTTTCTGCTAGATGTCGCTGCTCACATTTAAGTGGTTATCACATTGCTCCCTCCCTACAGTTGTTCGTCCCGAACAACTTCGTCATTCAGCATCCCGTTGAAATGACACATTCTATCCAAATGGACCACTTTCAATTTTCCTCGATTCCCACGCTGGATCCGGTAGACAACGTCATTAATGCGGGTTATCACCTTGTATGGACCTTCCCAGTCCTGTTGCAATTTTGGTGATTTGCCTTTCTTACGCTGAGGATTATACAGCCAAACCAGATCTCCTTCGTTGAAACCGGAAGATTTCGCCTTGATATCGTACCTAGTTTTCATGCGGCTGCTTGCTAGCTTCATCTTTTCTCTGGTGTCTTCATGCAATTTACGAATCCTGCTGCGTAAGTCATTCACGTACTCGTTCACCTCTTTGGGCTCCGTCGGTGGGGATCCGAATTTTGCTTCACTTGGCAACCGAATCGTTTGACCAAATAAGATCTCGGATGGTGTGTGCCCTGTTGAGCTATGGACCGCGTTTCGGTAGGCCATTAAGAAGAGGGGTATGTGTCGATCCCAATCCCGCTGGCAGTTGCTGACAACCTTAGATAGATGCTCATTCAAGGTCCGATTGAATCGCTCGACCATTCCATCAGATTGAGGGTGTAGTGGCGTTGTCCTTGTCTTTCTTATTCCCAAATATTGGCATATTTCCTGGAAGACTTTTGATTCAAAGTTTCGCCCTTGATCAGAGTGCAGCTCCATTGGTACCCCAAATCTGCTCACCCAGTTGTTGACTATCTGTTCGGCTACGGTCTTAGCCTCTTGATTTGGGATGGCAAACACTTCCGGCCACTTACTGAAGTAATCCATGACTACGAGCGTATATCGGTTTCCATTAAATGTTTCGGGAAACGGCCCAGCGATGTCGATGGCTATTCGTTCGAAAGGTGCTCCGACATTGTATTGTTGCATTTGTCCATGTGGCTTCACTTTTGGACCCTTGGTAGCCGCACACCTTATGCACTTTTTGCACCAATTCTCGACATCTTGTTTAGCGCTTAGCCAATAGAAACGTTCCCTTACCTTTTCCAACGTCTTGTTTATTCCCAAATGGCCTCCTGAGATTCCGTCATGTATTTCATGGAGCACTTGGTTGACTCTGGACCGTGGCACTATTAGCTGCATACGAGATGTTGTCCCATCTGCACTTTCCCATTTTCTCTTCAGCAATCCATCTTGCACAAAAAGCGAGTCCCACTGTGCCCAGTATGCCTTCAGAGTTTGTCTCCGATCTGATATCTGCTGCCAGCTTGGTCTTTCCTCGTGTTCCTTTCAGGCCAATATTGGTTCGATGTCATTGTCTGCCTGTTGGGAGGAACGGATTTCGTCTATACTCCAACCCTCTATTGGCTCAGTCCTGATCGTTTGGATAGTTGCCTGTTCTTTCGCTTCTTTACCACTGACTACTTCTGCTGGGAGGCTTTCGTTGCATTGTTTTACCTGTGAGACTGGGATAATTACCCTGGAGTCAACTTCTGCTACAGACTTCTGCCCCGCGAAGTAAACATTTCCTAACTGATGGCTTCTGGAAATTTGACCGGTTTCTTGGTAGCCGTTTCTGCCGGTTTTTCTTTCTATTTGCCTGTAACCCCAGTGCAGACAGCCTTCTCGTCGTACCGGTTCTTTACAATGCCCTTGCAAATGTCCCACTTTATCGCAGTTCCAGCAGCGCATTCTTCGGCTCTCCCGCGGGATATTTCGTTGCATAGTAGTTGGTCTTGAGCAGGAGCATTCACCAGATACTATTTCCCTTACGAAATGCATTCCTTTGGAAGCCTGATTAGATGCTTCCATCGCCAGAGCGAAGGCAAGTGCTTTAGCAAGGGTTCTTTTCCCGGCCATCCTTACTGCTGATTGTAGCTTCAAATCTGCAATTCCCCTGATGAATGCGTCCTTTGCCATTTCGTCGATTATTTCTTGGCCTGCGGTGGGATATGACAAATGTGCCAGTCTACTCACGTCTGCTTGGAGCTGTTGCAGTGTTTCCCCTCGTTGCTGCATACGGCCTTGCAATTGAACCTTGTAAACTTCCCGCATGTGGCTATCCCCAAACCGTTTCTCGATAGCCTGCACTAAAACCATATAGTCTCTATTCTGTTCGATATCGATTGTTTGTAACAATTCTGCCGCAGGACCACGTAAGGCCATCGCTAGGGCAAAGCACTTCTCCTTATTGTCCCAGTCGTTTGCACAGGCAGCCATTTCAAACTGCTTCTTATAAGTAGACCATGAGGTCTGGCCATCGAATGAAGGAGGCTTCAAATCTTTTCTCCTTAGACCGCTTAAAGAACATTCTCGCAGTTTCTGTTTTCGCACTGTGTCGAGCTCTTTTGCCAGTTGCTGAACTTTGCTGTCCATTTCTTCGAATTTTTCGCCAACATTCTTCTCTATTGTATCAAATTTGTCATCAACGTTCTTCTCTATTCTATCAAATTTGTCATCAACGTTCTTCTCTATTCTTTCAAATTTGTCATCGATTTCTTCGAATTTTTGCTGAAGAATGTTCTTTTGTTCTTTTGTTCTAGACTATTCTTTTGTTCGTTGAATTTTTGTTCAATGCTGCTCTTCTGCTCGTTTAGATTTTTCTTTTGTTCATCCAACTTTTGCTCGAGACTATTCTTTTGTTCATCCATTTTCTGTTGAAGACCGTCCAAATTTTTCTTCTGCTCGTCCATTTTTTGTTCCAGACTGTTCTTCTGTTCTTCCATATTTTTCTTTTGTTCGTCCATTTTTAACAAGAGGAGTTGCATCATCGCAGCCATGTCATTGCCGGTACTTGTATGTTCATCCTCGTCAACATCAAAGGAATATGCATCAGGATCATGTCCCTCGTTGTTCAAAGCCTCCTGAAGTCGGAGCACCAGGTCACTTTTTCCTCCACTGGCGCTGAGGCTTCTCTTGTTCAACTCGGATTTGAGTTGGACGAGGGTCAACTGCAATAGTTTTCGACCCATTCTAGCTTTTTCAAATAGTCAGAAAACATTTTTTTTTTTTTTTTTTACACACAATAAGTCCTATCCCACTTCTGACACCAATGTAAAATGTTTGTGTGGGTACAAATGATAGAACTTATTCTTTTCAATACAAATCCCTTTATTCAGTACAGTTACAATTCACTATTTAATTCTTTCTCTCAGTACAATTCAATTTCTCAACCACTTATACTTTTCTTATCTTTTACTTAAACCACTTAATCACTTCTCCTAATTAACACTTCAAATTACACTTTAGAACTCATTTGCATACCTTTGGGATGCTGGTATTTATACTCGAATGACATACTTCGAGAACAATCCACGCCATCCAGCGTCCCATACAATTTCCAATTTGCTAGAAAATTCGATTCCACTCTCCAGTCTCCAGACTTTGTTATTCCAATATCGAAACCTTCTGGTCTTCGACATTTTCTGCTAGATGTCGCTGCTCACATTTAAGTGGTTATCACAATACAATGACGACCTTGGTGAATAAGGCATAAGTCGAGCACGCGATAAGAGACACCAGAGTGAGGTGTTTTCGTCGACCAATTTTCAAAATTAACACGACTGTAACCAGTTAAATCAATCAGAGTTCGCAAAGTTTTTGTAAAATTATGGAAGATAGACCCGACTATTTAATGTTGTCAAGTTTCATCAGACTCTGTGGATAACCTAGTAGCTGTGAGATGCAGTTTCGCACTCATTTAATGCTCCATAATCTGTTGATTGGTCTATACAAAGTTATGAAAGCTATGGACAATACCCGTAAATGTTACGAAGTAGAGAAGATCGAGGTCAGCAAAACACTATACCACATATGTTCTTTAGTAATAAAAGTGAAAGCTTGGCCCATCGACACATCGATGAGCCTTAAGAATGGTTGTATGACGAGGAAAAGGGAGCCAAGTCTTAAGATACCTACTTCTTTACTTTTAGCGCAAATTTGTTTTTCAGGAAGTAGTCGGCAACGAAATATTATCAAACTCCATGGAGTTCGAAACAATATTTCTTTCCGCCGATAACAGCGCTATTATAGGCAATGACGTGGCAGTCCTTCAAGCAACTCTCAATAATTGGAGAAAGGCGCTAGAAGATAACGAATCAGTCGTACTGCATTGCCGATTCTCCGAAGCAGTAAACCCAACTCCTGACATCACATTATATTAGATGCACTTATATGTGTTACACATTTCAACAGTTGAAGGAGACAAGGCAGTTGTTATACCGTCACAGTTGAGAAAGTCGTACTCGTGTAAAATTTTCAATATTTTTATATTGGTTTTGGTTTTTTTTTTTGTAATTTAGACAATTTTCTTTAAATGTATCCTATTCAATTCTGAGAATTAAACCCATTTTTATTTATACAAAATAAATTAAACATTTTGAAAAGTGAGTTTAGTTTATATTTGATAGTTAACACTTTAGAACTTTCCATACACCCGTATTACCACATAAATGGAGCTTTTTCTCTCAATATGCGCAAGCCATATCTTTGCCATTCTGCTCGGTTTATCCACAATTCTGGTGCACTTTCTAAACAAGACATAATTGCGGCACCCTTCCATGCAGTCATTGTTGGATCCATGTCTTTAGTGCTCGTCACAATATCCAATTGTTCTAAAAGAGTTAATCATTAATAAAACAAAATTGTACCTAAAATTGTATTGTATAAAATAACTTTTGTTTACCTGAACGATGTGGATGTGCGGCATTTAAAACCATTTTATTTTGCAGCCATTTCCCTATGCCGGGGAACTTCATTCCTCCTCCCACAACAAGCACACATCCATACATTTTCTTTTTCATCTCATCGTTGGCTGTTAAAAAATATCATTTTACAAATAATTATGCAAGGTTTCGTAGCGTAGACTCACGACATCTTTCTATGCTGAGAAGAACGGCTTGGTCAATGCCAATTATTTGGCCACCTGGTAATATTAAATCCTTGTCACTTTTACTCTCCCGATCATTTTCAAATGAGTCCACAACTAGATCTTCCTCTTGATTATCTGGCTGTACAATCACCCCATCAGCTTGAATTTGATCAAGTTGCTCGCGAGCATTTCTTCGCTACAGAAAAAATAAATGAATTTTTTATATTTTTTTTTCTAGATTCTAGACCTACGCTTGTTTCTCGAATATACTCGGCATCAAAACAGTCTTCAGAGTCCGGTTGATGAGATGCTGATATTTGTATTTTTGCTGTTTTATTTTTACCTGTGATGGCTAGCAGTTCCGTATGAAAGAGACTTAATGGAGCAATTATGCACTCATCACCCACTTGAATGGTGTACTTTAACTTGCTTTCTCCGTTGGAAACTTCAAAAGTTTTCTCCTGAGATCCACAGATATCCTTAACAAAACTAGCCTTAAATACAGCTCTACAAGTCAAGGAAACAGATTAAAATACCATATTAACGTGACAGAATTTTTCCTTGAGTTGCTTTAGCAACATTGCATCTTTCAGTTTATTATCATTGCATTCCTTATAGGGGAACGAGCATTTTCCCAGTAGACTGTGAAAGACTTGCGTCACATCACCTCCACCATATTCAAGTCGAATTCTTGTACTAGGCTGAGATATTCCATCTTCAACACATGAAACTGATGTTTTTTGCTCACCTACATCAACGACGCATGCATGACCAAGCCCGGCGCCAAAAGTTGCCGAAACGTGATCCTGCCCATGATAGAATGTTTATTTTACATTAAGATTTTAATAAACTCTTCGTTATCAAATTGCAAACCTGAACCAAAAAGCAACTTCCAAAGCCCATTCGATTCAGCAATAGCGTTGTTAATTCTTTTAAGTGACTTCGATTATAAATATCCGAGACTACCAAAACAGCTTTGTATTGATGAAGAGAACTGTAGGAGGAAGTTTAGTGTAGTACCTAATTCATAACTCAGCTTATGGGAGTTTATCACCTTAAGTCAATTCCCATTCTTGAGTTTAGTACAAACTCCCAAATGTCCTGTAAGTCTTTCATAATAGACGTAAGTGAGCCACCCACTTCACTATGTAAATTAAGCTCCCCACGTTTGATTGGAAAATGTATGTTGTACGGATCGCTTTCATTTATGTGGATAACCTTGAAATATTATATTTTTTTATTATGAACTTATACTATAACCATTCATCTTTTAATGAAAGAAAATAAATATTATCAACGCTCCCGCTTTGAGTGTTGAATCCAATCCCCTGTGTTCCTAGAGAAATCTCTCCGTAACTTTCTTTCTCTCATACTTATGTATGTGATCATTAATTTTAAAGCTACATTTTCGATACGATGAAGATACAAAGCGAAGGAACGGATAGAGAAAAGTCTATGTTTCATAACATCAATTTAAAATGTTTTGAAATTGTTCGAGACGCTGTATCGCCGGTACAGGAAAAATTCTAGAGACTAACGAGAAACAAAAGCTTGTAGAGCCTTGATTGCAGCACTCCATCAGTTCGGAGCAAGACCTTCCTTCACTACACCAAATAAAGATAAGGACGCGTGCAATATTAGAAGCGTTACTGCTTTCGTCGCAGGTGCGGAAAATGCAGAAAATAAGTTGTTACAGTAGAACCATCTAAATGATATCTAGAGAAATTCATCATTCCAGCCAACACCCAATGAAAACTTTAAATAGTTAATTTAGTATGAAGACTAATTAAGGAGATAGAAGGAGCATTTCTGTTCAATTTTGAATTGCGTACTTGTCAACGGAATAGTTGTATTAAATTAAAGTTTGTTACTCGAAGAAATAACTACACGTTTTCGCACCTCTCCACACACAGAAATGATGGGATCGCTGCCGTGATTATGACACCCAAAAACAACGTGTCTGAAGTACTTAACGACATTCCCGAGAATTTATTAAAACCAGTGCCAACAACGTCTGCAGAGCTGGGAGCTTGAAAGAATCGATAAAAAACACTAATTCGCAACTGCGAAAGAAATCTCATTTAGCATGTAGCAGTTGCCAAAATAATAAGTAAAAGCTGGAGCAATTAACAGTTCTCCTTGGACAAATATTGCCGATATTTTAAAGGATAATTTAAAAAATAAAGAACAAAACCCGTACTCTTTTGAAAAGAAGGCCAGAAGACGGTTATCGTATGTATATGGCAATCACCATAATAGATGTCATCCACATTCACAAAGTAACAAAATTATAATCTGGGCGAGTTGCGGACGACTTCAAAAGTCGTTTTGTCACACAAGTGTGAGTTGTATATTCTAACAACTAGATTTGTAAGCTCAGTGGTTCAGCAGTGTGTTAGGACGCCTTAACTAAAGGGACATGACCATGGCTCCTTACGACCATTTAAATTGATACCTCATTGGTTGAAAAATAAAAAAATTAATACCGAAAATATGTTAAATCGCATACCTCATCCCCCATAATTGTGTCGCCTTTCGGGGTAAATGTCGTCGCCTTTCCAATTATATCAGGCACAGATCTCCGGTTAAATGCAGCAATCTGTTGTGGTGGTGTTGCATACCGTCGGCGTCCATCTGACTGCGAACATGATTGAATTGTGTGAGAAACTTGCAGGCGATGCTCCTCAAATTCAGGAAGCAGATCTTTAGCCTACAGAATCGAAACACTATTAACGACGATGGCACATTAAATTTGGAAATTTAACTTACAACTTGAGGTAGAAGACGATCTCTGTGGAATTTTCCATTGGCAGATCGCTTTCGGCCAATAGCATGTATTATTCTAATCGGATTAAAGTCTGAAGCTCTACCTATTCGAAGATTTAGCGAGCCCGGATGTATAACGATTATCATCTGGGCTTGCAAGTGCTGTAAGAATAATTTGTTAATAAACATTTGACAAAAATAATTTATAAAAATCACCTCTGGACAACTGGATTGACTAGACATTGTTAAAACGCTCACTTAATTTAATAGATTTAATATGCCTTGATCAACATAAAAGTGTATTTCCAAACAAATTTTGAAATTCCAAATTGTCATTTTCAAAACAAATATCTTGAATGATTAGCTTCGTTCTATTTCAAAACTTCTGAACCGTGCAGAGTAAACGTTTTTAATGTATATACACATGTCAAACAAGCCAGCTGCGCTGGGGAAATCATATGCTAATGGCATTTTCGTTTGGGCAGCCAGAAGGCATATTTTTTTGTACTTCTTCGGACTTTTATTCTTTAAATATATTTGTTTGTGGATCAATTTGAACACTCAGAATAATAATTTGGAGAAACACAGACGATTGCACTATAACGGAAATCTAGTTTGACACAAAATACTACTTGACGTTTACACATATTTATATATGCTGGTACATTTTGACATAAATTCCGAGAGAGAAATTTTGAAATGAAAACTAGAAGCAAAATTTTGTTTCTGCAAAAAATCTTTTGTCTACGCAAACGAAAACATTTTTGTTCAGAGATAGACATATGGCGTTCCCATTGGACGACACAAGCCTTCTTTAAGCAATCGAAAAAAAAACTTCTTAAAATGTTCCATTGGCACTCTTCCAAGAGTTCTCAGAAGGAAAATAATCCTTCTGGATTTCACTTCAGGAATTTAAATGTTCAGACTGATGCGCAAGTAAATACAAAAAAATATAATAAAAGAAGGTGGAAGCAGAAATAAAAAATATTTTATTGGATTTTGCCATTTTGCCATTTTGCCCAACAAAGAAATTGGGAAATAAAAATTTGATATTTAACTATCTCACAAATCCATGTAAAAAGTTTAATAGCAAAATCAAAAGGATTTTGTGTTCCAGGTCGATTAAATTTCGAATCAAACCAATGGACAACGCCAATAAAGTCAAAGACAGTCAGACATGGATATATGTAGGATGCGTTCTATGTTTCAGGACCATTTTTTTTTTTTTTTTTTTGGCATTTTGATTTACCTGTTATTTGTCCAGTTCATTGAAATAGAGATGGTGAATAAACTTCTAAAGTGGCAAACGGAGCTTGTGAATCTCCGAAGCGGGTTACAGACTCCGGCACATTACCACCTTTTGCACACGTTGAGGGTTGTGCGTTTTGTTAGCTACCCGGCCACGTAAAACCTTTCTTTTGCAAAGCAACCAATAGCCTTGGACCAGTACAGATTTATTTTTAAAAACACTGCAAAATGAAAAAAAGGACAACGACGTTTGGAATTGCACATGTAATGTGCCTTGAACAGATTACGTGTAGCCGAACAATTACCTGCGTCTTTATATTGATATAATGTAAATGTTACCGTCATCCAGAAAGATGATATGTACTATCAGAGTCTATTTGGGTGCAGATTCGTTAAAAGCAGCAGAGTAAGACAAGGAGTCTTGAGCTTTAGGCACGTAAATGAACTCATTAAAACTATCTGTAATAAGGTTGAATTTGCCAAAAACAGCCTGGTATACGCTCACCCCCCAACCATAGAATAAAATACGATGTTATCAAATAGCTCGTCGACAAAATCTAAAATCGTTTTATATAATCTTAACGGCAAATTAGGAAAGAATGGCATCTTAACACAATCGGAAGCGTAGCATACACAAGACCACTTCTGCAAATGCAATTAGGCTAGTTGACATTGCTGCGAGACAGAATATCACCATAGCTAGCACATGGTTTAATATTCTCACATTTATATGAGCACACGAGGCTCACCAGAAACTAACGGAGTTAAACAAATTAATGTTCGACGCAAGGCTCTCCTCCAGTATCATAGATTTCTGACATATGATATGACACAACAACGCAGAAATACTGAGAGGAAATTTTAGGGCTGAACAGGTGCAATCGCAACAAATTGCCAGAGCCTTTGACAATTGCGTATTCTTCAACATCTCTGTCAATTCCCTTACAAGCTACATTAAGCATTGAGGATTAAAGGGAATTGATGATAAGAACCCACGTGGCGCTGCATAGAAGAACAAAAGTTGCTCACGCACTTTACAAAAGGTGGAGGGAGAACATCAGCTTCTCTGGAGGAAAATAAGTGCATAAGAAGCGAGCGATTGAGAAATTGAGAGAAGCTGCTCCAAACTTCGCTATCACGCAGACGGTCAAAATGAAGTAAAAATAAGCAATATCTAAACTTAAGCACTATAAGCCTGTCGGACGGGCAGGTAGTTGCTGCCTAGCTATTTAAAGCAGCAGGAGAGTAAGTAGGTTGCCACATCTGCAACTTATTTAAATGCAAGTTCGTGATTATTTCGTATTACTCATTTGGGAAGCAAATTGCAGGCTATAATTAATTTTTTTTTACAAATTCGTTGGCTACGCTGTCGCTCAGATTTTGCTTTATTTCCGGGTGTATGCAAATTTACAAAATTACTCATTGCGATAACTTACTTGCTAGGTTTTTCATAAAAAATTGCTATCGATTGCTCTGCACGACTATCATATAAGAACTAATAAATAACAGTCCTTGCAAGCACACCCTGTATCTCTAGGATCCATGGAACAGAGCATTTTCATTTCTTTATTTCTGGTTTGACAGCTTGCTTATTTTTGAAACAGGTGTACTTTGAAATTGACGTTTATCTTCTTCTAAACAAATGTCTTTCTTCACAACATTATAGAAGTCCCTAGAGTTCTAATGAAATATTTAAATTAAAATAAGCAATTAACTATGGATCTACTAAATACAATTTTAAATTCAATGGATAAACCTCCGCCACTAAATGAAAAAGAAAAGGAGCTGCTAAAAAGTAAGCCCAAATTCATTTATCAAAATAACAAAATTATCCTAATATTTGCCTTTGTTCGAAGAACAAAAAGAACACGCCGAAAAAATGAGGATCAAAGAAAAAGAAGAACTTAATCGCTTTCGGAAATATGCTCAAGAACGAATTGATCGATTTTCCAAGGACGAGAGGCGTTACATCGAATTTCAGCCGTTGGATAAAGTCTACCGCAGTATCATGTGAGTGTTAGGACACGGTAACTAATCAGTTAAGAACATAAATTTAAGTATGTGTTTACTAGACATGAAGTGGCAGAGGTTGGTGGTCTTATTGCAATTAGTTATGGATTTGAAGGTCATGATAGGTATGCTGTTGTCTACAAAAAGGAATTCTCACCCTCTGAAGATGAAGTGCAAGCCAGACGAAATGGTGATCATTGGAATGAAAAAACAGCGAAAAAATACGCCCAAATGGTTAGTCACATTTGAGTTGTTACCTAATAATTAATTTTATTTTTGATTGCAGAGACTAGAACAAAAACAAATCGAAGTGGAAAGAAAGCAATCTCCTGAAAAGGTCAAACCAATGACGAATTATAAAGACAAGTACATTCATTTAATTGGACAAGAAGCTGCTCTTGAAGCCGCCCGCAAAACTGAAACTAACGCATCCTACGGTTTCGGTAAGTATGAGTTCATCTAGTTATTTTATTATCAATGAAGTTCATGCATAGAAATGTATTCGACTTGAGACCGATCGATCTACACTGCTAATATCAAATTTTTACTATATAACGCTAAACAAATTTAATATGAAAAAAAAATTGTTTTCATCTTGATTCGCGATTCTGAAATTTCATGGAAATACTCAGATGATTCTGTTTATTTTCAATTTAAATGTTTATATGTTTCTTATGAATTACTAAAAAAGTTACCGACTTGTTTTTAATAAAAATGAAGTCACCCACAATCCGTACAACGCAAAGCATCTCTCTGGCACCACCAAATTCCTAGTTTTAAATAGAGCTTTCACAACTCGTGTAGTACCATGAAGAGACTAGATAAATTGTAATCACTGAAGAATAGCTCAAGGTCAAAAGAGCCGTTGTTATCATGATTAATGAGCCGAGCAATGGAACCGTGATAACACAATACAAACGGCGGTTTGGATATGTAGAAACTATGCCTTCAGCAAACTAACTAGCAGAAGTATTCGCGCAGGTGAAAATATAACAGGATGCATATCTATAGGTACTATGCAAGATCAGCAAATCAGCGACTATGCTAAACAAGTGGGTAGCAGTTCCATCGTTCCATCGTTGACAACACTTCTGGGAGCAACTTCATCCCCGCAGCCATAAGGTAAATGGCTTGTGAGGAATATTCCTTTACCGGCAATCAGGTGACAAAATGAACAAAAAAAAACATACCACCTCCCAAAACTTACAGGTCAAAAATAGAATGATATACATAT